>JALIGW010000001.1:301283361-301883361 GCA_023053685.1 Diadophis punctatus similis | reverse complement strand
TCGATGAAGACTCTCAGTCATCCAGGCAAAGGTGTTTGAAGGTTGAAACATCGTAAACTGGACAAATTTTTGTTAGCTTCATCAGTCAGAAATTTACACAACGCACATTCACACAATGCAGTTAACCCGGATACCGAATTAGCCGTTTTCTGTGTTCCCACAGAAGGTAAGGTAACTAGATGACTGGGTTTATACACTATGCTTTCACCACAAAAACCTAAATAACCTAAACAAACCAAGTTTAATATATTCACATATAGCCATCAGACTTTTACTTGACTTGTAACTCATGCTCTATGAAGACAGTACATTCATTGAATCTTAGGACTAACTTTGGTTCAGCAAGAATTAGATTGGCTTATATTGATGCCTTCCATAACTCTGTTTTTTTCCTTAAACCTCTTGACTGTTGTAAGCCTGTTGTAACCCTGCTGTAGGCTAAACGCATGTGTGTGTGTGTGTGTGTGTGTGTGTGTGTGTGTGTGTGTGTGTGTGTGTGTGTGTGTGTTCATTCATTACCTCCCCAGTATCAGGGGGCAAAACGACCCTCTAATATTCCAGCGATCCGCCAGAGGTTTCCAGTCCATTCCACGCCTGTTCATTCAGAACCAGACGTTAGAATCAATGCCATTTACTCCCCAGTTCAGTACGAATGGGATTCCAGACCGAGAGGAAAACTGAAAATGAAGAGAAAGAGTTTCATTGCCAGGACTTTCAGGATATGTGTTTGTGTGCCTACTATGTTTGGAAACGGACCTGGGCACAGTTACACAGTCCTCGCTCTGGCATGCAGGAGTTTCAAATTCAGGTCCTACCACTGCCAGGTGCAAGCATAAAGTGGTCGATTATGAAAAAGTACTTTTCCCCAGCCGGGTACCCTGGAGAATGTTACTGGGCTAGATGTCTCCTATACTGTTACATCCTTGTAGCGGGCAAGTTAACTGGCTGGGGAGCCTCGTCCTCTCTTGTTCTCACCTTTTCTCCTATGGGATCTGTAGTAGAAACCGCGACTAACCCCGTTCTGGTCCGCACCTCCTCTTTCCGGACTATTTCTTCCTGTCCGCATGCCAACGCCCCGCTCGTTTTGCTCAGCCCGCAGACCCCTCTCCTCGTCCTTCGGTTCGACCTCGCACCCCGCGATCTTTTCTTCCCCATCTCCCCCCCACCCCAGCTGAGCGCTCTCGACCGCTGGGAGTAAAGAGAAGGAACGAGCGAGCGAAAGACCATCCTTTTCTCTCCCAGTTCGGCCGGTGCTCCCATGTTGGCTTGCTTTACAGGCGTTGATTGGCAGAAGGTTGACAGTGATGGGCAGGCGCCCTTTCCATGGAAACGGAGGGCCAGCCAATCTGGCGAGGCCAATAGCAGCAAATAAGAAACAGAAAAGGCGACGACGGCGAAGAATGTGCAGGGGGGGGTCGTTGGTTGGGGGCATCTGGGGGCTTTCCCCATCCTCCCTCCCTCTTCCTTCGCTTCTTTCCTTTAACCTCCTCCTCCTCACACACATCATCCTCCCTCCCTCCCTCCCAAACTTTAGGCCACCGCCGGAGCGCGGGCCATTCTGCTTCCCAGCGCCCGAGCGCAGCACGCGTGCGACGGCGGCGGCGGCGGCGGCGCTGCAGCTGCGGCTGTTAAAGCTTCTCCAAGCGACCGTCTGAAGCGCGGCGGGAAGGGGAGGACACAATTAAAAATAAACCTAAAAAAGCAAGGCGAGAGCGGCATTTGATTCCTCAGCTGGAGAGCCACACCGCCGCCTTCTTGCATCCCTGCCCCTGATCCAGGAGAAGGAAGAGCGAAGAATCGCCTCAGCTCCGCCACAGCTCGAGACCAAGGGGACAAGAGGCGGGCGCCGAAGTCCAGGAGCGCGGCATTGAGAGGCCGGAGCTCTCGAGTAGCTTGAGCCCCGGAGGACAAGAGGCGACTCGGCCCAGGAGCCCGCCCGGCCGACCCGCCCCCGCCTGGCCGCCTCCATGTTTCAGCTGCCGATCCTCAACTTCAGTCCGCAGCAAGTGGCCGGGGTGTGCGAGACCCTGGAGGAGAGCGGCGACGTGGAGCGCCTGGGGCGCTTCCTGTGGTCGCTGCCGGTGGCGCCGGCGGCGTGCGAGGCGCTCAACCGGAACGAGTCGGTGCTCCGCGCGCGCGCCATCGTGGCCTTCCACGGCGGCAACTACCGCGAGCTCTACCACATTCTGGAAAGCCACAAGTTCCCCAAGGAGTCGCACGCCAAGCTCCAGGCGCTCTGGCTCGAGGCGCACTACCAGGAGGCCGAGAAGCTCCGCGGCCGGCCCCTGGGCCCCGTCGACAAGTACCGCGTGCGCAAGAAGTTCCCCTTGCCCCGCACCATCTGGGACGGCGAGCAGAAGACGCACTGCTTCAAGGAGCGCACCCGGCACCTGCTCCGCGAATGGTACCTGCAGGACCCTTACCCCAACCCCAGCAAAAAGCGCGAGCTGGCCCAGGCCACGGGACTCACCCCCACGCAAGTGGGCAACTGGTTCAAAAACCGGCGCCAAAGGGACCGGGCCGCCGCCGCCAAGAACAGGTCAGTGAGTAGTTGAGACCCGGGACGCAGGAGGAAGGCGAACGGGGAAAGGCGGATAGCTCAGCTCTGCCCGGGCTTTCTGTGCGGTATGGGTGGCCGATTCACACAACAGCCGCATTCTAAACCTGGGTCAGCCCTACGATTGTTGAATGTCAAGGAACACGCCATACCCTGAGAAATAAATCTGATTGTGTGTGTCCTAACTTGATGGACTGCTTGGCACTGCTCGTTAAACCCACTGAATCTAAGCGTTTTCCAGCCTCATGTTAGGCTAGTCTCTCCTGTGATGGAGACCCCAGTGAGACCAGCCAAAACTATTTGATTTGCAAATATGATCCGTGTTCGGTGAGGGTGTCTGGTTTCTGTGAGTCCTGCTTCAGAATATACATGTTTGGAACCCAGTTGTAATCCTAAGCATATTTATCTGGAAGAAAGACTATGCTCCTAAGTCTTAATCAGAGAAATATTCTGCACACTTGTGATATTACTATGATTATAGTCGCAAACTCCAGTCAGTCAGTCAGTCAGTCAGATGTTTAGACTGGATTTTGCATTTTTGACCAGCTATTCAGTCCTTCAGGGCCTGGGATAGCCAGATTTGTTGTTTAAATTATTACTGTTGTTATTTGCCAAAAGTCCTCAAAAGAGTCTTCTTATTTGAAATCCTGTGTCAAAGATCTTAGCTGGCTCTAGAGGAACAGGAAGCAAGGAGATGGGTTAGGCTCCCTTCTGTCATACTCACAATATAGATTGATGTCTGTTTTGTTGGTATTGAAGCTCAGCTTTTATGATATAGTTCTCAACATGGAATCAGAAAGTTTGACTTTTCAGGAATAGTTCCAATTCAAGGAAATATGGTCTGTTGTAGCCTCTTAGATTTTTATTTTACAGTTATTTTTTTTGAGAATCGCAAAGGCAAATGTGCTTGACAATCACAGCTTTTCACTGTTGACATGTATGCAGGAGTAACCATTCTAGCTGCATGCAATTCATTTATTTTCAAAGTAACTTTTATTAATTTTAAATGTCTTTTTATTTTCTACAAGGATTAATTTAAGGAAGAATTTTTAAAAAGAATTTTCAGATGTAAATATTCCCCAACAGGGAGATATGAGTTACAGATTAACATATTGCTATCTGCTTACTTTTAACAATTAAATATCAACTATCCATAGGATGAATATAAAAAACTGAGAATTAATGAAATTCTAAGTAAGTATATAATGGCAGTTATTTTTATATATAATGTTTTAAGGCAATGATTTGACATAGTAGAATTCCATTCTGAAACATCTTTAGCAGCAGGTGAAGAGATGCAGTTAAAAAACTGCAAAATGATTTTTTAAATTAATTGAAAATTCAAATAAATTATGGCAATGGTGTAACATACAGTTTTAAAGCCCAATGAAACAAAACATTTACAATTATAATTTTATAGTTATAATTTTCTTTGACATTTTTCATTTCTACTATTTATCCAAAATATACTCTGAACAAAAGTAAAAACTGAAATGTAAAACATATATGGAATTCCAACTTAACTTGATTTTATTAAAATGTGGCTTACTTAGGTTTAGGGTACAATTTTGCATTTTGTTAGACAAATAAAGCCTTATGACATACCATGTATATTCAACTGCAGCAAAACTGACTTAAAAATAGAATTAAAAATAATTATATTGTATGTTTTAAAGCTTTTTATTTAAACAGCTTCAGTATAAGGCGTACACCTTTCTTGTGAAGCCAAATGATTATCCTTTGTTCCATTTCTGTGAAGATAGGTTGCCGCTAGGTTATGCCCTTTTGGAAGAATATTAACTGTAATGGTTTGTAGAATGTAGGGGAGAATTTATGTGGCTATATGATAAAACACTTTAAGATATACATGCCTTCATAGGAATAAATAAGGAATAAACCAAGAAGGAAAAATGTGCTTTAAATGAAAGCCTTGCTCTAGTTAGTAGAAGAGAATTTCTGATCCATTTAGACATGTTAATTAGCACAAATGACCTCTATTTTTCAGGAGGCAAACAATGGTTCCCCATTCATGACTCTGTTGTGTCAAAGTGCAGGAATGTAAAACAATTTGGTCCTATTGACTTCCACAATACTCAGCTTAAATCCATGAGAGATGATACGCAGCTAGGGGGCTATACTAAAATACTATTTTTTCCTATATACTTCCTGCAGAAATTTCCTTTTAATCAGAAGTTTACTTGTCCAATATGAATTTTTCCAGCATTCCTCCTTGGAATCAGGTTTAAGTGGAATGTGTTGTTCATGACATGTAAGTGATCACAAGGACAAAATGTATGAGAAAATTAATTTAGCGTAATACCATCATTTAAATACTTGAATTTTCATTAAGATGATTAATAGGAATTAGCTTATTAATTCGTAAAAGAACTGGGTAACCAAATATCATTGAGTTTAGCCTTTTCCAAAGTGCAGCCTTAAGTAGCAAGTACAGGATTTCCTTAAATCTTCTAAGACCACAAAAAGTCAGTGAAGCAAAACTATAATGAAGGCTTAGATATTTGGTGTGGTTAGGATACAGTTAGGACAGAGATGTGGACAAAGAATACAACATACATTGCTTAGTTAGATAATCATTTCCATAATTTGTCCACACCTGTTTTTTAAAGAAATCAAAATGAAATATTTTCTGTTCTGTATATTTGAAAGTAAAACTAAAATGGGTTATTTTCAGTCTGCTGTCTTAAAAGCTATGTTCAGAAAATAGCCTTTCTTTTTCTATGGGTGTTCAGATTTTATAAGTACAATGAATATAAATAAATGTTATGTAAAATAAGAGGGAGCATAACAATAAGGGTTTAGAAGGGTTATTTGTATAATTGATGAGCAAGATCATTTAATAGGAAGAGGTAACTGAAAGATAGTATTTTCACAGTAGAAAAAAATGTCTTCTTAAACTCATGTACACCCACATCCCAGTTCAATTTTCATTTAAATAGTTGGAACTGGTAAGATAAGCAATAGTTTGAAATAAAGAATGAAAAACATAATGACTTCAGATTAGATGATAAGACGTATTTTTATTAATCCTTAGTATAATCCAGAATCGTTTTGGAAAATGTAATTTCAGGAAGAAATTACCCAATTTAATCTTATTTGTGGTATTCTGTTATTATTTGACAGTATAAATGTGGATATTGTTTTCACTCTCATCGCCTACTTCTGCTAAATTCATATTGTTATCTTCTTTGTTCTAAAAGCAGTAGTCAGGCATAACAGCAATTAGAGCTTGATAAAAGTGTGAGATAATAGTACTAGAAATGTATTATATATATATATATATATATATATATATATATATATATATATATATATATATATATATATATATATATATATATATATATATATATATATATATATATATATATATATATATATATATATTATTTCAGCTCTGAATATTTTTCCTGGATATTTATCCACCATTTCCTTAAATACCTTCATAGGTATATTTTTAAAAATGTGTTTCATATTTTTTGGGGTAGCATACCTATTCCTCAGACATATCTATAATTTGAAGTTTTGTTAATACTGAATTTACATCTGGAGTAACTGTTACTTGGAAAAGAAAAAGAAGGCATCTATATAGGCATATATTTATATATGTTCTTGTGGGACATGTATAGCAATTACAATTGGCATAACCAAGAAAATATCATATTGTAACAGGTCTCAAAATGTATTGTTCATATTTCTTCATGTATCCTATAATAAACATTCTAGATATTACTGACTTTCAACCTTCTAGTATTATAAAGGAATTATTTCCAATAAAAACAAATTCTTATGTGAGATCTTAACTCAAATAAAAACCCTAGTAAACCATATAATTATATTCATATATAACCATAACCATATAATTATATTCATATAATTATACAATGAAAAAAGAAGAGGTTGTAAAACAAAGCATTTCTAGTAAAACCATTTCTATAAAGCAAGAAATGCCTTCTAAAAAGAAACAGCCAAGATACTGTGACATTGCTATAAATACCAGTACAATGCAACAACCAAAACTTATAATCATTTGAAGATATAATTTAAATATTTGGAGAGAATCATCTAATTCTTAGAATAGCATAGCAGGGACTGTAAAATGGTTAGATGGGTGAAGTATTTGAAAATTAGGTGTGGAGAGCAAATTTAATTCTTTATCTGTGATGTGTTTTAACACATATATAGACATCTACATCCCCGGATATCTCCATTGATCCACAAGTCTAAAAATGATATATAAGCATTCCTCCCATCAATTTCTCATATCCACATAAATCTCACTTACAAAGTAGACAACAGGGTAAGGCATAGAGAGCGAATAGACTGTTGAAGTTTATTGTTGATGGACAATTTAATGGGGGGGGGGTTGAGGGTTACATTTGCCTTCTTAATTATCTGCATAAGGCACCTGGACCACAAATTGAGAGTGAGCATGGTATTTTAGTTTAAATATTGGAAAAGGATTGGGGACACCCACCTAGGTTCACCCACAATCAAAAAGGCTCACTAGATGAATAACTTTGGGCTAATTGTTCTTTCTGTACTATCTCAGAGAACTATTGTGGGGAAAGAGAAGGAAGATAAAAGTATGCTGCCTCAATCTCCTGAATGAAAGACAGAAGACAGAATATAAATAAAATATATATTGTAGACTCTATAGTTTAAACACAGTTGTGTCTACCATACTCTCTCTTCGATGCCCTCTCAGTTACAATAGCTTCTTATTTAGGACACTGTACCTTCACTGATATTGGAATAAATTCAGCTATTATTCCAGTCATCTACATAGTGGAGGTGTACTATCTTCTCTCTCACCTTCAATGGCAAATTGATTTGACCCAGTCTTGTGGGTAAATATTAAATAGGGGAGAGAGAAGGTAGTTAATAGACTTCTATGCTCAGCAATTTATTTGTAATAGACTAGAGCTATACTTATCCAGAGAAGCCTACAAGAATATTCTCTGTATTATTCATGCTCTTCCTCTGATTCTCAGACCTATCCAAACTCTAAATGAAGAAATCCTCTTTTGCTATCTTGACCACAGATATATTTATTTTTCATATAATGATTCATTTTTGGTCTATTCAAAACTTACTCTAGAAGGAGAGAAATAAGAGTTTAATATCACCTAAGACACTTACTTATATAAGGGATATGGTCTGTCTTGCTTTGAAGTTAAGAGATACAGTAGATGTTAGCTAAGGTAGAGATTATAAGTAAGAAGGCAGAGAAAATGAACATTGATAATACACAGAACTGTATTGTGTAAGAGAAACAGTTGTGGGGGAAATGTGGGAGAATATATTTTGTGATGCAAAGATAAGTTGATACATTGGTGAGGGTTTTTTTTGCAAATGAGGTCTGTGAGGGACATTAAGCATTATAAGAAACTGTATGTATATGGGATTCCAATAATGACTAGCAAGTATTAGAAGTGCAGGAAAATCTCTCTTCCCAAAACAAACATCCAAGGAGCTTAGCTGGAAACACTATTTACTATGGGCCACTCCCCATCATTGAGTTAAAGTGCTATCCATCCACCCTTGAGTTGGCATTTAACAACATCAGAATAACAGCTACTGACCCTGATGTCAACCCCTATTGTACTTTATTGTATCTGTTCCTAGGCGTTTCCAAATGATGCTGTCCTGATTTGAGGGTGCCAGTCATAATAGGATTAGTGACTGGAATGTTCTGCTTTGGTCCACTTTCAACATGTCATCAGCCAGTGGGAGAACCATCCATCATTTAGGGCACTATAGCAAAAAAAACCCACTCAGTCTTGTCCAACTCTTGATGACTTTATAGGCAATTGCTCTCCATTTTATCCTGTCAAGCACAGCTTCTTTCAGTTGTTGAATGTTCATCTTTTTATCACAGCAAAGTTATGGTGACTTATTTCAGGATTCTGGATTGTTTTCTCCCCCCCTCCCAACCAGTCATTTAATTTGATCATCCCCCCCAATAAAATAAAATGAAGGATATGGAGAAACACCAGAGTGATATTAGTTGCAGAAGGAAGAAAACAGATCCTGGTATAATTGTTCAACTGGCTGGGTCTGATAGAGAAAAATAATTAAAACCAACTAGCTGCTGGGCTACCAAGGGTGGACAGAGGAGGAATTAAAATGGGCAGATACAGCAAAACTGCAAATAGGCAAACAAAACCCATTTCAACAGCTGTCATTCTTCTCTGGAGGGAGGAAATGCAGGGATGCTGCATCTTAAAAATACATTTCAAGGTATTACTGTACTAAAATGAGTTCATATAAATGAGGCATTCTTATTCCTGGATTAAAATAGTAGAACTCTGCTCTTCCTTATTTTTTGGGGTGCCAGGAGAGAAGTTAACTGTCAGAAATATGGAGGGAACTGACAAGGTATGGGAACCTAGAAAACAAAGTGATGATGGAGACTGGGAGCTGGAGAGAAATGACTGTAGTAAAGGCTGACTAGTGACCTAAGGTCAAGCCCAATAGCTGCGCCTCCCAATGCTTACAGTACACACCTTCACCTCCACAAAACATTATCTTTGTCTCCAATGGGTCCAAAGCCATTACAGGTTTAACACAACTTAACCGTGGTGGCATAATGTTGGCTTAAGAGGGAAAACACTTATGTACTACTACTAATGAAAATTTAAGACTTCCTGCTGATGAGGTTAATGTCATGAAGCCAAGGAGAACAACTGGTGTTCATGAATACACAAACTATGATTATGCCATTGTAAATGCATGTGGGATTAAGGCCAAAAACAAATTAGGTGATTCATTAAAACATTTTATTTGGTCTTCAATCTGTTTTCCTTGACCTGGATTTTATATTACCTCAGAGTGTGAGTATGCCTGTGGGGGTGGGGGGTGGGGGACAGCCAGGCATTTGAGTCACTATTGACTCCGGATGACTGTCTGGACAAGTCCCCCCCGCAGTTTTCTTAGCAAGGTTTTTCAGAAATGTTTTTCAATGACAGTTTCCTAGGGCTGAGAGACATGGCTGACCCAGGATTACTTTGCACCTAAAAAGGGATTAGAACTCACAGTCTCCTGATTTCTAGCCTGATGCCTTATTCACTACATCAAACTGACTCTCCTACTTATTATCAGGTATATGCTCAGACTATCCCTAAAAAATCATGTCGCAAATATATACTGAGAGCAAGTGGGAATACTTTGTGAAAGATTTCCAAAGTGTGATCAGGAATTAAGATGTAAAAAAAAAGTTTTGTTATGAAATATAGTTTTGATGTTAATATATAAAGTTGTTTTATACTGGCTTCAGAAGAGCTGAAGTGGTGCAGTGGTTAAATGCAGCCATTGCAGGCTGACTGCTAGTTCAACAGTTCAGCTGTTCAAATCTCACTAGGCTCAAGGTTGACTCAGCCTTCCATCCTTCCGAGGTCGGTAAAATGAGGACCCAGATTGTTGGGGGCAATATGCTGAACTCTGTAAACCGCTTAGAGAGTGCTGTAAAGCACTATGAAGCGGTATATAAGAAAAGTGCTATTGCTATATTGCTTGCTGCCATGATGAGAAATGCTAGTATAAAACAACTTTGTATATTGTCATCACAGCCTCATTCCATAACAAAACCTTTTTTCTTATTTAGGGAATTAGATAGATTACATGTCGCTAGAAATGTTGACACTTTTCAAAGTTTATTATTAATCAAACATCAAAGTATTTCTTATATTTTTTCAAATTCTTGAAATTTGATGCAATTTTACAATGTTTTACTTTACTAAGATGATTATTGTTTTATGTAGCAATAGCAATAGCATTTAGACTTATATATTTCTTCATAATTCTTTACAGCACTCTCTAAGTGGTTTATAGAGTCAACAATCTGGATCCTTATTTTACAGACCTTGGAAGGGTAGAATGCAGAGTCGACCTTGAGCCAGTCAGGATCGAACTCCTGGCAGTTGGCAGAGTTGGCCTGCAATACTGCATTCTAACCATTGAGCCACCATAGCTGGAATTGTTATTTGGACTGCAATTGATTTAAAAAGGAATCAATATGTAAATTCATAAATGGTTGCAATATTTGTAGTAAATCAATGATTAAAGCTTCATATTGAACAGGAAGAGACAAAAGGGAAAGCTGTCAAAATATAGTTGTATGGAATCTTAATATTTTACACTGTTTTGTTTATGTTTATTCCAAAATCCTATTGTGTTCAATACATCAGCGTCTAAGATAGATATAACATGCCAGGTTTTATTATATTTATGCTCACACTTAGTAACCTGAGGGCCATAGATATCTTCCATCGACTGGCCATGCTCCTTGCCCCAACTGACTTATGATTATTTTTTTAGGCACTGAAAAAAAGAGGAAGCACATAAATTTCCTAATCAAAAGGCTTCAAGGATGGTAATTATCTTCAGGGCTAGTTGCTGAAAGGACCAAAATATATCATGTTTGTCTCTATCTCACTATGCCAAAAATCACTGTTTAAGTAGCAGTTTCAAGCCAGCCTTATCCCACCAATAGTTAATCAGGATTAGACCTAATTAATAGTGGGATAGGGACCATGGGGAATCTGAGGAATAGGATCAATCAATACTATTTTTAAAGAAATCTCCAAAGAAGCAGTGGCAAACTATTTTCTTAATGTTGCCAAGAAGGGTACTGAGAGTCGTTGAGATTGACTGTAAAAATGCAGCCTATTTGACAAATAAAAATATACATTTTGTGTATAATCTCTATATGTGAGACAAAAAATTCAGGGAAAGTATTGGACCTTTCTGCTGGAAATAAGTTTCTGCAGCCTCTTCTCTGTAGCTGAGCCATGTTTGGGGTTATGTTGTAGCTGTCATTAAGAGGGGAGATGCTGTGGAGGTTTGTCCTAAAATGGGAGGGGGGTATGATTTTGTAGAAACCTTGAAGGCAGAACTAGATGCTAAGTTGGCTAAATGGTGGAGATGCTAAGGCAGCAGTAGGTGAGAGAAGGGGAGAATATGGTCTTTGAGTGAGGGGGCAATGCAGAAAGGGAGCTGCTCTTTGGACTTTTCAACATGGAGGAATTGTCATCAAATTATATCTGAGTACTGAAATGAACAGACAGATCAATATGTTTCATTCAACACAAAGTGATTAGTGAAGACATAATGGCAGAAGACAAAACAATGTCTTAGTCTTTCCCATACAATCCATGCTGTTGACTTCAACCGAGAAACAACAATGGAGGGGAACAATAACGCCGACATGGTGTGAGTGGAATATATTTCAATTGTGGGGAGGGGTGTCTTAACTAGGCCCTGGATCCGAAAACCGGCGCAGAATTCCGCGGGCCGGAAGAGGGGCAGAACTGCACTGCCCAGCACTGGGGAGCGGGATTCGTAAGGCAGAAGCAGGGAAAGGCCGGGCGGCGAGCGGGTTGCCCTTCGTGGCGACCGCCGCTTGAGTCACGACCCTTTCTCTTCTCCTTTCCCCCTCGCAGGCTCCAGCAACAGGGACTCTCTTCGCAGGGTGCGGGGCGGTCGCTGCCGTCGGAGGAAGAGAGTGCGGGCGAACCGCCGCTCGGCGCCGCCGCCAGCCCCGCCGCCAGCCTCTCCAGTAAAGCCGCCGCTTCCTCGGCCATCTCCATCACCTCCAGTGATAGCGAATGCGATCTGTGAGCAGCAGAAGAAAGGCCCCGCCGAACCTGCGTGGAGTACAGCGCGGAGTCAACGGGCGACCGGGGCGGGGGACCTGGCGAGGACGCAGCGGTACTCCGAGGGCGGCCCTCGAGACGTTACACGGCCAGCTTCCTGGCTTGCCGCCTTCAGCCCTTTGCCTTGTCCGCAGTCCGTGGTCTCTGCGCCTGAGAAACTCCCGGCAACAGGACTCAGCCTGACAAGGCCCTGCCGAAAGAAAGACTCCGAAGCCTTGAATTCTTCGAGCAGGAACCGTTGGAACGTGTGGAGTCAAACATCAGGCGTAGAGTGACACCTTCCTCGCCTACTGCCATCTTTTATTTTCCCTCTGGAATATCTGATTGCAAAGACAATGATTTTTGTTTATTTTGTTTTTAGTTTTGTTTTTATATATATATAAATATATAAATATAAATATTTTATATGTTTATTGAGTTATTTAAATTGCTCCATTGGTAGATTGTCTTATTTGGTGACCATAATCATTATTAATATTATTGTTATATTATAATGGGGCGGTGCCTATGTGAATAACTGATACTGTATTTCATTTCCTCCATTTGTGGAGCATGTGCAGGATCTGGTATTGTATGGAGAAGAAAGGCAGTCAGAAAACGGAAGGAACAAATGAAACCAGTATAATAATATATTCGGTGAGCAAAATAAATTCTGCTATTCCCTTCATTGTGTTAAAAAATTCTTAATCTTGGAAAGAACAGGTATTGAGAAAGGTGGGTAAGTAAAAATGTGAGAAAGGCAGCTAAGAACAATACCTGGCAAGAGGGGATTTGCAAAACAGTGGGGCTGCGTTTGCAATTTACTTGATTAATTGTCTCATTGGGGCTATTCAATTAATTCTATTATGGATTCATTCAATGCAAAATTATATACTAACCATAGGGACTGGCTTTGCAGAAAAACAGCCATTCTACAATGTGGAAGACCAGTTCATTCACTTGTTCTGTTGAGCACACAGCAGTAGATTGTAGGTCCTTTTCTCATTTAAGCAACACTTGTTCACTTCAGTTTGGTGGCTTATAGCTGGAAGTTCATGTATAAAGAAAATTATTGCTCCATGCTCATTACTGAGTCCTCCCCGCCACTGCCCAGGATTTTATGATTTAGGGATAAAATGATATTACCAGCCAGATTGAACCAGAGATAAAGGAAGGGAAGAAAAAAGAAGGAGGGGACAGAAATGCATTTACATTAAAAAAACACAAAGCTAAGTAAATCTTTTAGCATCCTGGAAAGAGGCTACAATCCATTTTAGCACATTACTTGAAATAAGCCCCCTTAAGTCAATAGGATATTCAACTTCTAAGTAATCATGCCTAGGTTTGGACTACGGTATATATCTTTTTTTTTTTCAGAAAGGAAAGGGGTAGATGTGATGATAGTCTTTTCACTTTCAGATTCCTAAATCCCAATTATATGAAGTAGTCATTAAGAGCAGGGTTACAAAATTAATCCTTCTAAATACTATAAAATATAATCCCTTATCTTTTCAGTATGGAGAATGATACAGAATTGCAGCTGTACTTCATTTTCTATAATAACTTTATAATAACATAGCTATTGATAAAAAAAATTAACCTGGCCAATACCAGGACCCGGGTATTATCTGTTAATATTTCAAGGTTTAATAGGGATAAACCTGAAAAATGTGTGGACCACTTTAAAAATATGCTGTAAAAATATGGTATACGATATGATTTACTGTATACTCTTATCTACTTAGCAAAATTAATACTATATTGTGTTTCATGCCTCAATAGTTTTTCTGTGTAGTAACTGCATAGGATCAGTCCAGAGAAGGGTACAATCTTATGACAGTGGGATCCTAGGTATATGTACTCAAGAAAAGGAAATGCAACTCACCCTGAAGTAGGTAAGTGTAGGATTGCAGCATTACTTGTAAGTGTCTTTGAACTATTGTAACTTCCTTCCATGAAAGCGTACACAAAATAGGGCTGTACCATCAGATATAAAGTATCAATCTTTAAAATCAAGCTTTTATCTTCATTCAAAGATAAAGCACGTTGCTGCTCCCATTGCCCACCCCACAAATGATTCTGGCTAATGTTACAAAGTGATGCTGGTTTTATCGTATTTCTATTCTGTTTCTTTTCCTCTCCACCTTGGAATTAAAATTTAATTAGGCGGAACCTGAGTGTCCCCACCCAGGCTATGTTCTGATACTGTGCTTCTTTATTGGAACAAGGGACCGATTCTATAACCCATACCAGAGTCTTTTCATAAAAGAGCCTGTTTGTGAGTTGCTAGATATTTACCTAGGTTCACAACGCCATTGAGAAAAAACTCCATATTTTTAAAAAATCTGCTGTGGGTCAGACTGAGAGGGGCAGCCAGTAAGACCCCTGCAAATGCTTGCCTGGCTTGTTGGGTGGATCCCCCCACTGCCTAACGGGCCTAGATTTGGTGGAAGAAAGCAAAAGGCCTTTAGCAGGAGTACCAGCTAAGCTGCTTTAGTGTGTGTGGGTTTTCTCCTTCCCCAGCCAAAGGGATTTTATACCATTACAGAGTTTGAGCACTGATCTTTAAATCACTTGAGCTGTGCTGTTTCAGTCTTGTTTTTCTGGGTTGTCCCCCCCCCCTTTTCTTTTTAAATAAGCTGATTGCTTGCAGTTTGGTTTCTTTTTGCTGGGAAAAGACAGGGAAGAAATGACAGGCAGGGCACAGAGTCAGGTCTTTTAGAGAAATTACTGCAAAGCTATTGCTTAGAAGGCAGTGTTGTATATTCTAATATTCCCCCACTTACCTGGGAATAAACTCCATTATTATTCAGATGTTTCAATTCTGTTTCTGGGGACTGAATTGCAGTATCACTCATATTCTACTACTGCCAGTAAATGGCTACAGGCCAGCTAAAATGGGTGTAGGCTGGTTGCCCATGTATCAATCAGAACATCTCTTTTCTTTTTAATTTAAAGAAAACAGAAGGAAGGAAGCTGGGATACCCCCTCTAAGAACTGATTACGAGGGGAGTGAGTTGTATTGGGTGCAACCGTGTTCATCTTTGACTAAATAGCAGATAGAGTTACCTTGCATACCTTGCTGCCCAGATAAGCAGCAGCATCCTGTATATAAAGGAACTTTTAAGTTCTGTCTGGAATGAATCTTCAGAATCTCTTATCTTAAAATCGCATCTTATGTAAGGCAATATTGAAATATCTGTTGGGAGTGGACAGGAAACATGCTGAGGAATCTACTTATTGACACCTAGTAATAAAAATCATTCGTAATACATTAAAGAATGCAATAATATATAATATAAATATAAATATAAATATAAATATAAATATAAATATAAATATAAATATAAATATAAATATAAATATAAATATAAATATAAATATAAATATAAATATTATTGTTGTTATTGTTATAATATAATAATATAATATAATATAATATAATATAATATAATATAATATAATATAATATAATATAATATAATATAATATAATATAATATAATATAATATAATATAATATAATATAATATAATATAATATAATATAATAATATATAATAATATATAATATAATAATATATAATAATTAATATAATATAATAATATATAATAATATATAATAATATATAATATAATAATATATAATATAATAATAATATAATATCATCCATTTATTATAATACATGTTTTAAATTATTTATTTATCTGAAGTTAAACCAGGTTTATTCCCTTAAAAGATCTCTTAATGAACATTTCATCCAACTCTCTCATGGTCGAAGAGAGATCGAATGTTTCAGAATATAAACCAATATAAACAAAATATAAAAGAGGGGCTCTGTTTTAGGCATGAATTCTGTCTATGTTGCTGAATCATTCTATCCGAAGAGCAGAATCTAGTTGTAATTCAACAATTCAAATTAATTTATTGTAATGCTAATTACTTTCTTTCAGTATATAATTCAGTTAGTATGTAATTCAGTTTGTTCTAATTCTGATCCAAAGCTGATAAATAAGAATGATCCAGTGAAATACATATATAATTGTATGGCCACAACAAATTCTGAGTAGGATAACAATTCCTTTGCTTGCCTTTTAATACAATACATGCAGGATAATACACTGTCCAACCTAGCTGATCCTTTTGGTAAACTAATTGCTAAATGTAAAATCAACACACACTCTGGGAAAATCTCATTGTGAGTGGGAAGATCCCTAGCAGATCTTGGATCCTAGCCAAGTGGCTTTGATGTTAAGGTGAGTGTAGACTAATGTATTGATCTCTGCCTTTGCTACTTAAAGAACTACTGAATCTGGGTTTGAAGATCAAGAACAAAGTATTTCTCACAAACATTGGAAGCAAGATACTGCCAAAAGCTTCCCTCTTTCCACTGTTCATAGCAGAGAAGGCAGTTTTGTCAACATTCTTTGTTGTATAGTCAAAACCAAGGAGTTGGAATCAGAGACACTGAAGTGCATATTAAACCTGCCTCAAAATGTTGCAGCATGCAACGCTTTTGTTTGGCATCCAGTGACCTCTAGAACACCCTAAAACAATCACATCTCTCCCCTTTTTCAGGCTTCACTTCCCCAACACCAATCAGCATGTTTACCCATCCCTAAGGTGCATCTTCCTGATGTAAGATTCCTCATCCTAATAATTTGTTTATATTCCTGCCCTTGCTCCAAATTTTAAATGGCTCCCCTTTGTTTACAGTGGACACTGTTTTACTACACTAGAAATCCCATTGGTAGCTCCTAGTTGACCTTGACTGATCTCAAAACAGCTAAGTAGGTGAAAGTTTCCTTAGTGCTTGGATAAGAGAACATCAGGAAACTCCATTTTATTTTATATTTTATATATAAATGATATATGATTTATAATTTCATATTGTATGCTAAACGGGGAAGCTGAAAAGATATTCCAGAAAATGGCAGTAGGAACTTCCATGTTGTTATCAAGAATACATGTCCATTAAGGTATCAGATATTGGGGAATTACTACTTACAGTAGATGCAGAGATAATTCTTTGCATAGCCCTTTACTGATACTTTCCTATCTAAGTGCACTTCAACAATAGTGAGACTGCAATTTTCAGAATTTCTACCCCATGCTAGCTATTTGTTCAGTGAGCTGCAGTCTCAGGATCTTTGGAAGAGACCAAAGCCATTTGCTTCATCTGGAGGTAAGAAGTTGAAATGTACAGTAACAAGGAGTTCAAAGACTGTTGCTGCTCTGACTGAAGGACTGGAGGGGTGGACCTGCCCACTCTACCAACATTCCCCCTCCTGTTGTTTAAGAGGAAAAATAAATAAATTGCAGACATTAACTGCCTTTATCCTTGCCACTGAAGAATTTCACATCTGTGAAAATACCTCTTTAAGAGGTGTGGGCACTTTGCTTCCTTCATTCTTTGAATGGGGCACACGTTTGTCTGGGTTAAAATGATGGAACACATTGACTTGATTTGAAATGAATTGCCATGATCAATATATGATACCAAAATTAGCATGAAACGATGAAATAGTCCATTCTGTCAGCCTAAAAACATGCTGCATGCATCAAATTGCACAGGAAAATGCACAGAGACCTTCCTTGAGCAGAAGGAAGACTGGAATTGGTTATTTACATTAAACAAAGCAAGGTTTGCCAAAAGTCTGCCTTGACCTGTCTCTCTTTAGCCAAACAAAGAGGAAAATATTGTATCAAAAGTAACCTGAATAGGGAGGGAGGAGAAGTGAAACAGCTTTTCCCCTCTATTCAACCAGTTGAATACTTCCGTTTCTTTTGAGAAGGAGAGCAGGCTCTAGCCATGCCTGAATGGGAAAGTCTTGTAAGCTGGTAGGGAGGCTGTCAAACAGCTCAGGGTAATAAGCACTAATGAGAGGGTTTGCAGTTCTCCCCGGGACAAAAGGGGCCTGGGAGGGTTCTATCAGGACTGAATAGCCTGTACGTTTTGGGAAGAGATGGAAGGGGGGGGGATGAGTTAGCTGTCAATGGATAGATTTTGCAGGGAGCAAAGGAGAAAAAAAAGGGAGACAGGAGTCTTGGCTTGGTGCAGCTGTGCACAGAAGCTGTTCCCCTTAACAGGCAGCCTCTTAGCCCCTTTTACCTCCTGCAGGGCAGGGCTAAAGCAGACAAAAGCAAGCTTGGGACCACCAGATAAACAAAAGGGGAAATAAATTTGGGTTAAATACACACACACATGACACACATATGCACACAGCAGTGATCCTGAACGCAGTTAAGCAGAGACATGCAAAGGGAAAGTCAAATGAGCCCTAGAGATTTAAACTAAGGTAGATTAATTTAGGATCAGAGGACTGGATAATGCTCATATTAGAAAGCAGAGGGATGTCCAGAATACAAATACTCATTTCTTTTTTTCTTATTATTTTGCTGCTGTCAGAAATTGATTCCGAAGGTGGTCCCAGAGAAGTGGTTGAGCCTGGACCAAAGATTCAGTATTTGAATCCCTCCTTGTTTTGTTGGAATTATTTGGGGCCTAACCACAATTGCTCAAGCCATTCTACCTTTCATGGTCATTATTACAACCATCACAGGAAGTAGGTCATATAGAAGGAAAGGCAGATAGGTCAAGGGGTTTTCCTTTTGGATTCTAAAAGCTACAATTGGTGTTTTTTTATTTGTCTTTCAAGAGCTGCAGTTGACATGGCTGGTCACCTGGTGTTAGCACTAAAGTGATCAGGTCTGAAATTATAGACTATTTTTTATTTTGGTATGGAATTTAGGAAAACATACAAAATAACTCTGTTTAAGCCAAAAATTGCACTGCAGAATACAGAAATGGCCATTTTGATTCCAGTGTTTAAGGTATGATTCAAGAAAGGCTGGGAAATTGCAAATGTAATATGGGAGCAATGGATAGGATTAACTAAAATGCTCGAATTCTAGTGGATGAAATACAGTGTTATTGCCATAGAAATGAAAAGAAAGTCCAATTTTTTTTTCAAAGTTGAAAAAAATCAAACCAATTTCAGTACCAATATACTGGGTGAACTACAATATTGTAGAAAACATCATTAAAAGCCTTCCCTACTCTCTAATAGTTTTATAACAGCTTATAATGGAGTGGAGATGTGATGGAATACTCTATTTTATATTCTAATGCACATCCTGCTTATTCTGGCTTGAAATGAGCTCTTAATATTTTTTAATTTCAAAACTGCTACTCTATGTTACATTGCGTAATTTGTATATGCTCCTTTCTGCACTGTTGGATGGAGACTAACCGTGGAAAAGAGAGTGAGGTGCCTATCTACTGGTTGTATATTAAAATATTTTTATTTTCCTTTTAGGACAACTTAAACACTCCCATGCAATTGAAAAGTTAACATGGATTTTGGTCTTGTTGGAAAATTGTCTGGGGATGGGGTTAGAGAATACGGCACAGCTGAAAATAGTAACAACTATCACAAATGGATTGGTGTCAAAACACAATGTTTCTTAACACAAAAACAGCAATATTAAAAATAATAATTGGACAGCTTCTTTTATTTTCCAGTGGTTGCAATAAACCCATTAACATATATTTTTAAGGATGCCTGCTGGAATTTGTGATGAAGAATCAAACAGAGTGCTTGCAATGTGCCTGTCTGATTGCAAAACAAAACAGAGAGAGGAAAACAATTTCATGCAAGAACTGATTGAAAGCATGCAAGATACTTTTTTTATAAATAAAGAACAATCTTAATTCTGAACAGAAAAAGTTCTAGAACTTGTTTCAAAAAGTTTATTTTGATAGAAGCACGGGAGGGGTTGACTAGAAATGGGTTGGGTATAAACTAAAGTGTAAATAATCCATAGTATTCTACCAAAAAAAAAGCAAAGAAAATAGTTATCTAGTGAATCCAGGAAACTAGATAACCTTGACATCAATATCCTGAAAAATCCTGAAAAAGATAAGCAACAGATTTGTGAGCATCTAGAAATGGACAAAGTGATTACCAAAAGCCAGCATGGGTTTTGTTAAAAACAGATCATGTCAGAGAAACCTTATTGTCTTTGATAAAGTGACTAAATTAGTGGAACTGGGAAACACTGTGGATATAGTATACTTAGACATCAATAAGGCATTTGACGAAGTAGACCACAACCTATTTCTCAGTAAAATAGAACAATGTGGGATAGACAGTACCACCACCAGAAAGCTTTGCAGTTGGTTGACCAACTGCACTGGAACTACATTTATGTGAAGTGAAGCATGCAGTGGGGCACCTCAAGCTTGTGTTTTGGGCCCAGTGCTCTTCAACATCTTCATAAATGATCTAGAAACAGAAGAGCTTTTCAAATTTGCAAAAGACATCAAGTTGTGGGAAACTGAGTATAAACTCAAGATTCAGAAGGATCTTGATAGATTTGAGCATTGGGCCCTAGCTAACAAGTTAAAGTTCTCTGGTAAGAAAAGTAATATCCTGCAGCTAGGCAGGAAAAATTAAATGCACAAATATAGAATAGGTAGTACCTGGTTCAACAGTAGTAACTATGAGCCAGCACTGTACTGCAGCTGCCAAAAGAGCCAATGCATTCCTAGGCTGCATCAACAGAGGAATAGCCTCAAGTTCACGAGAGGAAATACTATCACTTTATACTGCACTAGTGAGACCATAATTGGAATACTTCATCCAATTCTGGTCATCATGGTACAAAAAAGATGCCGAGACCCTAGAAAGAATGCAGAGAAGAGCAGCTAAAATGATTAGGGCTCTGCAGGATAAATTGTATGAGGAATGGTTAAGAGAACTAGGTATGTCTAGTCTAACAAAGAGAAGAATTAGGGTTACATGATAGCTGTCTTCTGTTTCTTGGGCTGCCACAGAGATGTGAGCGTCAACCTGTTCTCCAAAGCTCCTGAGGGTAGGACAAGAAGCAATGGGTAAAAGCTTGTTCAAGATAGATCCAACCTGCAACTAAGGAGAAACTTAATGACAGTGAAAACAATTAACCAATGAACAGCATGTCTCCTGGATTTGTGGGTGCAGCATCACTTTAGGTTTTCAAGAAAAGATTGAACAGCCATTTGTCTGGGCAGAGGTTTGGACCATTCTACCATTTTTCTCCATTACACCAACTCATGTGTTTTGCAAAAGTATAGTAACAGCACAGTAATCATGATAAATATTCAAAATACAACCTCCATCAGATATAATTAAGCAAATTTTCAAGAAGGTTACACTTCAGAAATGTACTCAGTGTTGCATGAACAGTCTAATATGAAGTAAACATTTGAAATTGCTCATTCTTAAGGTTTCTCCTTTCCCAACCCAATCGTATTCTTTTAAAAAGTCATTATAATAATTACTGCACCATTAGCAATTTGCTGACCATTGGTAATTTGTATCAATTACAAATAGGTAATTTATTCAGAAAATTAATCCAATACATGTATCCAATCTGGGCCTGATTATCTATGCCTCTAGTGAGATCTCTGTACTAAATTATTCCATGACGCCTTGTTTTGTTTTGTTGGCTCTATAACATTCTCAGGAGTCTTCTCTTAACGCCAAAGTTCAAAGGCATCAATATCCTTTCTACCCTGTTTCTTCAAAACACTAACTTTCACTTCTGGCTTCAAACATTTGCTTGCATAGAGTCAGAGGTGGGTTCCTACTGGTTCTAATTGGTTCTATAGAACCGGTAGTAAACCGGTGGTGACGTCACAGAGCCGGTTCTGTTGGTGCTGGTCCGTGGGCGTCGCCATCTTGTTTTTGGCTCTCTTTTTTTGCTGGTTTTTGCTTCTGCGCAAAAGCCGAGTGTTTGGCACTGCGCATGCGTGCTCAGCCACGCGGCATGGGAAGAAGCGAACCTGCAGGTAAGTTAGAGCCCACCCCTGCATAGAGTGCTATTGTTGCCTACACAGTTCTGTTTATTATCGATATAGATGCATCATGGCTTCCCTACAAAGTAGTCAAACTAACTTCAATGATAATCATCTGCTATTTAAAGCACCTGTTTCATTAGGCCTAAAGTGGCTCCCTGCGCCATCCAGCAACCCAATTTGCATCACCCCAAAGACACGTTGAGAGACATGTTTTTCTGTTGTGAGTTGCTACAGCGTCTCCTTGCACCAATAGATCACCCCCATAGAGAGATACCTAGGGTACATTCAGAGTTGGCTATCATGTGCTTTAGGACAGGGGTCTTCAGACTTGGCAACTTTAAGACTTGTGGACTTCAACTCCCAGAATTCCTCAGCCAGCAAAGCTGAGAGAGAAACAGCATAGGAAGGAGCAACCAGGTGAGCAGTTGTCAGCTTCCTTCTTATCTAAACTGGCATGTATTCCTCATCCTAATGTAATGGTTGTGATCTATCCAGCCTTCACAAATCTTTCATAAAGTGTGTTATTCTACAAAGTACTATTTCTGTATGGAAGCATTCATTACAGGTAGTCCTTGACTTACAACCACAATTGAGCCCAAAATTTCTGTTGCTAAATGAGATGGTTGTTAAGTGAATGCCCCATTTTACAACCTTTCTTGCCATTGTTATTGAGTGAATCACTGCAGTGGTTAAGTTAGTAACATTGTTATTAAGTGAATCTGGCTTCCCCATTGACTCTGCTTGTCAGAAGGTCACATGAACCCAGGACATTGCAACCGTCATATGAATCAGTTGCCAAGCATCCAAATTTTGACCACGTGACCATGGGGATGCTGCAACAGTCATAACTTTGAAAAATGGTCATAAATCACTTTTTTCAGTGCCATTGTAACTTTGAATGGTCACTAAACAAATGGTTGTAATTTGAGGACTACCTGTATTGGGTGAACTGACAAATTCTAAAAATCTTTTTTTTTTAATCCCATCAACAAATTTGTCTGTTAGATATCCAGAAATGAAATGAAAGCCTTGAAATGAAAACGCATAGCAGCATTAAATATAAAACATATAAACAGACCAGTGGTGAGATTCAATTTTTTTTACTACCGGTTCTGTGGGCGTGGCTTGGTGGGCATGGCAGGGGAAGGATACTGCAAAATCTCCATTTCCTCCCGATCAGCTGGGACTCGGGAGGCAGAGAATAGATGGGGGCGGGGCCAGTCAGAGGTGGTATTTACCGGTTCTCCGAACTACTCAAAATTTCCGCTACCGGTTCTCCAGAACTGGTCAGAACCTGCTGAAACCCACCTCTGAAACAGACTCATTTTAAAAGGATATTACAAAGAACCCCTGTTATGTCAGGCTTCACATGCTGCTGAAGAGAATTTGGCCGCCGCGTGTTGTAATGTTCATATGACTTTCTGAGAGCTGGAAACAGAAATCATCTGGATGACAATGTTTCAATAGAAAAGGTGAGATAAGCTTACTCTGTTTATCATGCTCACAATAAATTAGAACATGGCTAGCTGTTTTGTCTGCACCTGACCCACATAGAGATGTACATTCATTATTCACTAGAACCTTATTAAACTGGCCCACCAGCAAGACAGATGGCAGTATATTAATGAAGGCGACTGAGAAGACTCTGGAGAAGGCACTAATGCTGGGAAAGGTGGAAGGAAAGAGGTGAAGAGGGTAAACAGCACAGACCCAGTTACTATAGCAATTGGTGCACAGCTGGAGACCTGAAAGACCAGATTAGGGGCAGATAGTCATAGGGAAAATCATATCAATGTGATTGCTAAGAGTCAATGATGAATTGATGGTAGACAATCAATTGAGAAGCACTAGTTATTTATTTAGCAAAATTATATGGATAACCATGAACTATGAACTTGAAATTATCTAAAGTGGGGGTGTCAAACTCGTGACGACACATTGTCACATGACGTATCGCAACTTTTCCCCCCTTCGCTAAACCGGGGTTGGGCGTGGCCCGCGGGCAGCAAGTTTGACACCCCTGATCTAGACAGTTCCAAAGTGACTTGGTTGGTACACTCCATACTACCTCCTATATCTAAGAACTACTGGTAACTAGATTTAGATTGTTTTGCAGTTCCATAGCCACAGCTTTGTGTTGCAGAAGCGCTGTAGTTTGTTCCAACTGAATTGGCAACAAGAGTTTTAATTGAAGTCCATTTGTCAGCAATTTGTCAAAGTAAGGATTAATCACAATTATGGCCAAAGTCCTTTGGGTCCATTGAAGTTTTCAGGCATGTATATTTGATACTTATTTACTAATTATATTGTTGAATTTTTACTGTTTTAATGATTTTTTTCTCTGTTTGCTATTTTTGTTTCCACTTTGGAAATATTTTATTGTCATTTAAGCTTTTTAAATCATATGATAATGTATATTTGTATACACTAAATTTATATACAACGATACAGAGTATACAGTAAATATGTATGTAGTTGGAAATGGATCAGGTTTAATTTATAGCTAAGATCCAGATTGTTATTCTTTGACAGATCCCTTCATGCAAGGAATCTGATTACCAGATATTTCAAAACAGATGAAAGAAAAAACTTTATATGCTACAGTTATAGAATTCATTGCGACCTGATAGTCTCCAGCTTGCATGGACTATCTTCTGCATGCATGCTGGTGATAGCTACCAAGTTTGCATAGATTTAAGAGAGATTTATGAAAAGCAAGAAATCAATACATTCTGTGCACAATTATTAGGCAAGTTGTATTTTGGAGGACTAATTTTATTACTGAACAACTACAACTCGGTCAATCCAAAATGTTAATAAACCTCAAACTTGAATATTTAAGAAAGTAAAAGTGGGATTATGGCTTTTTTAGGAGAATATCTATGTGTGTACAATTATTGGGCAACTATTAATGTGCAGAATTATTATGCAGCTAAATGAAAAATGAAAATTTGCCCATCTCACTCATTTATTTGCATCTGTTAAAGTGAGAATAATAAACAAACAACTCAAAATGCACAAATAAACATTTCTGACAGTTCACAAAAAAAATCAGTGACCAATATAGCCACTTTTCTTTTCAGTAACAGTCATAAGCCTTCCATTCATTCAACTGAGTCTGTCAGTTTCTTGATCTGTTGATGATCAACTTTTTGTGCAGCAGCAACCACAGCCTTCCAGACACTGTTCAGGGAGGTGTACTGTTTTCCTTCACCGTAAATCTCCCATTTAAGAAGGCCCACAAGTTCTCAATGTGGTGTAGGTCAGGTGAGGAAGTGGGCCATGTCATTATTCTTTCATCTTTAAGGCCTTTACATGTTAGCCACGCAGTGGAGTACTTAGAGGAATGCGATGGAGTATTGTCCTGCATAAAAATCATGGTCTTCTTGAAAGATGCAGACTTTTTCCTGTACCACTGCTTGAAGAAATTGTCTTCTAAAACCCGGCAATCTGTTTGGGAGTTGATTTTGAGTCCATCTTCAACCCGAAAAGGTCCAACTAGCTCATCTTTAATAATACCAGCCCATACCAGTACCCCACTTCCATCTTGCTGGTGTCTGAGTCGACGTGGAGTTCTGTGCCCATTACTGATCCAGCAATGGGCCCATCCATCTGGTCCATTGAGTCACTCTCATCTCATCAGTCCATAAAACCTTTGAAAAATCTGTCTTCAGATATTTCTTGGCTCAGTCTTACAGTTTCAACTTATGTGTCTTGTTCAGTGGTGGTCGGGTTTCAGCCTTCCTTACCTTGGCCATGTCTCTGAGCACTGAACACCTTGTACTTCTGGGCACTCCATGTAGGTTGCAGTTCAGGAATATGACAGCACTGGAGGATAATGGGTTCCTGGTAGCTTCACGTTTGATTCTTCTCAAATCTTTGGCAGTTAATGTACGTCTTTTTTTCTCGACACGTTTCTTGTGACCCTGTTGACTATTTGCAACAAAACATTTGATGGTTCTGTGATCATGCCCCAATCTCTTAGCAATTTCAAGAGTGCTGCATCCCTCTGAAATACTTTTTACAATTTTTGACTTTTCAGAGTCAGTTAAATCTCTTTTTTGGCCTATTTTGCCTGAGGAAAAGAAGCTGCCTAATAATTATGCACATAATTAATATAGTGTTGATCTCCTTAGGCCACACCTTCCCTCATTACACAAAAACACATCACCTGATATGCTTATATCCACTAAGCATTCAAGTTTATACAGCTTGGAGGTGGAAAATATGCATAAAAATGATGATACGGTCAAAATACTCACTTGCCTAATAATTGTGCATATGGTGTATGTAATTATCGGAGGAGGGGGCAAGCAGGCAATGCCATTGGAAAAATGCTGTTGCTCCCCTATTCTGCTGGGGGATGGATAAATTATTCAGATAGGTAAGCCTTTCCTGACTGTAGGTTTATTTTCCCTATCCCATGGGCCTGCAGAAGTATAGAATACCCAACTGCATAAATATGTTTAGACAGCATTTGGGAATCACCTTCTGTTACTTCCGTTGAATGGGTCTCTGGATTTCCCTGAGAGAATTACTGCTGGCTTCTGAAAATGGTACATGAAAGTGCACTTGCTAATATGTTTTAGACGTTAAACGGCTGGACTTGAGCAATAGGAATCCATATTCAAATCCCACCCAGACCTTAAAATCACTGAATCATTTGTCTTGAAATTTAGGATACAATCAGTTTTTTTTCCCTTTACACAAGTGTGAAGAAAACAAGAGCAAGCTACAACATTTTGCAGTGTGGTTACTCAGTCCACTGACACCTGATTACTGTTTGCAGGAGACCAGATAGCACCATATAACATCTTCCGTTCAAGAGACTCACAGATGTTGTTGTGCAGAGCATGGTTGACTGGTTCTGACTAGAGAGAAAGATTAGATTTAAAAAAAGATAAAAGCATATGAAATTGACAAACAGAATTTAAGTCATTTCTCAGATTTTCAAATATATGCAAATCCCTCCCCCCTCCCCCCTCCCCCTCTGTCTCCAGAAACACCTGGAACTTCTAATAGGAATCCACATGTAATCATCAGTGAAAGATGTGATCCAGCCTTGGCTTGATCTTGGCTTGAATCACATCCAATGAAGAGTCTTGCCAATTGCTTATCTAATTTGCTCATAATTGCAGTTTTAATACACAACTCTTCGGTTACAGATGCACTAAAAAAATTGACTTACAACTGGTGCTTGCACTTAACTGTTTGAACATACTTATAGTGGGAGCATCCTGAAGTCATATGATCATCATTTGCAAACTTCTCAGCTGGCTTCCAACAAGCAAACTCAATGGACCAAGCCAGATGTGCAGCATAATTCACTGCAGTGATTCACTGCCATGATTTGCTTAACAACCATGGCAAAAAAAGGTATTAAAATTGGGCATGACTCACTTGACATTTTGTCTACCTTAGCAATGAATTTCTGGTCCAAGTTCTTGTTTTAAGTCAAGAATTATCTGCAGTCTTGTAGCTCCACATAGAATAGAATAGAATAGAATAGAATAGAATAGAATAGAATAGAATAGAATAGAATAGAATAGAATAGAATTCTTTATTGGCCAAGTGTGATTGGACACACAAGGAATTTGTCTTTGGTGCATATGCTCTCAGTGTACATAAAAGAATATATTGCTTTGTTACAGAAAGTACTCATAAATGAATGAAGAACTTACCGGTAAGTAAAATGGGGGAGGATGCTGTTTTCAATAATGAGATTCCTGCTTTAAAATAGTTTTAAATGCTAGTAAATATTTCTAAGATTGTTTGAATGACTAACCAAAAGCCAAATATTTTGTTTCAGGTGGCCAAGATCCTCTGTTAAAACTCAGGATCCTTAGAAAATGAACCTGTCTAATAATAGGTAAATGCAACCAAGCTCATTGGGGCTTATTCTCAGGAAACCAAGAACAAAATTGGATTCAGAAACTTACAAAATCCCTGTAAGCAGTAAGCATTTTGGGCCCAATTCTCTTCAATATCTGCATAAACTATCTAAACAAGGGAATAGAAGGGGAACTCATCAAATTTGCAGACAACACTAAGCTGGCAGGAATAGCCAACACCCCCGAAGACAAGCAGGATCGAAAAAGATTTTGATAGACTTGAAAACTGGGCCCTAATTAATGAAATGAAATTCCATGCAAATAAAAGTAAGGTTTTATAGTTAGGCAAGAAAAAACAACTGAATAGGTACAGGCTAGGTCAGTGATGGCGAACCCTTTTTGGTTCGCATGCCAAAAGGGTGTGTGCGCGCACACTAGCGCGTGCACGTGCCCACACCCATTCCCTCCCCCCCATGCATGCGCACAATACCCCCCCCACACGTGCGCATGCGCACAGGCCTCACTGAAGCCTGGGACGGTGAAAAAAAGGCCAAACGGGCAAACCGGAAATTCGGAAAAACGGACTTCCGGTTTGCCCGTTGTGCTGTTTTTCGCACTCCGGAAGCTTCAGGAAAGCTTCCTGAAGCCCCGGAGTGCGAAAAACAGCACAACGGGCAAACCAGAAGTCTGTTTTTCCAAACTTCCAGTTTGCCCTTTGGGCCGTTTTTTGCACTCCGGGGCTTTAGGGAAGCTTCCCTGAAGCCTCCAGAGGGTGAAGCAGCCTTCCCCAAGGCCGAAAATCAGCTGGCCAGAGCG
The DNA here is from genome assembly GCA_023053685.1 of Diadophis punctatus similis. NCBI lineage: Eukaryota > Metazoa > Chordata > Lepidosauria > Squamata > Dipsadidae > Diadophis > Diadophis punctatus. The sequence continues at coordinate 301,854,664 of JALIGW010000001.1, read as the reverse complement.
CGCATGCGTGCTGGAGCTGATATAGTGCAACGCCTCAAGTGCCCTCCGATATGGGCGTGGGCGTGGCCTCCCCGTGACACATCCGGCCCATGGGTCCGCCAGTTTGACACCCCTGTTCTATGATGTTCTAACTTAATTGTGAGTGTTTGTTCATTCTTTCTTTGGATGATTACCTTTTATAGAAGAGCTTTATCAGAATGTTATTTCCTTTGACTGGAAGAATCATAGATGCAAGATATGGCTAATACGGATTATGGATTCTCCTTGAAAAAATGGCATGGGGCTATGATGTGTGTCTGAACCAAAATGGACTTCCAATTCACTGTCTTTGTCCCTTTTATGTATGAATGATGTCATTTTGGCTCTAATCCCACATGTTATTAGGAAATATCAGAAATCAAGGAAATACTGGGGTATTTCAGTGAGGAGACAACGTGAAGCAGTATCTCATACAATTAATTTTGAAATTTATGAAAAAAAAATAGTAAACAGATACTTGTAAGATTTTCTGCTTTGTGTGCCAAAATAACACGGCTGTTTTTGAGACTGCATCTTGACTTGTACTGGGCAGGGAAGGTTGCCATTTGTTCTTATGTTTAAAACAAGGATTTAAATTAAACATGCAATCCAGGAGCCACAGATTTTCTGCCAGAAATTTGAATTCCTTAAAGTGGAAATAGCTCTTCCACTTTTTGCGTGCGTGTGTGTGTGTGTGTGTGTGTGTGTGTGTGTGTGTGTGTGTGTGTGTGTGTCTGTGTCTGTGTGCCTGTGTGCCTGTGTGCCTGTGTGCCTGTGTGCCTGTGTGCCTGTGTCTGTATGGGCAAGTAGGGGTTAGTTATTTAGTTATTTAGTTATTTAGTTATTTAGTTATTTAGTTATTTTTATTTTGATGGATTTCTATGCCGCCCAATCCCTAGGGACTCAGGGCGGCTCACAACATGTTAGATCCATTACAAAATTTAGTTATTTAGTTATTTAGTTATTTAGTTATTTAGTTATTTAGTTATTTAGTTATTTATTTAGTTAGTTAGTTAGTTAGTTAGTTAGTTAGTTAGTTAGTTAGTTATTTAGTCAAGCGTGTATTAGATAAAAGATATAAGTATAAACATAATTATGAATACATGAAATGAATACGAATAAAAGGAGACATTAGGACAGGGACAGTAGGCACATTGGTGGACTTATGCACGCCCCTTATAGACCTCTTAGGAATGGGGTGAGGTCAACAGTAGACAGTCTAAGGTTAAAGTTTGGGGGGGTTTGGGGAAGAATTTTGGGGGTTTGGGGAAGAAACAAAATTAAATTTGTAGATGCTTAGGGCACCTGTACCATCTCTTAAACTGGAAACCTCACAAAAAGCACTTTCTCCGTCTTTTGGAGTGTGGGCCATGACAATTGAAGCAAAGTTTAACTTCCTAAGATGGAGGTTGTCTCCTTGGAGAGCTCTGTCTATTTTCTTCTTTTAAAAACGGATGTGTTATTGAATATCTGTCAAAACCCACCTTTTTTACTTCTTTTATTATAAAAATCATTTCATTTTTTAATTTATCCCCCATCTTCCTACTCTAGGAAAAATTCAAACTGGATTGGCTAACAAAAAATCTAATAGAATACAAAAACCACACCAAAAGTTAAACATGGAGTTTAAATGGAACCCTACAACAGATGCTGAATTCATTTAACAATTAAAAGACTGGTGAAGTAGATGCATTTTTACAGATGCTCTAAATGGTGAGGGAGTGTGTGAGCAATACAGAAGACCCTTTCCCATGGGGGCCTCTAAGAGTGAGAACATCTTCAAAAGGGACCCTCCTGCAAATTTTGACAGCTGGACAGATTTATAATAAGAAACAATCCCTTAATCAGTTAGGCCCTATGTTGTTTAGGGCTCTAAAAGACAGGACCAAATCCTTCAATCGTGTCTAATAAGCAGCAGGCAACGAGTGCAAATTTTTCAGTGCAGACATTTTACGATCCCTCTATCTTTCACTTGCATTTTGCACCACATCCAACTGCTAAATAATTTTCAAAGATAACGTCGCATAGAATGCATCACAGTACTGTAATCAAACCAGGATTAGATAGGAAGATGTGGATAACCAGAATAATCAAATCCAATTTGTCCCTTAGTGACTTTGGCAGCTAAACTCATCTTCTCTTTCCCTAGTCACTAGCACCACCACGTGGATGCTTTTGGAGTAGTTGATCTTTTCACGCCAGATGGGAAACTATTTCCCTGAAATCAGAATTGGAACTAAGAACAGGTATGAACATAAGAAGAAGCTTGCTAGTTTAGATAAATGGTCTATACCAGTGTTTCCCAACCTTGGCAAGTTGAAGATGTCTGGACTTCAACTCCCAGAATTGACTTCGCTGGCTGGGGAATTCTGGGAGTTGAAGTCCAGACATCTTCAACTTGTCAAGGTTGGGAAACACTGGACTGTATAGTCCAGAATTCCATGCTACCCATGGCCAGTCAGATGCCTTTAGAATAGTCCCAAAGGTGCTTTTTCAGGAGGCAACTGGACTTTCATGTTTTTTCTTTGAAGACATTTTGCTTCTCATCCAAGAAGCTTCTTCAGCTCTGACAGGATAGCGGGGAATGGAAGGATTTATACTCCTTGCAGACAGCTGGTCATTTGCATCCTTTTAGAGGGTTGTTGAAGCACTTGGAGGTCTATCAATGTCCTCAGGGTCACCTGAGTAGTGCTTCTGCATTTTTTTTCCTCTGGAAATCCATTCCTACTCTCACACCATTCAAAGGGTGTTCATCCCAAATTGTATACAGGCATTTAGAATAGTGTTTTTCAACCTTGGCAACAGGAAGATGTGTAAATTTCAACTCCCAAAATTCCCCAGTCAGCACGAAGTCCCTACATCTGCCAAGGTTGAGAAACACTGATCTATGAACTTTCAGGCTTGACAGAATCTGTTATTTATTTATTTATTTATTTATTTATTTATTTATTTATTTATTTATTTATTTATTTATTTATTTATTTATTTATTTATTTATTTATTTATTTATTTATTTATTTATTTATTTATTTATTTATTTGTGAGACTTATATACCGCCTCATAGTGCAAGCACTCTCTAAGCGGTTTACACCATTAAGCAATGTATATTTATATTGCCCCCAACAATCTGGGTCCTCATTTTACCTACCTCGGAAGGATGGAAGGCTGAGTCAACCTTGAGCCAGTGAGATTTGAACAGCTGAACTGCTGATCACAGTCAGCTAAAGTAGCCTGCAGTACTGCACTCTAACTGCTCCGCCACCTCGGCTCATGCATAATAGACTGACTTTCATGAATAATAGACTGACTTCATATTTTGGAGGCAGCATATTCAGTGGGTTTACACTCCTCCAAGAATTTGTTTATTGCAACTGTGGTGCAATTTATTTATTATTAAAACTAATAAATGAAATAGTTTAAAAAATGCCTCTTTGTCCTTCAAGTACTAATTGTTATGTTTGTGTTTGTGTTTGTGTGTGTGTGTGTGTGTGTGTGTGTGTGCTGCAGCACTGATCTTCAGATGGCTCAAACTCTTATTGCTGTGATTTCATTGTGATTAGAAACCACCTCAAAACTGCTGGCAATAATGCAACCCTAGGGAACCCTAATTCAGCCGATGCCTGCTGAACCATTGTACAACTCCCACATCACTCATTATTGACCATACTGACAAGGATTATAAGGACTTATAATAGTTCAGCAACACCTGGAGGATCACAGGTTCTCATATTTACAATAAAATGAAACCTAATAAAATAGAAAATCATAGGTGGCAAAAGAAAAGGGGGGGGGGGGAATCTGTTGTTGCCTAAGTGAATCTTTGTTGGGCTCAGTATGTTCCAAATATTGATTTTTCTTCAGAGATAGGCCTCTAACATTGTTGCCTAAGAACTAGGTTGTACATGTGTGAGACTTGTTCAAAGTAGTCTCTAATTGTGAGACAGGTGGCATATAAATTTAATAAATAAATAAAAAATAAAGAGACCCAATAATGTCTGCACACCACTATTAATTTTCTCTTAATAGTATACAGATTAGTGTATTGTTTCATGTATTTATTATATATTAACTAATTAAATTTGCTAAATAACTCCATTTCAAGCTATATCAACTATGATTTTAAACTATAGGGAACAGCTTGATGTTGGCTAATTTTTTTTTTGTAAAGAATGGAACTCTGAGCCTAAGAATGTTGACACAATTAGAATGACATCTACCTGTCTGCTAAATCTCAAAACTAAGAAGGATCTCTGTTTTTGAATTATGAGTACTGTGGGAAGATTATGAAAGGTCTTAATCTCACCATCCCTCTTCGCCTTCCAGTTTTAGCCACGTCATTCCCACCTGCAGATTTTGGCATGCTTCTGAGCAGTAAGTCAGTCCAATGGAATTCAAGCGCACAAGCACAGAATTGTTGAGTAAGCAGAACAGCAAAAGGGGTCTTCACAAAGGATGATCAGGTGAGAGTCCTTCTGCCCACCTTCCTGTATTTTAAGCAACAGATTCTGGAATTAAATAAAGTATTAGTTCAATGTGTCAACCAGCTCCCTCCTTCCTTCCTTCCTTTCTATTTTTTTTAATAAGATGAAAAATCTCTGGCACAAGCACAAATTTGTAACTGGAGCAGCAGAGGCTATTGAAAGACCTCTAAGAGACTGCATGCAATGGCTGGATTTACACAATATGAACATGTTTATCTCAGTGAAAGTTCAAACGGCTGCATTGGTCACACGCTGGGTTGGGTTAATTTAAACATGGGCTAGTTTCACATTTTGTGACTTAGACTGATGTGTGGTCATTTTATGGCTCAAAATATTTTTTGAACTTTTTTGAAATATATTATATATATATATATATATATATATATATATATATATATATATATATATATATATATATATATATATATATATATATATATATATATATATATATATATATATATATATATATATATATATATATATATATATATTAAAAACAGCCTTGATGGTCCCAGTGAGGGGCTGAAAGGCAAAAAGGAAGCTGTGATGCTTTCTCCCCCATATTTGGGTACACCAGAATAACACGACAGAAAAACATATATAACCCTTTCCTGGTGAAAGAGCTGATTGGGAACAGAGCCTATGGCCTAATGGTTAAGCAGCCGGCCCGGGTTCAAATCCCAGTAAGGGGTATGGCTATCTGACGAGAGCAAAATAAGCTCAAAATAGATCTATAATAGTCTCCCTTTATTTTCATTTATCAGCAAAAAATCCTACACACACACACACACACACACACACACACACACACACACACATATATATATATGTCATATATATATATATCAGCAAAAAATGTTATACACACACACACACATATATATGTGTGTGTGTGTGTGTGTGTGTGTGTGTGTGTAACTTTTTTTGCTGATAAATGAAAATAAAGGGAGACTATTATAGATCTATTTCGAGCTATTTTGCTCTCGTCAGATAGCCATACTCGACAGAAAACACACACACACACACACACACACACACACACACACGTACGTACGTACGTACGTACATACATACATACATACATACATACATACATACATACATACATACATACATACATATATATATATATATATATATATATATATATATATATATATATATAATGAGAGTAAAATATATATATATGTTTGTATATATATATATAATATATGTAGGATTTTTTGCTGATAAATGAAAATAAAGGGAGACTATTATAGATCTATTTCGAGCTTATTTTGCTCTCGTCAGATAGCCATACCCCTTACTCGGATTTGAACCCGGGCCGGCTGCCTTGCAGGGCAGCAACTTAGCCACTAGGCCATAGGCTGTGTTCCCAATCAGCTCTTTCTGATAAATATATATATCAGGGGAATGGCAGACTGGAGAAAAGTTGCGGGGATCAAATTGCATTATTTTGTGGGGAATGAAAATAATAACTTTACATTTTATTCTAACTAACCTTCCAACATTTTAAATCCAGAAATTATTGGAAGGAAGATCTCCTCTCTGGCTAAAGAATTGGGGATATTTTTATTCTCTGATGCCTTGGATGTATTTTGGTAAAGTGGATTTTCCTCCTTTGATTATTTTCAGTTTTGGAAAATGGGTAGGCTTTCCTTCGGTTGCAACAGTGGTGGGTTGCTACTGATTCGCCCTCCTGCCTGGAGGTCATCAAAAATGTTCTGTGCATGCGCAGAAGCATTGTGCGCACCCAAAGCCCGTGCCCGTGCACTCCCGTTCCTGAACCGGTAGCAAAGGTAAGTGAAACCCATTACTGGGTTGCAAATGTGGATGAGTTCTCTTAAAGACAAATTGCTTGTCCAATTTCATGAATGTCTTGCATCCTGACTCCTTTATAATAGACTAGGAGTCTCCGTGCTTTAACTAGAAACTCATTCTCCCAAGTGTCTTTTCTTTACTCAGTCCAATTTGTACATGTACAGATGAAGATCTTTGTGGTCTTGGAGGGAGCACCAAGATTTGCAGATCTACAATTAATATTTAAGGGAAGAACAGAACAGTCCAGTGAAAATAACACATGTTGAATGGACAGGAAATTTTGATCTGGATGATGGAGTGAAAAACTAAAAAGGAAGACAGAGGAATTAAGTATCCTCGAGAAAGATTAGACTGGTTGGCACAACCAACCAGAATGAAACCACACACACAAAGGAAGATTTTGATGCAGATTCACTTGTCTGTTCTCTGAAACTCTGACTGGATATGATGAAGTTGTAATTTACTTGCCTGGCCAAATAAAAAGTTGGGTTATTGAAAGGAGTATATCTCATACATGCAATTAAGTATTTCAAATTGGCAGTTGGAAACTGAGAAGATTAAATAATTTCCTGCAAATGTTCAAGATTTGTATTTTATTGCGAAGTTGTATGCATGCAAATTCAGTTGTGTTTCCACATTTTGCAAGCTGCTCTATTTAGTTATGTGTGATGTTATATTTATGGGAGATTGGAGAAGAAACAGAACAGTGGAATATAAGAATTCTTATCTAGATATCAGGTAGTCCTCACTTATTGACCACAATTGGGGCCAACAACTTGGTTGCTAAGCAGAAAATCATGTGACCGCAATTGAGTTTATCAGCTTACTTACCAATCATATATTTGGCCATTAAATATAATGACATGAACACTAAGTGAAGAACCACATAACTGTGCCTTCTTACTTCTGCACTTACTTCTGCCTTCCATAATGTACAGTGTTAACTCTGCTTGTCGCAAGAGAAAATGCATGCCATTTACAAAATATGCAAATGGTGATCATGTGTTTGTGGGATACAACAATGGTCATATTTCTAACAATGCTTCTGGGGTATAAATGAAAACCAGAAGTATTGTTAGGCAAGAAATGGAACCAGATGTACTCCACAAGAAGTCTATGGGTACGATTATGCCACAGATTGTAGGAGATGACCAGGCTGAGCCCAAGGGAGGGGTCAAATGCATCATCAGTCTCGAGCCCCTTCACTCCCACAAGAGATCTAAGTCCAACCCACCTTGAATTCCTTTGACTCTTATCTACCGCCAATTTGCTTTGACCATTAGTAGTTCAGATTCTTGTAGAGAGCTTAAGCTGTCAATAAACCTTTATATTCATTTGAAATGCCTGGATTTCCTGATTTTTCACGCTTGACACAGATATCCAAACGGGTGAAAAGGGAATCCAAGTAATAATTCGTACATAATGACATTATTTCATAGATCCTATAATCTAATTATTTACAGTATATCAAATGTTGTGATGCAAGTACATAATGGCGGCATTTGTATGATGACATGATTATCCATGTGTTATTTTCATGTCATACTGATGGTAGCGCCTGCTTTGAGAACACACAGCTTAGTCAATAACAATTATTTTTCATCATCATATCCACCTCATGTCCTTCTCCTAACTTCTCTCTTAAGTAGCCATTCTGTTGTCAATGACTTTGAAGAGAAAAGTGTATTCTAAAATTAATTAATGACAGTAGAAAGAATGACACAGGTATAAAATAATGAAATTGGGAGGGGGAGGAGTTTTTGGAGGGGTAATGACATGAGACCAGGAAAAGGACTAATTGGGTCAATCAGTTAAGAACCCCTGCTCTAAGAGTCAAATATAAGGCCAAACCCTATGGAGGGAAGGAGGAAAAGATAGGACTCAAAAATCACGAGTTGCATGAGCCAAAATCTTTTTCTTGTAACTCTAAATCTCAGTGCCGCCCCTCCAAAAGAAAAACAGAATTTTTAAAATGCAGTTTTCAAATCCAGTATCAAGTTAACAATGGACATCTAACTACAGCCCCATGGTCCTCCAGAATAGGGTTTTTGAAACTGGGCTCCAGGCAGTTCTAGTTTCCAAGAGAACTCAATGGGTTGTGTGAAACTAGGTTTTTTTTAAAAAAGGTTTATTTATCCACAGCCAATTTTCTGTCACTAGAGCTTCGCTTCTTGTTCAGGGGTTTCAGGAATTTTCTCTTTTTTAAACTAACAGGTTCTGTAGCCTGAAAACCTCTGCTTTAGGATAAGTTGTGATGGCAAGTGTGTGTGTGTGTGCCTGTGTGTGTCTGTGTATGCTGATGCATATATAAAATATTCATATATGTGATTTTATGGTCTAGGTATGCTTGTTTAGGAATACTGGATAGTCTTTGAGAATATCAAGTCAAAAAAGGTTTGTCTAATTCTACACACTGGTGGCAGATACTTTTTCATGTAATTGTACAAACTGAAGGCCTGTTCCTGGGGAGGGGAACCCATAAAGCAAAGCATGGTTGATGAGGCTTCATGTCCTCTGTCATCTAAGCCCCATGAGTTGAGCTTTAACTCATATATCCTCATGAATTCTAAGTTTCCTGCTTGGTGATTGCCAAAATCCTTTGTTTTTGATCAGTTTGAACATCTGGCATGGGCACGAAAAAGGCCGAGCTCCCTTCTGAAAGAGGGCTTTGTTTGGAGGGCAGGGACACCTAGAAGATTGCCAGCTGGCCAGCTCCGAGTTGGCCTCTGGGACAGGGGCATGTTGCCAGCTGACGCCTCTGAACTGGTTTTTATTCTCTGAGTTTGTACTGTGTTTATAGTCAGAGGGATCTTTGTTTTTGCAAGAATTTCAGGGAATGATCAGTAGCTGAAATTTTTCCCACTGGGAAAGCTGGGAAATTTGGCCAGGCTCAAATTGCATACTGAAAGAGTAATTTAATGCCCATGGCACTAATATAACCATGAATGTGTTATTTGGCACCTGCCATCTTCCCTGCTTCACCTCGTCAAAAGAAAGAGGGAAAGGTGGCATCTGTAAAATTAAGGGCCAACCTAGCATACCTACCATATTTTTCGGAGTATAAGATGCACCTTTTCCCCCCCTAAAAAAAGAGGGTGAAAATCTGGGTGTGTCTTATACGCTGAATGTAGCCCCGCTCAGCCTCTCAAACAGAGGTTTCAGAGGCTGAAAAAAGCCTCTGAAATGGAGCTTCAGAAAAAAAGCCTCTGAAATGGAAGTTTCAGAGGCAGGAAAAAAAGCAAGGCGCAGAGCTCACAACTAATGAACCTGTTGCTAAAATTCACCTCTGGGAACAGCTGATTGGTGGTATTCTGGGAGGCCGATCCACCCGCCCATCAGCTTTTTTCTTATTTTCCTCCCCAAAAACTAAGGTGCGTCTTATACTCCGGTACGTCTTATACTCTGAAAAATACGGTACTTTTACTTAATTGTCCCTTAATTCCACATAGATCCAAAAATGGAAATTGGCTGTCTGCCAATGGTATGGATATTGCCCATTTGCTCAGAAATAATACTAAGATGAAGGTGTCATCTTGAAAAACTGGAGAAGGCGATAAGAAACCAAGTGTCCACCATGGCAGCCACTTTGTTAAGGCTCAGTCTAATCATAGTACTTATTTCAGCCAGCCACACACAAAATGCTCTCCAAATGCTAACTATTCTTGTTGGCTGAAAAATATTGTTCCTGCCTGCTCAGCTAACCAATTTTTACATTACTGAAAACAGAAGTAATACAGAATGTGATTCCTAGAAACACCAAGTTGCATCTCATCAACAGCCTACCACAAAGGCTAGAGATGGCAATAGCAATAAGACTTATATACCACTTCACAGTGCTTTACAGCCCTCTATAAGTGGTTTACAGAGTCAGCATATTGCCCCCAACAATCTGGGTCCTCATTTTACCCACCTCGGAAGGATGGAAGGCTGAGTCAACCTGGAGCCAGTGAGACTCGAACTGCTGAACGCTGACAGTCAGCAGAAGTACCCTGCAGTACTGCATTCTAAGCAAGCACCACCATGGCTCTTAGAAATAAGAGCTTTAAACCAACACTTTAAGAAGTCAAAGATGAAAAATGATGGTTTACCTGAGCATAAAGGTAACAACTTGAATCTTAAATTCAAAATTTTGGAGGCAGGTAGAGGAACCTCAGCAAAATTATATTTTCTTCTTGTGTGAACAATAGATTTAGTTACTGTATAGCCAAGATAAGTTTTGGTGGAAAAATATGAGAAAAGGTTGTTATCTAATTTCTTGGCTGATGTGACTGCTGAGCCTATATGTTTCAGTAAGATTTTTGGAGAGACCTTACTGATGTTTGTCAATTGCAAGTGCAGGCCAGCTGCCAGTTACATCCACACTACTGGCGTCCCGGCCTCCCAAGACATGAAACAGTTGAGAGGAAGGACTGGGGTGGAATAAATCTTTAAAGTGAGGCATTGGACAAGCCAAAAAAAATAGGGAGTTTGTAAAAACAACAACATCCAAACACCCAAAAGACTGGCATACAGTCACCTCACGGCTAGACTACTGTAACGTGCTCTACATGGGGCTACCCTCAAAGAGCATCCGGAGACTGCAATTGGTACAGAATGCAGCTGCGCGAGCTGTGGTGGGTGTGCCGAGATACACCCACGTAACACCCATTCTCCGCCAGCTGCATTTGTTGCCGATTAGTCTCCGGTCGCAATTTAAGGTGTTGGTTTTGACCTTTAAAGCCCTACATGGCTCAGGGCCAGGCTACCTTCGGGACCGCATCCTACCACGCACCTCCCTACGACCAGTTAGGTCCCACAGAGTGGGCCTCCTCCAGGTCCCATTGGCCAAACAATGTTGGTTGGTGGGGCCACGGGGGAGAGCCTTCTCTGTGGGAGCCCCGACCCTCTGGAACCAATTCCCACCAGAGATCCGGACTATCCCCACTCTACTGGCCTTCCGTAAAGCTGTAAAAACATGGCTCTTCCGGCAGGCGGGGTGAAAAAGAAGATCAGATTCCCCCATGAATGAATGTTTTTTTTTAAATAATGTTCTGTTTTTAAACTATTATGTTTTTATTGCATTGTTCTTACCCATGTTGTACGCCGCCCTGAGTCCCACGGGATTGGGCGGCTTATAAGAACGCTAATTAAATTAAATTAAATTAAATTAACAAGTATTACAAGTATTCCTTGCTTACAAACCACTGGTTCAGAAACTATTTAAAGCTATAGCAGTGCTGAAGAAAGAAACTTATTTCTTCATACTGTCCCAGTATCCCCATGTTCACATTATTGCAATTTGAAAGCTTGGCAACCAGTGCATGTTTATAGTGGTCACAGCATTCTGCAGTCACATGATCTCCATTTGTAACCTTCACGTCTGGCTTCTGTGGTGGCGCAGTGGTTAGAATGCAGTACTGCAGGCTACTTCTGTTGACTGCCTGCAATTTGGCAGTTCAAATCTCACCAGCTCAAAGTTGACTCAACCTTCCCTCCTTCTGAGGTTGGTAAAACGAGGACTCAAGATTGTTGAGAGCAATATGCTGACTCTGTAAGTCGCTTAGAGAGGGCTGTAAAGCACTGTGAAGCAGTACATAAGTCTAAGGGCTATTGCTATTGCTATTCTGACAAGCAGACTCAATGGGGAAGTCAGCAGAAAGTTTCAAGTTGCAGTCACATGATGTTGCGCTTAACAAGAGCAGGTGATTTGCTTAACAACTGCAATTGGAACGGATGATGTAAGTCAGTGAGATAATGTGATGTTTTACTTTACGACCATGGTGGTTAGTGAAAGAGTTACTAGTCCCAACTGTGATTAATAAGGGGGAGTGGTGTATAAAAGTTTATGGAAGCTTAGAAAACAGCCATAGCTTAAGGGAGACTTAAAGAGGGAGCAGTGAAAAATGACTTTTCACTGGGAATTAGAGAGAAGAAAGCTCATTTTGACATAGGATTCCAGTTCCTGAAAGTCAAGACTAGCACTTTAGCCAGAAGGAGTCATTTCTTTGTGCAATGTATCATACAATTGGTCCAACATAAATTGGTCCAGTTTCTATTATTGCCATCCAACTTGCCCATTGGGGTTGCAACTCACCCTTTATCTGGGGAGGACCAGATTGGGAAAAGTTAAATAAATTTACTGAAAGAATCATCCTATGTGCTAGGATGGTGATATAGCATTTCACTATTTTTTACTATACAATCACAACGGATAATCCAGCCAATAAACTCATGCAAGAATGATGTTAATATGACATGTGTAACAAGGACTCCTAAAACTGCAAAAGACAATAATAGGATGAAGGAGAAGTGATCGATGCAGTACCGCTTAAAACCCTTCCTTCCTTCCTTCCTTCCTTCCTTCCTTCCTTCCTTCCTTCCTTCCTTCCTTCCTTCCTTCCTTCCTTCCTTCCTTCCTTCCTTCCTTCCTTCCTTCCTCCCTTCCCTTCCCTTCCCTTCCCTTCCCTCGCCTACCTCCCACCCTCCCTCCCTTCCTTTCCTTTCCTTTCCTTTCCTTTCCTTTCCTTTCCTTTCCTTTCCTTTCCTTTCCTTTCCTTTCCTTTCCTTTCCTTTCCTTTCCTTTCCTTTCCTTTCCTTCCTTCCTTCCTTCCTTCCTTCCTTCCTTCCTTCCTTCCTTCATTTCCTTCCTTCCTTCATTTCCGTCTTACTTCTTTGATACCTATTTGAGGTTCTAAATATTTTAGGGACAATCTGACTTGTAAATTCCATTATGGGCAACAATGAAACATATAAAACAAATCTAATCCCGTTTTAAAATGAAATGGTTCATTACTGGTAGATGACAATCCTCCATCCTTTTTTTTAAATCCTAAAGATAACATACAAATGAGACTCTGCAGCCAGCAGAGGTCACTCAAACACCAGACAAGGATTATTTGCATTGAATGATTGAAGTGAAAACTGCAGCCTTGCTGCCCTTCAAAGCAGGAAATACCGTATTTTTCGGAGTATAAGACGCATCGGAGTATAAGACGTACCTTAGTTTTGGGGGAGGAAAACAAGGAAAAAAGGCCTCTGCCTCCAAGCAATTTGCCAAACAGCAAACAGCACAGATGATATACACTGTTTGCTGTGTATTTCTGTGCATGTGTGCCTGACCCATAGAAATAGCAAAGAATTGGAGAAATGTACATTATGCCAGAAAGTTTTCTTAAATGTAGTCACACTAACTCCTCCCAATTATTTAAATAGATCTACTTCAAGGTAAGTCAGGATTTAACCCTAATATTAAACAGGTCACTGTTACATTTCAGACTATACTTGTACAGAGCTGTTAAAAATAATTAAAATTTCTGGAAGTATACATTATTCTCTATTATTTAAAAGAAGATACAATAGCACTGGGCCTCTTCAGAGCAAGCATTTATTTAAAAAGCTTCTTTATTTTGTTAAATTGTCTAGAGGTCTCCAAACCTTGGCAACTTTAAGACTTGTGGACTTCAACTCCCAGAATTCCACAGCCAGCAAAGCTAACAAAGCTGGCTGTGGAATTCTGGGAGTTGAAGTCCACAAGTCTTAAAATTGACAAGGTTAGAGACCCCTGGCTCTAGAACAATAATAAAGCAGTCTTTAAAAAATAAGTCTAATAATTTGAACATTCTACAGACATTTATAGTTATTCACTTGCCCCCTTTCATCCAGTTCAGCAGAAAATAAAAATCTGCATGTCTCTCCCAGCTATTTGCCTCTTTGCAGTTTGAGTTTCACTTTCATTTTAGCATGTGGCAAATCAGCTGGGGATCGGGAAGCTGCTAAGGACCTGCTTGTCTTAACAGGCTCTTCCCTGTTTGCTGCAAGCAGGTAAATTGCTGGAAGACAGAGGCCAAAGGGTGGGGGTGGCTGGCTGGGTGGGGCTACATTAGGTGTATAAGACGCACCCAAGTTTTCACCTTCTTTTGGGGGGTAAAAAGATGCGTCTTATACTCTGAAAAATACGGTATTTTAAAAGAAAATTCAGGTTTGTCTGCTGATCTCAATTGTAGCATTTGGAAATTAACATGTCCTGTATATCAAACCTCTTCTTCTACTACAGGGGTGTCAAACTCAAGGCCCAGGGCCCAGATCCATCCCACGGAGTGCTTAGATCCAGCCCACGGGGCTACCCTGAAAAGAGTGAAGGATCGGCCCGTGGTGCCTCTGCCAGTGAAAAGGCAGAGGGTTGCAGGAGGCCATCCCAGCCGAAAACGGAGCTTGTGAGCCTGTTTTCGCTGGCAGAGCACTCGGGCCACCACAGGCGCCCCTGACATGAGTGACGTCAAGCTGGCCACGCCTACCCTGGCCATATCCACCCCGGCCCCCCAAGGTCAAACACAACCCTGATGCGGCCCTCAATGAAATCGAGTTTGACACCCCTGCTCTACTATCAAACACTGTCTCTGCTGTATTTGACTCCTGTATGATCCCTAATACAAGTGGATCTAAATCAGGGACTGTTTTAGAGAGCTTCAATTCAAAGCCTGATTTGCAACTAGATTCTCAGAAAGCGGTATACACGCTCTATAAGTGGTCCTCTAGAGAGAGCCAATCTGATGTAGAGGTAAAGGCACCAGGCTAGAAAGTGGGAGGTCTTGAATTCTAACTATTCCATTTGCTATTCCAATGGTGGCCAAAACATTTCAGTGTCACTGTACAGCAGCAGTCTAAACCTGGATATAGAACAGTGACCCTGTCTTTCAGTGGTGGGTTCCTACCAGTGCGGTCCACTCTATAGCACCGGTAGCGGCCCGCTGGTGACGTCACAGTACCGGTGCGGTCGGTTGCCGGTGCCTGGGCGCCGCCATTTTTTAAAAAAAAATATTTTTTTTTAAAAAAATTCTTCTGTGCATGCCCAGAAGCCAAGTTTCTGGCACTGGTCATGCGCTGCCTTCCTACCCCACAGTGAGTCCAAGCAGGGGAGGATGGCTGAGGGAGCGCGTGAGATGCTGAAAGAACAGGCGGCAGGAGCTATCTCCATTCCCCTCTCTTCAACAGTCAGAAAAGCCACGAATGCGCGGTGATGATCCTAGGCATTTTCACACGTTTGAGGCTTCTCGAGTTGCTGAGGGGAGGGGGAATGGGCAGCAGGGCCTATCTCAGTTCCCTCCCTTCAGCAGTCCGAGAAGCCACGCCCACCCGGTCACATTGCTGGCAAGCCACACCCACAAAATAAGCCATGCCCACAGAGTGGCAGCAAAAAAATTAGGAACCCACCCCTGCTGTCTTTGCCTTTTTTCTTGCACAATAGAATTGCTCCATTTAATTGCTCCAGAAAATTAGTTCAAGGCAGCCTAAGCACCAGAGAGGATTGAAATGGCAAGTTAGTTGTGAGCAGATGGGAAACAATGACAGAAAGGAAAGGAAAGGAAAGCAAAGGAAAGGAAAGGAAAGGAAAGAAGGAAAGGAAAAAGGGGAGAGGAGAGGAGACCTGAGGGCATAATTTGAAACCTAGGAAGAGAAATAATATGTTATTGGCAGGCAGAAAACTTCTAGCCAGGGAAATGAGGGGCCAGTCTGGCCATGGTGACGTGCTTCAAACACATTTGCAGCTAAAAGTATGATTGTAGGTTATATATAAACAGAATCTCTGCTGGATGAGATGAAAGGCCTTTCTATATGAAGTCCAACATTATTTGTCCTTTAAGGTTGATCAGGTGGCTCAAAGAAGTCCTGGCAGGCAGAACATAGCAATTACCACTTGAAGAACAATGATATAAGAACAATAAACTTAGCTTTTGTTCTCTATCAGCAACTGGTTTTCAAAAACATATTCCTTCTGATCCAGCAGCTAACATATAGCCATCCAAGCTGGGACGCACTGAAAATGCTTTCCTTCATACATTTATCTGCTCCTCTTTTAAAGCCTTTGAAGTTGATGTCTTTATCATCAATGCATTGGATGAGTAAGCGCTTCCCTTATTTGCAACTCTATCAATTCGGTGATGTGTGTGGCAGAGGACTCCCTCGATTAGCGTCCCATCCACTTGTTGAAACCGGATGGGGTTGGCCAAGGCTCTAGTGCTTATCCCCAACTGTTCTACCACAACCTTGCTAATTAAGCATCGTGTGCAGCCCGTATCCACGATCGCATCTCCTTCTCCTTCCTCCCCTGTCTCGGCCACTATCAGTTTGGCTTTGATGGAAAAGGGGTGGACGGCTGCACTCACCATTGGGTCATCTTCACTGCTGCTTTCTCCCTCAGAGCGTTGAGGGGTTTCCTCTCCGGGCGGAGCCTCAGCCTCGTCAGGCTGGGGAGGAGCGCCTTCCACTTGTTGGGCAAGTCGACTTCTCTCAGGGGGTTTTGGGGCCTCCTTCTTGGTTTAATCAGTGGAACAGCTTGCCTCCAGAAGTTGTAAATGCTCCAACACTGGACGTTTTTAAGAAGATGTTGGATAACCATTTGTCTGAAGTAGTGTAGGGTTTCCTGCCTAAGCAGGGGGTTGGACTAGAAGACCTCTAAGGTCCCTTCCAACTCTGTTGTTGTTGTTGTTGTTCTTGTTGTTATTTACTGCTCTTGTCACTCCTGGGGGAGGAGGCGCGGCTTGCTTTGTTTGGGACCGCCGACCCAAAGGTCTCCTGGCCGGTCTCTCGGTGGGAGGAGTTTTTGCAGGGCGAATATCATGGTCCAGGACGATGGCAGTGGTGTACCAGTCTTGGATCCTGTCCGAAACCCCTTGAATGCTACAGGATTTCCTCAGCTCCGGATCTAGGTCCGCTTTGAACATGTGCACTAAGAGCTGCTCGGGCCAGTCCTGTAGTTTCCCTGCCGCCCATCTGAATTCCCACACTAATTCTTTGGCTGGGCGGCCTGCTTGTTTCAACCCTTGGATTTCCTCCTCGACTTCCACTTGTTGGGCTACATTGTTAAATCGGACATCAGGTGAACGAACTCATCAGTGTCATCGAGTTCTGGGGCCGCTTCGTTGTGGAACTCTGCCACCCATTCAGCTGCTTCCCCCTCATTCATTCCCTCAGTTATCGCCATGATTAGGTCTCGGTCCGAAGGGTACTGGTTCCCAAACTGGTCGATGTGCGCCCAGACTCGGTTAGGAAATAGGCTAGCTTCCTGGGGTCCCATCAAATGTCGCTCTAAATCTAAGGGGCAGCACAGGGGTCAGTTGGCCGCCCACCTGGACTTGAGTGGCCGGTTGGATGAGCGCTTGCGGCTGGGGACCCCCTTGCTGCACCCCCGCCTGTGGGGGCTGTTGGGTAGGTGCAGGCTGGACCCGGGCGGCTTGAGGTTGCCCTTGCGGCTGCGGCAGGGCCGGCGCGGCTAGACCATACGTTGCAGGGGGCTGAAACATGCCAAATGCTGGCATAGGGCCAAGTGGCTGCAGGGGCCCAGTTCCCATTGGCACTGCACCCACCCCAGGCCCAGGAAGAAAGCCCACCCCACTGGGGCTTGGCCCAGCAATGGAAGCTCAAGCCTCGGTTGCTGGCCTGGGGTTGGCATCCCCCATGCGCCTTGCTGCCAGGCAGGCTGGCCTCCAAATCTGGGCCGTTGGGCCATCTGCTCTTCGGTGCAGAGGGGCAGCCAAGTAGACTTTGCCCTGACAGCTAAGCTCACTGGGGGCTCACTCTTCGCGGTATGGAAGGAGATCGAGTCCCCACTCCAATGCGCTAAGGGATTTCGCCCTGGGAAGGAGAATGTTGGCTGGGCCAAGTTCCAACTGGGTGCCTCAGAGCTCAAGCAGAGATTGGTCCAACTTACGCTTAGTTGTCCGAATTGGTCAGGGAGCCCCATCAGCGACTGGCTACGCGACGGCAGTTGGGACCCCTCATCCTCGGAGCTTCCAGTCAGCGTGAGTTTCGGTTGTCTCCATTCGTGGGTCGAGGCTGATCCCACACCCAGGTGTGGCTCCCACTGCTGTTTCGTGGGAGAATTCAGCCCTCCGGCTGCGCCTTGAAAGGCTCGCTCCAGCTGAGAGAGGTGCTCAGGGGTTGGCTGTTTGCGCCGAGCCCCCGACTGGCATTCTCTCTCCGCGGCCTCTTCGGCTTCCACCATGGCTTGGGAATGTAAGTAGAAGGTCTTGATGCGGATAGGCAATCCGTCATCTACAGGCTTCCCTGTGGCTTGCTTCTCTTCCTCCATCTTCCCTGAGTCTTTACACCGCCCAGTGCTGGGTCGGTGCTGGGGCTTAGGACCCCAAACAGCGCCCCGAGGATTTGGGGTAGCTGGGTTATTTTTCAAGGGAGATTCGGGTTAATGTCAGGGTTCCAAATAGCATCCAAAATTAAATCAGAGTCCAAGTCAAAGTATTCCTCAAAGTCCCAATTTATTAATAGAGCCATGTTGGTACATCTGGGTGAAAACTGAATCTGAAGTCCTCCAGGTTTCACCACCCAGTTGAAAGTTCAAGTCCTTGCCCCCACACCCACAAATCCATCATGTTCTTCATTTGCCATGCTGGCAGAGTCCACCCATCTCCTTCTGTGCAGATGCAGAGGTGCAGAGACAAAGGATGACCTTGGCTTTCTAGAAAGAATTTGTTATGGCTACATACTAACAACCTCATACAATCCCCCCTCCCATTTCCCCCCATGCATAGTAGAATAGTATAAAGTGTGGCAGGCCAAAGATCCCAAATAAAATGGCTTCAGCCTGACACTGTAGTTCCAATCAGAGAAAGCACTCAGAATGTGTACATATGTTTTATTCTATAAGTACAAACCTGGTAGATAATTTATGATTCTGTACATTTATTACACAATGCTACCATATATGCAGAAGGAAGCATGAAATAAACTCTCTACTGATGATGCCACATCCTTTTGCTTCCTCTTACAGCAATATAACCCAAACATCTGCATCTGTATTCATACTTTTCACTATCCGTTCACAGGGCAGAAATAAAGGGAGAGCCTTCACTGGGCCCTGGAGTGTGCTGTTTCTTCAACAAACAGCCAGAGAGAAAAGCACTGCATTGCAATTCTGGGTCCATTTTCATGGGGCTGTAGGCAGCAGGCATTATGGGATCCACTAAGGACAATTCCCTCACTATTTTAAATTCTGGGAAGGAGAGGGAAAGGGGAGGGCAGGGGAGGGCAGGGGAGGGCAGGAAAGGAAGGAAGGAAGGAAGGAAGGAAGGAAGGAAGGAAGGAAGGAAGGAAGGAAGGAAGGAAGGAAGTGTTAAGGTGAGAATAAATTTCATAGAGGCGATGTGGATCTTTTCTTGGAATCCAGACATTTAGAAAATGAAGCCGAGATTAAAAGTCTAATAGAAAATATTTATTTCGGTACAAAAACAATAAATCTGAATAGTTACATCCTTGCTAAGGAAATGCGACCGTTCCGGTCAAGAGTCAAGTCAAAGAGTAATGGAGAATCAGGAATGCACACATGCGCAGAAGATCACATCGCGTGTCCTGCTTGTATTGGAATGTACCATAATATTAGGATAGGGGTGCATCACCCTGCATAGACATACAACTGACAATATTCACTACGTGACAGGAAGGAAGGAAGGAAGGAAGGTTGTTGAAATTTTCAGTAGACTTGTACTTAGTGCTGAGATGTTTTAAAAAATGATTGCCTTTTGCTACTAGGGAAAATATTCCTGATAAATTTTATTTCTTCACTACATTTTGATTCCTCACTTCTCTGAAAGCTCTGTGATAAAATCAGATGCTGCATATTTATGAAGTTAAATAAATGGATCTATGAGTTCACTGGGAGTTTATCGGAGACAGGCATAAAATACTGTTCATATTTGATGACTTGTCCATTTTTTAAATAATAATCCAGGGTTTGGGAGAGAGTAACATGTAACAAATCTATAGACTTCTGAGAACACAATTCAAATGTTGCTTTATCTTTCTTGATTCTTCTCTTGCAGCCTTAATCCCCCACCTCCTTTTTTTAACTTAATTTCTTGATACTTTGGCTCAGTTACTTAGCCTTTTGGGGAAGGGCACAGTAGGGAAATTATCTCACAACTACCCATGTAGAGGGCTCTATCCAAAAATTTGAATGGCCCACCAAATTATTCTAATATGTTTTGATGCTGAATTTTCAGCATAATTCCACACACACTCCTTATTTATTAGGCCATGCTGTTGGCTTCAATTAATTAAACCAACGGAGAAAAAAATTACACTGAGATGCAGAGTGAAGAAAGTGAATGCACAGAATTCCAGTAGCATTCTGCTCCCACCCACCCACCCGACTTCTCATATCATTTTGCAGACTCCCCAACCTTGAGTTGAGAATTCTGGGAACTGTGCAGTCCCTAAACTCCATTTGTTTCTGCTTTGGAACTAGAAAAAAACACATACTGCTTCTGTTTTTATTTCCTTCTTCCTGCTTCTTCAGACGTTTCCCCAGTGTCAAATTTTAGATCATAAACTGGTCTGGGCAAGGTGTAAAATGACACCATGGGGATGGTGCTATATAACGATTCATAAATATTGTAATAAATTCAGTTTTCAGCCTAAAAAGCACCATCCAAATACAAGAGGGGGCTTTGCAGAAATATTTTTTTAAAAATGGGAAGAGAGACGGAGTTTGCTGAAACCTCCCACTTAGGCCAAGCCAGCAAAGGGACTGAAATATTGGCTTGTTATAAGGAAGAAATAATCATGTTCATTGGGTTGGAATGGAATGGAAAAGGACAAGACTGGTTGGTTGACTGTCTATCTTAGGATACAGTACTTCTCTACACCATGTTTTGTTGCCAATTCAGTTACATACCTAAATTTATCTTTTAGGGAGTGTTATTGTACCATTCAGCGTGGTATGGTGCCAGATTGTACCCACTGTTTCTCATGCTTGGCAAGCAACTGTACTCAGCCAATGAAAACATGCTTCTTGCTTATACATTAATAAAGCCTGGCCTTCTAAACAATAGGCAGAAAATTATATTGAGTACAGAGTTGGGCATGGGATGCCAGGTCTGATGGGGTGGGCATGTAAGCAAAAGGAAGTCCTGCAAAAATAATGTCATGTAACCTGCGCCCACCTGGTCCCAAAGATTAATATTCAATTGTTCTCACCAGGAAATCCAAACCACAAGACTCTTTCAGTGGTTGCCCTTGAGAGAATCGTATCACCCATGTTAAAAGAAAAAGAAGAAAGCACATTCTTTCTTGTGAGAAAATGCCTACTCTATATTTCACAAAAACAACCGCATTTTCTTTTCCTTAAAAAAATGTAGCAAAACCATAGCTGTTCTCTAGTTCATAGTTTTGCCAATTTTGTTAGTAATTTTTGCAAGTTCTAGACACATTTGAAGGTGAAAATAAAACATAACTGCACTTATATCTTGGGT
This sequence comes from Diadophis punctatus similis, assembly GCA_023053685.1. NCBI lineage: Eukaryota > Metazoa > Chordata > Lepidosauria > Squamata > Dipsadidae > Diadophis > Diadophis punctatus. Next base: position 301,833,098 of record JALIGW010000001.1, on the reverse strand, counting down.
AAGGTACAAGAGTTTTCCTTGGTGTCTTCCAGAGATGTTGTAAACAAATTGAAATAAATTGCAGCAGATATAATGGAGTAAAGTCACTGACATATAACTGAAACAGATTTAAGAAAGTTATTCTAAATCAAATTACCCTTTTTGGGGGGGACTTCTAATTTAATTTAGACTCACCCAAAATTCATAATTAACTGATTATGCTGATAATAATAATGTAGGAACAATGTAGGAATTAGGATTCAGCTGTATTTTCACTGCCCAACTTTGACTCATGACAGAAATGGCTCTGAAGATAGTATTGAAAAGGGAAATTTCCCATCATCATTAACCAGTTAAAAAGCCATGTTTGCTAAAAGAACTAAGATGGACCAAGGATGTGCATCACCATTCTCAGGCATCTGCCAGGAGTCCCAGGAGTGGCTACTCTGATACCTAGGTCTATATTTAAAAAATGGTTTTGGGCTAGTGCTCGGAGCAGCCTCTGGATGACTGAAGCCATCTACTTTTTATACTGTATTTCCATAATGCTTTAGAGCAGTCTTCCCAGCTGTAATCCCCATCATATTTGAGGACTTCAATTTCCAGAATTAGCTTTCCTTTTTTTCACCAAGTTGTTTTACTGCATTATAGAATATTACATTATAGAATACAGTAGCTGAGCCCAGCCCAGAGGTGGGATTCAGCAGGTTCTGACCAGTTCTGGAGAACTGATAGCGGAAATTTTGAGTAGTTCGGAGAAGCGGTAAATGCCATCTCTGACTGGCCCCACCTCCCTCTATTCTCTGCCTCCCGAGTCCCAGCTGATAGGGAGGAAATGGGGATTTTGCAGTATCCTTCCCCTGGAGTGGGGAGGAAATGGAGATTTTACAGTATCCTTCCCCTGTCATGCCCACCAAGCCACACCACGCCCAAGCCACGCCCACAGAACCGGTAGGGAAAAAAATTGAATCCCACAGCACTGTAGTATTTATACAATACTACAGAAATACTACAGAAACTAGAGATTCTTTACACTGTGAGAATTTAGATAAATTAAAGGTATGGGTGTCAAACTTTTGGCTTGTTGTGGTGGCTCTGTGGTTAGAATGCAGAACTGAAGGCCACTTCTACTGACTGCTGGCTACCTGCAGTTTGGCAGTTTGAATCTCACTGGCTCAAGGTTGACTCAGCCTTCCATCTTTCTGAGGTCAGTAAAATGAGGACCCAGATTGTTGAGGACAAGATGCTGACACTATAAACTGCTTAGAGAGGGCTGTAAAGCATTATGAAGTTAAGTGCTATTGCTATTGCCTGGGCCTCATTGAGTGAAGAGTGATAGAGGAATTGTCTTGGACCCCATATAAAATATATAATATAGTTAATGTATATAAATAACAGACTTCCTTTATTTTTTATACTTTTATTATAATCTTTTGAGGGATCATTACTAGCTCTCCAGGGCCGCATGTAGACTGCGAGTTACGGGCTGCACACACCTGAACTAAATTCTTAAATATAAGTATTTATATCAATGTTAAACATGATTTTTAATAAATCATTCTTAGGATTTCTAATGATCTAAAATGTGAATGAACACAAGGTTGCTTAAAATGCACTACTAATGTTAAGTACGACATTGATAGATAGTTGCAAAATGCATTTAATTAGTTTATAATATGAGAAATGCTTCAATCTTTGAGCTAGTCATTTAATGCTTAATATTAAGGTTTCCACTGTATTATTTGTAAATGTTTAAAAGGAGAAAAAGGGAAAAAAAGAAAAAAGGGTGCTGCTTGGAAAAAGTGAATAGGTATTCACTCCCCCTTCTTTATACTGTGATTCACGGTGTTTATAAACATTTAGATCTCCTTAAAAACCATATTGTAAGTATTTGTGTTTGCCTTGCTACATGATGTGTTGTATATATGGAAACCATTCTTGCTTGAATTTGATTAAAGTTGTATTGTGGATATAAGTTGTTAGTTTTGCCATTGCTGCATATTTTCCAAATTTAAATTTCCAATCAGAAATTGTCAATGTTGTATCTTTCTTCCAATGTTGTGCAAAGTTTATCCTCACAACCATAAGCATGTATCTCAGTAAATTATGGTGTTTCTTGCTAATATATTCTGAGATAAAACTAGTAAAAATGTGATTTCATTTCAAATGTAATTTCTAAAATGCTCCAGGTGGTACTATATTTGTCTTTCCAATACTTTTGAGTATGTTTACATGTCCAGCACATGTGGTAAAATGTTCCTTCTGTTTCATGGCATTTCCAACTTTTATTACTGTAAGCTTGTCTATCTTGGAAATTATTGAGTTGTGTATCATCTGTAAAACATTTAATACCAGCTTTCTTTTATGTTATAATTTAGGGTAAATTTTATGAATTTGGTCCATAATTCTTCCCATGTTGTGTTGTAACATTTTTTTTAAAGTTTCTCACCCATTTTTATCAAGCAATTTAAAAAAAATTGTTGTGTGCCTGTTGGCTGAAGAATTCTAGAAGTTGAAGTCACATCTGCAGGATTGTGGAAAGCTCTTTTAGAGCAACAATATATCAGGAGCACTGTGAAAAAATTAGAGGGCAACAAATCCAGTCAACATGCACTCTTTGAAACATCTTATGAGCACCGCTGTTAGTGTTACTGCTGCTCATTTTCAGTATAAGGTCTACCTTTAACATTAGAGAGGGCCAAAAATAAATGGATTTGTAACTCCTTTCAAGAAAATCAGAAGTCACTTCTTTATTACGTTACTTTTCCTTTTTTAAAAAATTGTCCTTTTTCTATTTCTTTTTCTATTTTCTTTTTTCACTGTTTACTATTTTTATTAGCTTTATTTTCTGTTATGGTTTTAAAAAAATTCTTCAATAAAGGTTACCATATCTGGATTGCAAAAATCTAGGTGATCACTAGATGGCAGCAAGGAGATATAAAAATAACCCCTCCTATCTTAATTCAAATGTTAGCCCCACTTGCAATAGAATATTTTGCACCCAGCCACTGCATCCTTCTATAGAACCTTCTGTCTATCACATTAAGGAGTCAAATGGAGTGCTTCAGAATGGATATTTCTAACAACCATGAGTCCAGCAAATGAGGAGGCTCTGTGTCTGCCATTTCCAGATTTTCTCTTTCTTTCCATCATCTCTCATCTGAATTGAATCTACATCCATTTCTTTGAGCTTTCTGTGTCTCTCTCTGAGCACTGGCTTCTGGGAGATGTTGACTGGGATCCTGTTACAACTTTCATTTCCTGAAATGTTTTGTGGGGAAGCACACATTCAGGGTTTTTTATCCACACCATCAGGCTAAGCAGGGAGCTTAGGTTTCAGGCCTTGTCACTCAGCTGTCACCAAACAAATGAGCCTCTCAGAGCTGGAGACAGAGGCAGCTACCTACTATTTGTGACCCCTTTAAGCAGGTGATTGCTGGGAAGAGGGGGAGGAAGCAGGTAGAATTAATCTCTTGGCTGTTCTCTGTTTCCTCCCTTGCTCCTTCTTCGGGATGAACAACACAGTGTGAAATCTGTCAGGGAGAGGAAGGCAGGAGGGAGGTAATGAAATAAGCTGTCTGACCTCCCCCTCCTCCTTTGTGGGAGAGGAAAGATATTAAGGTTTTTTTTTTAAGAGAACAAACGGGGGAAAGAAAAGTTCTCAGGTGACTTTCAAGTTATTCCCAAAGGTAACTTACCTACATCCTTCAGGTGAGGTCTTTTGTGATGAGAAGAAATGAGCTGGAAATTGCACGATATAAGCCGCTCCTCCTTGGGTGGAAATTGGCCCTGACTGGGGTTTGAATATTCTCAAATATATGCAGCACTTTTCTGTCCTGCTCATTATGTTTATCTTCCTCAATTGAATCTTCCATGTCAGGCGCAGCTGAGGTTCCCTTGAAGTAAATTTAATAAAGCTACAATCTTAAGGTCATTAAATGGGGTGGGGAGGAATGGTAAGCCATACTGAATTCATCAGACTTTTGCATAAGAATGATCAGTCCTTGCAAACATAGCGTAGGAATAAGTAAGTCTGATCCTTTTAACACAATAAATGTCCCCCTTCCAAATAAATATTCCAAGAAGCTGTTTGTATTTGAAACAATGTTTGAAAAGAGACCACGTGAAGGTTGCCAACAGCTGGAACCACTAGAGTAGAGAGAATAAACTTAGTTTATCCAGACCTCCTTTGCAAAAAATTCAGTTTAAATATGTCTCTATACTTTTCAGATTCTTTGCCTTTAATTTCAAGTACTATTCGGATTGCAGAGCTAAATTTTGAACCAAGTCTGCTCTGAAGCAGGTTGAAAATATATGCCTACATATAAGAAAAATTGCATGGAAGATGCTAAAAATCTCATTGTGGACAAACAAGACAGAAAGAACATCATTCTCCTTGTTCTGTTCCCCAGCAACTGAGACATACTATCTCCAATAATGGAGATAATAATTAGCCATCATGACCAGTATCTAGTGATAGTTCCAACTTCCATGGCTGGCTGTAGCTTGCCCTATCTGACACACACAATTTGTGTTGTAACTGCAGCCAGCATGGTAATAGGATTCTAGCAATCCCATCTCAACATCTGAAAAATGACAAGTTAAAAAACTTGTCTAGGAATTAATTTGTAATATAAAATATGTTTTTATTCTAGTTATCTTTAGACATATCCATGCTATAGATGGAGTGGTTTAATGAAATTTACCTTGTGTTTACTTTGAACTGAGTTTCTGCACATGCAAAAATAGCAACAAACAAAGAATCCTGTATCCCTGGATAAGCCTGCTGAAATGAAAGTTGGGGAGAATTAAGGAGAGAACTTACATATGTCAGGAAATGTGAGCTTGGTTCTGGGATTAATATATGCATGCATTTGACTCCTAGGTCAGTATTAATTTACTTTTGGTCCAATTTCATTCACCTTATCAGAGAAGATTCTGTCATCTTGAAGTTCCCACCTTAGAAAGGTTGAATGGACCTCAGTCAGGAATATTCTAGTTTGTATCTTGCATTTTAAATTTGCTTTAAAAGGTAAAGGTTCCCCTTGCACATACATGCTAGTTGTTCCCAACTCTAGAGGGCGGTGCTCAACTCCATTTCTAAGCCAAAGAGCCAGTGCCGTCTGATGACGATTCCATGGTCATGTGGCCGGCATGACTAAACGCCGAAGGCGCACAGAAAGCTGTTACTTTCCCACCAAGGTGGTCCCTATTTTTCTACTTGCATTTTTACATGCTTTCGAACTGCTAGGTTGGCAGAAGCTGGGGCAAGTAACGGGAGCTCATGTGGCGCTAGGGATTTGAACCACCGAACTGCCAACCTTTCTGACCGACAAGCTCAGCGTCTTAGCCACTGAGCCACTGCGTCCCCTTCTCTAAATTTGCTTTAGAGAACCTCAAAAAAAACACCCCCACTTCCCATTGTGGGACGGTAACCCAGTATTTTCTACTTGCTGTCTTCAATATGTCTGGTAGGAGAAAGATGTAACCCTTAACTACCAACGTTCTTTTAAAATTTCAGATGCCAAATATATTTGCTAAACTCCAGAGCATATAAACTACAATCCTCCTTTTCTGAGTTCAAATAAACGCTATTGCTGGAAAAAAAAAACTTTTTGTCCCCTTTTAAAAAAATTCTAATATTAAAGTTTTGCAAAATGATTGTTCCAAGTAGTAGTTTTAATGGGAAAATCTTTGTATTTTGCTATTCAAAGGCGCATTTAAGGGGTTTTTGAAAAATAGTTTTTTTAAACATGCAAATGATAGCTCTTCAATCTCAAAGGTATCATTGAAATCTGTTTTGTGATCTAGGATCATAAAATGTGTGAGTTAGAAGGGACCCCAGTTTAGCACAAGAATCTATAAAGCTACCCAAACAGCTTGTTATTCTGAGCTTATTTGAACACCTCCACCAGGAGAGTACTCCATTTGATGCATTATCTCTAGATCATGTACTTAAGTGATCACAGGTTTCCACATATTTCTAATTCTTGAATTGCATTTTCCAAGCCTTGTATCAAACTATTTCCTTCAAGTTGAGGAAAATTGTGATCCTGTTTAGACTATGCAATATTTTAGATTTGACGGGGAAAGACTGCACTTCTTGGCACCTTTTTAAACAAAATACTTCTTTTCCTGGGATTCTGTTACCATGTTAACGCCGGGAACAGCCGTATCTGTTTTTAAAGAGCAACAACAAGAACTATAAGTGTGCATTTCTTTTCCTTTCTGCCTCTGAAGTCCTAATTCTGAGAGTAAATTACTTCTCTGAGAAAATGTCTTTCTTGTGTTTGAGTTCCTCCGCTGACTGGGAATTTATTTATTTTATTTATTTATTTGTCAACACGTGTACAAGATAACAGGTATGATAGAAACATAAACAAAAGCAAAGTATGTATAGGTAAATTTGGACAATAGGACAGAAGGTAGGCACGATGGTGCGCTTATGCATGCCCCTTTGAATTTTTAAATTATTTTAAATTATTTAAATTAATTTAAATTATTTTATTATTAAATTCTTCTTTGTAAGAATTCTTACAAAGAAGATTCAAATCTTAGTAGTGCAGTCCTACATATGTCTGCTTGGAAGAAAGATCCATTAATTTTGAGGTGACTCACATGCAAGAAGGCCAGTGTAGGACTGCTTGCCTATCCAAGGGGCTGGGGTGGGGGGACTTGCCTATCCAAGGGGCTGGTGGGGGGGTGGGGAGGTGGAAAATTAACCTGCAGGTTGCCACCCTGTATTAAAACATTATATTCAGTTAGGTGGCAGCAGAGAGCAGATCTCAAAAAATTAAGGCAGGTCATCCTGATTAGTGTCTGAATAGGAGACCACAAGGAAAACCAAACCTGTGGGAAGGACTTGGGGAAAGGCTCCCAGAAGACAGCAGTGGTGAACTACTTCTGTTGCCGGGGAAAAATACACGGAGGCTCTATTTCCTTGCAAGGAGCTGAACTCAAAGAGCATCCGGAGACTGCAATTGGTACAGAATGCAGCTGCGCGAGCTGTGGTGGGTGTGCCGAGATACACCCACGTAACACCTATCCTCCACCAGCTGCATTGGCTGCCTATTAGTCTCCGGTCGCAATTTAAGGTGTTGGTTTTGACCTTTAAAGCCCTATATGGGCCAGATTACCTCCAGGACTGCATCCTACCACATTCCTCCCTACGACCAGTTAGGTCCCACAGAGTGGGCCTCCTCCAGGTCCCATCAGCCAAACAATGTCAGTTGGTGGGTCCACAGGGGAGAGCCTTCTCTGTGGGAGCCCCATCTCTCTGGAACCAACTCCCACCAGAGATCCGGACTATCCCCACTCTACTGGCCTTCCGCAAAGCCGTAAAAACATGGCTCTTCCGGCAGGCGGGGTGAAGAAGAAGATCGGATTCCCCCTGACTGTAGGTTTTAAAATGATGTTATGTTTTAATTGTCATTTTATTGTACTCTTCTTATTCCTATTGTACGCCGCCCTGAGTCCTACGGGATTGGGCGCCTTATAAGAACTTTTAATTAAATTAAATTAAATTAATTAAACTCGGATTTTACCTTTAAACTGCTGTGAGATGAGGCATTCTGCAGAGGTACCAGAACAGAAGAAGAAGAAAAAAGTCAGGAAAACAACTTGCTCATCGGTGCCATTATTAAGCCACAGTCTCCAGAATCAATTCTGCCATGTAGGAAGTAGGTTATGTAGGGGGTTTTTTGTTTTGTTCTTTTGGCCTGGAGGGTAGAAATAAAAGAATGGGATCCGAGAAGGAAGGGCAGACAAAAAGCAGGAGGTGGAGGGAAGGGTGTAAGGCGATCCCTTTGTTTTTGGAATAAAATGAGCAATGGTATGTTTACTTTCCAAACAGCCACAGGACAATGCCCCTTCCCCTCGCTGATTTGTGGAGACCAGCTGTTTGGGCAGGGTTGCAGGAACCCAAGCAGCAGAGCTTTGCATTTTAAATCACAGTCTGAAGACGGAAAGCAAACACAACTAAAAGAAGAATCAACCCTCCCTAACCTTTGTAAAGCCAGCTCGACCCTCCCTTTGGGCAGACACTCTGGCCACTGGATTTTACTCTTGGCATAGGAATGAACTCCATACTACAGGAATAGGAATGAACCTACAGGAATAGGAATGAAAGAAGAGAGCATAGAGAACTGATATCAGGGAAAGGAAGGGAATATTAGAATGCAGCCTGCCTGGTTCATAAGATTTCTATGAGGTTTGTTCTCAATAATGCCATTAAATGTCATAAATTCACATCCTTGGAGAATCTGAAGCTTGCTTCAACCGACAGCTATTCCCATTTAATGAGATGGGCATTTCAAAATCATCCTTGGACTAAAAAAAATGTGATTACTGGTGTCTTGTATTCAGACCTTTGTGTACTATGCCGCAGACTAGATTGTCACGGCAAAATAAAATAAAATTGCTTTTGCTTTAAGAAAGAAATTGTTTAGCATGCTACTTACATTACAATTGTTTGAACCCCCCTCTCATTTTTCAGTATACCCAAAGCTGGTTTAATCAGGACTGTTCTTAATAACCTGAATGGCTTTTTTGTTACATAGATCCACTAACTCACTCCAAATCTGAAAACCAGAATAGATGGAACTGAACCCTTGCCCAGAAGGTATGCCAAGAACTTCAGCAGAGAGGAGAAGCTTCTGAACCTTGAATTTCTCAGAAGCAATTGAACTGCACCCTTCTAAGTCCTCCCCATTCCCTGCTTCCTTTTTTTTAAAATAGTCCTCCTTCTCAGGAGCCCACCGTCCAGGGGTAAAATTCAGCAAGTTCTGACTGGTTGACTCAGCCTTCCATCCTTCCGAGGTGGGTAAAATGAGGACCCAGATTGTTGGGGGCAATATGCTGAACTCTGTAAACCGCTTAGAGAGGGCTGTAAAGCACTATGAAGCAGTATATAAGTCTAAGTGCTATTGCTAGTGCTAATGCTAGGTTCAGGAGAACCAGTAGTGTAAATTTTGAGTAGTTCGGAGAACCAGCAAATACCACCTCTGGCTGGCCCCAGAGTGGGGTGGGAATGGAGATTTTGCAGTATCCTTCCCCTGCCATGCCCATCAAGCCACACCCACCAAGCCCCACCACGCTCACCAAGCCACAGAACCGGTAGGGAAAAATTTTGAATTTCATCCCTGCCCCACTCACCTAGATTTTCTGACCTAACTAAACTGCAGTTAGTGCAGTCTAGAAGCTGAACTACACATATCCTTGTTGTCCAACAGGGTATGATGACTCCCCTGGACGCTTCCCCAGATACCTCTCCAGATGTCAGCTCGGAGGAGGATGAACCAGTTCCGGGCTCATCTGGAGGGGAGTTGGTCAATGTCTCCAAGCAGCCATCTGAGGGATTTGGCTGAAGCACAGCTGCAGCAGGACAGCCCTGAGGCTTCAGGTGGGGAAAACATGCAGCTGCAGCCAGTCACTGATGAGGAAGAGGAACTGCCTTCTGCATCTGAGCCAAGAACATATTAGGCAGAGAAAAGGCAGGAGCAGAGAAGGTCAGCCAGATTACGTATGAGGAGAAAGCCTCTCCCTTCTTGATGGGCTGCACCAGGACTTGGTTATTTAGCACAGCAGTCAGATGGAAGCAATGCTGGGAACAATGTGTTCATTTTCTAGTTGTGTATTTTCTGGTTGTTGTGATTCTTGCCTTGCTTTGGATTGACACCGTGCCTTGACTTGGATCATGCCTTATGAACTTTGGACCTTTTTTTGCCTGTGAACCTTCTTGTACTGCGGATTTAATTTTTCCTGGTGGGTTTATTTTGATTGGGAAACTTTCAGGTGCCTTATGGACTCATTGGCCATTGCTCTGTGGACTAGCATTGGTCTGCTTGTGGCTGGACTAAATTGGGACAGTTTGGGGTTTTGGTGAAGGGAGTTGTGGGGGAATATTAATAAACCCACTAAAGCACAGTTGTATGTATGTGTGAGCAGGACACAGGGATAGCTAATCAAATTAATGGCAACAAGAGTGAAGAAAATTAACCAAAGGTAGGAAAGGAAAGGCATCTGACACAGAACAGCTTATAGGTTGCAAGGAGGCTTTCAATGACAGAAATATTCAAGCACACAAGGATGTAAATTAGGACCACTTTGGTCTAGTGCAGGGGTAGGCAAAGTTGGCTCTTCTATGACTCGTGGACTTCAACTCCCAGACTTTCTGAGCCAATCATGCTAGCTCAGGAATTCTGGGTGTTGAAGTCCACGAGTCATAGAAGAGCCAACTTTGCCTACCCCTGGTCTAGTGGTTAAAACACCAGGCTAGAAAGCCAGAGATAGTGAGTTCTAGTCCTGCCTTAGCCTTGAAAGCCAGCTGGTTGACCTTGGCCCAGTCACTCTCTCTCAGCCTAACTTACCTCACAAGGTTGTTGCTGTGGGGAAAAATAGGAAGAAGTTATGTTGTATATGTTCATCTTCTTGAATTATTTGTAAAAATAAAGGCAGGAAACAAACAAGTAAAAAATAAATGAAAGGCAAATCACAGAGCAATTAACTGAGCCATTGAGATAAACAACTGTAAAAATCCTTATTTAAAAAGGGTTCAAAGTAGAAAGCCAATAGGAATGTGAACTGTCACACTTACGTGCTCTCTAAAAAGCAGTTTGTATCCTTGGATTCCAGGAGTAGATGGTAGTAGTATATTTCTGGTCTAAGAATCACAACAGGATAAGCAATAACACCATCATGGCTCCACTGGAGTTCCCAAGGCCATTTTGTTTAATCCCACAAAATATCGAGGGCTTTAAGACTCCAATTGCTTTTGTAAACTCCCATAGAGGGACAGCATAGCCTTGTGAATTGGAAACCACAACCCAGGGATACAACCTTGATGATATGATAGTTTCCCATTCCTAGGATTTTTTTTTAGATTTATTATTAGAGTTGGAAGGGACCTTGTAGGTCATCTAGTCCAACCCCCTGCTCAAGCAGGAGTTCCTACACCATTTGAGACAGATGGCAGTCCAGTCTCTCCTTGAAGGTCACAAGTGTTGGGGCTCTCACGACCTTCGCTGGCAAGCTGCTCCACTGGTTGATCGCTCTCAGCGTCAGAAAGTTTCTCCTCACTTCCAGGTTGAATCTCTCCTTGGTCAGCTTCCATCCGTTATTCCTTGTTTGGCTTTCTGGTGCCATAGAGACCAGCCTGCCACCCTCCTCTCTGTGGCATCCCCTCAAGTATTGGAACACTGCTATCATGTCACCCCTGGTCCTTCTCTTCGCCAGACTGGCCAAGCTCAGTTCCTGCAACCGCTCTTTGTATGTTTTATTTTCCAGACCCTTTATCATCCTGGTTGCTCTCTTCTGCAGTTCCAGTGTAGAATTCAATGAAAATTCCTCCACTGTCACTGGGATGTCCATTGTTGAGGAAGCAGGCAGTCATTAGAAGAATATCTTGGAAGGGTTGAATACTTACACCTCCATGAAGAATTAGGCTTATCTACATGGACAACTGATGGACATTTAGGCTTGTTGGGGGCATGTAAACTACATGATAACCTACCTCTCTGGTATAAATTTGTCTACTAGACGCAGTGGTGGGTTCCTACAGGTGCGGTCCACTCTATAGCACCGGTAGCGGCCTGCTGGTGACGTCACAGTACCGGTGCGGTCGGTTGCCAGTGCCTGGGCGCTGCCATTTTTTAAAAAAAAATTAATTTTTTTTAAAAAAATTTCTTCTGCGCATGCGCGAGCTTCCGGCACTGCTCATGCGCTGCCTTCCTACCCCACAGTGACTCCAAGCAGGGGAGGATGGCTGAGGGAGTGTGTGAGACGCTGAAAGAATGGGCGGCAGGAGCTATCTCCATTCCCCTCCCTTCAGCAGTCCGAGAAGCCACAAACGCGCAGTGATGATCCCAGGCATTTTTGCACGTTTGAGGCTTCTCGAGCTGCTGAGGGGAGGGGGAATGGGTGGCAGGACCTATCTCAGTTCCCCTCCCTTCAGCAGTCCAAGAAGCCACGCCTACCCGGTCACATGTCTGGCAAGCTACACCCACAAAATAAGCCACGTCCACAGAGTGGTAGTAAAAAAATTAGGAACCCGCCCCTGACTAGACGGATTACTAGACATTGGTAGAGCAGTCAGCACTTGTGAGATGTACCAGTATTAGAAAATGTACAAGTGGCAGTTTGTGAAATTTTGGAGCCAAATTCAAATTGCTGGGTAGAAAGTTGGAAGCCAATAATGTTGACGTTGGGGGAGACGAGTTGGTGGATTCTTCAACCAGGCAGAGGAAGGTCCTTGCAATTTTTATAATGGTTCTGAGCCAGTCTGACAAAAGAGACGTTGTTTTGCAAATTATTTCAAAAGAGAAGCATACTTCAATGAAATTCACATGGATAGAACTGGTTAGTTTGAGGTGCCTGAGAATGTCTTGGCTTTCACTATGTAATTCTCTCTCCACTGATCTGCATCCTCCCTCACTTCCCACACTTTGATTACAACGGAAAAGAAGGAACATAAAGGAACAATTTCCCATTGGGCTTTTTCACCAGCAATTACGATTATGGAAGAGTCCTACCTTTGAGGACTTAATGAAAAACATCTCCCTCCCTGGAGTTATTTAGAGAACACATGTGTGATAATTTGTATAAATTCTAATCCTCTGTCCTTTAGTTGCCAGGAGGCCCTGGAGCAAGGAATATTTTCATTCCCTGAATTCAAAAGTATACTGCAGTGAAGATTCCATCCATCTGAACTAATGTCTTTTATAATGCATAAAAACTTGTGATAGACTTTGGAGTCTTCATTATTTATAAAATGCATCTACCTGGGGTAGTAGGCTGTGCAGTGTTTTGTTTTCTTTTCCAAATAAACACATTGAAATACACAGGTCTGCAAACATAGGAGTTGTTCACAACTGTTAAACACAGTGCCACATTTTCTGGGATCATGTGACAGCTGAAAAGAACAGCCTCATGATCCCAGGATAAGCTATAGCTGGTTTAAAGAGTTGCAGACAGGCGCTATATTTACACTTTCAAATTATTTCCAAAACACTTCCCGGAAGAAGGCATTAGCCAATCATTTCCATATTGTTGCCAAGAAAAATACATAGAGATGATCACACAGTCAAATCGAGGGAATCTTTCTCTTTACTGATGTGTTTTGGTTGCCTGTCCCGAATCTGCTGCCAAACAGTTTAATTGAGGCAATGTAATTATCTTTTTAAGTAACTGAGGAAAACAGTAGGATAAGATCTACAGGCTTGTGATATTTAGAGAAAAGTCCCACTGAACTCCCGAGTATATATATAAATGTTACCAACATAGATCCAACTGTGTCTGGGCTGATGACCTCTATGTGTATTGGTTTACAGCTTTCGTCATCCTGCAGCAGCACAAGGTAAAACAACAAAATTATTTATCATTTACACACAAGTAAATATACAAGACTTATTGCAACCAAATCTTCAGGGCAGGAAAACAGGGGACTAGTTGTAATTTTAATGCCAAAGAGGAGGGAGAGATGCCAGTGGATTTTTCTGCTTTCTGTACCAAAATAATTTAGCTATTTTGAAATACCAGTTTCTGGACAGGTCAGGTGACTCTTCTAATCAGGGGGAGTGGCATTTGCTGTCCCATCCAAGTAAGGAATTGTCTTGGGCCATCTTTAAAAGACAACATGCCTTTTCTAAGAATCCAGTGCACCATCCCTGATGCAGTCATTATAATATCTTAACTGTGAAAATGAAATCTTGATTTAATGGGACCTCATCTGCTGGTATGAAGATACAAGCTGTTGTGTAAAGAAAAGCATTCATCAAGCCACATATTTTAAGAGGTAGATGCCCAGTAGCAGACCATGTGCCAAGCTGCCATTTCAGAGTGTACTATCTCACATTCTATTTTATGCTGCATTAGTCAGATCACACCTGGAATAATTACGTACTAATAGATGTTATGTTCACACTACATGCTTTGTTAAATGACCCATAGCTGGATGTGTGCAGCAACAAGAATGAGTTAGCTCTAAACAAGCAAACTACATTGTACTTTTTCATGTTTAATGAAAGCAAAGACGTTTTCTCAAAAAAAAAGGGCCATACACCTGGCAATCTGTTATTCCCAGCCCATGAGAAACCTCTGAGGTAGACCAGACAAGGAAACCAAAGTTATGAATGCTAATGCTAATGTTATTATAGAGTTACAGGAACAGAATCTTCCAAGTCTAAGGTGCAAGACCCCTCCCTACTTTTATCCTAAAGATACCTGTCAGACCTACCAGCACTTAAATCTCTAAATAGGAATGATCCTTGGCTCCATTTATTGAGAAGGTCAAGTGTAATGCATAGCCAGAACTGAGACTCACATGCCAAAATCCCTAAATTTACCTTTCCCCCCTAACTGCCTCTCATCACTTACCCCTCCCCCACATGACCAATCAGGTTCAAGCAAGATGTTTTCAGAATGGTGAATACTTCAGAATGGTGAATAGTTGATATGCAGCTGTCTTCTTCTCCCAGGTGACCTTGAAGCAGCGCCTTGGAGAAACACAGAGGTACTTTCACTTTCCCCTGAAGCATCTCTCCCCCCCCCCCAGAGTTCATGGCAGATTGTCAGCATAGTAGCAAAACACACAAGCCAGGGTAAGGTGGCAGATACCTAGAAAAGGTCAAATCTGAGATGTTTTCTCAAATTACGTTACTGCTTCTGACTTAGATTTCTCTTATTGGTTGAGGCTCTTCTTTCTGTTTTTTTTCAGATTCTCACAGTGCATTGCACCCTACATCTAGTCAGGAGGCACCACTGTCCTTGAGTTTAAAAAACCTGTTCTCCACTAAGTACGTCTCTTTCATTCATATAACATGTAGAATTTGGTTTCTGAGTTAATATATAAGACACCAACTCTCTCACACACATGAAACCCACTAGCCAATATTGATATTAACCTGCCTTTGATTGTAGTGTTAATTCAACTGCTAGGTCTTTATATGACCTGGATTAAGTGTATTCTATGAACACAGCCAGTTAACTCCATTGCCATCACTCAGACTAAACTTTGATTTCACTTTGAATGGGAATGAAATGGTCTCGGATGCCATCTACTACTTGACAGTAGATAAATACATTTGCACCGGAAGCAATTTCCAGTGTAAATCAGGGTCATCCTCTCAAGGTAGGCTTGTTTAGGAATTAGACACGGCAAAGACTATCCTACCATGAATCAATTATTGTATGTAGAGTATAATAACAGAATTTTTAAAACCTCACCAGAATCTTCCTGTATCTCCTTTTATACCATAAAGAATCAGCTCAGGGTTATTTTCAGTCTCTTTCTCATGCTTCCTCATTTCCTAGGGTTGAGATGTCATTTACTTGTACAAAATGTGAGCATTGAAACTGGTACGTGGGCTGACCACAACCTGATTACAATTATTTGGAAAGGCCAGAAGAAAAGAACTAGATGGACTTTAAATCAAGAAATATTGAATGGAAAAGAATTTCAATGATTTATGAAAAAAGAAATAAACTTTTTCTTTAAAGAGAATAAAAAGAGTGATATTTCACTTCAAATTGTATGGGATACAGCAAAAGCTTATATCAGATGATTGGTGATGAGATATATGAATAAAAGAAATAAACAAAGGAGGTATGCTAAGAAACAACTAGAAGAAGACTACAAGAAATTAGAAAAAGAACTTCAAAAAGATACCCAAAATTTAAAAAATTAAAAATTTAATGGACTTGAAGATACACAAAATGAATATGATGGAACATGAAGAGGTAGCAAGGAAAATAAAAATGACTAAACAAAACTTTTTGAGCATGCAAATAAACCAGGGAGATGGTTAGCCTATAAAATGAAAAAGAAAAAAGAAAAAAAATGGATTACGCAATTGGAAGATACCGATGGGAATCTACAACATAGAAATGAGGAAATAAAAAAGATAGCAAGGGCATATTATGAGGATTTATATAAACAAGACAAAATAATTGAGAAAGATGTAAAACAATATTTGGAGGAAATGGAACTATCCAAAATACCAGAAAAATATAAGAACTTGTTAGAGGAGAAAATAATGATGATGGAATTAACAGAGGCAATAAAAAGACAGAAAAATAGTAAAGCACCAGGACCAGATGAGATACCAGCAGAAATGTATAAAACATTTGAAGAAACATTAGGAATTGGGATGCTGGAACTACTGTATATAATGAATTGTTACTAGAAGCTAGGATACCAGAATCATGGACAGAAGCATTTATAACTTTGATACCGAAAGAAGAGACTGATTTACAGAAAATTAAACATTACAGACCGATTTCACTCTTGAATGCAGATTACAAAATATTTGCATCAATAATGGCAGATAGACTTTAAAAATTTCTAAGTTAATTTATAAATACAGATCAAAATGGATTTTTACCTAAAAGAGAGATCAAAGATAATATGTGAATGATTTTAAATACATTAGAATATTATGAGCAACATCCCGGAAAACAAGTGGCTTTAATGTTTCTAGATGCACAGAAAGCATTTGATAATGTGAATTGGCAATTTATGACAATGCAACTTCAAACTATGGATTTTGGAAAAAGATTGATTAATGGAATCAAAACAATTCTCGAGTTCCTCGGGAGTAGGGCGGCATATAAGAAAACCAAAACCAAAATAAATTTACAGTAAACAAACAACCAAAGTATTAGTGAATGGAGATATGACAGAGAAGGTGGATATTATGAAAGGAACAAGACAAGGATGTCCCTTATCACCATTGCTATTTGTGCTGACGTTGGAAGTACTAACTAGAAATATATGACAAAATGAGGATATAAAAGGAATGAAAATTAAAGGAGAAGAATACAAACTACAAGCATTTGCAGATGATCTGGTGTTCATATTGGAAGAACCATTAGAGACTGGGCCTAAATTAATACAGCAAATTGAAAAATACAGAGTGGTGGCAGGATTAAAAATTAACAAAACTTCTAGTGAAAAATATGATGGAGAAACAAAAAAAGGAATTAGTTGGAAAAGCTAAATGTGCAGATCACAAAAAAAGTTAAATATTTAGGGATTCATTTAACAGCTAGATGTATGACAATTAAGAAAGATAATTATTATAGATTAAAGAAACAAATTCAAATAGACCTGGAAAAATGGAAAAATCTTCAACTATCACTGATGGGAAGAATATCATTAATTAAGATGAACATATTGCCACGATTCTTGTTTTTATTTGCAACAATACCAATAAGATTAGAGAATTTTTTTTAAAAGAAGTAAATAAAATGATACTGAAGTTTGTATGGCAAGGAAAAAAGGCGAGGATAAATATAAAAATGTTACAAGATGCAAGACTAAGAGATGGATTTGGACTTCTTTTTGTTTGTTTATGGTATGGAAGAAGTAAAATACACAGCTATTTCCAGAGACATTGTATAAGGAACTCTTTGTATAGAGCAGTGATGGCAAACCTATGGCACGCATGCCACAGGCGGCACGCGGAGCCATATCTGCCGGCACGCGAGCCGTTGCCCTAGCTTAGCTCCAGTGCGCATGTGCGCGCCGGCCAGCTGATTTTTGGCTCACATGGAGGCTCTGGGAGGGCATTTTTGGCTTCCGGAGGGCCTCCTGGGAGCGGGGCAGGGTATTTTCACTCTCCCCAGACTCTAGGGAAGCCTCTGGAGCCTGGGGAGGGCGAAAAACGGGCCTACTGGACCCACCAGAAGTCAGGAAACGGGCGATTTCTGGCCTCCAGAGGGACTCCAGGGGGGAGGGGGAAGCCATTTTCGCCCTCCCCGGACATTGAATTATGGGTGTGGGCACTCACATGTGTGCAATAGTGCACGCGTGCGCGCTTTCGGCACCTGAGGGAAAAAAGGTTCGCCATCACTGGTATAGAGTGTGGGAAAAGATAAAAGAAAAACATTACTTGAAAATACCATACTGGTTATCAACAATAGAAGCACTAATGTACCCGAATAGATTTAACTGGGGAAATATTGCACGATATAAAGATATTTTAACAGATAAGGGGGAATTGAAATCTATTCAAGAATTGGAGAAACAGGGAATAAAGATGGACTGGTATATGAGAATGCAATTGCAATCAAGATATGATAAAGATATGAAAACGGAGGGTATCAATTTAGGAATGACAGAATTAGATTAAATACTCACAGGAATGGATGAAAAACTAATTAAAATTGTATAATTACTTATTATATATTGATTTAGAGCAAGAAAAAGTGAAGAAAATGATGATTAAATGGGCAAGGAATTTTGGTCATATTATAGAATTGGATAAATGGCAACAGCTTTGGGAAAGAAATTACAAATTGACAATGGCGACAGCATATAAAGAAAATTTGTATAAAATGTTTTATAGATGGCACATGTCACTGGAAAGGAGAGCTAAAATGTTTAAAGATAAATCTATGAAATGTTGGAAATGTCAGCAAATACCAGGCTCTTTTTATCATATGTGGTTGACATGTGCTGAAGTCAAAGTATATTGGAGTTCAATTCAAATGTGGATAGAAAACATATTGAAACAACGTATAGAATTGAAACCAGAGATCTTCCTGTTGGGTATATTATCAGCGAAATTTAGTAAAGAAGATACATGTTTAATTATTCATATAATTACAGCAGCTAGAATTGCATTTGCGCAAAAATGGAAAGCAACAAAAGCCCCTTCTGAAAGGGTGGTAACTAAAAAAATATTGGATTGTGCGGAAATGAATAGATTGACAATGAAAATTAAAGATAAGGAAGATTCTGAATATTATAATGTATGGGGAAAATTTTATAATTGGTTAGAAAATGAATATGTACAGAAGATAAGTAACATTGATTAAATTGGAGGAAAATAGAAAATAGAAGGTGGTAGATCCAGGTGACAAAATTGGGTAGTTGAGGAGGCAGCATTAAGATAGTAGTTAATATACCTAGGAAAATTTAAGAAATAAGCATAGATATGGATACTGGGGGGGGGGAAGAGTTTAAGAGAAGCACGGATAATTAAATGGGATTAGGGACATAAATTACCTGTCTGTTAACTATAAAATGGATTGTGAATAGATATACTCAGGGAAAGGTTAAGAGGGAGAAAAGGAAGTAGAGAAGAAAGGGAAGAAGGGGAGAGGAGGGAAGTAGGAAAGTGGGAGAGAAGGAGAAAGAAGGTAGAGGGGAGAGAGGGAGATAGAGGGAGGGGAGTGATATGACCTAAAGGGGAAAACAGGCAGGTAATTAAAGTATAAAAGGTGCAAATTAAGACATGGGTTTATGTTATATCAAATAGAAATGTATAATTATGTGTATTTTGTTAAGAATTAAGGTATATGTATGGATGTATTGTGGAGAAAAACAATAAAAAATTATTTTAAAAAAGATGTCATTTACTGTCTCTTTTGTCTACTAACAGTTTTTGCAGACCTTTGCCAACTCTGGCTGTTTTCCTGTGGGGTTGCCACAAAGAAGAAGGAGTCAAGCTATTCTCCAAAGCACCTGAGGGCAGGACAAGAAGCAATGGGTGGAAACTAATCAAAGAGAGAAGCAACCTAGAACTAAGGAGAAATTTCTTGACAGTTAGAACAATTAATCAGTGGAATAACTTGCCTCCAGAAGTTGTGAATGCTCCAACACTGGAAGTTTTTAAGATGATGTTGGATAACCATTTGTCTGAAGTGGTGTAGGGTTTCCTGCCTAAGCAGGGGGTTGGACTAGAAGACCTCTATTGATGCAGCCCATGATTGCATCAACTCTTTGGGCAGCAGCAGTACACTGCTGGCTCATGCTTGGTCAATCAGGACACCTTTGCACAAGTCCTGCTGACAAGACAGATGCCAGTTACCTTATACATCTCTTTGTTTTGTTGGATAGAGTCCAATGTTGAAATCTATCAAGGTCCTTTTGAATCTTGAGCTTGTCTTTTGATGAGTCAGTAATCCACCCTAGCTTTGAGTCATCTTCAGGTTTGATTAGCATTCCTTCAACTCCTTCATCTTTTATGAAAATGTTGAGGAGCACTGGGCCCATTGTAGAATTCTGAAGTACTCTGCAGGCTTCTTGCCTCCATGTAGTCATAGAAGACAAGAATCATGTGGCAGCTACAGTTATTCAATCTGTTGCGAATTTAAATATTTGCTATTGTGACCAATTATTTCATATTGTTTGACTTTATCAAAGGTATAGAGATAGTATTTTACTTATAAAGTGCACTATCCCATCAGCATTACTTGATCTACTAATCTAGTCATTTTATCAGGAAGGAAGGAAGGAAGGCAAGCAAGCAAGCAAGCAAGCAAGCAAAAAAGAAAGAAAGAAAGAAAGAAAGAAAGAAAGAAAGAAAGAAAGAAAGAAAGAAAGAAAGAAAGAAAGAAAGAAAGAAAGAAAGAAAGAAAGAAAGAAAGAAAGAAAAGAAAAATAATAAAATTTGTTTGGCATGATCAGTTTTTACAAACCCATGCTTATTTCTCTAATACCTTATTACTTTTTAAATGCTTGGAAACCCATCCTATGATGATATTTTGTAGGATTCCCCCAAAGTGCTGCTCTCAAGCGGATTGGTCAGTAGTTGCCTGGATTAGCCTTTTTTTTAAAAAAGAATGGAGCAACATTAGATCTAAACGGTTCATTCATTCATCATTCATGTTTATAACGGTGGAAATATTTTATCACCATGATATTGTTTTTGATGGGCTTGATCCAACCAAAGGTAAGCATTTAATATTTTCCACAAATTCCAAAGGCAAACTATTAAACATTTTAAGATTTTCAAATGGAAGACATCAATAGACATTTAAAATGGGAAAAGTGAAGAGATAAGATCCCTGTTAAGGAATGGGTTTCATCCTGCTGTAGAACCCTCGCAAAGAAGTTTGAGATTCTGAGAAGTCCTCCCTCCTCCTTTCTTCATCTGTTCCTCACCATTTCTTCCGCCTCCCGAGAGGCGAGAATATTCGCCCCGCTGCCTTTGGTAGAAATTCAACACGGCTGTAATTACTCCCCTCCTTTCCCCCCCCACCCCCGCCAAAAAAAAAAAAAAAACTTCAATCCGACTCTCAGCGAAGGCGACTTAATCCTCCTTCCGGCCCCTCTTGCCAACCATTTCCATCCCTGGGGGAGAACCAAGTGGTGCTGCCTGCGAAGGGGTCCCCAAACTTGGCAACTTTAAGACTTGTGGGGTCCCTATCCAGCTCAGGGGTCCCCAAACTTGGCAACTTTAAGACTTGTGGACTTCAACTCCCAGAATTCTCCAGCCAGCATAGCATAGAATTCTGGGAGTTGAAGTCCACAAGTCTTAAAGTTGTCAAGTTTGAAGACCTCTGATCTAGAGAGTTCGAGGTTGGGAAAGGCATTTAGACCAGTCTTCCCTAATCTGTGACCCTCCAGATGTGTTGGGATCTTGCCAGGAATTCTGGGATGTGTAGCACCCAACTATCTAAAGCAGGGGTCCCCAAACTTGGCAACTGTAAGACTTGTGGACTTCAACTCCCAGAATTCTCCAGCCAGCTGGCTGGAGAATTCTGGGAATTGAAGTCCACAAGTCTTAAAGTTGCCAATTTTGAAGACACTCTGATCCAGCTCTTCGCGTGGAGACAAGGTGTGAAAACGGATTGACGAGCCGCTTGTGGAAAAAACCAAAGCCCCCTCTGTGGGGGGGAGACGAGAGACAAGTTCCCGATATGTTTTTTTTAAAAAGGGGGTTAAAGGGTTGGTTTTAATTTCTGTTGCTTGCTTCGAAGTACAACCCGGCTGAGTTTACACGCACTTCTTTTTTTTTTTGTCCGTTCTGCTTCGCTTGGATTCTTGGAGGCTGCATTCCGGCGGCCTGTCGATTGCCCCAACCCTTATTCCAAGCAAGGAAAGCCCTAAAGGAGGCGCCAGATCAACCCAAAGTCCGCCTCTTTCCCCCGCAGCGGGTCGTCCTTCCGCAGTCCAGCCCGGGAGAGAGCAAAGCAGAGCAGCCACTAGATAAACAAGGACTTAATGATGCAAAACGCTAACAGGGGAGACGCGGGTCATTAGGCCCGAGCAGAAAACGGAGGCGGGGCAGATCCCGAGCCGGGCTGGGAAGGCAAGCTTGGCTGGGGGATCGGCTCTCGCTCGTTTTTTTAACAGGGTTTTTAGAATGAACTCGGGGCTCCCGGGGACAGCTTCAGGCCCCGGCCGGAGGGAAAGGCTGGCCGGAGGGCTCCGAAAAGAAAAAGCGAAGGGGCGCTTGGGCGTTTCCTTGGCCGTCCTGACTCCGGGTACGAAAAGGACGGGGAGTGGCAGAGGTGTGTTGTACCCGGGGAAGCGGGCAGCGAGGCTGCGACCCTGTTATGAAGGCACCAGGAAGAAAGGAAGCTCCACCCTGGAGGAGAATTTATGTCTTAAACCGGCGTCCCAGAGCCCCTCGCCATGATTCTCCTGGTCCGGCGTTTGGACGTGATTCATGCCTTGCGGGAGGCAATGGCTGGAGCCCTAGCTGTGCAGAGAGACGGCGGGATAACCAGGATCCCAACGGTAGAGGCAGGGAAGCCCCCCCCAAAAAAATCCTATAGAAAAAAAGACCAATAGATAACGGCATGAAGTTTGGGAGTCTTTCTACTCTTTCTCTACGAGGCCAGGGATTAGGGAGGGAGGGAGGGAGGGAGGGAGAGAAAGAGAGAGAAAGAGAAAGAAAGAAAGAAAGAAAGAGAGAGAAAGAGAAAGAAAAAGAAAAAGGAAGAGAAAGAGAGAAAGAGAAAGAAAAAGAAAAAGAAAAAGGAAGAGAAAGAGAAAGAGAGAGAAAGAAAGAGAGAAAGAGAAAGAGAGAGAGAAAGAAAAAGAAAGAGAGAAAGAGAAAGAAAGAGGAAGAGAAAGAAGAGAAAGAGAAAGAGAACGAAAGAAAGAAATGCAGGGAAAGGAGAAAGGAAGGGGGGCAGTTCAAAGGATCCCTCCCCCTGGGGCTTTCTAGGCCCTGAATAAAACTCCATCACTGCACCTTCTCAAAATAACTTAGATGTTCAAGTAATTTCAGAACATTTACTCTGGAGTAAAACATGGCTTGGTTTATGCTGCAAAATTATCCCTTCCCTCCTTCCTTCCCACATGCACACACAAACACAAATTGCACCTGGCTCTACCGAAGGGCCTTTGGTTCAGTTGAGTGCTGCTCCACAAGAGATGGCCCCATATGTCTGACCCTGGGCCAGGCTGCAGCTACCTTAGGTCACAAGCTCTCCAGCAACCCCTTTTGGAAGAAGAGCCTACCAGGCCCTGCCAGATGTGGAGTTTAGCTTGCGTTTTGAAGAGGGCATTGTTGGAGTTTCAGTTCCTCTAACTTGCTGCCTGGAGAAATGTGAAGGGCTCAAATGAGAAATGTGTCTCCAAGTGAAGGGGCAAAGTCTCCCCTACGGATGCTCCATATGTTCCAGGCAAGATGCTAAGCCACCATTTTTAAACCAGTTTGTTGTTCAAGCCACCATGCTCTGCTCTAGGTACCATAATGGCTGGGTTGCACATATGAAGCAGCCAAAAACAAACTAAACACATTGAGTTTCAGCCAGGGAGCCTCCCTGCTCTGTTGGGAGCAGTCCTGGCAGGGCTGTGTGTTGGGGAAGAGGAAACAAGGCCTTTCTGAGGATCTGGGCAAAAGAAAAGCTCCTCCCTCCACTCAGGTGAGGAGTTCTACCCAGGAGCCTGACTTACCTTAGTCAGCCAAGGAAATCTCAGAAGAGGGGAGCTTATAAAGCTACAGCTGACCCTTGACCTTTATTTTCATTCAATTAAAAAAAAAGACTTGTTCCTCTAGTGCAGTGTTTTCCCAACCTTGGCAACTTGAAGATATCTGGACTTCAACTCCCAGAATTCCCCAGCCAGCATTCGCTGGCTGGGGAATTCTGGGAGTTGAAGTCCAGATATCTTCAAGTTGCCAAGGTTGGGAAACACTGCTCTAGTGTGTGCTTACTAGGAAGAATGTATCAACATTCTAAACCAAGGTTTGGAAAATAAATCACTACTAAGCGAATTCCCACAACACCAAATTGTAGTTAAGTTTGAAGTACAGAGTATTATCCTAAGCAAACACATAGCATAGTGTCAGAATGGATCTGTTCAGTGCCTTAGTTTGTTGACTTAAATGTGCATAACGAGGGGGTGGGGCTTGTTATGCAGTATCTGAACTGCCCTCCTCCTGCTAAATGGCCAATTGCTTTTGCATGCACAATGAGAGCTTCTGCTTGGCCAAATAAAATATTCTAATTCTCCCCCATTAAGAGCAGCAAAAATGTCAATGCGCATAATATTCCAGTTATTATATGCAATATGAATTCCATATTAAGTCAGTGCCATTATTAGGTCAACTGGAGGTTTACAAAATGGTGCTCATATTTCAGAATCCTCTTCATCAAACAAGACCATTTCAAAACAGGATAAACAAACAGAAGAAATCACCATGAATTCCAGCTGCCGCTAAGACTGTAACCTGCCACAGACATGGACCAAACACCAACCTCATTTCCTCTGCTGCACCTTTTAAAGTATACTGCCTAATAAACAGGACATTCAAAAACTTGCATGTTTTGTAAGCTCTACCTGCCCACCCACCCCAAAAGAGGGGATATGTTTATTCTCTCTGAATAAAGGTTAATTTGTCTTAAGTGAGGAAGAAAAAGAAAGAAGTTCTCAAAAATATCCTGGACTCTCTTGCTTGGAGAAGAGACTGACTACTTAGGACAGGGGTGTCAAATTCAAGACCTGGGAGCCGGTGCTGGCCAGCAGAGTGCTTAGATCTGGCCCGTAGCAAAGGACTCCTGAGCTTCATTTTCACTGGCAGAGGGTTGCAGGAGGTCGTGGCAGCTGAAAACGGAGCTTGGGAGCCCATTTTCACTGGCTGACATGAGTGACTTTGAGCTGGCCATGTCCACCCTGACCACACATCCCTGCCCCCATCTAGGTCAAACACAACCATGATGTGGCCCTCAATGAAATTGAGTTTGATACCCCTGACTTAGGAAGTCTTATCTCCAAGTACTTCTGTACAAGGCCTTCACTGAAACACGGGGAAATTCCTCTGGAGTAAATAAATTTAGCCCCCAACTTGAAGGACTTTTAGGCATAGAAAGAGTAGCAGGAGGGGGGGTCTATGACTGTTCGCCTCCTCCACTCTGCCGCACCTGTTTTGTCCCCAGCCTCCCGCCCCCAAACAATCCGGCGCTGCCTTTTCTCCTTGGCCCCTTCGCCTAACGGGCCAAAAAGCCAGTTCACCCCGGGTTTTGGGGCGCACGGGACACTTTGCCCCCAGCCAATCAGAGGAGCAAGAATCCCACCCCCTTGGAAGCAGCCTTTTTAGGAGAAGGAAAGGGGGACGAGGCTTCCCTCTCTTGCTTAAAAGAGACACGTTTTTTCAGATGGTCCCAACGAAAGAAAGTGGAAGGGGGAAGAGTGCTTCTGGCTGGACTCAATGAGATTCCCTCTCTTGCTTAAAGCAGACACGTTTTTGAGGTGGTCCCAACAAGAGGCAGAGTGGAGGAGGAGAACAGTCCCATTCCGCAGGAGGGGGCAGGGGAGAGTAGAGAATACACATCGGCTATTATCCAGCTATAAATAACATTAAGAGTCTTTATCAGTCTTATCAAGTTTAATTTAGATTTCTGTGGGTACAAGAAACCTGGAAATGAAAGCACATGCTACTAGCGGTAATCAAATTGCCAGTTGATTTTCTCAAGCCAAACTATATGGGAAAAGGACGAAGAGAGACAGACAGAAATAAAACCTAGAAAAAAGAGTCTGGATTATGAAATATGTCCAGGTAAGTGGAACAACTTTTGTTGTTGCTATTATAAAAAAAAAATCACACAGATTCATTTCAAAAATTCACCGTAAACAGAAAAATCACTGACATGAAATTACTCTCATAAAATTTTAATCTAACAAAGGGCTCACACCTCTGCATTAAGACATAGGCACTTAACATTCTTCAGCTAATACTGCATCATTTTTCCTGGTTTTTTTTTTAAAGCTACTTCAAAATCTTTTCAGAAATCTAAACCTGACCAAAAAGAAAAAAAAATGTAAACTTAATTCGCCCTCTCCAAATCTCTCTTTTAGAATTAATTTTTGGTACTTTGTACCCTCTCTTTATTCCCCCAAAATTCAAGCCAAGATAACTACCCACCACCACCTATTAAAATATATCACTAAGTCCTTAGTGCAGTGTTTCCCAACCTTGGCAACTTGAAGATATCTGGACTTCAACTCCCAGAATTCCCCAGCCAGCGAATGCTGGCTGGGGAATTCTGGGAGTTGAAGTCCAGATATCTTCAAGTTGCCAAGGTTGGGAAACACTGCATAGTGGAAAGTAAGGGCCCCTTCCTATATGAGCTGCATTACAAGCCCCATTTAGCAAACCTCTTGAGTAAGCATGCCTGGATTTTGCTTTGTCAGCTTCACTTACTTTAATGGGCCTTATTTTTGAGTAAGGATGCTTAGGATTCTGCTATAAAATATTTGCCTTCTTTTCCTCTAAAAGAAACAAAAGAAAAGATAGGACACGGTCCAAGTTAAAATCCACAGTGCTTAAACCTCTCTTTGAAACGGATGGAGTCTAAGTGCTTAACCTGGTCTTGGTGATGCCTTTTAAATAAAATGCAACAACCTGTCATTCCAACTCAGGAAAGATGAAGTAAATGGAAAAGGATGCAATGGAGGGATGACACCCAGGGTTGCTCCACAAATGCATTGAAGGATGGATGTTCTCTCTTTGTTTGGCTGCCCATAAGATGGTTTCGCGCGAGGGAGGTGTTGCATAAAGAGAAATGGAAGCCGGGATGATTTTTAGAAGCGATTTTTAAAAGGCATTTTAAAAATCACCAGGAACATTCGGGGGGGGGGGGGGGAGAAACGAGGGTTGTGGGGAGGGGGACAAAAAAAATGTATGACACAGTTTCCTTATTTACAAGCCCCACCTTCCGTGGGGGGACAAACTCATGAGCCCAGGTCCACCAAGCTGGAAGTGAGTGGGCCTAGGAGGGATTCTTGCAGCTGATGTTGGTGAGGCTGGAGGCCGTGGGTTGGTTGGGAGGCAGTTAAGCCGGTCAAGGAATAACTGGAGTTCCTGGCATGGCTCAGGTTGCCCTGGAGCAGGAGAATGGAGTTCTGATCCGGACTTTGGGGAGGCGAAAACTCCTCTTCAGAACTGGAGATGAGTGGCTTGGCCCCATCCAGCGGAGACAGCTGGTTCTGTTTGTTGGTAGATGTATTGTTGTTTTCAGTGTTTTCTCTGGGAATGGAGGGGGGAGAAAGGAGAAATTAGTCATATGCCAAACTGTTTACAACATGGAGTGGGGAGGAGGAATAGTAATCCTAGAAAAGCCTTTCCCAACTTCAAACTCTCTAGATCAGAGGTCTTCAAACTTGACAACTTTAAGACTTGTGGACTTCAACTCCCAGAAGCATAGTTGGCTGGAGAATTCTGGGAGTTGAAGTCCACAAGTCTTAAAGTTGCCAAGTTTGGGGACCCCTGCTTTAGATAGTTGGGTGCTACACATCCCAGAATTCCTGGCAAGATCCCAACATATCTGGAGGGTCACAGATTAGGGAAGACTGGTCTAAATGCATATTGGCACCTTGTCCATAGAAGGGGGGGGGGGGAATCCAGTAATGTAAATGTAATTCTGAGATCCCTGCCAAATTTCAGTCCTAGGAAATAAACCCTTTGGATGTAACTTTCTCACTACACTTTTAAAAAAATCTCTTTCCTCAAAAATATATATTTACACATAAAAACCCCACCAACTTTAGATAGGATAACATTAGGCACCATAATACATTTTTATTTCCTCCAAGACACTTCTCTCCCCACTCGCCCCCACCCTGCTTACTTGCAAAGAAAGATACATAGAATTCTTGCAGTACATATAACAGAATAACAGAGTTGGAAGGGACCTTGGAGGTCTTCTAGTCTAACTCCCTGCTCAAGCAGGAAACCTTTCAGACAAATGGTTGTCCAATCTCTTCTTAAAAATATCCAGTGTTGGAGCACCCACAACTTCTGGGGGCAAGTTGTTCCACTCATTAATTGTTCTAACGGTCAGGAATTGAGCGGCTCCTTCTGTGATTCACACCAAATAAAGTTATATTGCGTTCAGTGGGACTTGCTGTCACACAAGAACACTGCAGGAATGTGTTTAGAAAATTAATATGAGCCTACGGTATACCTTTTGAAAATGTCTCTAAAATCCCATACTTCTCTTTAATTCTTCTATTGGGGAAATGAGTCTTCCTGAAATTGGAGAATTTTAATGATAGAATTTATCATTTAATTAATCTAATTGCCATATTGCTATTAGCACTAATTAGTGTTTAATTAGTATGATCACATCAATTATTTCATTATCTTGGGGATGGGATGAGGAAATGGCTTCAGTCTGCAAGATGAAAACACAAAACTTGTCTTGAACACCAAGCCAAACTTGCTAAAGCCTTGAGCCACTTGCTTGAGATTCTAAAAGCAGCTGTCTTGGAGGGGAGCCCTATTGAAGGAACAGGAATGGCTTCAAAATTATTTGCAATTGAATTAAAAAACAGGGCAACGGAAGCAAAGGGGGGGGGAAGGGGAGGCAAAGAAAATGTTTTTGAAATACAGAAATATATGAAACCAATCTAGGAAATTA
Organism: Diadophis punctatus similis; assembly: GCA_023053685.1. Taxonomy (NCBI): domain Eukaryota; kingdom Metazoa; phylum Chordata; class Lepidosauria; order Squamata; family Dipsadidae; genus Diadophis; species Diadophis punctatus. The sequence goes on along the minus strand of JALIGW010000001.1, from coordinate 301,804,523 downwards.
ACCATCTGTCAAAAAAAACAACACCACCAAAATTGAAAATCCACCTATGGCTCCAGCCTCAGCCCCTTGCAGGGCATTGGGCCTAGAAACAAGTCCTGCTGATATCTAATTTCCAGATAATTGATCACAGAGTTGAAATCACTGTGAGACATAACTAGCAAATTCCTCGATTAAGAAGACTTTTATGGTGATGTAACCCATGTACTGTGTTCTGTTATATAATAATGGTAAATAACTTACAAAAATATTATTTTTTTTAAAAAAATGCCATTTTTTAAAAATAGAATGCTAGGAAAGAAAGTTTAGAGTCACGCCTGCCATTGTATTTTGAGTCCCCTAAAGTTTTCTTGGGAGGAAAAAAAAATCCCTCTTCCAGGTTAAGAAGTTACTTCCAAGGAAAACATTTCAGAAGGGCAACTTTTCTCCATCCCGAAGTCTAAATCAGGGATGGAAAATCTCCCTCTTCCTTTCTTTTGCAAGCCGACCAAGAAGAAGAAAGCCTCGTTGCCTGAACTAACCGGATTCGGGGCATCCGAATGAGCTTAGATCTGAGATCTAATTATGCCTTCGGGCGCCACAACACTCCTCATTTTAAGGCGTATCTGGGCGGGAGGGGGAAGGACTTGGGGAGCTGAAGTCGGCGCCCTCCAAATGGCAGGAGTGGTGTCGTGGGTCCTGAAAACTTGATCTTACAAATTTGGGAAAGTTAATTGCGGTGAAGGGCGGGAGGGAATGCCCTTTATAATCCAGATGGCAATAGACCAGGGGTCAGCAACTGGGGCTCTGGAGCCGAATGTGGCTCTTTCATCCCTCTGCTGCGGCTCCCTGTCGCTCAAAATATGTGTCACAACCGCCAATGTGTGATACCCGCTGTCACACAATTTATTGAGCTTTTCGATCCCCGGTAGGCCAACCATGGATAAATCCAAGAAAAGAAACGTTTCAGAAGAAAACAGAACGTTTAATTCAACTACATGTGCTAGTTCTGTGGCTACTCAGGAAATAGTTAGGCAAGGGAAAGGTTTTGTGGCTCCTGGTGTTTTCTTTTCTGTGGGAAATGGGTCCAAATGGCTCTTTGATTAAGGTTGCCGACCCCTGCAATAGACATTCTGGGTTTATACCATCTAGCTCAGGGGTCTTCAAACTTGGCAACTTTAAGACTTGTGGACTTTAACTTCCAGAATTCTCCAGCCTCTGATTCTAGCTCAAAAGCGTTTAGCTGGAAGGCAGTCCCATTGCATTCTTCAGGTTACTCACTGAAGTAACCTGAAGGGAAGAGACACCCCCCCCCCCCCGATTTCCCGGCAGATGCGTATCATCTCCACTTTGACGACTTTCGAATCCAGGCGAAGATGCAGATCTGCCGCCGGGAGCGCATTTGGAAATACGGCGGAGTCGCAGCAGCTGCGGGAGGGTCAGCGATCGCGGGAGCTTCTTGGGCAATTGGGGTGGAAAGGCTGGACGGTTGCTCCTTTTGAAACCAGAGACTTTGGTGGTCCTCCCTTCCCCGCTTGCGCCGTTGAAGACGGGCTGGCAAACTCTGTACCTGGGGTGGTGGGGTGGGGGTGGATGCCGCGCGTCCCGATTAAACCGAGCTCCCCAAAGAGGGATTTAAAAGGCAGGGAAACGAATCTCAGAGACGTCATCCGCGGCTCTCAATTCTTCTCCCTTTGGGGGCACATTCTGCACGGCGTTATCTTCCCCGTCGGCCAACGTCACCCTTGCAGGTGTGAGTTATTTTAAGAAAGAAGCGCAGAGGTTGAAGGCTAAGCTTGGCTTTTCAAGGCAATTACAAGCCGCCTCTTGGATGGAGATAAGGCGGCCTAAGGTCCCGCTCCGCCTCTGCCTCCATTCATCCCCAGGCTGCGCTGCCATTTTTGCGCCACATCGATTGCAATATCCCCAATAAACATATTTGGAGCACAACATACTTAGATTCAAAACAGCCTTACTTAACGTTTAGTTGGTGCTTTTTCTTAGTGTTGTATAGTTTTGACATTTGACTTATGTACACTGAGAGCATACGCACCAAAGACAAATTCCTTGTGTGTCCAATCACACTTGGCCAATAAAGAATTTTAGTCTATTCTATTCTATTCAGGCTTAATTCTGAAAGGGGGGGAACCATTCTCCTACTAGCTTAGCACAGCATCTTGCAAAGATGCTCGCAAAGTGGTGCGGAGCTTAGCGATCTTGCTCTCAAAGCGCGATCGCCTAAGGGCAGAGGTCTTCAAACTTGGCAACTTTAAGACTTGTGGACTTCAACTCCCAGCTGGCTGGAGAATTCTGGGTTCCACAAGTCTTAAAGTTGCCAAGTTTGGGGAACCCTGGCCTAAGGCGCTTGAGTGGGGAGGCTGGATCGTGTCCACGGCTCCAACGGAAACCCAGAAACTTCTCGGAGAAAAAAAAGAAAGAGCAAACAAACAAAGAAAACAAACCCTTTCCCGGGCCTTCTGCAGAGATATTGACTGCCCCCCCTTGGGAACTTCACCATTTGGCTGCCCGTTTAGAGGGCCTCACTGAGCTGTCGCAGCCCGAATGGGGCTGGCATTAGCGACGAGCTGCTTCGCCTTTAGATGTTAAATTGTCCAGAACAAAGCAAAACTACACTCTCTACGGAGCTGAGACTGCTCGGGAGAAATGCAACAATTTTTAATCACGGGATTTAAAAAAAAAACAAAAAATGAAACAAAACTAATTTTAAGGCCGTTATCTCAAATAACGCATTTATCCGGTTTCGTTGGGGTGTGTGTGTGTGTGTGGAGCGGGTTCCGAAAAGCTAACACTGAACTGGCAGTTTATCTGGATTTAAAATAGACTGAACTTGACAAGCACGTCTGAAGACGCTGTCAGGTTATGGGATGATCTCGTTTCTGCGATTCCGTTTCCTACCTCTCCCGTTCGTAGGAGCATAGCAATGCGTGGGATGAGTGAGTGAGTGTGTGCATCGGAGCCTGTGAAAACATCTTTTATCGATGAATGAAATGGACGTTCTTGGTGAAAAGCTGCTCATCTTTGCCACGCGATGTTTCCAAACACGGAAAGGTGGACTTCGCTGCATTTACTCCGAAATTAAGGTCTACTCCGGCTGAATCCACTACACCTGACAAGGCTGGAATTTACGTATAGAAATGTCTCTGGCCGTAGCCCGAGCACGCCTGTGTTCGCGGAAACTTTTCACCACGGCGCGCAGACTGGAGGATCTCGGGCCCAACACGCGACATTCTGCCGCCTTTCCTCTCCGCTTCTAAACATTTTGCATTTTCCTGCTCAAGAACCTCGCTTCTACTTGGTTTTCGCCCAAGGCTTTCCAGCTGTACCCGAACTATACCGACGATCTGAATTCCTCCTTCAGACGAGCAGTAGGTATGTACTGTCGAAAGGAAGAGGAGGCTTCTGCAACGATTCCGAAATAGAAGGCGTTGTAGCGTCGTCGCCTCTGAAGCCAACCGCGTCCACTCGGGAAATCGCCTTTGTGGAATCCGCGGTCACCGTTGTAGAGAAAGCCGGGGGGAGAGAAGAGGGGGCTCCTTTCCAGACAAGGAGAATGGCGTGAGACGGTTTCCCCCAAATGATCCCCCTCCGCAGAGATTCGGAGATAAAAAGATCCGAAAGAGCCACGGCTGGCGAGGCAGCCTAAGGTCCGTTTCTGCCTTCCATTACCGCTGCCGCAGTAACTTTTATGCCTGATCCTGGTGGTATAAGGCCAGATCCCCTGTTTTTCGTTTCCAGGCTGCACTTGGCAATTTCAGCAACTTGAAACCTCCAACGGGACGCGTTGAACAGTCCTGCCAGTCTTGGGGGCACTGCGCCTCCCTCCCACCACCCTTGCCATTGTTCCTGCAGCAATTGGCACCTGCTGTGGCCTTCTTCAACCTGGTCTTGGCCAGATGTGCAGGGACTACAATCTCCAGAATTCCCAGGTAGGGATGCCTGGGAACCCCCCCCCCCGGAGCAGTAGCCCGAACACATCTGGAAGACATCAAGTTGATAAAGGGTGTGTGTGTGTGTGTGTGTGTGTGTGTGTGTGTGTGTGTGTGTGTGTGTGTGTGTCTGGGTCTGACGGATAAGGAGAAGAGAGCAGGCTTCCCGCTGCTCCGCTGCTCTTCCCGACTGGCTTCTTTTTCTCAACACCCTAAACGGCGACCAGGGTGACCGCGTCCCCTCTCTTGCCTTCCAGGTGCCAGGCGGCTGAGGAGGCTCTGGCCCAGAGGGAGGTCAGCCGAGTTCCTCCGAGTTCCAGGAGTGACGCAAAATCAGGCTTAGGAGAGCAGGCTGGAAGTATCCCCAGAAAAGCCTCTGGGCCTTTTCTGGAGATGACCTCCCCAATCTAACCTTTAGCTGCCTTAAAAAGCCAGAAACACAAAGCAGCCCCTTCAAATCTTACAGCCTTTCTTCTAAGGCGCCCTTCCTCGGGAGGCTGCAGTGCAGAGGACGAGGCGAACATCCCTTTGCCGAGTTTTAAAATCACAAAATCTAAGCTGGACATGCAGTTGAGAGACCCTCATCTTTTCTTTCTGCTTGAGGATGATGATGACGGTCACCACCACTACCGCCATCGCCATCAGGGAAATGTTAGTTTGCACACTCACTTTCTGGTTTTTACATTTGGTTTTCCAACCATGCAGTACTGGAGCAGAACAAGCCAGGCTGGAGACTGTAGTAAAAACACCCAGGGCTATAAAGAGACGAATCCTACTTGAGGCCATTATTTCTGGCTGCCAAGGGAAGATTTCCATTCAAGACTAGGAAGCAGGCAGTTCAGTATATTCCCAGCAGAATAGGTGGAGTTGGGAAGCAATGGGCAGCATCCGGGGGCAGGTGGCAAGAACCAAAAAAAAAAATTAGGAAAGAGAACTGGAAGGAATCACTAGTGGACTAACGCTGGGGGTTGGGGGATGTGAAGACTATGGGGGCCACAAAGTCATGAAGTCCTCAGTCCTCAGGGAGTAGGGCGGCATATAAGAACACTAAATAAATAAATAAATAAATAAATAAATAAATAAATAAATAAATAAATAAATAAATAAATAAATAAATAAATAAATAAATAAATAAATAAATAAATAAATAAATAAATAAATAAATAAATAAATAAATAAATAAAGTAAGTGGTGGCCTTTGAGGGGGCTGCTTTGCTTGGCTGGATCCTCCCAGAACAAGCCTAACAACACTCTTCTGTTCAGGCGCTGTATGTTGGAGCAGTACCTAATGAACCTTACGAAAAGGTTTGTATTCTATTATGAGATGGTGTAAAGAAAATGTGTGTGTGTGTGTGTGTGTGTGTGTGTGTGTGTGTGTGTGTGTGTGTGTGATATTCCTCTTTTCTCCCTGCATGGAAGCCTGAGCGCCCATTCCTGAATCCATCAATTCCAGCGCATTTCAAAAGACATAATACTTCCCTTTAGGGTCTCCAGGCAAGGCGGTGGAGAGACAATGCAAATGCTATTAACTGACCCCTCTCTAGTGCTGCTCCGTATTTAGAAACAAAGGCTGGACAGAACGTGTCCAGCCTGGATGTCCCCTAGTTATCGGATTGTGATTCCCATAATTCCCGGCCAGCTGAGGGTTTTTGGAAGCTACAGTTCCACACATCTGGAGAGCACCAGATGGAGCTCTAGCGGTTCCATCCGATTAAAACTCGTGGCCCGCTGGTTTTTTTTAAGGGACGAGGGTTAACTGCCTACTTACAGGCACAGCTATTAAACTAAAGTGCTGTTGGCTTCATGGGACACTTGCGCCTGAGTAAATAACGTGTAGGATCGTGGCCTAATGCCTTGGAAGTTAATAGTGCAAGGAGGCGCGGTGAAATCGTTGCTTAGCAAACCGGGGAAGGGGAAGAACAACAGAAACTTTAGAGAATGCTCGGTCCTTCCAACTGGCGTGGCCCAAGGCGCTGACCAGGGTCAACCGGAGCAGGGCCTGCTCAATTCGCCCAGTTGCTTAGTTTTGTACAGCGCAGCTCACCCACTCCCCCGATGAGCGCAAGGATTGGGTTCATACAACCCAAAGCCCCAAGCGAGCCAAACATGCTACAGTAGCCCTACGGCTGCGAGACGCCACGCCAGTCCAGATCATCAGCACCTCATATTGTTAGCGTTTCACCTTCGGGTAACGGGGTAATCCTTGCCCCCTATCTACCTCGGCCGAGGAGCTTAAAGGGTCTTGGCGTGAAGGAAGCCCCCCCCCCAAGCCCCTTCCCCGAGAGAGCTGCTGCTCTGGGGGCCGCCGAGATCTTTGTCCCCCAGAAGAGCCCGAAGCACAAGCAGAACCCACCTCTCTTTCGCCTCTGCCGCTCGGTCGCGCTGCCTCCGGTTTTTAAACCAGTTGCTAACCTGGGTGGTGGTGAGGCCCGTGGCTTCGGCCAACTCCCTTTTCTCCCGGGGCGACGGGTAAGGATTGTGCGCGTACCACTCCCGCAGGACGCCCCGGGACTTCTCCTTGAAGCAGTAGCTGGTCTCCTCCCCGTCCCAGATGGTCCTGGGCAAGGGGAATTTCCGCCGCACGCGGTACTTGCCGACGGCCCCCAGCGGTCGACCCCGCAGCTTCTCGGCCTCCACGTAGTGCGCCTTGAGCCAGAGCTGCTGGAGCTTGGGGTGGTTGTGCGGAGAGAACTGGTGGCTCTCCAGGATCTTGTAGAGCTCGCGGAAGTTCCCCCGGTGAAAGGCCACCACCGCCTTGGCTTTCAGGACGCTCTCGTTCTTGTGCAAGTGGTCGCAGGCGGGCAGCGACCAGAGGAACCTGCCCAGCCGCTCCAGGTTGCCGCCCTGCTGCAAGACCTCGCAGACGCACGCCACTTGCTCCTGCGTGAAGCCGAAGGACGGCAGCATCGACATGGCTCCGGCTCCGAGCTGCTGCGGCTCCTGCGGCTCCTGCGCCTCCTCCGCCACCCCTCAGCCCAACTGCCGCGGGCTTAGCCGGCCGAAGGAAGCGCGGAGGGTGGCGGGGTGAGAGTTTCCTCCCGAAGAAGAGCCGGAGGAAAGTCGCGGCTGCTGCTTTATCCAGGGCCGGCGGGAGCGGGAGCCGCGTCCGAGCGCCCCGAAAGAACGGGCGGGGGGGGGGAAGGCGGCCCTCCAATCAGCCGGCCGGGACCCCCGGAGAAGGAGCGTTAGCCCCGCGCGGCGGCGGCGGCGGCGAGGAAATGGATGCTCTCGGCGAGTTCCTGCTGCCGGGCAAAGTTTTGCTTGGGGTCCTCCCGCAGCCAGGCTTAAAGCCGCCTCGGTGTCCGGGCTCTTCTGATTGGACGCTCCCAGCGCCTATCGGAGCGCGCGCCCAGTCCAAGCGGCGGCAAGCGGGAGGCAGCGAGCGAGCGAGAGGGCGCGGAGGAGGCGGCCGCCCTGAGGCAGTCTGGCCTCAGCCTGGCGCTGAGGGGAGTTTTTTTTTGCGGCGGAGCTGGGCTCGCTCGGCGCTTCTGAGGCGCGGACGCTCTGGTTGGAGCCGAGCGACTGACTGCCGGGGAGAAGGAAAACGAGCGGCTCGAGGTTTCCTCCTCCTCCCCCCCCTCCTCTCTCTTTCTCCTCTGCCCCCAGAAGGGAGACACGTCAGGAGCTTGCAAGATGAGCCGCTTCTCAAGTGTCAGCTAAGGGGAACGAAATTCTGTGCAAATCAATTATTGCAGACTTTAAAAGAAGAAGAAGAAGAAGAAGCCAACACCCACCGTCAGCCAAGCCAGCTCACCAACACCCCCACCCCACCCCACTCTCTTCCCCCTCCTTTCCTCGGCCCATCACTTCGTTGGCTACCCATCCATCTAACCCTCCAGCCAACCAACTGGCCTCCTCCTCCTCCTCCTCCTTTTCAAGATTCACTCGTTCCCGGTGAGCTCATATTTAATTACCTTAATGTTGTGAATGAATAAATGATGCCCCAGATGAATAGCTTATGGTATGCACTAAATAATGAAAAGGGCCTCATAACTTTGCCCTCAGAGGATTGGAGGCGGGAGATTTTCCTAATCATAAAATTAATCATCACCAGAACCAAAAGGACTGATGGGTTGAAACCTTTGATCCCAACCTTTAAATATAGGCTCTGTGGCTAGCACCAAGCCAAGGGGTGTGGACCGTGGCTCCCAGAGTCCTTGGGATGCAAGCTGGTGGGCCTTGAAAGAGTCAAGGTGCTGGTTGCTCTGGTAATAACACAAGCAAAATCACAGAGGCGCTCCGGAATTAATGTCCTTGAGGTGTTCTCCAGCAGAGACTATTTGGATTTAGTTGACGTTTCTTCCCATAATTCCCAGCTGGTAGGTATCAGGGAACAGAAGGTTGCTCAGATCATGGTGCTGCCTGCCTTCTCATAGCCAGACCCAATTTGTTCCTTAGGCCTGGGAAGAAGCCTCATCACCAGGTGCTTTTTGGGGTATGCCCTCCCAATAAAGTTGTAGCTTTCCCAGGTTTACCATAGAAGTTGGAGGATTGGCCCCTCTGAATAACACTTTGGGCTTCCAGGTCACAGCAATGTTAATGAGGAGAGCAAGCAGGAAGAATTTAACAAGAATCCAGACCCAGGTCAAATTCTTAAGTTCAGGAAGCTTGGAGTCAGTCACCAACTGGCTTCACTATCACACTTCTTTGGTTTTGACTTACCCTGTTGTGTGAACCCAGCCTTGGGTTTATTAACTATGGCTAGATGATGTAGTTGTGATATGCTTAAACAGGGATAATTAGCCAGATACTGTTTGTGATATCAGCTTCACTAGGTAAATCAGACCAGGAAACGAAAACTTTTTTAAAAAAATTGAGATTGGCTGTAATAACAGAATCTGATTGTGTTGTGTCTGTCTCCACCTCCTTCTTATATTCCAGTGAATCAGAAGCTGCTTCCAAACATTATTTCATTGTTTTGGACTTCAGAAATGTTTCAGCCCCTTTTGCCTAGGTAGGAGGTGATGGTTCTTGCATATTTCCATTAAGGTCATTTTTCCCTCACTCTCTATAGGCAGATGAAAAGGATGAAATTAGGAATCAAGATTATGCACACTCCTGGTGAAAAGGTTGCAGAAAAAAGAAACACTGTTTTGAGTGCAACTCAACTCTTTCACACAACTGTGGTTGTTTTTTAACCCCCATATAGGGAAATAGTTTCCCACTGGCCCAATAGGTTTTTTTTTTTAATTTTTACTTCACAGTCAAGCCAGCAGCCCCAGGATTACCTGATTGCCTGCCATCCAATTGCTGTGCTTGGGTGTTCTTGGATTCAACCAAAATCTGCTAGTGATGCTACCTATTTGCATAAACTAACACATAACATGTAAAAGCAATATAAGAAGCCTGTGATGTAACTCTTATATTCCCTGGAACCAACTCATATTGAACTCAATACACTTTTCTTCTGAGCAGACATAGCTAGAGTTGAACTTTAATGAGGCTTCAGCTTCCACTCTGAGTGGCACTAAGGGGATTAAACAATTCTTGAATTATAATTCTTTCTTTTTCCTTGCATTTCCACCTAGTACTGTTGGTTCTCCCAGCTTTTCTTTTAGATGACTGGTTTAAGAAGCAATTATAGGCTGGAGGAAGTTAACTTGCCTGGGAGAGTAAACCAAACAATTAAAGCCCATCCAAATAAAGTTAATCTCTATAGGGAGAACCAGCAGATAAGAACAATAGGGGTGAGATAAGTGAAAAAGTACCAGCAAATACTGCAAACCAATGCCTTTCTAGTTCTTAGAAAGAAGAATTGTTCAAATTCACTGCAGAATGTAAAGCCGATGGCCAGAGGGAATCTGTTGCAGCAAAGTCAAGCAAATGTGGTGCTTAGTTTTGAAATTGGCTCCCTTAAGGAGATGGGGTGGTCGATCCTTTGTAGTGGGGTCCAAGCAAGCATACCCGGGAAAATAGAACCACTATCATGTTTCAGACTTCCACCCCAGACTCAGCTAGAAATTTCCCAGGGGCATTTATTTCCAGCTACAATGTTTGAGCATTTTTATATTTTGTAGATGACATCCCTCAGTTCTCCCCTGTTCTATGAATGCAGGTAAATGTGCTTTGTCCAACCATTTTCCTTCACAGAGGCAGAAATGTTTGGGGTTGCAATCTTTGGCTTCAGTCCCAGAGCTACAACTTACTTGTTTGGATTAGAGGTTTAGATTTATTCTTAATTTATGGATCTGGTCGGTGTGCATCTCCCATGAAAGGCCAACCGGTACCTTTTGGCTTCTCCTTTAGAAAAGATAGGAGAGGATTGAACCAATAGATCACATTTGCTCAGGATTAATTTTGCTATCGTTTTCTCATTGCTGCACACAAAATCGTAAACCAAGCACACTTGGCTGCATTTTTAACCTTGAGTCAAAGGTGTTCAGCTAGTTTGTGGTTGGCTGTGGGATGGGAACACACCAACTGGCAAAGAAGAGCTGGGAGTGGAGCAGAAGTGATGACTGCTTAAGGCCCTACTTTGCTCAGAAATGTTTGGAGAGACTCCATGCATATTATCTTCTTTCCTAAAAGACTCTGGATTCTCCCCCTGCGGAGCAATAAGAAATAGGCAGCTTTGCTCAAGAAAAAAGAATGGTACAAATTCATAGGTTTACTTTGGAGCCAACCCCATTACTTCAAGGAAAGCTGACTCCCTGAATAGTTAAAACATTCCCTTGAAGTCCAGCTCCCGGGAACTTCATCGAGGGATCATGTGGTTTGCTTGGCAACAGTATCAAAATGGGTTAACATTGTCTTTTTTTTTCTCTTTCCCTGGGATCTTTCCTTTTTCCTTCCTTCCTGCCTTCCCTCCCAGTCTAACCTACAGCCTTGAGACTTCTAGCTGGGGTCCCATTCATTTAGTATTTGGAGATCAGCCAAACTTGGCTAAGCATAAGAATGTAGCTTGTTAATTCAATCATATGTATATTTATGTGGAAGAAAACTTGGAGGAAGTGGGGCTGCCTTCTAAGTAAATGGTTGTAAGCCTCCCGTGTGACTATTTGTGAGATGGGCAGCCATATAAATATGACTGATTAATTAATTAATGATGTAAAAATAAAGTTTAAACCCTGTTTGGGCCACTTGCCTTAATAACCCCTCTCCCCATCCACCACAAATACACACACACATACATACATAAACTACATAAAGCCAGAACAAAATGTTTATTGGCCTTTTGTGTCCCCATCTAGTTTTTATAGTTCGAAATTAGTCTTCCCTAAACTGCCTATGGGACTCATAGCCCAGCATACTTGGAAGGGATCTCTTAGGGAAAGCCTATGGTGTAATACAGATGTGGTGGTACTGTGTACTATTCCGATTCACTTTTGAGCTGAAATTGGAGACCACAACACATGCCTGTGAATCAGCTTGCTTCAGCAACCAGGCACCATAAAGAGGATGGTGTTTTTCTTCACAGCAGCCTAGTGGGAGCCAGTTTGGTGTAATGATGAGACCCCAAGCAGCTACAGAAGGTCACTAGGTGACTTTGAGCCAGACTTCTCTCTCTCTCTCTCAGCATAAGGATGAGTTATGGCGAGGATAACAGGAAGGGAGGATTCCATGTAATCTAAGCACTTTGAGGAATAATAACAGATTTTTCTTCCCCTGTCAATCTTTCAAAAGTTTGTCATGATGCTTGGAATTATTGGGCACACATACCCAAAAGGGACCCCTTGAGAACCCAATGCCATGAAAATAAGAATAAGAATAATAAGAATATTTATTTAATTTTATTTGGAGGTTCTTCTATGCCGCCCTACTCCCTAAGGACTCAGGGCGGTATACAACAGAATAATAATAATAATAATAATAATAATAATAATAATAATAATAATAATAATAATAATAATAATAATAATAAGAAGAAGAAGAAGAAGAAGAAGAAGAAGAAGAAGAAGAAGAAGAAGAAGAAGAAGAAGAAGAAGAAGAAGAAGAAGAAGAAGAAGAATATGAGCCGAGGTGGCGCAGTGGTTAGAGGCAGGTACTGCAGGCCACTTTAGCTGACACTGATCTGCAGGTCAGCGGTTCAAATCTCACTGCTCAAGGTTGACTCAGCCTTCCATCCTTCCGAGGTAGGTAAAATGAGGACCCAGATTGTTGGGGGCAATATAAATATACATTGCTTACTGGTGCTTAGAGAGTGCTTGCACTGTGAGGCGGTATATAAATCTCACAAATAAATAAATAAATAAATAAATAAATAAATAAATAAATAAATAAATAAATGAATGAATAAATGAATAAATAATAATAATAATAATAATAATAATAATAATAATAATAATAATAATAATAATAATAATAATAATAATAATAATAATAAGGAGGAGGAGGAGGAGGAGGAGGAGGAGGAAGAAGAAAGAAGAAAAAAGAAGAAAAAAGAAGAAAAAAGAAATGGTTGTACCAATAGTAATAGGAATCGAATTGAAGATTAACCATAATAATAATAATTTTTCAGAAGCAACTATTGGGGCTCCCTCTGCCAGGCTGTTCAAGACAATGTGCCTGAATCCGACCTTCCACACCGAGTGGGGGACGCATGTTTCTCAGCTAACAAAGCTTGGCTGGTTGGAAGGACGGTGGGCGTCGGGTGCAGCTCGTCTGTCGATAGGCTGCCCTAACCAATCGGGACTGGAAGAATTCCTCTCTCGGACGGCCCCTGACCGGGTGTCTGGTAATTTTCCCCAGCCCGTTTTATTTTGGTCCTTATGATGTTGGAGGGACGCTGTCCCAGAAAGAATGTCTCCGCCTGGACGGGATGCTTATTGACAAGGCAGCTGCGAGGGGACCGGAACGGGAGTCTTTTAAAGTCCTCCTTCCCCCCCAACTCTTGCACGAGGAGCCCCCCACCCCACCCTAAATCTTCGAACAATCGCGCAGCACCTTTTTCTTTCCCAGCCGCGGGAGAAAAAGCTCCGACGCCCTGCGCGCCCAGCTTCCCCCTGAAACGGGGACCGCTGCTGTCGCCGCCGCCGCCGCCTTTGCTTAAAGGCATCGATGTTTTACGGCTTTCCAAGAAGGACTCGAGGGGAGAAAAAAAAAAGGTCTGACCGGCGGCCCGCAGAAAGACAGACCGAGACGAAATCGGTGCAAATCCTCGCCCGCCTGGACCGCTCTTGGTCTCCCGTCCGCTTCCCCAAAAACGCTTCTCGGCGCGCTGCGCCGGGTCTCTTCCCCAAAGACGCGCTGGAAGGGCTGCCTGAGTTGGAACTCAAAACCGCGTAAGCCCCGAATTAAGGAACTCCGCATCGGCCTCCCCGAGAATTCGGGTTGCAGGCTTGGCACCGCCACCCAAGCGCCCTTCTCCCAAACGGAGGGAGGTCTCTCGGTTGATTCCAGTCGCGATTTAGGGCAGGAAATCTTATAAAGGAATTAACCAGCGGCCGTTTCTCAGAGCAACCGGCAAGCAAGTACTCGGTTCGCAGCGAAGGGTTCCTTTTTTAGGGGGTTTTGGTTTCTTTTCTTCTTTTGGGGGAAAGGCGGCTCAAATGGTTCCTTTTTGAAAAATAAGGGAAGGGCAAAGATTTGGCTCCGTTTGCTACACCACCAGGGGTCTCTACCTGCAAATTCTCTTCGCTCGCTTTCATTAAAACTACTATTTTGTCTTCTTCCAATCCATGGGCGACGGGGCTGTATTTATAAGCTTCCAAGGAGATTGGGTAGCTGTTGTACCCTGCAAATCGGTTGGTGGTGCGGATGTGTGTGTGTGCGCGCGTGCACAAACACACACAGAGATACACACACAATCTATCTATACAGACCATTAGGATATTAGAGTCAAACTGAGATGGATAACACAAGGTTGGGGAAGGCTTTAGTTTACAGTATCCTTCCTTCCTAGTTTTTTTTTTTAAATCACAAATCTTAGTTCACGTTATTTTACGATTCAGCAGATGAGCAAGAGAGCGGTCAGACTTCTTACTCTTCTTGCAACTGGCAGTTAATCTCGCTTATCCAGAAGTTCTAATTTAATTTCGATCTCTTTTCAGGCATAACCATGCTCGGACTGAGTATTTTCAAATCAATTCTGGCCATATTTCTCTAAATTCTAAAAGGATGGGATCCAGCATTGCACCAAGACTTAATTTGGTTGTTTGGGCTTAGTCTGAAATCAGCCTTGTTGCTTGCAAACCACCTTTTACAGCTGGATTGCACAACTGGAGTCCCAAGGCTTCCCATGGCACTTTGCTGTAAATTGTAAAAAGGAGGAAATGATAAATGTATCGGAACTAATCATATTCACTACATTTAATAAATCTAATGCAAAATTAATTCAATTATATCAAATGCATTTTATTTTGTTTTTTCCCTAGCTCGTTTTCAAATGTGGCAGGCACTCCAGATGGATTGCAAAAACGATCTCTCTTATGCTTGTGCACTGAGGGTGTGAAGTGAATAAATTGTGGTTTAGTCAGCAAGACATGAGTTTGAAAACCTGCAAGTCCGGCCCTGAGTTTTGTGCAGGAATAACCCACCACGTGCCAAATAGTCTGGACTACAACTCCCACAATCCCCGGCCAGGCTGATCCGCAGTAAGGAGAGGTATGATCTAAACCAGGGGTCTCCAACCTTGGCAACTTTAAGACTTGTGGACTATGCTGGCTGGAGAATTCTGGGAGTTGAAGTCCACAAGCCAAGGTTGGAGATCCCTGATTTAAACCATCTGGTATGAAGCCGAAGTTTATGTGGCATTAGCGTATCCAGAGGACAGCCGGAATGGCTACGATACCAAATGGGCGAAAATGCCTCAAGCACAATAAAATAACTCCCTTATTATCCTTGACTCACAAATAAAGCCCGTCACTGCCCGTGACTCCCTACATAAGCATCTTCGCCTGAAATTAAGCCTAATTAAAATGCCCTTAAATCCTCTGCGTTTATTCAGGAGTGGCCCTGAATTCCAGAGGATCTTCTCTCGAGATAAGTACCAATTGTGGTTTTCACGGGGTAGGTGGTGGCTACTGCCTGGCTGGAAAGTTTATAGACAATATCCTATAAAAGCGGAACCCTTTTATTGAAGGGCATTAGTTGGCAACGGTGCGGATGAGGGAAATCCGCTGCACTTTATCATTACAACCGAACCAGTTACACCTCTTGGTTCATTTTAAAGTAATTTTAGCTGCAATTCTCTTTGGTCGAGGGAAGTTTTTGGATCGAAGTCGTTTTATATTTCCATAAGGGTACTATAGTACAGTGTTTCCCAACCTTGACAACTTGAAGATGTCTGGACTTCAACTCCCAGAATTCCCCCGTCAGCATTCGCTGGCTGGGGAATTCTGGGAGTTGAAATCCAGATATCTTCAAGTTGCCAAGGTTGGGAAACACTGCTATAGTAGGCTGCTTCATCCACCGTCTTCGGCTAACCGGGAATGCTGGGAAATGTAGTCTGAGTATATCTGGAGGAGACCAATGGGTCGAGAAAAGCTCTTCCCAAGAAATGAATACGTCTTTCCCTTGTAAGTCAGCCTAAGGCTGCAACTTGAAGCAACCCTGGACTGCCTGCTCGGAAATTCCCCCCAAGAGAACTCGCAGCTTTGCCGGGGGCTGAAGTCCCAGACAAATTGACCTAGGGGCAGGGCAGGCCCGCTTAAACCCAACGCCACTTCCATCCAACACCAGGTACCCTCCGACCTCCTGGACTTCGGCAGAGTTTACATCTGGACAAGTGGGTGATTAGTGCTCATTTCAAACCCAGAAGTGGCAGAATTCGGTGAGCAGAATTGGCAGGGTTCTTGGCATTTCTCAAATTGATTTGCCCCTAGAATGAACGGGGGAGGGGGAGAAAGAGGAGACACCCTGTCTCGAGTCCATCCCGCCACCCCTCTACGGAGGCTCCATTAGGTGTCTTTGGGCCGGTCTCAGCCCAACTTCCACAGAGCGTTGGTGTTATGGGGGAAAACAGAAGAAAGGAAAAACTGTGGACATCGCCTTGAGCTTCTGAACACAAGGCGGTATAAACATCTAAACCTAATAAACAGAAAGCTCAAATCTGTACCTTGTGTATTTTGTGTGTGTGTGTGTGTGTGTGTGTGTGTGTGAGTGTGTCTGTAATATTTGATCTAGACCCGCTTTCCCGCCCTGTTTCTTTACAATTAAAAACGCAGACTCGAGGTGGGGCTTGGGGAAGAAGGGAAAGAAAAGCTCCAGACGGGACTGCCCTCCCTTCTCTTCGTTTATTAATTAAAAATGAAGGGATTTGCAAAATGCGGCCAGCGAACTGCAGCCAGTAACTCAAAACTCCAGCGATTTCCGACCCTGGAGAAGAAGAGGAAATACAAAACCGGGCCATTAGCAAATGAGTTTTGTGTTGTGCTTCTTTCCCATCCACTTGCTGTTCTGAAAAATAGATCACATTTCGTTATCTTTAGTGGGAATCTGAAACGTGATACCGGATCTCACCCGCCCTGGCTGCTAAGCGCGGGGAAACGAGAGGGAGCGAGGGCCAGTTGCTTGGTTGATTTCTAAACAATAAAGGACTTGTATTTTGTTCTTTTCCCTCCTCCTCCTCCTCCTCCTCCTCCTCCTCCTCCTCCTCCTCCTCCTCCTCCTCCTCCTCCTCCTCCTCAAAAATTAAAAAGCCAGAGAGAAAAAGCGAGAGAGTGCGGGGCATTTTCCACCTTGTTTAGTGCCATCCTTTAAAAGCATTTCCGCCCAAAGCGGCTGGAAAAAATAAAAAAAAACCGAACGAGGCTTTGAATGGACTGGTTGGGCAGCCGTGGCCGTCCAGACACCTGTAAAAACAAAGGGGGTATTAGTGAAAGATGAGGAGGAGGAGGAGGAGGAGGAGGAGGAGGAGGAGGAGGAGGAGGAGGAGGAAATGAAGTTGTAAAGTTGTTTATGGACATTTATTCAGCTCAGTAAGAAAGTGCCAGGGACGTCCAGAAGCCCTTCCAGAAGGGAGTAGTCTTTCCTTCCACATGAATGTGTGAAATATTCCGGGCTGCACAGGCTTCACCCTACCTTCTCTCTCTCCCATTCACACACCAGGGAAAACATTAAGTGAGAGAGTAGGTGAGCATGCTTGTTTGTGATCTCACCATTATCTGTGGGCTGTAGTGTCTCCTTGGCTAAGTAGGGCTGCCATTTGAGGCATAATATACTTGTTATAAGTCCCATGAAAAACCAATGAGACTTACACTCTGAATTAAGATGGATAAAAGATCCTCAGTGATTCACTGGGGATGGTGGGATCTGCAGAATAGCACAAATGAGCATATCCTTGAGGAAGCTGAATTAAAATGGTCTCAGGGTGCCCATCTTGCAGCTTCACTCATTCTGCATAATCTTCCCTTTCCACCAAAAAGTTCAGCCCAAATCCTTGGATTACATGGACATCATTAGCTGAGGGAGTAGAAAGCACAAAAAGGCACATCAAAGGCTGTTCCACGGAATCTGAATAGGAACAAACCAGGACCCAACAAAATCAGTGCAAGATATCTCTTGAAGCTGGCTGGGACTGGGCCGCAAGACGTCCACATGATTGTGAGTAGGGTAGACTGTGACCATTCTGATCTGAGCTCATGGTGGCAATCACAACCAGTGTGGAGTTTCTCCTATAAGATTTTGCATATTCAAGGCACTTTGCACACACCATACCTCTCACACAATGTCCCTCCCTGGTAGACCAAGATTCCTTTACTGCAGATGAGAGTTAAAATTGACTGAGAAAAATATAGTAAGGTCATGGCAGATGTGTAGTTTGACTCTGGAGGTACAGGCATCTGTTTCTTAGCTCTATGACACCAAAATGATGTACAGGTGGTCTTCAACTTACAACAGTTCATTTAGTGACTGAAAAAAGTGACAGGATCATTTTTCACACTTACTTTGCAGCATTCCTATGATCACATGATCAAAATTCAGATGCTTGGCAAATGACTCATACAGTATTTATGACAGTTGCGGTATCCTGGGATCACGTGATCACCTTTTGTGACCTTCTGACAAACAAAGTCAACGGGAAAGCCAGACACACTTAACAACTGTATTACTCACTTAACACCTGCAGTGATTCACTTAACAAATGTAGCAAGAAAGGTCGTAAAATGGGGCAAAATTCACTTAACAAATATTTCATTTAGCAATAGAAGTAGAAATTTTAGGCTCAATTGTGGTCATAAGTTGAGGACTACCTGAAATGTTAATTGTGACATCACATGCAAGGCAGAGTTTGCATCACAGCCTCATAATTCATGTTTGTCACCTGCCTCCCTTTTCCTCCTCCCTGTGGATGCCTGGCTGTGGAATCTTCCCACTTTCCCAGTCTCTCTTAGCTCCCACACCAATGGGACATTGGATCACTACTTTTAATAACCCTTAAGAAGAGTACAACTCCTAAACCAATCCAATTGGAGCATAAATAGTGGTAATTAAGTTTTAAAAACAGGGTGCACTCTATTTTTCTTTTCCAGATACAATTGGCAGCAAAATCATCCCCCCATTGGCTCAAGAAAATGGCTGTTGCGAGGGTGTCTACAGGTTTGACTTTAAAAAAAGTCAAAATGGAAGTTGTGGAAGTGTAATCAAAACTATTTTTATGTGTGTATCATTAAAAATTAATTTGGCCATTTCCACATTTGCATGTAACCAAACTAAAACATGCCTCAGCACTATTTTGTGCTGCCATGTCTTTGTGACCTTGTCTTCACCTTATCCCAGGTCATGAGGGAGATATCCTTAAGTCTTCTTAATTGTTGCTTATATTAAAGTAGTATTTTTCCACCACACAAGGACACCTGAAGGTGGGCAAAATCTGTTCAGCTTTGTCATCTGCTACCTTGGAAGGAGGTCAAGGGAGAGCAGGTACTGGAAACAGAAGCAATAGAGGCAGAATATAAAATGGCAATGGAGACAGCACATTTTGAGCCAGTATTGCTTTCTTTGGACTCAAGAATGGGTAATGGGGAAGGGCCTAAACCAGGAGTATCAAACTCAAGGTCAGGGGGCCAGATCTGGCGCGCGGGGTGCTTAGATCTGGCCTGTGGGGCCGCCCTGGTAACAGCAAAGGTGCTTCTGCCAACGAAAACGGAGGTCGGGAGGGCCGCGTGTGGCCCTCGTGAGCTCCATTTTTGCTGGCAGAGAGTTGCAGGAGGCCATCACAGCCAAAAACAGTGATCGGAAGCCCGTTTTCACTGGCAGAGTGCTCGGGCCACAACAGGCGCCCCCAACACGAGTGATGTCAAGCTGGCCACCCTGGCTGTGGCCAAGCCCCCCCTCCAAGGTCAACCACAACCCTGATGGGGCCCTCAATGAAATAAGAGTTTGATACTCCTGACCTAAACCAATGTTTGCGTAACAGTGGTTTAATGATACAAATTTGGCTGGGGTCATACAACACTTAAATCTTAAACTAAGACTTACAAACCTCTAGATTTCAACCAGTCAGTAAGTGCAAATTTTAAGTTTTGTGAACCCAGTATGGGGTGTCACTGATCCTACTCTTTAGTGGGACAAACTACAGATTTAGAGCACAGCCTTTCAGGTGAACTCAAGAGATCAATCTCCCCGAACTGCTTAGGGTGCTGCCTGTGGCTGGCAGTGATCTGTTCCAAGGGCTGATTTCAAACATGAGACTGGTTTTTGCATAAATGCTTCACATTCCTTCTGAAAGTGAGCATGTCTTCAAAAAAGGTTTTGGCTTGGTCATATTCTCTACCAATTGGTCTGCCTTCAATTTAGGAAGTAAGAATTAAACAATATGCAGCTGAAATATGCTTGGCTAGATGCTTTAGAAAACTGGAATGGGCCAACATTCCCATAAAAGAGATGCACTCAAAACCACTGTCCCACTGTATCAGGGAATATTTATTTATTTATTTATTTGTGAGATTTATATACCGCCTCACAGTGCAAGCACTCTCTAAGCGGTTTACACCAGTAAGCAATGTATATTGTTCCCAACAATCTGGGTTCTCATTTTACCTACCTCGGAAGGATGGAAGGCTGAGTCAACCTTGAGCCGGTGAGATTTGAACCACTGACCTGCTGATCACAGTCAGCTAAAGTGGCCTGCAGTACTGCCTCTAACCGCTGCACCACCTTGGCTCATTGGAGACCCATTGGAGTTAGGTGGCTAATAAATTCAAATAAAAGAACGAGAAAGCAAGAATCCACATAGAAAAAAAGAATCCTTGGGGCCCATTCCCAGTGGCACCTATCCAAGCATATTGTGATATTTGTTTCTGTTCTGTCTTCAGAACATTCCCTCCAGTTCATCCCCAGTCAATCCTCCTCAGCTAAACTAAAGTTAAAATAATATCTTCCCTTTCATCTCTGTATTACCCAAGGAAGTCTCGGGATGTATAAAATCTGTAAGGATTTGTCTTAGAGGGAAGTCAGGTGACTGGGACAGAGATGAGCAATAGGGGGAGCATATTTCATGCTGGTATACTATACAGTACGTTCTGCAGACTCCACGAGAGTGGAGAATTTTTTAACTCAGGATCATGAAAAAAGTCTGAGAAATGTTAACTGCCATCACGATATCTTTTTCTGGTTTTCATATGATGAATATAGCACACTGTACAATTCAGGAAAACTCTTCTAAAATAAAACTGCATCTCCCCAATTACAGGCGATCATATGATTTATATGTGTGCCCACCCCACATTTCTATCCCAGAGCTGAGTTTATGCACTCAGAATAGGCTTTGACCCAACTTGGACAAGATTGGGTATCTGTGGCTTACTGAGGATTTTCCATCTTTAACTCTGCTGGGGGTTCACTTCTGTAGTCAGAGTTGGTGTGCAATTAAGGGACCCTCCTGAATTCTCCTGCTTGAAGAACAGGTGGCGGTTGTGGACCAATTGCATCCATTCTTGGATCAGTAGGCCTTGCTCAGGTGATTCATGCCTTAGTCACCATGTGTTGGGAAACTCTCAGCCAAGTAGGGGGGTGCGGTCAAGCAGGGAACTAGCCTTGAGTCCTTATGCAGTAGCAAGAGGTATAAGGCTAACCCCTCCTGCCTCCACATTCCATGGAACCTTATCTGGTTGTTCCCAAGAGTAGGCAAACAGTCTGGGGAGATTCTTGCAATATAGGTAGAATACAATAAAGTTGCTGACTTGGATCTTTCATGAGTGGATCTTTTTGTTTGTGCCCCAACATCACTCTCCACAAATCTTGGCAGGACCTATAAATTGAGCAACTAAATAGGTGGCTAAATCTGCTGTCCCAAGCATCTATATCTTCCTAATTCCACTCTCTAATGTTAGGAAGCTTAGTGGGTGATTGTTTTCCCTCCAATAAGCAATGCTTGTCCATGCAGGAATACCCTACTTGGGGAATCTTCCATCCCTTTCCCCATTTGGCTTAAATCAGTAAGAGGATTCCCATTTGCTCATCTCTTTGCTATAGCAAAGTAAACTCCTGCAGCTACATCTGTGTTCTTTTGGTGCTCCCCACTCAATTGACAGAAAACACTAGCATGAGAGTTGGTATCTACATTATCAACTCCAATGTCTAGTTATTCCTGGTTCCTTTTGGGGTAGTGGATGACTAAGCTTTGAGGGTGTCTGAAGCAGCAGAAATACACTCCTTTAACAATAAGAACTTGAACCTCTTTCACTTGGCAGCTTGGTATAAGTGTAACTTGTAAGGCATTGTGGGGACAGGCAGAGAGGTAAAGTTGTTGGAATGTGTTTCTGCCACACAATATTCGCCTATCAGTCATAAGGGCAGGCTTTATGCAATGTGGGTGATGCAAGGAGGCAATATAAGTCAGTAAGGAGAATCCCATTCCTCTGAAATGGAGGCAGCTTCTTTTCTGCCTGAACAGAGGGGATTGCAGCCCAAAAGCCAATCTTCCGAGTGTTTTGAAGTTTTGGAAAGCAAGGTTAACTCAGAGTCAGCCTGCCAGGCTTCTTTATCCAGGCCCCATCTGAGGCTCCCTCCCTAGCAAAGAATCAGGAATCTGGTCGCGCCTTTTCCACGAATAAATGTTATGAAAAGGCATAACTTTCACGACCTTGAAAACTTTCCCGAGCTGCGGGCTCACTTTATTAGAAGCATCAGAGCCAGTTCCATAAAATATACGTAGTCGGAAAAGCGGCGGCCTTGATTCCTGCTTTTTTTTGCCACCATAACGCGTCTCTCTCCCCCTCCAACGTCCCCAGCAAAGACACGCTCTCCGGTTCCCGCCACTGAAGGGGCTTCAAAGCGTGTCCTGCAACAGGCCCGGCGCTTTAATGCCGAAATGAGGCGCATCCACTTCCGGGGAGCGACGCCGGTCGGGCTGCGGCCTAAAGACGCGTGGACCTCGGGCGAGTCCTGCGCGCGAGTGGAAACGAGGCAGCCCTTCGGAGCCCCTCAGCCGGCTGGCAGAGGGCTCCGAAAAGGAGAGACGAGTTGCAACCGAGGCAGTTGTACATACACGTTGTACCCTCTGCCCGCCTTTCTTTTTCCTTGCGCCGTTTGGAGCTGCTTCGTAAACAGAGGACGCAGGGCCTACCTCCCTCCCTCCCTCCCTCGCCCACCCGGTCCTTTCTGGTTGCTGAAGTCTGTCTAAGCGAGAAAGAATTTCCTTTTTGGAGGAGAAAGCCTCCAGCTCCTTCTGTTCAGAGGAAAGTGCCAGTGACGGTAATGTGGGGTGACACTAAATAAACAGTTAAGTTCGCCTTGGAAAGATGGAGTTCATTACCCGGTGAGCGGCAGTTAAAGCCAGACCAGGAGGGGCCGGTTTGTTTTGGCGCAAAGCGCCGAGCGAGGCTGCAGCTGCTCTGTTTATCCAGGTTCCTCTCCGCTTCCACCCCCTCACCGCCCCTGCCGGCCGCCGCCGCCCCTTCCTTCTCCCCCTTCGCCCCAGCCGTTAAGGAGGGCGCAGAAAAAGAGGGGGTGGTGGTGGAAACGAAGCTTCAAATTTCTTTAAAATACATGTTTAGCTTTAATTATTAAACAGGGATATTAAAAACCTTGGACCTGTTGTTTTATTTCTTTAGAGAGCCAGAACGAGTGAAGTAGCGGGAGAGTCCGGCTGGCACCCTGGAAAAGGAGATTCGCCGAATAGCGACTCCCGCCTGCGGTGGGAACGAAGCGGCGGAGGAAGCTCCAGGCAATCCGGATAAGGGGACGGGAGTTTTTCCCGGAGTGGGGTAGGGGATGGACCGCCGTTCGCTTTTCAGGCAAGGGACCCGAGCCGCGCAGGTGCAAATGTGTACCGTCTTCGCTGCACCTCTGCCGGGAAAGAAACTCTCTCTTGGAGGTAAATTTCAAGTGGGATTTACTCTCCAGGAGACCCAGCCACGCCGGTGCTCTTAGGTTTTATTCTGGTAGGCTCCCCTCAGATTCAGCGGACGCTTCTTGGTGAAGAAATTGGCTCGGGGTGCTAAGTCCAGGATTTCAAATATCTTAAATCGACAGATTTATCTCGGTGGTCCTTTATTCCAAAAGTCCAAGCTGCCCCTGATCCAGGTATATAGGAAAGGGATGCAGAGCCAAAACAGGGCAGAAGGAAGAACTCCCTGGTCAATTGATCAAATGAATCATTTAAAAAGTTGCTTTCTCTTTCTCTTTCTCAGACAGAAAGTTCTTGAAATACGTTAAAGCCTTATTTTATTTATTCCATGCCGAGAGTTCCAGAATTGGGTGCCTGGCATCAGTCACTCCTATTCATGTTTATTCTATGCAGGTTTTCCTTTGTACAAATGAGGCTGCAGTCTTGTAACTATAGCACTCAATGGGGCTTCCCAAACATGAACATGATTGATGTCAGCAACTATAATTTAGAGCGCTTGAACCCACCAAGTTGTATTCTCACGGCACACTTACTCACTTATGGGTTGCTTACTGAATTTACCCCATTCTCCATTCACAGCACACACTGACCCACAAGCCCACTTCACTCGGACAGGAAATCATCTAACTAAAGTGAAGTAGTTTGGGATTAGGGCATGTTGGGCGACTTCAGCTGGCAATTAATCTTACCACCACCTCCACTTTGATTCATTCCCCAGCTCCGTTCATTTATACTTACTATGTTATCCCCATAGGAATTTTAAAAGATATCCTCAAAAAACCCTGCAACTCCTGGTAATAATAGTGCTTGATACCAGTCTTTCTCTTCTCTCCAAGCAAATTTCCACAAGAAAAGTGCTGAGAACAGAAAAAGCTCCTTTGAGGGAAAAAAAAGAAAGAATGAGAAAAGTGGGGGTGGGGTGTGTGCCACCAGAAGAAGCTGCAAAGGGAAATGCGCTGGGTTGCCCTTCTTTCCGGGTCATTACGGTATTGCTGCTCTCCAATCAATCCTAATGCGATGGCAATTGGAGTCCCTGATGAATGCCTCTCAGGTTTCGTGTAATGGCTCCACCACATTTTCCTGGACCTCCTCCTTTAACCTGAGATGCCAAGGGGACGCGCTCTTCTCAGCTGCTGATTACTTCAAGATGTGGGGACTTGGGCTTTGGGGGGAGGAGGTGGAGAAAGCCTTTAAATATCTCAAAACTGTTTGTTGTTATTCTAAACCCTTCATTTAATCACAGCAAAGTTATAGCTTGCCCCCTTTCTATGGGGGCTTCATTTTATCTGTTCCCTCTTTTCCATTCAGCATTTTGAGCTCTAGCTCCTGCCCATAGTAAAGCAAGCAGATCTGGGCTATTAGGTTCTGCAAACTGGTTAACACACATTACTTGGAAAAGGTGAGGGTGACATTCCAGACTGGACCTAACTAATATGCAAAAAGCAGGGCTCCTACCCCAAATTGATGAATCTATCCAGTGACTGAGCATGTGCAGAGTTATGTTCAAATTGTCTGCCTTATCACACAAGTCCATATTTATCAATGCAGAAATAAGCCTCATTAATTTTGAGATGCTTTATTTCCAGATAATTGCAGGTTTAGATATTTTAGCTGCAAGGGAGAGATATATTGATTTTAAGTACATGTGCATGAAAGGATGCAAAAGTGGGCCCAGTGCCTTGTTTCCAGTTCTGCCAGACTGCATGATTTCATTCTTAATTTGGGGGGTGGAGGCATGAGCAGCACCAACTCCACAGACATAATGGGTGCAAACCTTTCAGACTGTGCTGTAAGACACTGAGTTCACATGTGGTAAACCCTGATGTTACTTAATTGTAGTTTGCAGAATAAACTCTAAATAGGGAGCTCTAATACGGGACAGCACTATTCATAAAACAAATGCTTGAGTTCATATAAGATAACTAAACCCAACCCAACCCAACCCAAACAGATCACATTATAGTTTAGTGCAATGTGTGAACCAGATCCTGTTTCAGGGCAGTTTTTCAGCCCTCTACATGAATAGCTCTCCTCTCTGCTGCCAGAAAAGCACTCAAGTAGTATCCTGACACCTTTTTTTCCCTTTTACAACCATCAACATTGGGAGTTTACAACTAAGCATGTATTTATTTTGATTTCTGTCCCACCCTTCACCCAAGTTATCCAGCAGTTCATTGCAATACCTTTTCACTGCCCAAATTTTTTACCATTTGCTCATTGTAATTATAAGTATCCTGTTCTTTAGAGTCCCCCCTCCAAATCAAATATATACCAATATCAACATTCAAGAAGACAGCTGAAGAAAAAAAATATGCCAGGCAGTACAAAAGGAATTTCAGTATCAGGATGAAACAGGAAGAGAATAAATTAGGGAGAAAATTTCACAACAACACCAATACTGAAAAGACCCCGTTCCTTATATACTCTATGACCATATACTCAGTTGGAACATATAGGACTCAGTTTTTATTCTTGGGTAGGGCTTAAAAGATCTGCTGGGTTTTAATATAATCCACGACTATGATTTGGCATATGGCTGAAGTCACAGAAAATTCTAAACCATAAACACAAGTTACAAATCACAAAGGTTGACACATTCTGCCAAGCAATTTTGTTTTAGAATATTTATGTGAATTTAGCTGATATTGACACTACTGGTTAGTACCACACTGAACAAGAGGAACCAAAAGTCTGTTTAACAAGAGGAACCAAAAGTTTGTTTATATTGGAACTTGGGAATAATGATCAAGAGAGCAAAATTGTACACCGATTTTAAGGTTCAAGCATTGATTTATTTACATAAATAAACACACTCTTTAAATTGATATTGGTAGGCAGTAAAACAGTGCCCTCTGTAGAATATGCTGCCCTTAGCACCCACTTTACATTTCAGCCAGTTCTTTGTTCCTCTTATTTGCCTCCCAGATCAAGGAAACAAAACTCTCTAAACTACCAAAGCCTCAAATGAGAGCCTTTCTAGATAGAATGAACCCATATGAATGAATATATGAATGAATATGAATATACCTATATGAATGAATATATCAACCCTGGAAAATCACACTGATTCCAGCCATTGAGAGGTGGAATCTCTCTTTTCAAACTGTTTAAGACTGTGATCAATTAAGTAAAAACCTTCAGTATTGATTTAAGCTAGTCAGGATCCTGCTTAGCTCAGAGTTGGTTTTGGAATTACAGTACTGATAGTGCAATTTTATACACATAAACTCAGAAGTAAATGCTCTTGAATTTAGTGGGATTTATTCATAAGTAAATGGGTATTAAATTGCATCCTTTGTTTGTATCAAACAAAACGCACAATGTAACATCTATGCAGTACTGCTAGGCAAATATGTTTTGAAGCAAAATCCATTAAATTCAATACACATTCATCCCCAGAATGCATAGGATTGTAGCCAAAACTAGGATGTAGCATAAAAAATATTGAGGACTTCCAAACAAGTAGGACAACAATTTAAGGAATAAGGCATAACCAAGATAGCAATCTAGTTTAATCTGTTATCTTAATTTATCAAAATAATTTTACTATTTAAAAATATCTTAACTAAGCATCATATTTTTTGTGCTAAAACATTGATTTTCATACAAAACTGCAGATGGCATGAAGCATCTTGTAAGAGTCACACTCTCTTTCTTAAATGGGATGCTTCCTATAAGATGGTGCATTTTTATAAACCATACACAAGGTTTCTAAAAACAAAAAACAGACTTTTTTCCTTAATTGTTTCTATATGTCTAGACATTTAGGCAATCATGGGAACAGGTATTTTGAATCAGACCAAAACCCATGAATACTGTTTTCTATAGCTGCCAATAGACTTACAATGGTTCATCAAGTAACTAATATTTATTTACATTAAGTAACAATCCTAATTATAATTTGAAATAATTGTATCTGTAGACACAGTAATACCCTAATTATGGAATGCATATATAGTGAAGGATATGAATTCCCCATACCTGTCTAAATGAATGGTGAATAGTGGGAGGCTTGCTTCTAAAATACACTAAGAAAAGATAAATATCTATATATTGGCCAGATGATGCAAGATGAATTTAGGCTAGAGAGAAATTCTAAGCAGGAAACAGCAGATTTTCCAACTAATAGGTTAAGGTTGTATAATCCCTTGATTATGGAGTTCAGGAGTAACAGGAAGCTTGATTCTAGGGCAAGGAGGACTGATTTCTGTATTCTCAAAGACTAATCTATTGTTAACACAATTTGGTTCCAATTTGGTGGAGCTATTTTATGCTATCTGCTTGTCGTAGCCACATCCATATATTTTGACCCCGCATACACAAAGCCTAAGCAACTTCATTTCAAGTTCTGTCAGGCTGTTTGAACCTAATCCATTCACTCACTGGTTGCCTTGGGCATAAAAGTCTTTTTTTTTTTTTTTTTGCCCTCTGCTTCTCTTCTATACAAGCATGTTATTACACAGGGCTGCAATTTTAACATTAGGACAGAAGATCTGATATGAGCTGATTAGGCTTGGTAGGTTACCATTCTAAGTACAGTTTCTTGGGAATAAGTTTCATTGTATTTTCTTCCTTTTGCTTCCTTTTCCTTCACAGTGAATGATTCAGCTCAAGTGAAGGGGAAAGAAAGTAAACATACAGATTGAGAGTTGTTGAGCAACTTTTTGGGCCTTAGTTTTCCCGTTGTGTTTTAGAAACTTGAAATGGAAGAATGGTGGTTGATTTGACACATTCTGTGCACAAGAAATGTAAATTTAGACACTCTTGTGACACAAGAATATTTTCACTCTGCATGACTGGAATATAGCCTTTTTCAGCCTAGGATGTGCTGTAAGTGGAGTTATTAAACCACTCAAAAAAGGTTTTATTAACTGACTTTAAATAAATATGTGCGAAGGACAGCACAACATAAAACCTTAATATAACAAACACACACAGACACACCAGTCATCCTCCAAAATTTCAGATTGGTTCCAAAGGTCAATGGATATAACAACAATACATTTTTTTCTATCCATCAGCCTAGTTACTTTCAAGTATGATAACATGGTCTATGAAACTAATTTCATATAATAAGCAAGGAATGGGAAGTGAAGGCAGCCTTTCAGGTCATTTATTTCCAAAACCATCTATATAGGTCTATAAAAATGTAAACAATGCATAACTTTGTTTGGCCTTAGCCTGTTGTGCCTACCCAGACACTGTAGTCTGCAAAGTTCAGTTTATGGCTTAACAAATTGCAAAAAAATCAGCCAATTGTTAGTCAAACCACAATGAACCAAAGGATGGTTTAATGCAGGATGCAAACAAGGTTACTAGAAATTATTTAAATAATAGTATACAGCTGCTGTATTGAATATTTTATTGTTTTCTTCCAACAAAACTAAAGTGGTTTGCATGTTATATTTGTTGAAATAAATGGAAATATTTTTAATTGGTAAAGGTGGATTGGGTCATAGCAAAATGTAATATTTGCATGTTTTTGCTCTTGGCAACTTTAAGAAGAGTGAACGTTAACTCCCAGAATTCCCAGCCAATTCTGAAAGTTGAAGTCCCACACATCTTCAAGCTGTCATGGTTGGGAAACACTGGTTCTGACCATTCTGAGAAACACCAAAGTCAGAGGTCTTTAAACTTGGCAACTTTAAGACTTGTGGACTTCAACTCCCAGAATTCTCCAGCCAGCATAACATAGAATTCTGGGAGTTGAAGTCCACAAGTCTTAAAGTTGCCAAGTTTGGGGACCTCTGACCAAAGTGTTCAGAAGTCAAATCACCATTCCCCATTACCATTCCTAGAACCCCAGGTTCACCTCATTTTACCTTTTAATTCACCCTGGGCTGGTGGCAGTTGAGCTTCTTTCCAAACCCAGGCTCTCTCCAAAGATTCTGCTTAGAAACAAAAGAACTTCCATAAACCTAGTCAACAGGCCCACGTCCTAAGTGGACAAGACCCTAGTTGGGAGAAGGTTTCAAGAATTGGTCTGCCCCCTCAGAACAGCCCCCTCCCCCAAAGGGGCCTCTCTTTTTTTTGCCCCCAACCAATCCAACAAGGGATGTTTTGTCAAGCTGCCTACAGCTGTTAGGGCAACCCTTTTGCCCCCCCCCCCTGCTTTAGGCAGGAATGCGTTTGATTTCGCTTACTTTAAAACGAGAGAAGGCAGTTATATTGCTTTCACCGCCTCCTCTCCTGGGTGAAAGCCTTGACTTTTGCCCCAGGTCCTGCTCTGGTGACCACTGTCGAGTTCAAGAAAGAAAATAAAATCTTCTCGAGTGTCAACCTTTCCAGGGGCACCTAGAAGAAGCAACCGTACCCCGCCCCCCAAAGTTCAACCAAACTGATTCTCGGTTAAATGCAGCGTTTCTTTTATTCTTTTCCGGAATAAATCCGAACAAGGTGAGGGAATACATAAGCAAAAAATGAGTTACTTCTACATTTCTTGCACGGTCCCTTTGAGCTGACGCCATAGATCTATTCAACCATAGAGAAGAACCTCGGATCGGACCGACGGGTTCGGGCTCAACTTAGCTCGGGCTTCAACATCGAACGATTTCTTAAGGTAAAACACAGGCATTTTCCGCTTCCAGCATTGCCGTCCCCGTCTCTCCCCCGCCCCCTCCGGTCGAATTACAAACGGGAAGAGGGGAAACTGTCTCGAGCAAGGAAAAAATAGAGGCCGGAGCCGCAGACAGAGCAGTCTTTTAAAAAAAAACTGCGCATAGTTATTAGCAAAGCAATCCGTATTTTCACGGGGCATTTTCTCCCCTCCGATTTCTCAGCATAATGGAATTTGCAGTAATCCGAGCCCGGGATAATTGCGACTTCCTTACGAGCTCCCCCTTCCCCCTCTACTTTTCAAAACAAGATAATGCATTTCGAATTAGGTTTTAGCAAGTGCTGCAGACAAATTGGGCAACGGGTGCCTGGCGAATTGATCGTTCGGGGAGCCCCCTCCCCCCCAGAAAAGATACGAAGACCATTTTCTTAGAGTTTGAGGGGGGAAGACAAAGGCGCTCTTGCCACGAAAAGGACGAGCGCCGTTCCCTTTGCCGAAAGAAAGATTTCGCACTTTCAGGCCAAACAAAGAAAACCTGCCTGAGGGCTCTTGCTTGCGCGTTTGCATTCATTTGACTCGGCGTCAAATATATATATATATATTTAACAATTTGGTTCGCGGACAGACACTGAAGGAAGGGATGGAAAACGACGTGGCCCGCAAGAGAGGTGGGAACCGAAGTGGAGAATTCAGCTGCGCGATTCATGGCCATCCGGTAATTCTGTAACAGCCTTTGGCCTCAACCCACCAGAGTTCTTCAAAGCTTGAGAATTGCCTGAGAATGGCAACGGAGGCTGCTGATCCGGGTCTGGAGGCCCACTCATGCGTGGTGCTGCTCTAAAAGTTAGGTCAGTGTTTCTCCACTCCACAACTTGAAGATGTGTAGACTTCAACTCCCAGAATTCCTCAGCCAGTATGCCGTCTGGGGAATCCTGGGAGTTGAAGTTCATAGTCTTAAGGTTGTTGAGGTTGAGAAACACTGGCTTTCGTAGTTCTTGCTGATGAAACCTTAACTCCTGACCTTTTTTAGTGTTTTCAGATGGTGAATGAGCATCATCATCTATACAGCGTTTTCAAACTTGGCAACTTTAAGATGTGTGGGCCAACTCCCACAATTCCTCAGCCAGCATGATGGCTGAGGAATTCTGGGAGTTGAAGTCCATGTATCTTAAAATGGCCAACATTGAGAAACACTGGTTTATTACATGCTACCAGAGGTGGGTTCCTACCGGTTCGGACTGGTTCTATAGAACCATTAGTAACTTGGAGGACTGGAACCTGCAGCGACCCAGGCCTGCCACACCCCCAAGCCGGTTCTCTCCGTGGTGCCATAGGCACCGCCATCTTGTTTTTTGCTTCTGCGCATGCACAGCTTTTTTTAGTACTGCGCATGCGCACGCGTAGGGCACGCAACACGCACTGCCCGTGTGGCGCGTCCCTGAGTGAACAGGCAGTAGAAGAATCCAGAACCCACCCCTGCATGCTACCATATTTGATATCGGAATGATCTTTTCTGTTGTCTCGGTTTCCTTGTCTCTTCCTCTTTCCAAGGGAAGTTAAGCCTCAGATTGGTTACTGTATAGCTTTGAGTTAGGAAAACAGATCGTCTCTCCTCACACACCTATCTTGCCTAATGTAGCCTTTCCACGTGGCATCTGTGGCCAGACATTCTAGCTAGCAGTTAAGATCGAAGATATCAAACATTTCAGATTAGGGAAAGCTGCTATACAGTTAGTCCTCACTTAATGACTTGTTGCTCAGTGACTCTTATGATGGACACACCCCAAAAACTGGGGTGGCCTGGACTTCTGATGGCTGCACACTCGCTCATAATCACAACTGCATTTTGGATACATGGCAACTGGCTCACCTTTATGGCTAGTTGCAGTGTTCTGTGGACATTGACTTCGATTTATGACTTCTTTACCGGTTTTGAGCCTTTTTGGCTGGTTTCTAGTAAAAAGTACCATAGGAACACATGGATTCACTTAACAACCACGGTGTTCACTTAATGACCACCACATTGACTTAAAGTCCATGGCGTTCGCTTAATAACCACCACAAAAGTTGTAAAATCAGGTCTCATCACGTGGGTACCTCAACCTACAGCCATCATGATTTACAACAGAAATTCTCAGTACCATCATGATCATAAGTCAAAGACTGCCTGTAATTCTTATTGCACAATAAACGTACCTTTTTTTGATACCAGTATATGGAAGGAAAGATTATTTTTACATAGGGAAGCCTTAAACTTTCCTTCTTGCCCATTTTGCAGATCTTCTACAAGGCTATAGATATTCCTTCATAAATGCAAAATTTGTCTTCCTATTTGGGCAAGTTTGGGTATTAAATGATATACGGAATGGTTCCCATTTGACCTCCTTTATATTGCTTACTATATGGATAAAATAGGTATTTTATAGCACACTTTGAAACTGGCTCTGTATCCAAAGATGTTAAGCATAATTTCTCCATTTGGATAAAATTGGAATCTCTGGTTAGTGGAAGGCTTCGGGACTTATTCAGACTGACATCGTGGCAAGAATGAGGGGTCTGAGTTGCAAAACCAGAAAAATTCATCTATATTTTGGCTTGTAAAATTGTTACATGTTCTCAATTATGAGCTGCAAGTCTCAGATTTCTGATTCTTCAAATCCTGTATTGCCAATAAATATACAAGGTAGCCCATTCTCCACTATTGGCACCAATAGTTCTGGGATCAAACCTCCCAAACTCCCTCTTACTTGCACTAACTTAATTAAAACAGTGGCACTCCATTATTGGAAGAGCACTACCAGGTTGCAATCAGGGCCCTGTATATAACAGGTAAATTGAACTGTCACAAAGTAGTGGGGATTGACTTATTATCTAAGGTGCCAGAGGGTGGGACAAGAAGTATTGGGTAGAAGCTTATAAAACACAGATCCAATCTAGAAGTAAGGGGAAATCTTCTGACAGTGAGAACTGTTAATCAATGGAATAGCTTGCCTCCCAGAGTTGTGGGTGCTCCATCACTGGACTGGACATTTTCAAAAATAGACTGGACAGCCATTTGACTGGGATGGTATAAGGCTCTTGCCTTGAGCTGGGGGTTGGACTAGAAGACCTCTGAAGTCCCTTCCAGCCCTATGATACTATGAACTCAAGAGTTCTTATTTATTTATTTGATTTATTTATTACATTTATATTAAACATGACTCCGTGGTCTCAAGCGGGGAGCCCAAAGGAGCATGCAGCCGTGAGGCTGGTTGGTGTCCTGAGAGCCCTCCCTTCGCTTTTTAAATTAATTTTTAACAGGGTTTAATTATTCTTGCTTCCTTCTAAAAAAATAATTTTGAAATTTTAATTGTAATATTTTAATTTTTATACACTGGTTTTATATTCTGATGTGTTATTGTACACCTCTTTGATGGAAATAGGCGGTTCAGAAATATGATAAACAAAGAAATAAATAAATCATATGCCTCCAATCTCACCCTCAGAAAACTCTGGTTCTTCCAAATAGACAGATCTAGAACTGTCTTCAACAGAGGTGGTATTCAGCCGGTAGTAGCGACCTGTGGGTGAGGTGGGCCCACCCCCCACCCCGGCGCTATGCCGTCCTATTTAGCCACGTTTTCAAGCCACGCGCATGCGTGCAAGCTGCACACGTGAGCAAAGCGCATGCGTGGAAGGCTGCAGGCATGCACGGAAGGCATGTGTGTGACCGAAGCGAGGGTGCGCGTGCACACACTCATATTTTCAGTGCTGGGCGAACCGGTAGGGAAATTATGTGAATCCCACCTCTGGTCTTCAATATGTTTATGTATTAAAGAAGTAACAGTGATTTACCTGATAGGACAGCTTTAGAAATCGTTGAGATAATGTTTGAAGTCTGCAATATAAAGTCTATTTTGCTGTTATAATTCAAATCTAACAATTTACTAATTTAATTTAATAATTTAAAAATGAGATGATGATGTTACCTAGTTGGATAATGAAAGGCCTCAGTAAAGGAGAATGAACGCAAGCAACCAAGCTTGGAGAGCATCAAGGAATCCATAAATTAAAGTAATTTTAAAATCTACATTTTAATGTGCCAGATGAATTCTTTCTGTGCTCTCATTTCCGACATTTTGAAGTATTTAAACTGAACGACAGTGTCAGTTTGCATATACTCAAGACTTCTAAATCCCTGCTTTAAAGGGGAGGGGGAAGTGAGTAAAAGACAGCAAAATAATCTAGCAGTACACCTGTGTTTTGCAATTTGTGTATTCTTTTCAGGACAAACTACTCCTTGGGCTATGGCTATGCTATGTGATTGAATGGCATTTGAGATTTGCATCATGATCCTGTTTCTCTACTCTGTTTTTGCATTCTGCAAAGAAACACATGTTCCGTCTGTGTAAGCAAAGTTACCTGCATGCTGTATTTTATTTTTAAGCATTTCGAGATAGACTTTTCCATTGTTAAATGACGTTTCCGTGTGAGGAACGCATGGGGAATGCGGGGGGATACCCTAATGCAGGACTGGTAAGTCTAAGAAAGTTGCTGAGAGAGAGAAGAGAGAAGAGAGAGAGAAGAGAAGAGAGAGAGAGAGAGAGAGAAAGAGAGAGAGACCTTTCACCCACCCCCCTTAGTGGTGCCATCAGCGCTCCAGCAGAACAGAGCGGAGGTCATGTTACATATGGCACACAGTCTGTTCAGTGCTCAGAACATCAGCTTTGAAATTTTAGAGAGGGGAAAGGTCATCTTTAATAAGCAAGCATCAAGGAAGGCGGGAGGTTATCAGTTCTTTCCACACAAACATGGTGGGTGTCCCATCTGCCACAATTGCCACCAACAGTGCTTGGGACTCAACCGTCTGCAAGGAAGCAAAATCCTTCTATTCCTTTCTTGAACTTGCAATACATTTAGCAGAATCCTAGGATATACAGCATAAGCTACATTTCTTGAATTTGGCTGCAGAATTATAGGAATTATAATAAACACAATTGGAGGGCACTGAGTTCAAGTAAGCCAGGCCTAAACGTGCCCGCGTTGGGGTCTACTGAATTACGTCTTCCAAGTTGCTGTCACTTTCTTACTATGTTTGAATAAAGACACTCAATTTTATTTATTTATTTACCTAATTTATATAGCCCCCATCTCAAAAGCAAGTGACACTGGGCAGCATACAATTAGACTAAAACAATAAATATCCAATAACAAAAAGTAAAACATTAAACATTATAAAACAACTAAAACAAAATTAATAGGAGAAGAAATGTTAACAGCAATGGAGCCACCTCACCAGTTCACCATTCCCACAGGCTTGCTGACATAACCAGGTCTTAACAGACTGTAAGAACAGACCTAGTGGTGAGGTGGCCATCCTCACTTCATGGCAGGGGGAGAAGATGCTGCAAAAGCAAGAACCGTAGCAGAAAAAGCCGGCTATCTAGGTCCTGCCTGCCAAATGTAGCTCCCTAGACAATGGGACCCATAAAATGCCCATTCTATTCAATCTAACCGGGGCGGGGGGGGGCACATGAAAATTGGGAAAGGCAGTCTTTCAAATAACTTGGACCTATGTCATGTAGGGCTTCAAAACTCAACACCAGCACCTTGAATTGGATCCAGAAACAAAGCCCCTATCAATTGCTATTGAAATAACTGAAACATTGTTTTGTTACATAGGGAAGCACAATCCCTTGCTTCTTAAGACTCTGGTCTTTATAGTTTTTAATGCTTTTTTAAAACATGGCTGAAACTTTGAGAGGGTATAATTTCCAGATAGTGGAGCGATCCTACAAAATAATGTTATGAATAAAAATCATAAAATGGAAGAGAAACTAAAAGTAGTACGGTAATTGACCTGGAGAGAAAAATAAATTTTAAAGGGGAGGCCAAGCAATGGGATAAGTGAGGAGCTGTGGTCTACTACCCAAAGAAGAAGGAATACTGTCCAATATGTTTTGGAATAGAGAAGAGTGGCAAAGATAAAAATGGAGCTCAGCTCCTGGTAACTTCATGAACACATCCATATATTTTCTTGGCAATATTGTGAAAGTAGTTTGCAATTTTCCTCCTTGGGTTTGCCCCCTCTCTATTTTCCAATCTGACTACAGCCCTGGAATACATTGGCGTCTCCGATTTAAGTAACTTGGGTACTAACCCAATGTTATTTATTTATTTATTACATTTATATGGTGCAAATCTCCCCAATAGGGTGATTCTGGGCGGCTTACAGATCCTAAAAAATAAATAGAAAAGCAATTTTAAAAATTTAAACTATACAAATTAGTAAGCAATCCCGCTTAGCTTTTTTTTAAATAGGAAAGGTTGGTTAGAAAGACAGGGTAGGAATGGGACAATGGGTGCAGATCGATTGCAAGAGTAGACTTTATGTAGGTACTGTGCAAATCTTTGCCTCGTGGCATCTTCCACATGTGTTGTATTTTCATCAGGGGCTACCATGACCTAATGTGATATAAAGTCCAACATATACAAAAGTGGATTACATTGGAGAAAGCTGTTTCACATATTCACCGCAGCTCCCCCTGTTGGAGGTAAATTTGTTTATGGAGAGATAAAGGACAGGAATGCCCAATTCTTGATTCTGAACACATTTCAACCCTTTGCAAATTTCTTTGGCTGGCCAGTTGCCAATGTACTTTCTGTCCCCCTCCCTCTTTGGCTCTTATATCCACAAAGCATTCCTATTCAGCATTCTTCTGAGTGGGAAATTTGTTTGGGTGGGGCAGCATGACTGAAGCCTATTAGGGTTGTATGACAGCCAAAGTTATTTTTTTGTTCGTTCAGCATGTATTGTATTTGGCAAATTCAGTCCCTCTTAGTCGTCCTTCCCTCTTCCCCACTCCTCTGGAGAATTATTATCTCTTCTATCTGGTTTTAACTGAAAGAGAGTGAAGTTTGCAAACTTTTCTGTCTTGTGAGAATCATGTGGTGCCTCTTTACTGAGTTCTGCAGTATTCTGGGATGTTTTCATGGCTTTGTTAGTTGCTCATATTGACAATATACTGTATGTGGTCTATATGAGAATTCATCACTGTACCTCTGTTAACCGATCCCAAATATAGAAGTTATATAGCAGTGATGGCGAACCTTTTTTGGTTCGCGTGCCAAAAGGGGGGGGGAATGCGGGGGATCACGTGTGTGCGTGCCCACACTCATAATTCCATGCACCCCCGCACATGCACGCATGACCCCCCTGCTCCCAGCATGCAATGGCACGCCCATTTTTCGCTCTCCCCAGGCTCCAGAGCCTTTCTAGGAGCCTGGGGAGGGCGAAAACAGCCTTCCCCACCCCCTCTGGAGGCTGGAAACAGCCTGTTTCCCGACTCCCAGTGGGCCCAGAAGGCCCGAAAATCAGCCGGCTGGTGCACACATGCACGCCGGACCTGAGCTCGCGTGCCCAGCGATATGGCTCCGCGTGCCACTTGTGGCACCCGTGCCATAGGTTCGCCATCACGGTTATATAGGCTGTTGCTGCTAGAGTATTTTGTAAAATGCATTTTAAGAATTGTGCAATTTCAATTCATGTTATGGTGCTGTGGTTTAATTATCTCTAATGAGCTATCGATAGTCCGGATTTCCACAATGGAGTTGGAATTAGCCATGGGATAACATTTTTGCTGTTGTAGAAATTAGTTTTCCCTGTTGCCACAAATAGCTCTGAGCTCCAATCTAGATTGGGATTGCGGTTTGGCATCAAGGTCCAGATTCTTCTTACCTTATCCAGGTTGCAATCCAAGTGGGAAAGCTCCTTGATGCCTTTAGAAAACAGACTGGGGAAGCTCCAAAGTAATCAATAGTTTGCATTAGTAGAGTGTCTGAAGAAGCAGATGGAATGCAGCACATTAAGAACTTGGCTAACTTACTGAATTCCAAAATAAAACAGATTTAGTAGATCCAATCCAAAACAATGAAATGAATATTTAATAATAATAATTATTATTATTATTCAAATAATATTAAATTCAATAATTTAATTCAAATAAAAATAAAAATAAATTCAAAGCTCCAAAGTAATCAATAGTTTGCATTAGTAGAGTGTCTGAAGAAGGAGATGGAATGCAGCACATTAAGAACTTGGCTAACTTACTGAGTTCCAAAATAAAACAGATTTAGTAGATCCAATCCAAAACAATGAAATGAATATTTAAACGGAGACTACTCATAGTACAGCAAAAATGATTCTGGCAGGGTTGTTGAAGAAGGAAACCTGTAGACTAGTCTCTGCCAACACTGTTCCAATCCTTGCTTCTGAGCATCTATTGACACATGCTGGTGCTTCACAGCTAGGATCTGGTTTCTCTAGGCCAGAGCCTTCCAGATACATTTGGAGTGGGTGTTGCATTCCTAACACATCTGGAAGATGCCAGAGGAGGGTGTCCTGGCCTTTGTATGGCAATAACAAATGAATCTTACCCATGGATACTTTTATTGAAATCTTCCTGAAAAAAGGCCAGGAAAATTCCAAGTCTGCCTGGGAAATAACTTTGAAACCACTGCTCTTAAGATCTGCAAACTCTCAGTAGCATGTTGACTGGACCCAAGAAATCACGGAATATTGGTGGAATCCCCAATATATTCAAATCCCTTAGTGCAGGGGTAGGCAAAGTTGGCTCTTCTATGACTCTGGACTTCAACTCCCAGACTTTCTGAGCCAATCATGCTAGCTCAGGAATTCTGGGAGTTGAAGTCCATGAGTCATAGAAGAGCCAACTTTGCCTACCCCTGTGCCCATTAGACTCCTTGCCCTCTTTGAGGAATAAAGAACCAAAACAAAAAGGTATCTGGCATGCAACAATGCAAGTATTAGTCTCCAGAATTATCATTATTGTCAAGAATGACGTTAGAATAGTTAAGCTCTCTCTGTGTATTTAGAAAATAAAACTAACAAGTGGTTTCAGCTGCAGCCAATGCCTTTGTTGTAAAGGTAGCTGCCTGCTAAGGGAAAAAAATAAGCTAGGAGTTCATTATGTGGGTTAATGGGGGAGGGGACAAGGAACAGCATCACAAATTTGCTTGTTGGTACATTGTTTGGTTGTGCCTGGCTACAGTCACCATGGTAGCCATTTTCTGAATGGACAAGCTTAGGTTATCTATCCGATACGGTAAAACGAAGTCAAGATCACAGCCAAAAAAGAGCAGTCAAAGCTTTGATTGTACTGTCACCTTGACTTTTTTGACCCATATCCCATAGACACGCCCTTGAGGCAACTCTTTACTTTGAACCATCTGAGCATTCTTTCAAAATTTCAGCTGACATCTGGGAATCTCTTAGTTTATGGCTTTGTATGTTGTTTGCATCCAGCCGATTGTAGTTGAGACTCAAGAAACCATAATTAAAGCAAACTGGGTTAGACCAATTTGTGAACTCAGCTCTTGGACTGATTTTTCAGGCAACTGGAATGTATATTTGTAATGAAAATTGTAGCAAAGAGCTGTAAATAATGATATAGGTAAAAAATGAAGGCCTTTTATCCAATTGTTGAAAATACGCTGAAGCTCGTATGGGGAGGGGGCATCTCATACATTTGGTAGTGAATGCAGCTCCTATGTATATTGGTGGATACCAACCTTTTACCACCACATACAGCAGAGAAAAAATATATATCCTATTTCTGTGCAAACTCCATTTGGTAAAAACAGAGGAAGGGCACACGTTCCAGGGGAATTATTGGAGAGAAAGGTGACATGCAAGTTGAATTTTCCACCCAGACACCAATATTGTTGGGGCAACCCTCAACTAAGGCTAGAAATGGGCTTTGTGCCAGGATGCAGAAATATAAGCCATCGCTTTAGCAGAGAACTATTTATGGATGCAAAAGACACATTCAGTTCATAACCTCC
Organism: Diadophis punctatus similis; assembly: GCA_023053685.1. NCBI lineage: Eukaryota > Metazoa > Chordata > Lepidosauria > Squamata > Dipsadidae > Diadophis > Diadophis punctatus. The sequence goes on along the minus strand of JALIGW010000001.1, from coordinate 301,764,970 downwards.
TTGTTCAGAATAGCTTCTCTGTCCTCTTGTACCCCAATGTGAAAGAGCTAATTTGGGTTCAAATCCCATTCCGGTCTGGATACAGGGACTTATAGGCAACTGCTTGGCTGCTGTCTCCTGGGAGCTTAATGCAGTCTCGAGGAAGGGAGCAATGGTAGCATGCAACCGCTGATGGTGTTTAACAAACAGCCCCCTTTGTTTGAAATGACAATATTTATTTTTCCTCTAGCAAACTCCTGCAGCCTCCTATTCTGCCCCCAGACACTGAAAGAGCAGCAGGGAAATGAAAAGCAGACACACTTACAGCAGAGCTTTTTTAAAAAATAAAAACCCTGCACAAATACATCAAAAAATGTACTTTATACTTAGGATCCTATTGCATGTGTGACTTCTACCAGTGTTTATAGCTTGACATGATCAGAAATATTCCAGATTGTTTCAGACACTAATTCAGGATTGTTTACACTGAAGGGAATCCCAGATTGATTTGAACATTCTGCTCTTGAATATTCCTGGATGACCATAAGATGCCTACTGCAGATTCTGACCTCCACTTTTTAGGGAGTCAGATAGGAAAGTAAATTCTCTGTGTGTTGCAGGTCCATGTGAGATGCATGGGGAAAGGTCTTGCCTGGTTATCTGGGAACAGTTTGATCCTGTTAGACCTGATGAAGTGGGAAGGGTTTTTGATAATGTCAGTGCAACCACCTGTCAATTAGATCCCTGTCCAATGTTCCCTGTAACATCAAAAAATGTCGCGCAGCAGTTAGAAACTGCCGCGTGGCGTTCTTTTTTCATGTGTGTGGCTGCGTAGACACGCAGCCTCTGCCATTAGAAAATGCTGCGAGGAAGTTAGAAACTTCCACGCGGCATTCTCTTGTTAACGTGCGCGGCCACGTGGCTGCGCAGCTTAGAGGGAACAGTGTCCCTGTCCCTCATGGTTGGTGAAAGCAGTCAGGATGGTGACTGCCAGGTGGACTCAGGCAATGATAAATTATTCACTGCAGGAGGGAACATTTCCGGAACGTTTTAAGGAGGCACTGATTCACCCCCTCTTCAAAAAGCCATTGCTTGATCCCAAATATCTAGACATTTTTGTCCAATTTCCAGGAGATTGCTTGGCAGCTTTAGAGGGTTCTGGATGAAATGGATTATTTTGATCCCTTCCATTCAGGATTTAGGCCCAGTTAAGGGATAGAAACAGCATTGGTCAGACTTGTGGATGATTTCTGTTGAGAGTGGGATGGGGGTAGAGCAATCATCCTGGCTCTCTTTGACCTCTCAGTGGCCTTTGATACCATCAACCATGGTATGTTTTTGTATTGGCTATGGGGTTTGGGGCTGGGCAGCACAGTCTTCCACTGGCTTGACTTTTTTCTCCAAAGTCTGTCCCAATTGGTGCTGATAGGGAGTGAGAGATCCATCACTTCCTTTAGGCCATGCCGCTGGGCTCAGTGCTCCCTCCATTTCTTTTTAATAGCTACATGAAACTGCTGGGTGAGATCATGTGCCACCATGGGATGAGATATCTTCAGTACGCTGATGATACTCAACTTTACATCTCCAGCCCTGGTGATCCAAGTGATACTATTGTCCTGCAGTGAGTTGGCCATGGCGAGTTGGTTGCGGCAAGTTGGCTGCAGTGAGTTATCTCATCACAGCGGAATAACTCACTGCAGCCAACTTGCCGCAGCCAAGTCGCTGTGGTCAACTCGCCATGGCCAATTCACTGCAGGACAACTTGCCATGGCCAACTGGCCACAGGACAACTCGCTGTGGGACAATTCAACAATTCAGTTTAAGTATTTAAAATAGCTAAAAAAATATTTTCATTGTTATCATTCAGATTTCATTTTGTCCCTCCTTTGGCATCCTTTATTTAATGATTCTACTCTACTATTTCTTCGATATTAGTACTGCAGTGAGTGGTCCCTTGGTGAGTTGGCCATGGAAAATTGTCCCATGGTGAGTTGGCTGTGGGGGTGGGGGTGTCTGGATGACGGGGACAACAGGCTTCAACTAAATCCTTGTAAGAGCGAATGGCTTTGGTTGCATTGTGCTTCAAAATCCAAAACATATGTAATACTGGGTAGATTTGCACTACTCCAGACAGACTCAATGAGCAACTTGGAGGGTTCTCCAAAATGCGCGATTCCTGCACAAAGAACAGGTGATGGTCGTGTTGTGCGCCAGTGTGCCTTTCCTGGTTCTGGAGCTCCAGCACTCAGTCACTCAAGCCCTGATCATCTCATGCTTGGACTATTGCAATCCGCTGTATATGGAGTTATCTTTTAAAAGTATTCAGAAGCTACAACTGGTGCAGAATGTGGTGATGAGGGCAGTTCTTAGGGTCTCTAGAGTGGCCCATTTTACACTGCTGTTCCACAAGTTGCATTGGCTGCTGGCTTACTTCTGAGTACAGTTCAAGATGTTCGTTATCATCTTTAACCCCTTCATGGTATGGGCCCAGATTATCTGAGGAGCCATCTCACCCCATTGGGATTGGCTCACCCCTCTGTGCTGGCAGAAGGGGCATGTGTGAATGCTGTCAGTCAAGTAATTTTAGCAGGGTGGGACGAAGAAGAGTCTTTTCTGCCATGGCTCCTGTCCTTTAGAACACTGTGCCTCTAAGGAGAGATCCACACCACCCCTTCTGACCTTCCATAAGGACCTGATGACCTGGCTCTGCCAGTTGGCCTGGGGCCCCAATGGGGATACATCACACTGGAGGTGGCTGACGAATTATGACAAGACCCCACCTCCCCGCCCCCATATACATCCTGCTCAGCAGTGGGTTCTAAATCCTGTCGCTACCAGTTTGCTCGTGTGTGCGTGCTTGTGTGCGCACAACGCTTCTGCACTTGCCCAGAAGTGTCCTGGGTGGATGGGCAGAGCCTCCTGGATGGGTGGGCGGAGCCTCCCGCTGCCGCCGCTACCGTTCGCAGAACTGGGCCGAAGCAGGAGCAACCCACTGCTGATCCTGCTCCCTTCCTCCTCACCTTTTAACTGAAAATTATTACTATTATTATTATTTATAACTTCAATGTTTGTGAGACACCCAGAGTTGCCTCTAGGTGAGATGGGCAGCAAACAAGTCAAGTAAGTAAGTAAGTAAGTAAGTAAGTAAGTAAGTAAGTAAGTAAGTAAGTAAGTAAGTAAGTAAGTAAGTAAGTAAGTAAGAAGTAAGAAAATTAAAAAATAAATAAATGTGCATTTAAAAATGAATAAAAGCTAGAAAATCAAATAAGACTCTTGGAATATTCTTGGGAAAAGTCAACTATCCTCCAGTATGTATTATCTTCCAGTAACAGAAGACAAATTTTAATACTTTCTACACATTGTTTGCAATTTTTTTCAGTGTTTGCAACTTTTCAATATCATATTTCAGGGGTCCCCAGAATGATGAGCAACAATACACCCACATATACTTCTCTTAGCACCTATCTGCCTCTCCGACTATATTTTATTTTAAAATAATATTCTTTTAATTTTAAACAAATTCAGGGCAGAAACTGGCATCCTAAAAATCAAAGCACCTGTTTCTATGATCATTTTTATTTCTAAGAATGATTGTAGGCTAATCTCTGTAAAATCAAAATAAAGGTCAGTTGGGTGCTCATGTAAATATCTTTGTGGGAAGAAATAGAGTGGCAGATAGTAGCTAATGTGCTTTCCAGTAAATTGTACTTCGTAATTTGCCGCCCACCCAACTGTGACAGTTACTTTACTAATGAGCTGGTCCCAGTACATGGTAGCCATTTTCTTTTTTGTAAATGGACTTAGATGTTCTCAAAACATAGTTCTCAAAACTACTGCAATGCGCTCTACATGGGGCTACCCTTGAAGAGCATCCGGAGACTTCAGTTGGTGCAAAATGCGGCTGCGGGTGCTGTGGTGGGTGTGCCAAGGTACACCCATGTGACACCTATACTCCGCCAGCTGCATTGGTTGCCCATCGGTCTCCGGGTCCAATTCAAGGTGTTGATCACCATCTTTAAAGCCCTTCATGGCTTAGGACCAGGCTATCTCCGGGACCGCATTCTGCCTCATACTTCCCTTCGACCGGTTAGGGCCCACAGAGTTGGCCTCCTCCAGGTCCTGTCGGCCAAGCAATGCCGGCTGGCGGGCCCTAGGGGGAGAGCCTTCTCTGTGGCCGGCCCCGCGCTCTGGAACCAACTTCCCCCAGAGACCCGAACTATCCCCACTCTGCTGGCCTTCCGAAAAGCCGTTAAGACATGGCTTTTCCTGCAGGCTGGGGGTAGAGCTTAATCCACTCGAGCTCACCCCCAAGTATGTATGGTTGTTGAATGGTTGTTCGATGTTCTTTTATACTGTGTTTTTTAAATTTTTAAATTTGTTTTTAATTAATATTTAATATTTGGTCATTCTTGTATTTTTCTCTGTTGTACGCCGCCCTGAGTCCTTCGGGAGTTGGGCGGCATATAAGAATACCAAAATAAATAAATAAATAAATAAATAAATAAATAAATAAAATGTTACATATCGGAACTCTCTCAACATCTAGGACCCTCACACACAAACAACATCCGAGTTCAGCCTCACTGTGCCCAGGGGTGGGTTCTAACTTACCTCGCTGCCGGTTCGCTTCCTCCCGTGCTGCGTGGCTGTGCCTCGAGGGTGCGCGTGCGCTTCATGCGCAGGCATATGCGCAGTGCCGAAAAATCCGAAAAAAATAAAATAAAATAAGCCAAAAACAAGATGATGACCGCATGCACAGTGCCGGAAATTCAGCTTCTGCACATACTCAGAAGAAAAAAATAATTCAAAAAATTCAAAAAAATATTCAAAAAAAAATTTTATAAAAAGAAGAAGCCGAAAGCAAGATGGCGACCACATGCACAGTGCCGGAAACTCAGCTTCTGCACATGTTCAGAAGAAGAAAAAATAAATAAAAAAATTAAAAAAAAAGATGGCAGCGCCCACAGACTGGCACCAACCGAACCGGTTTTGTGATGTCATCGTGACGTCACCAGCAGGCGAACTGGTCCGAACCCACCTCTGACTGTGCCTGATGCCCATTAAAGATAGATTGAGGCTCCAGCCAATAGAAAGATTAGGTAGAAACCAATACAATTATACTTTCATAAAACCTAAAAGTTGCTGTTCCAGTGAGTATGGGAGGGATCAAACTGGGGGACACTGCATGTTCTTTATAGCCTAAAATGATTTAGAAAAATAAAACAAATGTTTGTTTGTCAAATATAGAGGAAGGGTTCTTTTTTAAAGCAGTGAATAATACCGATGGCTCGTAGCAGTAAAATTGTCAATACCATTTTGATTGAGACAGACTTTATTTTTGTTCTGGCTTCCTATCAGGCTTTCAGCTTGCCAAGTTACAGCCTTCAGCAAATCCTGGTTTAGAACTCTCTTTTGATGTAATCCCTCCTGACCTTTACTTCTTTCCCTCTTGCAGACCAGAATGGCATTATTGGCACCTGTTTCCAAGTACATTCCACCCCTTCTTACAAAGCCAGTCTGATGCTGTAAGGGATACATTAAATGCTACAATTGCCCACAGGACTATTCTCAGTCTATAACATGTGATGTTGGAAAAAAACAAAACCAGAGGGCAACTCATAAGATCAGATAGAACCAATTTGGAGTTACTCCAAATGAGATGACAATGACTTTTTACTTATAAAAGTCCACCATTTTTCTTCAGAACATGTCAAAATTATGTGGATGCCAAAGCTCCATGGAATTTCTATTGAGGATTGTTTGAACTTATTTGAAACGTGTATCCTACCAACTAATCAAAAATATTTTATTGAACTTTGTCAGGAATTTAATATAGACACATGGAATGGGTATTTTTGAATTTAGGTTTCCAATATATTCTCTATTCGTAGAAGTGGGACATAAATATTCTAGTTCTAGAGGTCACAGCTGTGTATATAGAGGACATATACTGTTCTGTTGAGTACAGTGTACCAAAAGGCTAGTATTTATAGTAAGATTGGCCAATCAAACCAAGAGGTTTCTTGATGCTTGCTAAGCTAAAAGGTTGACACACTTGTCATGTTTCAAGATTTTAGCTTAGCGTACTTTCTGCTATCACAGTTTTTATGACACAGCTTCCGAAATTTTCTGATCCTGGAAAATTGAGTCTCCAAAGACCGGAGTAGCTAAATTTATATTAAATTTATTAATATAACATTTTAACAAAAAAAGACAGCAAGCCCTGAAAACAATCTGCAGGGATTTGCTTCAAGACTTAAATTGGTAGACATCAATGGGTGTTAGATTACCGCTGTTCTCTGGTGTCTGCTGGTGTCTTTCTTGAGATCTGTTGGAATCATGTAGTTCTCCTGGCAGTATAAGCAACATCTGCCTTTGCTTGGAAGAATCAGAGGTTAAGTGTCAAAGTTTCCCTCCCAAAATTTAGGATTTTTTTTCTATCTAGCCTTTTTAAAGTAATGTGTGTTGATGTATAATCAAATCATCAGATAACTTATACAATAGACACTTATTGTTAAATATAAAAAGTATAAATCAACTTAAAACAGAACCTCTGGGCATTCTCAGTATGTAAACCAACTCCCAGAATTCCACAACAGTCATGGTCACAACTGAGAATTCTGGCAATTAATAGCCACACTTGCTGGAGGAAGATCAGACTGAGGATTGCCCAAGCGGTATATACATAAAATAGTTTTCTCTTAGTTGCCTGAACTTACCGGTATTAGAAGACTCCTAAATGGAATTTGTTTGGTTGCTTCCATTTGTTTCCAGGGCAAAGTATCCACTTTTCGTGACTACTAGGAAAAGGGCATTTCCTTACTACCAATTAGCCTCAGTTGATTCCCCTTGCAACCTCACAGCACCATTATCCCTTTTGCAAAATAAATTAATGAAATAACTTTCCCCAACTGGTGCCTTTCACCTGCAGTTTCCAATATTTCTACATGTCTGGGAATTCTGGATTTTGCAGTCCAACACATGTGGAGAACATTCAGCTGTCAAGGCTGACATACCGTAGAATTCTTGTGAATCCACTAGATTGGAGTTAGGGAGAACCAATTAATCAATCAATTACTCATAACAAGGATTTGGTAATAGCCATATTAAAATGAGTCTTTAAAACAAAGAACTGTATCATGTCAATTTGGATATGGTCCTATTTCATGTCCTCAGGAAAAAATGTGTTATTACTGTACTATTATTTTTATTGTTATTGTAAACCCTTCTTTAGAAAAATAAAATTTCCCATGGAGTTTCCCAACGGTTAAGAGATTGAGTATCAAGATCCTTAATTTATAATCATAGGCCCTCTTTCCTGGAACCTTCCTCATGTGGAACAGTATCTTCTTTGGTAGAATCTGGAGTATACTTAAATTCATAGGCTGATCTAATTTTTGCATCTCTTGCTCTTAAAGGAAGGCCTTGAATGCTTTTAGAAAGCTCAATATAGGTCAAACTTTGTGGTTTAAAACCTATTCCATTGTGATCCACTTTATGTACTTTAATAGATTTCTCCCCATCAGCATCAGTAAGCTAAGTGCTATTACAGAGCCAACCTTTTGCTTTCATTTTCTTGTAACTTGCAGTTAAATGGAGTTTACTCCTTTGGAAAACTATAGATTATTTATAGTCACTAAAGAAGAGGCACAAATGCTGGCTTGCTACTGTGGTTGCTTTTAAAGGCTTTTTATTGATTAATGGTTTGCTCAATTCTTCCTGCTACGCCCTGAACACTAAATCAAATGTTGTTCTAGTTTCTCAGAGGTGTTTGTTTTGGTAGAGATTGACCATATTGAAGACAGGAATCAGGTACTGTAACTGTAAACTAGAAGGAATAGGACAAAAATCTACAACTTGCCAATAAGTCTACAGATCGTTCTAAACCCACCTGCGCTCACAAATCTCCATTGTTTATTTTGGTGCACTGTTTTTTTTTTTTAAAGATCTGCCAGTTTCAAGAGTTTTCTTCCTCTCTTCGTTGCTTACAGCTGAATTGATACCATAAGTGAGAGGTTAAGAGATTATTCACAAGCCTGGGCAAGAATACTTGACTTAAATGGGTGTAACAAATATGAGCACATTTTAACAATGTTTTGACCTCTGCACGCTACTTGCTTCCTGTCCATTTCTGACCCAACTAAGAATATTGATACTGAAGCATTAGGTCTGATTTAAAGAATTGTGCTTTAGAACAATCTTCTCAAGCCATTCTGTGGGTCTCCTTCTTGGTTTACATGTGACAGAAGAGCTCCTAAAGGAGGATTTATTTTCTGTAAGACGTGCCCACTTTGCAAATGATTTGGAATAAGTTTTTGTATCAGCAAAGCACCTCTGCAGTTCAGACTCACCAAGTGAGAAGAAATACTTACCTGTATTTTTCGGAGTATAAGACGCACCGGAGTATAAGACGCACCTTAGTTTTTGGGAAGGAAAATAGGGGAAAAAAATCTGCCTACCAGGTATTCATCTGACTAGTGTCCTTAGTCTGGTCAGCTTCAGCACATTATTTTATCCCCTGGTTAGGGCTTAAAAAAACCTTATTTGGAGCAAGTAGCAATTTAAAAAAGCCTGTAAAGACTTAGGGCTGGAAAAAACCTCCTCGGAGAGAGTAGCAATGAAAAAGCCTGCAAGCCAGGAAGAGCCGGGAAGATCGTTAGCACCTTGTTAGGGCTGAAAAAAGCTTCGAAAAGCTACATTCAGAGCATAAGACGCACCCAAATTTTCAGCCTCTTTTAGGGGGGGAAAGGTGCGTCTTATGCTCCGAAAAATACAGTACTTTGAACTGGTCCCTGGTGCCCAAAAAATTGGGGGCCACTGGGCTAGGGACTTAATCAGCAAAGCAGTTTTATGTTTTTAGGTAATAAAGATCATGGAATATCAATCAGATGAATATGGGCATTGTAATCAGTGCTGTAAAATAAATGTAGAGTAAAATAATGAATTTGTAACAACAGCTTCACTGCTGCTCCTGCAGCAGCACTGCAAGCTACCAACAACTGATTGATGTGCCAGCTCCGTCTCAATTCCTGAAAATTTAACAATCAGCTCCTCCTGTGAGTGGATATGAGCAGGCTTCAGCATACCACTGAATGCAATCCAGCAGCAACTAAAAAAGAAAATCCAGTCTAGGCACTGCATTCACAAAAGCATTGCTTCCAGATTGCAGGAGGTATTAATTCCATTGTGTATTTCACTGATTAGACCACACTAGGAATACTCTAGTCTACCCAGTCTTGGGGATTGCAATTTAAAAGGGACATGGCGAAATTGGAAAAGATTCAGAGAGCTGTCATGAATAAGAGGACTTTCCACTGAGAAATAGTTAAAGCTGGACACATTTTGCTTGCAAATGAAGACTAAGGGGAGTTATAACCATAATGTTTACATACATATATTTTATCTCACCTAAGATGAAATATACAGTATATTATCCCCACCTAAGAAGAAATGGAACAGCTGAGATCAAGTTAAATTTTAAAAGATCAATCTGAGTGTAAAGAGGCATAAACTGTAAAGCAGTGAAACAGATTGGCTAGCTAGAACAATGATAGACCCACTCTATCCGGAGGTTTTCAAACACAAGTCGGATAGCCATTTGTCAGTAATGATTTAGTCAATCCCAGCAAATGAAGAGGCTGGACTAAATCACCCACGAGGTTCTGCACAACCCATCCATTCTGGGGGAGGGAAAAACCCTTCATGTTCGACACACAGAGAAAGAAATAGTTGTTATGGGAGATTTGTATGAGATTTTACTCGTCACTCAACTTAAGTGAAAATGACAGCTTTCAATCTATGATCGAGAGTGTTCCATGATTTCTTAAAAATAGAGATTCTGTAATGTAAAAAAAAAATGCTGGAAACTGTTCCTGTCAGATTGCTCTGTACTACATTAGTACTTTGTATATTTCTCAGAGAAAATGAATTGTTTTCAAACTTACAAGATCTTTGATTTCGTTTTTGAAGTTGTCTGTTTATTTATTTATTTATTTATTTATTTATTTATTTATTTATTATTTATTTATTTATTTATTTATTTATTTATTTATTTATTTATTTATTTATTTATTTATTTATTTATTTATTTATTTATTTATTTATTTATTTATTTATTAATTATTTGTTCTTATATGCTGCCCAACTCCCGAGGGACTCAGGGCGGCGTACAACATAATATAAGAACAGTTAAAAAACAATAATCATAAATTTAAAAACTACAAAAATTAAAACACACCAGCATTTATACATGGGGGAATGATATCTGTTTCAACCCGCCTGCAGGAAGAGCCATTTTTTGATGGCTTTACGGAAGGCCAATAGGGTGGGGATAGTCCGGATCTCTGGGGGAAGTTGGTTCCAGAGAGAAGGAGCTCCCACAGAGAAGGCTCTTCCCCGCGGTCCCGCCAACCGGCATTGCTTGGTCGATGGGACCTGGAGGAGGCCAACTCTGTGGGACCTAACCGGTCGTAGGGAGGTATGCGGTAGGATGCGGTCCCGAAGGTAACCTGGCCCTGATCTATACATTATACATGTATAGATAGGAAATCGGAGTTTTGTAGTGGATAACTGCTGTGAGAAATGTTTCTATAAGAACAGTTAAAAATGCTGCAATAAATGATCTAGTAACTATTGACACCAAGATTATACTATTGTTCTTCTGCAGAACAGTGGACAAATAAAAACATTTTTGGTGAACAATTTCTCTCGCTCATTTTTCCCAGAAGAAACTGTTGCATAAGAGTTGATTTTGCATAGAGCTTCTTTGAGAAAGTAGATGTCCTGCTTTACCATGGAAAACAGCAACACAAGCCATTTATAAATATAAAGTTTATTCAGTATATATTGTTTAGAAAAATAAGTTCACATTTCAGAATACAAACAAACAAAAACACAGTTTTCCAGGCACAAACCTCTACATCAATGTTTCTCAGCTGTGACAACTTGAAGATATGTGTTCTTCAACGCCTAGCCACACCTTAGAGTTGCAAAGATTGAGACACATTGCTCTGTTCAGTACAACATACATACATAATTTTCCAATCTCTTTGGTTTGGAAGCAAAGCACAACGATCTCTCCAGAAATGCAATGCATCCTTAACAGTGCAGCAACACGCTTGCCTCCTAACATCTACATTCCATGTAATTTTCTTCTTTTGTCATAAGGCACAATCAAAACCATATTGATTTACCAAAATAAGTTTTGTTCCAGGCGTACAATTGTGGGCAACAAATGGACACGGTCCAAGCAGACTGAAATATTAACATGCTTTTCTTTCTTGATTAAGTTGAGAAGTATAAAATTAAGTTATTAAAACATTACAAGAAATTTAGAAAACATGTCAATCTATCCCTTTAAGATATGACTGCCGAGTGATGAACTGCAGAAAACAGCTTAGGCATAGTTCAAAACCTTCACTACCTCTAGTAACATGCATTCCCCTGATAACAGCAAAGAAAGACTGCTTTATTCCTCCCACAAACAGATCCTTGCTTACTTGTATTTAGTTGGACAATAGCCATTTACTGAAGGCTGGTTACTATGAGATATACATAATGATAAAAGGATAACTTAACATTCTTCACTAGCAAACCACATTAAACTGTGCAAAGGATTCCACAGGCTTCACACTGGGCCCACAACTGTTCAATACTTTTATGAATGACTTGGATGATGAGATGGTGGTGCTTGTTAAATTTGTAGATGACACAACAATAAGTTGTAGAAAAAAGCTAACATCCTCCAAAAAAATCCCCCTAAATTTCAAAATATTCTGAAGAAGTTAGAGAAATGGGCTGAAAACAAAGAATGAAATGTAACAGAAGCAAAGACAAAGCAGAATTGGCAATATTATTTGGGGGGGGGGGGAACCTTGGAATTACAATTGATAAGAAACACTATGAGACAATTGTCTGCAAAGAAGACAAAAGGCCCTTGTAGGCTGAATCAAAAGAAGAAAGTTTCCAAATTAAAGAGCTGACAGTTTTTCTTTATTTTGTATTGGTCAAGCTACATCTTAAATAATGATCTCCAGTTCTGGGCAGCACACTTTATAAAGGATTTAGATAAACTGGAACAGATTTAGAGAAAGGCACTAAAGATGATCAGGGAAGAGCAATTTACTGAACATGTTAAAGTTGCATTCTTTTCATAGTAGGAAAAATATTGATTCCCATTATCAAGGAAGGATTAGTTAAAGCAGAGGCTGAAAAGACATTTATTAAGAGATATTTTAATCTGGGTCTCTGTACTAAACATAGGAATTGATGACCCAAATGGCTCCTTCCAACTCTATTGATATTTTTGCTGCAGAATTCTAAAATTTTTCAATTTTTCTTTTTCATTTGGGCAAAATATAACAGAGAAAATAAATCACACAATAAAGTAACTCAACTGTTTTCGCTGTCAATACAAGCCTGACAAAATGTTGTGACTAGGTGTCCCAATAAGTTTTCACTCTTTAAAAAGTGTCATATTTTATTCAGCCTTACCTGGAAGGCTGGAAAAGAGGTAAGACTGCTTTAATGAATAGCCGAGATCCGCTATGCTTGTGTGAATTGTGAAACTCTTCTTCCAAGTAATTTTTGATGGCTATGACATCGTATGGGATTGTAGCTTGAATGGGAATTAAAATTGTATTTTAATATGATACACTAATAAAAAATATCTAGATTTTAATGAACGGAATCAAGATGATATTGCATTAATCAGTATTTATATAAGTCAACTTATACTGGAGAAAATTTGGAACAAAATATGATTCAAAGCTCAATTTTTGTCATGTCGCCCAATTCCTTCCAGTTTCTCATATAGTATAGATAGATTTATGTGCTCATCAACATGTAAAAAGAATGAATGGATTCCCTAACTGTTTAGATCAGTGGTTCTCAACCTGTAGCTCACGGACCCCTGGGGGACTGCAATATTGTCACGGGGGTCCACAAAGGTTTGAAGAACTGTTATGATTTAAATCAGTCTTGGGGGTCTGTGGCCACAAAAGGTATTTAAAAGGGGGCCCATAGTGAAGAAAAGGTTGGGAACCACTGGTTTAGATGAGGGGATGTTCACTTTGGATACATAATTATTACAAACAAATCCAGCCCTAACTATAAAAAGCTATCAAAATGATTTAGTGTTTAGACTGGAACAAAGTAGCGTACATGGCTGAAACCAAGACATTTATCATTTACCACAGAGCCTTTTTGCATAGCCATCATGATCACCTCCAAACTATCACAAACTATTGCATAGTTTGTATAACTATGTAAATTTTCTCGGTTGAACAGCTCTTGTATCCCCTTCAGCCAAGTAACTGGGGAGTGCAGAAACATACTCCTTGACTAGTTTCCTAACTTCACAAGTATGTATTCATAAGTTGGTTTTTTAAAGTGACCAATTACCATGAAGAGTGATTGCACAGTTGTTCCCCCCCTTGTGTTACAAAGTCAGGGAAACAATGATGTGGCTGTTAGCCCTGGAGGGCATCTTTTTCTTTGGATCTTCAGGGCTGCCACACTTAGGCCTGTGGGAAACTGGGAGGGGGGAGTGCATGGAGTTGTAGAAATATCTAGCCATAACAACATTCTTTTCTCTGGGAGTCAAGGACATTTCAATCTGCACCTGGAGTGGTGTGACTGGGAGGCATCTCCAGTTGGGATGGTGCATTGATTGGATCATGTGATGGACATGTTGGGTGCAGGGGAAGGGACTTTGACTTTCCTTTGGGTGGGGAAAACCCGGAACTTTCAGATTCGGGTTTTCCCAGATGTGCCAATATGACATCTCTAATAAAGTGGAACTTTGAGGAACTTCTACCCTCGGATTCTTCTTTTGTTGGGAGTGTTACTTGGAACCCTGACAGTGGCCTGGTGTCTTTTAACCTCAGGTGGGAAAGGAAGAGAGCTGGGCCAAGGCAAGTATATCTGCAATGCCACTGCTGAACCAGAAGTTCTTCAGTCCAACAGTATTGACAGCAGCACGCGACCACATAGGTGGGTAGATGTGGTGGGAATGCCACATTTGGAGAGGACCTTAGTGGTCTTGAAACTGGATGCTCTGTTTTTTTTCAAGACAATTATTTCAAGTTGGGAATTCTAAAACCTGTCTGGGTTTTTTAAATCATAGTTTTTAGGATGCGTTCATGGCAATTGGAAAGTGCATACAGATTTCTGAGATGAAATATCCATCTTGTGGGCAATCCCCCCCCCCCACATTTTGCACAGTGAAGAGGCCTACCTGGTACATTTTCCCACTTCAAAAATGGTTGTGGGAATCAGCAATTCATGAGTTTGATTTTCCTTTAAATAGATTCCTTTACATCTTGGGAAGCCTATACTGATTTCTGAAGAGGAAGTGCTGCTAAAGTGGAAAGGATAATCTTTCTGAATTACAGGCATATGACTTCCACAATTCTACTATGCAGTTTTCTATATTACTAGAGAAATAATGTTAATCTCTTTAAAATAAACTTACAGTACAGTACCAAACCGGACAACAATTTTGATACTGTTCTTACAAGTTTACTGAAATTACAAAATTGCATTAATTTAGATCACATACAGAAGGACAACTTACTCCTCTCAGAACAGATGATCAATTAACTACTTGGCTCAGCCTCTCTCTGGTAGTAAGAATACTATTGATTGGAGCAATTATATCTACTATACTCCCCCCCTTTTGCAGCTGTTCTCTCAAATGAAAGTAGCCAGAGATGCTTTTCTCCAGAAGCAGGACAATTTTAGGTGCAACCACTTAACCTGCTGTTTTATTCATTTAAGATGGACCTCTACATTTCAGCAACTTAAACAGAACACTTACATGTGCAGCAGAATCCTATGATACAGCTTCTTGTAGATTACACCATTTTGTGTTTGAAAACTAGATATTGATAGGAAAGCAATTTCTCCGCCAAATCAAAAACTAGTTGTGAAACTTATTTTTTTTCTATGTGCAAGAAAAGCAATAAACATGAGAGATCCAATTATGATGTCTGTATTGAACACCTCAAGAAGATGACTACATTGTGGGTTCTCATTCATACATCAAAAGCTTCCTTCCACTATATGCACATTCTATCAGCCTTTGGTAAGATTTTTTAATTGATGGGAATTGCACTAACTGGTAATTCAGGAAGACGGATAAAAGCTAGTAAGGCCATCTTTTTCACATTAAATAAAAAAGAGGGAAGAAGGATCTTGACTTAAAACAAATAGCCTGTTATCCTTCAGGTTCTTGCTTATATGGTGGATTTGGAAAGGACGTCTTTTTCCTAAGCACACAGTTGTTTACAAATAATGTTCCAAATATGTGTTTTCCCCCCTCCCCTTTAATGATCTAATAACAATTGCAACACAGGCAGCAACTGCTGACATGTTCCATTTCTGCAGAGGTTCTTGAGATAATCTGACCTGATCATTCTTCCTCGTCTTTGGTATATTGCAAAAAGAGACAAGTTAGAAATAAGATTGGGAGAATGCTTTCATGTGTGACCACAATCACAAAAAGCACCTCTGTTGGAGGAGATTCCTACATTCAATTGTATCACTGGTGTTTACCCAAATCCAATACTTTAAAATACTACCAGTATTGTTTATCTGAAATTTAACTTCTAGCAATACAGAAGGATTTAGCATTTCTTCAGGTATTTCATACATCTGGGATTCTTTTAACCATTTCCCCAAAAGAAAAGATTCTCAAGGGTTCTTAGTACCTTTAAAGCAGTGGTGAAATCTAATTTTTTTACTACCGGTTCTGTGGGCGTGGCTTGGTGGACGTGGCAGGAGAAGGATACTGCAAAATCCCCACTCCCTCCCCACTCCTGGGGGAAAGATATTGCAAAATCTCCATTCCCACCCCACTCTGGGGCCAGCCAGAGATGGTATTTGCCAGTTCTCTGAACTACTCAAAATTTCCGCTACCGGTTCTCCGAACTACTCAAAATTTCCACTACCGGTTCTCCAGAACCTGTCAGAACCTGCTGGATTTCACCCCTGCTTTAAAGTGATGAAGCAAGATACTTATTTTGAGTTTGGTGTGTTGCAGTCATCTTTTCATAGACTTGTAAGCACATTCCGACATGCAGAAAGGCTGAATGAATGACTCTCTTTGCCAAACCATTGCAATTCAACAAGTTGGGGATGGAATATGGAGGAAGAAGGGAAAATACTTTGAATATTTATAAGCAACATACCATCTGTCAGAGGTATCCTGAATTTATTTCACATCTACTATTATGGAAATCTCTCATCCTTTATTTAGCAGAGCAATGGAGTTTTCAAAGGGATCTTGCATATGTAAAGGAATTAGGATCACTGTTTTGATTGCTGCCAGACTGACTTCTCTTTTCCTATGTTGATGAATCATAGAATATATGAGGTGGAAGGGACCTTCTGGATCATCTATAGTCCAACCCTCCCTTCAGTACAGGATTCAATTAAATCATCCTGTTTGAAAACCTCCAGCAAAGAGGAAATTACCATTGTTCTAGGCAGATTCTTTCACTGCTTAACAGCTGTGCTGGTTAGAGCAAGGATTTAAGGCCACTAGGAAGAAAGGCACATAGGATTTAAAAAATAAACCAACCAGCAGCCATCCTCAAACCTTGTAAAATTATCTAAAACTAAAACAGAAGTAACACTTTCACAAGTGTTTGTCCCAAAGCCTATAACTGCATTTGTTCATAGTCAAATATAAGACTAGTCCAAATTGTTACAAAAAAGAGAGAGAGAGAGAAAATCAAATAATGAAGCTTTATAGGGGAAAGAAATCTTTAAAAATAGGCAGAAATAATTTCCTGTTCAAAAATACAGAAAGAAAAAATAAATTAAACTGCTCATCATATCTCAAAATGATAAAATGGACACCAATGATTATAAATAGAACCATCCTACTAATAAAAACAATTCTCATTAGCACAATTAAAATAATATTTACATAGGTGGCAGAGCCAAGGATTCTGGGTTGCATAATTTCAAAGTGGCAAAATGTTTTCTTCCCCTCCCCTACTGATTCAAACAAGACAAAGAAAACTTGCACCATTTCCAAAACTATAAAAATTGAGAGTGCAGAGAGTGATATTCTGGTGGAAAACTTTTAACAACACACACATACACACACACATACACACACCCCAAAGAGAGTATTTGCAATTGTGCTCGCAAAGAAAGTAACAGTAGCTTGTGAGGTATTACCTAAAGTACTCCTTTAAAGTTGAAAACTGAAATACCACTTTCTCAATGCCCACCATCTATAAGTAAAATTGAATCTAGACCAAAAAAAACCCCAGTATGTCTTTTCTCTTTTAGTTCCAGTCTTTTTAGAAAGATAATCTTGTTCCTAACCAATAGCTATAGGTTAATAAACATTCTGAAATTACCTTGATTCTCTCCCTGTCCAAAGAAGCTATTTGGGTAAGCCAAGCCATCTCATATTTGACTGGCATTTCCCTTCCAGCCATGTATAATTCCTTTTGATCAGGCTTAACAAAAGTGAGCATTCATGCAAACATTGCATGGCAACTTTGTATTCTTAGTGAAGACCTCCTTTTAGTAAACTGGATTCTTCTTCAACTGTGCATTTTTTATTTTTCTATATGCCTATGGGGGGGGGGGGAAATCCACTGCTGTGCTTCTAGTCTTCAAAGGAAGAGATTTTTCTACTGAAATGCAAATACAAGATTATTAATCTTAAAGTTTCTATTTTTTTTTTACAAGTCTTGCATATCTTCTTCCATCTGTACTGTCTGGAGTTTAGCCAGCTGTTTCTTGTCTGTCCCCAGTTCTTCACAGATGGCATCAACTATATTGCTAGTAACATATTTGGTTTTGGAATCCAGCATCACAGAACTGCTTCCTGATCTGCTTTCTGAATCAGATAAAAAGTTTTCCTTTAGAGTGGGAATAGACTGCAGGATCAGCCGCTGTTCTCGAGTGAAATGGGGATGTCCTTGCAAAGAGGGGTGGGATCCAATGTCATTGCTTGCTACCCCACCGATCCCTGTTAGCGCCGGCTGCACTGGAGAAATGGACACCAGGTCGGGG
This sequence comes from Diadophis punctatus similis, assembly GCA_023053685.1. Taxonomy (NCBI): domain Eukaryota; kingdom Metazoa; phylum Chordata; class Lepidosauria; order Squamata; family Dipsadidae; genus Diadophis; species Diadophis punctatus. The sequence continues at coordinate 301,746,952 of JALIGW010000001.1, read as the reverse complement.
CCGCTGATGAGGGAGCAGTTCTGAAGTGTTGCATAGTTTGCATTACTAATGGAAACAACAGTCGGCCCACTTGTTGTGGGGGGTTGCATTGGTGGGCTCTCAGAAATGGCTGAGTTGAGTTCTTCTGCATTTAAAAGGGAAGGTGGTCCAAGGGAAAAGTTATGCGATATAGTCACGTTAACTAAGGAGGAGGCTCCTCCTGGCTGGAGGACCCCATTGTGTAAGTTGTCTGAAGGTAGATTAGCATGAAGTTGGGCATTTTGTCCAAGGGGCATGACTTGAGAAAACACCAGGCTAGTTTCCAGTCCTTCCTGTTTCACCGGCTCAACTGCCTGGCTGGTGTTTGGGATGGTGTACACCACAGTGCTGGGAGCAAGGGAGCTGAAAAAGACTTTCCCTTGTTGTGCTGCCGTAGAGTCAGTAGTAAATGTGCCATTGCTTGATGTTCCTTGGTTAATGGAAAGACCTATGGTGGGAGAGGAATAAATAAATAAAAACAAGAGAAAGTTTTAAAGGCACAGTATAAAATTAAATTAAGAGTTAAAATTTCATCTTCCCCTGTGGTTTTAAAACACAATTTCCACTCAATAATCTCTACTTAAAAAGGGGGAAAATTTTGCTATTCGTATAACATTCTAAGACTCAAGTGGTTTTTGTTTTGAGGTGTGACCCATCCACTGGCTATTTTAATATTTATGGTTGACCATATTTTATGGACATTGTTGCTACTGTTTCATTTATTGCAGTGTTTCTCAACCTTGGCAGTTTGAAGATGTGGGGACTTCAACTCCCAGAATTCCACAGCCAGCGTTGCTGGCTGTGGAATTCTGGGAATTGAAGTCCCCACATCTTCAAACTGCCAAGGTTGAGAAACACTGATTTATTGTATGCCACCATGACTCCATATGGATTTGTTGGCATATACATCTATTTATTTTTATTTTATTTATTTATGTCAAGTACGTGTTGGTAATATACATAGATATAACATTGTTTATATACATAAGATGGTACATTGTTTACATACATAAAATGATAAGAGGGAACATTAGGATAGGGACGGTAGGCATGCTGGTGCACTTATGCACGCCCCTTACTGACCTCTAAGGAATCGGGTGAGGTCAACAGTGGACAGTCTAAGGGTAAAGTTTTGGGGATTTGGTGACGAAACCACAGAGTCAGGTAGTGAGTTCCAGGCATTTACCACTCCGTTGCTAAAGTCGTATTTTCTACAGTCAAGTTTGGAGCGGTTCACTTTGAGTTTGTATCTGTTGTGTGCTCGTGTATTGTTGTTTAATAAACAAGCATGTGTTATCCTTGAAACTACATAAAATGTATAGATCAACAGATAGCTTTCTCACCATATGAAAGACATTGTTGTCCATATATGGTGGTTTGGGCCAAAAGCAGTGAATAATGAAATTGTGATACTTAATTCAATTTCAAAAATTTGTTTTCTTACCCTTTGATGTGCCTTTTAAATTATGAAAAGTATCCAGTATCTATATACACAAGCACACACACAGTATCATTGGGATTGTGTGAGCTGCAGTCAAATTAGAGGGACTCAAGCTATTCTCCAAAGCACTTGAGGGCAGGACAAGAAGCAATGGGTGGAAACTTATCAAGGAGAGAAGCAACCTAGAACTAAGGAGAAATTTCCTGACAGTTAGAACGATTAATCCGTGGAGCAGCTTGCCTCCAGAAGTTGTGAATGCTCCAACACTGGAAGTTTTTAAGAAGATATTGGATAACCATTTGTCTGAAGTGGTGTAGGGTTTCTTGCCTAGGCAGGGGGTTGGACTAGACGACCTCCAAGGTCCCTTCCAACTCTGTTACTCTTGACAAGAACACAAATTCTATTCTAATAAAGGAATAGTAAAGTAATGGTAAAAAAGCTAAGATCTTAATCAAATAATGAAACTGATAATTTATTCTCCTATGAAGATGAACTATGAACACTGGATATATGGAACTTTTGGCTTCTTGTAATATTCAATTCAATTATATTCAATATTCAATTATATTCAATATTGAATTATAAAATGGTGATAGGAAGGACAATATAATCCCCTGAAAGTTATTTTATTATAGCAACTCTGATATCAAGGAGTAGAGTTGTTCCATATCCTAAAAAATATGGAAAAAGTGGAAGAATTAAAGTTGATTTGTTTTCCAAATTCTACAGGAATGATGGAAAAGTTGCCTTTCCTACATTCCTTCCCCCTGCTGGCTTACATATCACTACCTGGAATAGACTGGGATTAATGGAGCTCAACATGTCTATAGCAGGTAACAAGTTCTCCATTACTACAATAGAGGCAAAGATCAAATAATCAATTGCTTGCTGGGAATTCTGGCAGTTGAAGTCCACACACCCCAAGGTTAAGAAATGCTGATCTAGGTAATATAATTTATTCTAAGTAGCAAAAACTCTTCAAATTTTGAAGCAAAAAAGCTCTTTCCCATGATTTCCTCATGATTCTTCTAGCTGAAGAGGCCAGAGGACCTTTTGCATACAAAACATGTGTCTTACTGCTGAACTATCAGCATTTCTAGAAGCTGACATTTGGATTTCCTCGATAATCTAGGTCAGGGGTGTCAAACTTGATTTCATTGAGGATTGTGTTTGATCTCGGGGCCAGGGTGGGCATGGCCAGAGTGGGCGTGGCCAGCTCGACGTTACTCGTGTCAGGGGCGCATGTGGTGGCCCGAGCACTCTGCCAGCGAAAACGGGCTCCTGAGCTCTGTTTTCAGCTGCGACAGCTTTCTGCAACCCTCTGCCAGTGAAAACAGATCTCGGAGGGCTGCCTGCGGCCCTCCCAAGTTCCATTTTTGCCGGCAGAGGCACTGCGGGATGGTCCTTCACTGTCTCTAGAGCAGCACTACGGGCCAGATCTAAGCACCCCATGGGCTGGATCCGGCCTTGAGTTTGACACCCCTGATCTAGGTCAATGTAGTGGTTATGGTTCTGGCTTAGAAACCAGAAATCTCTGAGTTCTAGGCATCCCTTATGCAAGAAAGCCATCTGGATAACTTTGGGCCAGGATGCTCTCTTTCAGCACAACCTTGTTTGCCACCTTGAGTTGTCCTACACACACATACATACACATTCATGCACGCGCACACACACTGGGATGAATAATAGTAGTAATAATAAGGTTTACTTGGCACTTACATCCTGCGACAATATATTTAATATTACTAAACACCTGCCTACTCCAGGTCCTTGGGAAGAACAAAAATGCCACATCTAGTCTAAATATAGCAATAGCAATAGCACTTAGACTTATATACCGCTTCATAGTGCTTTACAGCCCTCTCTAAGCAGTTTACAGAGTTCAGCATATTGCCCCCAACAATCTGGGTCCTCATTTTACCGACCTCAGAAGGATGGAAGACTGAGTCAACCTTGAGCCGGTGAGATTTGAACAGCTGAACTGCAGCTAGCAGTCAGCTGAAGTAGCCTGCAGTGCTGCACTCTAACTACTGCGCCACCTATCCAGCTGCAACCAACCATGTAGTTCCTGATCAATGAACATATTGTCCATCAATCTAGTTGTGATTCTAATGTTCAAAATGCAAATAGGTAGCATACTTTTCTTGCAGGCTTTTGTCCATTTGTGCAAAGCCCATGTACCACTATGGCAGCCTTAATAAGGATTGTTGAATTATTACTCCCAGCAATTATGAGAGTTGGTTGGAACTGTAATTCAATTCTAACTAATTCCCATAATTGCTGGGGGCAATAATTCAGTGTCTCTGGAAGGCCACAAGGTACAAATCCTGCCTCAAGCAGGGGGTTGGACCAGACGACCTCCAAGTTGCCTTCCAGCCCTATAATTCTATGTTCTATAAACACACAGATTGCGAGTTAAACTGTTTTTTCTGAATACCTTCCAGATATTTTTCTACAAATTACAGCAGTGAAGTGGGAACTATTTAGTCAGGTTTTCAAAGTCTAGTTTACAGTGTTTCCCAACCTTGGCAAGTTGAAGGTGTCTGGACTTCAACTCCCAGAATTCCCCAGCCAGCAAATGCTGGCTGGGGAATTCTGGGAGTTGAAGTCCAGACATCTTCAACTTGCCAATGTTGGGAAACACTGGTTCTAGCAGCATATGGGAAAATGTATTTCTATCCAGTTATTGTTTTGACCTTGGCCAAAAGTATCCGAACTTTAAGTCACAGCTGATGCAGGGAATAAAGTAATCTTAAACACTTCTCTCATTATATATTAAAAACACAGGTATGTCAGAGGTGTATGGCTTACTCCACTAACATAGGATAGGACAGTAAACACTGCCAATATTGGATACTTGGTGCAGAGCTCAAGAAGAGTCAGCCATGATATATAAAGGGAGAAGAGAGATAAAAACGTATGCAAATCTCAGTGAAGTTTCAGAAAACAGAGAGGTTGGTGAGATTTACAAGAGGTAGTACTGGAATTAATAGTACATAGTTTACTTTTCTCCAGGATTATCAAACACAGGGTTATGTAAAGCAGTGAATAAATGTTTGCTGCATATGCACGAATGTGCTTCAGCTGTCCATAGGGAATGGTAGAGCTTAAAAGTCAGCTCCGGGGAAAAAATCTTTGTGTGCGCGCGCACACGCGCCTTTGAGTCAGCATTGATTCCTTGTGACTTCCTGGACTGGCTCTCAAATAAGATATTATATATGAATGATACGTAAGTGACTCAGGAAAATTGAGCCAATGTCAACTAGGCCCCCAACCTTTTGAGCACCAGGGACCAGTTCCATGGAGAAAGTTTTTTCTGCAGACCGGAGGGGGCGTGGTTTTGCATGTTGCCTGCATCCTGTGGATGGGGCTTTGCTTGTTTGGGCGCAGTGTGCTGGCATGCCACAGCCCGGTGCCAGTCCATAGATTGGGGATTGGGGACCCCTGAACTAGGGATCTCAGTATAATGATTAGACTGTAATCTGTGGTAGTGCAGTGGTTAGAATGCAGTACTGCAGGGCTAACTCACTGCTCACTCCAGGAGTTCCAATTCTAAACGGCTCAAGGTTGACTCAGTCCTCCATCCTTCCAAGGTTGATAAAATGAGGACCCAGATTGTTGGGGGCAATATGCTGACTCTGCAAACCGCTTAGAGAGGGCTGTAAAGCACTATGAAGTGGTATATAAGTCTAAGTGTTATTGCTATTGCTATTTTATACTCACCTAAAAGCAAGATCACTGAAAAATAATGAAACATTACCAAATAGAATTGTATAGTAATAGTAAACTGGTGTGCTATCCAGACCATCCTGGTTAAAATCTCATCTGCCAAGGATTAAAGTAAAATCTCCTCTTCCTCCTACCAATTACAGGCTGTGTCTAGTATGTCTGTGTTACTTTTTTGGCAACATTACAGAAGTTGTCAGTGATTACTTTTTTCAAGGATATGTTTTTTCAATTTCCCAATCTAATTTTCATCTGATAATCTCCTATCCTAGTACTAATGAGTTCTGATCCTGTCTAGCTCTTTTGTGATCAAATATGGGCATGCAATGGAAGGATTATTATATTGCCCCACCATGCATAATTGTAGGAATTATGTGTGATAACACTGTAAATTAATCTGCTTTACATTTTAATGTAACCCTATCAAATTCACACTTCCCAAATATTAATATACAATATGTAATATATTGAATCTGTTAGTACTTACACATTTCAAATGTGTAAGATGCAGTTTTCCAATTATTAAAAAAAATAAAAATGTTAGTGCATACTAATATATGAACAGAAAAACTGGTGGAAGCGACATTTAATAAATAATATACAGTAAAACCTCAACTTAATGGAGGTTTGTAGGAGGAAGAGAATTACATTAAACTTGGCTTCACATCATTTGCATGAATTAATGTCCTGGGTAATAATGATTATATTGTTACATAAATTAATGCAAATGACAAACATTGAGAGGAATCATTCACACTACTTTGAATACAATGGGATTTGTTGTTTTGATAAGACATCCAAATAAAAGCTACACCCAGTGTACAAATGAAATCTGTTAAACCAAAGATTTACTCTCTTGGACAGTATCTTCTGCCACACCCAAGAGCAGCCGGCTAAGTAGGGCTGAACGTTAATCTTTATGGCTCCCTCTACTCAAAGACAAAGCTAGTCCTACGGCCAAAACAGGCAAAAGAAAAATAAATAGTGTAGATCGTAAGATGCTAAAGCCTGCTGATATGGGAAAAAGTTTGAATTTTCACTGATTCTCCATCAGTATCCATCTAAAAACCTGTTTTGCTGGATTTGGGTGTTTTCCCATCAATACCAGTCTCCACCAAGTCAAAATGTCTTCTGTTCATGGAAAGGTTCCTTTTGTACACAAAGGAGCCACCTTAGGGTCTAAGCCATTACATACCTCTAACATTCTTAATTTCACAACAAAAAAAGCAATAATTTAATACAGTGAAGGATTTTTACCTCGGGAAGTTGTTGCTGATACTGAGGGCAGCTGCACTGGGGAAAAACTGAGGCCTCCATTAAGTAACTGGCCGTTGTTTGTTGAATTAGGGATTTGGACAACGCCATATTGGTTGATTTGGATTGGAGTGGTAAAAGTGACTACTGAGCCACTGTCTTGCAATGCTATTGCTTCTTCATTTTCTTCCCTCTTTACTTCCATGCTTGGTGTCAAGCCTGGGAAAGAGGCAGGCCCAGAATTGGGACTGTATGTTGTTGTGGGTGTTGATGGTGCAAGAGAATTGGACAGAGAAGTCTGGAGGATTTTGAAGTCTTTCACATCTTCTGAGGAAGGGACTAACATGTCACCCATGGAGACTCCATTGCTCAAAGCATTGGGCGATGTTTTGAGTGGACTTGATGATACCGCCTGAGAAGATCCCACACTGAGACCATTGAGGAGGAGACCATTGGGGCCCTGAATGAAGGAAGTACCATTAAGAAAAACAGATGGATTGGGAGGCATAAGGTTTCCATTCAGTAAAACTCCTGAAGAGCTTAAGGATATTTTGGAGTTTCCAAGTTGCTGCATATATACTTGCTCCATTGGGCTAGGAAGGCTTAAGTTGGTGCCGCCATCAGAAGTGCTTGCAAGGGAACGTGGAGACAAGTCCTCTTGCCCCTTGCTGGATTCATCTTCTGTGCTGGGATTACCATCCGATTCACTACAAATCAATAGAGAAGCAACAGTGAATTGATGCGGTATTTTTCACTGAATCTTTGAATCATTGAAAAGAATCTTACTGAATTTTCTCATGGATGGGAGAAACAATTATCCTACTACCAGAAAACTAACAGATCAAGGAAAAAAGCACAAGATTAGTCTCTGTGAGGATTCCCGTTTTCCATATATAAGCTGCTAATGAGAAGAAGAAAAATAAATAAAATTTTCTCAATCATGGTACTGCCGTCCTATGTATTTCTATGGAAAACAAAAAGACTCCAAGTTGTTTGATTATTAGTGACCAAATGCAAATATCCATGCAGGTTTTCTTAGCAACAATATAGAAATGCTTTCTGCCACCATGTTTTGTTACTTCCCAGTCTAGCCTACAATGCTGATGCTTCCTGATATTAAGCAGGTGTGAGCCTCTTTAGCTTCCAAGCCCAGGCAACATCAATCAGCTACTGCCACTTGGTGAGATATGCCAGCCTACTCAGAAATAAACAAACAAACAAAGGAGCGAGCAAGCATTACTTCCATGTTCCTGGACCCAGAATTGCAGCTTTATAGTGGAATTCTATATAGTAAGTATGTTATACAGAGGTTGCTGTATGCAAAGTGACTTACTCTGTTTAGAATGTTTAGATGCCAAATCTGACACATGATTCTTTAAATCTACTCTCCCCAACATTCTTCAAAATTCCAAGTATCCTACCAGATCAGAAATGTTGGAGCTCTTATTTTAGATCATGGGTGTCAAACTCGATTTCATTGTGAGCCACATCTGTGGTGGCCCAAGCGCTCTTGTCAACGAAAACGGGCTCCCGAACTCCGTTTTCAGCTATGACGGCGTCCTACAACCCTCTGCCAGTGAAAATGGAGCTCAGAAGGACTGCCCACGGCCCTCCTGAGCTCTGTTTTTGCTGACAGAGGCACCGATGGCCGGTCCTTTGCTGTTTTAAATTATAGAAAGACAACTTGTGATTGACTATCAGAAAAAATATGCAATAATTAGAATTTTGGAGTATAAGACGCTCCGAAGTATAAGAAGCACCTACTTTTGGGGGGAGTAAAACAAGAAAAAAAATCTGCTTCTATCTCTGCCTCCCAGCAATTTGCCTCCTTGTAGCAAACAGCAAAAAGCCTGTTTCAGTTTCACTTTCAACACAGCCTGATTAGCACAAGGAAAAAAAATCTGCCTCTGCCTCCCTGCAGCCTGAAACAACTGATGGTTGGGAGGCCATCCAACCATCACCTGCTTGTGCTAATCAGGCTGTGCTGAAGCTGAAACTGAAACAGGCTGTTTGCTGCAAGGAGGTAAATTGCTGGGAGGCAGAGACCAAAGGGTGGGGGCAGGTGGGCAGGGCTACATTCGGTGTATAAGACACACCCAAATTTTCACCCTCTTTTAATTGAATTTTGAATTTATTAAAATTTCTATGCCACCCAACTCCCAGGGGGACTCTGGGTGGCTCATAACAGGGCATAGAAACAACAATCAGTAAAATTGTTTAAGGGGAGGAAAAGTGTGTCTTATACTCCGAAAAATACTATATATAGCTGAACCAATTCCCCACCAAAGGAATGGTGCCCAGCCTTTCAAGGACAGAAGCTAGACAGCCCATTTGTCAGAGATGTTTGGAATCTTGAACCAAGTGGGTAGTTGGATTTGATAGTGTAAATCAGAGGTGGGTTCCTCCCAGTTCGCCCGAACTGGTAGCAACCCATTGGTGATGTCATGATGACATCACGGAACAGGTTCGGTTGGTGCTGGTCCGTGGGCATCTCTTTTTAAAAAAATTTAAAAATTTTTAAATTTTTATTTTTTTTGGAATTTTTTTCCCGTTTTTTCTTCTGCGCATGTGCAGAAGCTGAGTTTCCAGCACTGCGCATGTGTCACCATTTTGTTTTCGGCTTTTTAAAAAAATGGATTTTTTGCTACTGTGCATGCACGCGTGCACCCACGAGGCGTGGGAGGAAGCGAACCGGCAGCGAGGTAAGTTAGAAACCACTCCTGGTGTAAATGGTCCCTTCCCACACTAACACAGTCACCAATTTAGGTGGATTTAAAAGATGATGAAATGAAGTGTCATCCTTTTTATTCATATGGAAATTCAGTTAATCAATCCATGAATTGTCTAAAATCCATATAACTGATCAAATAAAATTCCTTTAAGTTGGGTAAAGCTTTACTCTGGACACATTAAAGCAACAAGGTTCCTCCCACATGCTTTGGTATAAAACATTTCAATTAAAACAGCGCAGAATCTATGCAAGTACTTCTCCAGGTATTATATTCAAGTTATATTAATTTCAGAAACTGGGTCCTATTTTCAGGACAATATATTTTACGCAAACCTAATGAAATATATACTAGAAAACCAATTTACCTAAACAGATAAACAGAATGACCATGGGTGGGCAAAAAAGCAATGAGAACAAAAGTGATTTCCAGCTGGCTTTCCCATTGATCTTGTTTATGGGAAGCTGGCAGAGTGTATTGGAAATCACAATCACCTGACACGGCTGACTACAATAACACTGTAGCAGCCACAACTTTGCAAATACAACTGGTGTGAATATCCTTGAAATTTCAATACACATTTATTTATTTATTTATTAAACTTCTATGCTACCCATCTCGCCTAGAGGTGACTCTAGCTGACTTACAGTAACCAAATAAAAACAAATGGTTATCTGGACCAAAAGTTAAAGAAGCGGAATTCTCAAGGAATGTTTGCATATAAAATAATGCTATCGCTTCAAAGGACAGATCACGATTTTGGAATACAAGCATGCATGATATTTTAAAATGCCATTTATACTTCTAGTTTCAAAAGTTTACGCTATAAAATGCATGTGAGGATTCCTATTCTCATAAGGCTATTAAAACAGGTTTTTACATTGTTTGATTAGCCAGCCAAATTTAAGTACTTTGCAAGTTCCACTGATTTAAGGCCATACATAACTCTCTCACTGAGGTTCATAAAAACCTGAAAGCACTTAACTTTGACTGGATTATATCCAAACTATTTAGATAATAGGTGCATTTAAAAGAAAGACTCTCTTCATAATCAGCTTCAGACATTAGACATGGGCCACTTGCTTGTATGTACCTAGGAAAGAAAGAGCTGCAAAGATTAACATTCTTAATGTGTTTCTACAGCATCTTCCTCAAAGACAAAGCATCGTATTACTCCTTCAACAGTGTTGAAAGGTTTCTAATTACTGCAGTGTGCAGCTTTTTACATTAGACAATTTTCATGAAGGAATAAGCTGATATTTTCTCTCACTAAAAAAAACTTGACAAAATGTATGTTGCAGTTATCTTTTATGTGGTTGGGTTATCCACTATGGGTGGATTCCTACAACATGTGGCTAACTCAAGACTACATTAGTCACATGATCAAGCACAATGTGTGAACCTAATCTGATAAATCATGATGTGATAAATCATACTGTGGTTTGTTTAGCTTTGACTGTGTGCTATGTGAACCCAGCAATTTTGATTCGCAAAAAGCCATGGGTTATGGCTTAATGAGTTGCAAAAATTCACCGGATAGTGATTTGTTGAATAAATTATAAACAATCCACAGCCCAGATCAGCATAGGAACCTCAGCTCTGGCAGAAAGGTAAGAAAATTGACCAATGGTACATACCAATCATTCCATGTCCTTTCAGAATAAATAATTTTATAATACAAATGCATAAATAAAGTAATACAGCTTGGTTTCATTATGCATATCTCCCCACAGGGACAAAAAGTATATAAAAACAGCAATTCTGGACATAAACAAAAATAAATAAACTAGATAATTTTACTTCTTTAATTTAAAGTCACTCTTATATTCTTGGAATTGCTATTCCATGATGAAAACAGCATTTCTTGCTACTGTACTGCATTCTATAGTTTTTAAATTAACACGTACCTCCAAAAGCACTGCTACCTATTGTTCAGGGAACTATATGATTAATTCTGCCTGCTCAGCAAGATTTCACAGAATAAGAGTCCAAAGAAGTTGCAATGCATAGTAATTCATGTTCACCACTTGTATTGATCTGCTATTCCAAAATTCAAAAGTGTTGCTGGATCTTTGCAAACCTTGTTATGTGTATCAGCAAAAAATAAATTGCTGATTTATGCTGTGGTGACACAGTAGTTAGAATGCAGTATGGCAGGTTGACTCTGAGCTTACCATTAAGTAAGGCAAAAGTTAGCAACACAGAAAAAAAGAGAAACCATCACAATATGACATGCTCCTGTTACACATACAGGATTGCAATGGGCCCCCTCCTTTCAGGATGGATGCATTCTATTGTGCTTCTGTAATAAATGCCAAATAATTCTACCAATATTAGAGTAAGCCAAATGCAAAAATACCAACATTCATTATGGTATGAAAAAGAAATACCGGTAATAGATTGACAGGGATCATAACAATGCATTTAATGCCCAGCCACACATGTATCTCTATTTGTTGACGGATAATTTCTTGCCTATATGGAGAACAATGCTGAAGAGTTTTAAATGCATTGGTTCCAGTGCTAGTCAAGTATTGTGAAATCTATCAGCTCTTCTATTCACTATGAAAGAAGTGTCTAGCACACACAGCTTGTGCTTATAACATATCTTTTTCAGATATCTCAGGTGTAAAGCTGAAGCAAAGCTCATTTCACTCAGCCTTCTGTCTCATTATCCAGGTGCTTTTAGAAAGCGTGCAGAAAAGATACCAATACTGCAATATCTACCATTCAGTAGTAGACAATTTCTATAAATGGACATTTAACACAGATATTCAAGCTAACAGTTCTTCAATTAGATCAGTGATTTGATCCGGTCCCTTAAGAAGATTTTTTTTAAAAAACAACCAGATCATCACAACTCCCAATGGCAAATTGTGTAAATTCAGCATGACCAAGAGTCATTTTGGTCACGTGGTTAAAGCTCCAGGCTAGAAACCAGGAGACTGTGAATTCTAGTCATGCCTTAGGCATGAAAGCTGGCTGGGTAGATTTTGGACCGATCTCACTCTCTCGGCCCAATTCACCTCACAGGGTTGTTGTTATGGGGAAAATAGGACAAAAAAAGTAGTATTAGGCATTTTCGCTGCCTTATTTATAAAAGTAATAGAAATAAATACTCAGTCAATAAAGACTTCCGTGAAGACTTCTAAGTCAATAAAGACTTTTGTGAACTTCTATTTTTGTTTTGTTCAATTTTGCATCTGCCAGCTTTATTAGGCTTTCCCGTGTTCTAGGATCAAGGGGAGGAAGAAAAGATATATTTCCCAGCCTATCAGGAAAGATGGAGGCAGAATCTGGAACTAGCATTTTGTTCTATTATTAAGTGGAATCGCTTCTGCTATTAAACCATAGCCCTTTTTTGACTAGGTGTCGTGTAACCAAAGGAAAACAGCAGCCAAGAAGATCTTGTAATCAGCATAATAGACATCAAATGCTGTAGAGTAAAGCAATATCCAGACCATCAAGATGCCCCAAATGGCAGTGGCTGGTTTCAGACACAACAGTCTACTAATGGCATCTTGAACTGATGAATTTACCACCATTATGAGAGAAGGACCAAATTGTGTTAGCTGCCTTCAATCCTGAGTATTTCTCAAGGGAAGAAGGAACAGCACAGCAGGGGAGTGGAAGAAAAAGGTTATTGTAGCCAAAGCAGATCAGAGGGGGATAGCCACGCAAATAAAGAGGAATTAGTTGTTTCTGTTTGATTACTTTCATTTCTGCAATTTGTTTAAATATAACCAAGGATATTTTATAGACATCTCTACAAAAAGGTACCTTTTTTCTGGAAAGCACTTAACAGAGAGGACTAAAGGAAGGGATACCAGACACATACGAAAATTAACCCATAAGCAATAATTAATGCACTGCAAAATAAGTAGGTATCTTCTCTTAAAAAGAGAGAAGTTGATTATATTCCAAGAGAGTTCCTAATATTATGAATGTTGCTAACAGCTGAAAGCAGTCTATTCTTAGACAGGAACAGGGACAACAGTTCATATTTCTATAAGGAAGGCAAAAAGAGCCAGTTAATTATCATGCTTACAGTGGCTATGTTCATACAATTTATTAATCTATGGTTAGGTGAGCTACAGTTTAAATTAATCCAGCTTTCTGTGTTTGAAGAACTCTCAGAACTATAAACGTATCATGCAGGTTTATTTCCAACACACATAAAACCACAAACTAGTTACTAGCCAACCATTATTTTAGCCACTTGTAATATACAAACTTCTCCAAAATAAAACCAGGGAAATCTAGGCCAAATTTCCCATCCAGCCACAAAGCTTATTGAATATATCCACACAACTAATGAAGCCAGGTACAAATGTAGCAGTTTATTTGCATGATGTACAAATATCAGTTTTAGTTTGAGGTTCAGCTTTTGAGAATTGCTAATTTACTGGTTATGATTCAGAATGTCTGAACCCAAGTCAATGCTACTGTAGTCAAATACCATGATTCAGCAAACCACACTATGAACAACATAGCTAATTTCATTGCTATTTTATGAATGCAAAGTATTAGTAGCTTGGTCTATCCATCATGTTAACTGATCGTATATCACAACTGATAAGGTTTGATAGAATAATAATATTTCTTTGCTCAGTGCATGAACCAAGGTTATATGTTTCAGGGATAATAACTGCTTACTCTTTTAAATTTCAGAGCTATAGCCACAGAGATGATGCTTTTACATAAAAAGAATGTGTGTCTTTGACCTTGTGCACAAGCCAACAGTTATTAGCTGGTGATCATTAGAGTCAGTGTGCTGTGAGTGAACCAGTCAATTGATTGGACTTATAGATGCTGTAGAGGTTAGGTGTCCAACTTTTGGCTTGCCTGGGCTGCACTGAGTGAAGAGGAAGTGTCTTGGGCCACATATAGTTAATGTTAAGTTGTTAATAATAACAATAACAATAATAATAACAATAATAATAAGTTTTGTTGTTGTTGATATATCATTGTCATTGTCATTATCATTATTATACAATTGTATCACAGCGGCCAGTTGTTTTGCTGGATTTGGCATTATTAGTCGAGCCCCACCCAGGGGCCTAGGACGTCGTAATGTATTTTCGTAGTATATGTGCGTAACCGAGCAGTGTGGCTTTCTGCATTTGACTGATGGTGAGTTTGTCAATTTTGAGCTGTTTTAAATGTAATTCCAGTGCTTTTGGGATAGCACCCAGTGTTCCAATCACCACTGGAATTACTACTGCTGGTTTGTGCCATAATAGTTGAATTTCGATTTTTAAGTCCTGGTATTTTGCGACGTTGTTGTTGTTGTTGTTGTTGTTGTTGTTGTTATTTATTATTATTATTATTATTATTATTATTATTATTATTATTATTATTATTATTATTATTATTATTATTATTATTATTATTATTATTATTATTATTATTATTATTTACCTAGGACACTGGCAGCAACCTGTATCAACCATCAGCACCAGACAATGATATTTGTGACACATTTTTAAATGTTCAGTTGACTGAGTTTGATGTTTAATGAATAAAAGAGATGATAATAATAATAGAACTTGTGGGTTACTAGCTGCCCAGGGCCGCATGGGGCCTGCAGGACATGGGTGGGACGTGCCTGTTGTAGACCATCTATTATGATCTAAAACGTTGAAACTGTGAGCAAATGGCCCCAATCTCTATAAATAGCATTGTTAGCCAGAATTTAATTTTAATTTAAACAATTTAAATTTAAAATTTTTAATTTTTTTAATGAACTTTCTTCAATCCACAAAATTATGCTTGGCAATATTGATGGAAATAGAAGGAGAAGACAACTGATAAAGTGGATGGATGGAATCAAAGAAATGCCCTGGCGTGTGCTTGGAAAAGCAAGCAGTTATTACAAAGGATAGGTCAGGATGGCAAGCATTTGTTTACGCAGTTACTACAAGTCAAACCCAACCTGGCAGCTCCTAGCTAAACAAAAAAATTGTTTATAAAAAGAGAGAAAATACAATGTAGCCTACATGATAAAGTTTGGCCCTGGTTTATGCTCCTTTCCGAAAGCTTGGAAAGGAAAAAAAAACAAGGATGCTTTTAAAATCGATCTTAATAATCATTTTACCCACCAAAGGAAAACTGTTTTCAAAAGCCCGGCAAGGCCCAGAAGGTAATTATCTCATAACATAACACACTCCTTCCCCAAGCCCCTTTATTCTTTAGGAGCTTTAGCAAGTCCAAACATCCACACGTGCCTTCAGTCTTCTGTACCCTCCACCTGGCTAGCATTTGCTGACTGGCCCTCCTCCACCTCACTTCTGCCTTGCCATTTGTGCATTTGATGTCTTTGCTCCAAGGACGCAAAGGGGCTGGATCAGCACAATTGTGCCCTTACTTGAAAATAGAGGTCTTTGATGCTTTAAAAAAAAAGGCAGGCAGCGATTTTTCCTGTCTTCAGTCAGGAAGGGACCTTGTGCAGAAGCATGTTCACCTCACCTGGCTATTGCAAGACAGATGACTATCTGGGGTGACCTCTTGTCAAACAGCTTTTCCTTCCTTTTAAAAAGCTAGCATTTGGAAGGCCCTAAGCCAGGGGTCTCCAAATTTAGCAACTTTAAGACTTGTGGACTTCAACTCCCAGAATTCTCCAGCCAGCATAGCTGGCTGGAGAATTCTAGGAATTGAAGTCCACAAGTCTTAAAGGTGCCAAGTTTGAAGACCTCTGCCCTAAGCAGTTCCCTGGAGCTACAGAACGGATTTCTGCAGCATCAGGAATTATGTCCACAAATTTAGTTGGAAAATAAAGAGACCTATGGGTAAGATTTCCCCAAAGGAAGACTGAATAAACAAATTGTGCCAAGTCCTGGTTTGCATATTCACAACTGCTGGATTCACTAGGCAACACCATAAATCATCATACCTCCTTATGGCTCAGCATGATGTGAAACTCCAGCCACAGAAGACTCTGGCTCCAGTGGGGAAGCCAGCTAAAAAGACATCTGGCAGGTTGCTTAGAATCATAAACTGTGGAAGACCCCTGTTCCCATCTTCTGAGGACAGAAGCCTGATCCAAATCAGCACAGAATCAAGTTTCACAACAAGAAGAGCAAAGAAGGCACCAACCAAAAAAAAAAAAGGGGGGGGGAGGAGAGAGATAGCTCACTAGCCAAGCCTATGAGCTTCAAGTTTCACTTTTTTTTCCTTCCTGGGTGACATAAAACCTGGGGAAATAATTAACGCTGTCAAACAAAATGAGTGGGGAAACAATTTCCTCACAATCTCCAAACACACAGAAACAGGTCAAGGAATAATAATAATAATAATAATAATAATAATAATAATAATAATAATAATAATAATAATAATAATAATAATATATTTTATTATATAATATATAATATATAATATATAATATATAATATATAATATATAATAAATAATAAAAATAAAAATAAAAATAAAAATAAAAATAATAATAATAATAATAATAATAATAATAATAATAATAATAATAATAATAATAATAATAATAATAATAATAATAATAATAATAATAATAATAATAATAATAATAATAGGAAGTATATAAGGGATGCTGGATCTACACAGGCAGCATCCTAGGAAGAAACAGAATTTTTCACCTGTTAAGCAGAAGATAGGCTGAAGACCTAGAGAAAAGGTTTGACAGAAGGAAAGACCCCAAATACTAGGCCGGACATACAGCAGGGAATAAAGCTATGTTGCAGAACATGGCAATGAGGTGCTTGGGACAAAGCACCAGGGGGTAGAGAGTTTTTAATTTTTGCAGAAAGAGGACAAATCTTGGACAAAAGCACTAGACCCAAGAAGACCTGAGCTACAAAGAACTCTTGAGGATTAGGGAAAGAAAGGTTTGAGAAAGTCTGGGGAAGCTATGCCCCCAGGCAGATTTTTTTTTTAAAGATTACAAGGAGAAACCAGAGCTGAAAAATGTGGGGTGGGGATCTTGGAGACACACTGTGAGAGAAGATGGGGAGAAAATTATGTCTAAAGGATCAAACAACCTTTTAGTTTGCAGTCAACAATCCCTTCCTTGTATCCAGCAACTAAGAAGCAGAAACGTGGAGAAAGAAAAGCCAAGGTTGCTGGGAGTGGGAGACTGGAAAGAAAGGGGCTGCTGAAGGTAAGCGCCATATTTGTTAGGAATGAAAGCCAGGCAAGGACAGAGGGCAAGGGAGGGGGAAGAGGGGAGAAAGGCAGACAAGAGGGGAGGGAAACAGGAAGAGCAAGAAAGAGGCAAGGTGTTAGATTGAAGCAAATTGCTCTGGTGGGAATGAAACAAAGCCAGACCAGGAGGTTTAGAAAGCAGCAAGGCAGAAGGCTGGGAGGCCTAGGAATTGAGGCCCAAGGATAGAGTTTGGGAAAGCAGCAGAAGAAGCAAACCAGGTGCCTTCCTTGGAGCCATGTTTTTTTTTAAAAATCTTTGCCAGGGCCCCAAATTCCATAGGTAGCCTTAGAGGAGTGCAATATTTGTACTCCAGCCAACAATACAGGAAGGGTCGTAATGACGTCCCGCACTGCGGGGATGTTGTGAGGTTTACCAAGAATATATAGAAAGGACTTTGAAATCCAGACCCAAAAGGCAGAGATGGCATAAGCAAAGGAGGATTATCCCTCTCCAAGGAAAGGCAGAAGTCAAAAGGTAGAGAAGGTACCAGAAGAAATGGAAGGGGATATAAACCAAAGGGAAGTGTGGAATTTACTAAACTCAGAAGAGAATGGGGCTCATGCCCAGTCTCACTATATGACTCTTATCTGCTAAGGGTCATTTATTTCAGACCCTCCTGGCTTTTAATAAGGCCTTAAAGCTTGGCCGTTCCCCCAGGTGGTTAAGTGGACCCAGAGGTCGGTTCGTCCAATCTAGCAACCGAATGGTTTTAGATCTCCTACATATGGTACATTGCTTCTGTTATTTTACACTGTTCTGTTTTTAACTTTCAGTCCGTTGCCTAGAGTCACTGTTGGGGAGGGGGGGGGTAGCAGAATTTGTTTAAACATTTAAAGCTTATTTGAACAGGGATTCTGAACACGTGCAGAGTGTTTCCTTCCTCGAAGGAATTTACGAGGGGAATCTCCAGAAACATAAGTTGCTCTGCTTCCCGCCATGCCCACCCACCCCCCACACCCTCTCCGCTCTCGTGGAAGTTTAAAAGGCTCCCGGGGGGGGGGAGCGAGCCGTTACCCGCGACCACGCGTCTCTCTCACCTTTTGGACTGCGGCTCGGCGGGGTTGCGATCCCGTTGCCGCCGGTTTTTGAACCAGTTGCTGACCTGCGTGAGCGAGAGGCCGGTGATTTTGGCCAAGTTGCGCTTCTCGGCCGGGGAAGGGTAGCGGTTCTGCTTGTAGAGCTCCTTGAGGGCGTTGCGCGACTTCTCTTTGAAACAGTAGACCGTCTCCTCGCCGTCCCAGATGGTGCGGGGCAGCGGGAACTTCCTGCGCAGGCGGTACTTGTCGACGGCGCCCAGGGGTCGGCCGCGGGCCCTCTCCGCCTCGGTGTAGCGCGCCTTGTACCAGAGTTCCTGCAGGAGCGGGTGGTTGGCGGCGTCGAAGCTGTGGCTTTCCAAAATCCCGTAGAGCTCGGCGTAGAGTCCCTGGTGGAAAGCCACCAACGCCCGGGCTTTGAGCAGGCTCTCGTTGCCACGTAGCAGATCGCTCTGGGGCAGGGACCACAAGAACCGGGCCAGGCGGTCTAGGTTCCCGCCTTGCTGCAAAGCCTCGCAGACGCAAGCGACGTGGTCCGGGGAGAAAGCGAGCAGAGCCTGAGGCGAGGAGGAAGACGAGGACGACGACCGAGGCGAAGGCGACGACAAGGGAGACGCGGCGGCAACAACAGCGCCGTGATTCCGCAGCAAAAGTTCCGAATGGAGTAGAACTTGACCCGCAACCCTACCGGCTGCTTCCTCCTCCTCGTCGTCGTCCTCTTCTTCCCCGGCTTCTGCCTTCCTAGCAAAAGGAGCCGCCGCTGCGAGACCAGAAGGCGGTGCAGACGTGGGAGTCGAGCCGCCCGAGGTTACCTTCTCGGTCGCCCCGACGCAGAACATTTCCAGGACGTTTTCTTGCTTGATGATCGCCGCCACCACGCTGGGAATCGCGGTGGTGGGAGAGGCAGAAGACATCTCCCCCCCCCCCCGGTCTGGGTTTGGTGTTAGGTGGAGGGGCTTCTCCCCCGGCTTTCTCCCCCCCCCCTTTTTTCTTCCTTTGCAACCCCCCCTCCCCGAAAAGTGCTCACACACCCCTCCTGCTGCTGCTGCCGCCGCTCCTCCTCCTCCCGGACCGCCACCCGGCTGGCGTTTAGCTGATCAAGTTTCCCCTCCGCCACGTAGTAACCATTAAGACAGCTTGTTCTAGCAAAGCTCGTGTAAACGGATCGCAGTTTCTTCTCCCCCTTCCCCCCCCCAAGCCGCTCTCCTCTCCCCCTCCTTTCCGTCCTTTCTTTCTTTCGTTCCTTCTTTCCCACCCCAACGTGACTCCTCAGCGCTTCTCTCTCCTGCTACATATTCTTAAAAGCACAAGCGGTCGGCTGGATTCGGGAGGGCTCGCTGATTGGCCGACTCCTCTGGGGGGCGGGGCGGAGGATCCGGTGTTTCTATAGAAACCGTCAATCAACTCCTCCCTCTCCCTCGGCTCTATGCTCAACCCGACTTCCTCCTCTGAATGTGAAATACCTCTACCTGGAGGCTTCCGCTGCGTTTTGATTTGGCTTCGTGCTCTCGCTTCTCCCCGCTCCAGCTGCCAAACAAAATATTACCACTGATATCTTAAGCTCGTTGTGTGGGCAATTTTGTGTTTACACTTTGCAGGAGAGACATTCAAACGCGCGCGCGCCCGATCCAACTTTGGGAATTTCCAAATGAATGAACTCTACTCAGGTTGGGCACTTCTGAACGGAGACCCGGTGTCGGCAGCAATGGAGTGTAGAGAGAGCGAGCAACTTCAGGTTGAACCAGAGACACGATACGTGTTAGGGTAATCGGCGGATTAAGGCTGCAATGCTGGTACTGAGTTTCAATTAACCCTCTGGGACTCGCAGAAGTTTGAAAGTTTGAGCGAGTTTGCTTTGGAGAGAAGCCAGCTCGATTTATTCACGCTATGATTGCAATCATTTGCATACTTGTCTGAGTTCAGTGGAATACTTCAGATTGGACTGCAGTCTTAAGCACGGCGCACTTATCCTGGATGAAACTTTACTGGATTCAATGGGACTTTCATTTGTAAATGCCTAGACTTGATCTGTTGCTTTTGTTATTTAAACAAAAAAGGATTCTTTTCCCCCAAAAAACAAGACGTTTTTGGCAGATAACATCCAGATGTGTAAGCTTAGCGTCAGTACTAGAAAACAAGAATCTTCTAACAAATTTCAGTGTTTCCCAACCTTGGCAACTTGAAGATATCTGGACTTCAACTCCCAGAATTCCCCAGCCAGCGAATGCTGGCTGGGGAATTCTGGGAGTTGAAGTCCAGATATCTTCAAGTTGCCAAGGTTGGGAAACTGGAAGGAAGGAACTGAACTAATTGGGATTTATCACGAATTGCTTTGCATTTGTGCTTAGGATTCTAATGCAGTTTTTAAAAGTATTCCTTTCCATAACAGTTGTATGAAGAAATATGATTGGTATATACCCATTTTACAGATGGCAACAGATGGTGGAGAAAGATTTGTCAAGGGCAGTTGCTTTTTCTGCACTTTTTTTTTTAACTTTAGAGCAGGCTTAACTGGCTACTGATATTAACTTTTCCTTAGACGCAAGTTCTTCTGAGTTCAGTTATGCTGATTTCCAGATCAGCATTTGATAGAGTTATAACTTTCATTTCTCAGAAATATTGTTTTATAGTTAGTTTATAGGGCCAGAGCCACAGGAGTTCAATATTTTTACATTCTTCTACCCCAGTGCCTTTGTTTTGTAGGCAAAGAAATTGAAAGCCCTCCAATTATAAATCCCAGTATTGCCCATGTTGTACAAGGCCTAGAACAAAGTTGGCATTAAACAAGTATAGGTGATAGCTACATATGAGTGAATGATAAAGAAATAATCAAGTATGAACAAAAGCATGTTCTGATATATTGAAACAGTAACTTGCTACAGAACAAATAGATTCCAAAGAGTGGTAGGATAGATCAACTTTCCACAGCTGGTTTTCTGAATAAACATTCCCATAATTCTGGGTGAGAATTGAAATCCAATACACCTAGAAGGCTCATGGGTATAAAAGGTGTAGGGTTGCTGGACTGTTTTAAATATTTTATATACAGACTACACAATTAAAACCAAATGTCAATAACAAATCAATCAGATTGAGCATAATGTAGTTAAAGTACAAACATTTTGTGATTGACACACTTATCTAGGGTGCATAAAGACAAATCACTCCAAAGTAATGAATTTGGCTGGGGTTGGGGTTTTGGTGCTTTATAGTATGCAAACTCAGCCCAGTTAGTTAGTGCATGTCTTAGTGTGTTGTACCAAACATCCAAAACAGGATATAGTAACAAAAATAAGCATATTGTATTGAACTAAATATGCATCAGATCAGATCAGATCCTGTTCAGTTTAACATTTATTTCCAAAGGAAATGTACATGAGATTGCAGTCAAAAGTGTCATTGAAGCAGTCTATTCAGAGTGACTGAGCAGTCACTCCTACAACCCAGGTATATGTGCACAGGGTTGCAGTCCAATTGGCAATAGAGCTCAAGTAATATAATGGCACTTCTGACTAGACAAGTCAAGAAGGTAAACATTGTCAAAATGCTTAGCTTGGGTGGTTAGCTTTGTCAGTCTCGGTTTTTCCAGGAAATTATCAATTGCACTTTACTGTAAATTTCACCATTAATTTACAAAAGCAAACATTTCACCATTCAGTAGAATCAGCAACTAGTGGTAAAATCCTAATTGCTCTTCTAGGAAGGAGCAAGAAAACAGTGACGGATGGGAAAGATATAAACAAAGATTGTCTGTATACCAGAAAGAGGACTTCAGAGCAGCCTGGGCATTGCTGTCTGAGAATGATGATGTAACTCCAGCTTTCTGGAGGGTACTGGGTTGAGAATGGCAACTTGTAGAGTAGGATGAGGTGGGATGATTGTTAAATTTACTATAGTCTCTGGCTCGATTCTCAGAATATTTCTTAATTCTGAAATAAATGATGCTAAGGATGTTGGCTTGAGAATAAATTCTCCTGAATTTAGTGAATTTTAGGCTGAAATCTTGCCAAGTTCTTTGGAATAAATTTACTTTGGCTCTCCTGATGCTATCCTGCCTGCACTTTACCAAAAGTTTGTCTACCTTCAATGGAATTACAGCTCACTTTTATATAGGTTTGCTCAATGGGAAGTCCCACTGATTTCAAGATGTATTTAAGCTTTCAGCCTTACCCACTAACAAAGTTTCCAAGACATAGTCTGGCCTATGGACATTTTTGAACTGCTGTACTGTAGCCATTTTTGACTAGGGATGATGGCCTACATGGTTCAATACACCAGGAAGGTACCAGTCTGAGGAAGCCTAAGACAGAACATGGAGATTGGGTCTACATTACAAGAGTGTAATTGTAGGGCTATTTACTTAGATGTAAATCCAATTAAGTCCATTGGATTTACTTCTGAGTGGGTGCAGACGAGGGTACTTCTGATTCATCCGGAAGATGTTCTTGACAGATTTCTACAGAAACAACAGAAAATGAAAAGACTGATACATATTATTTTTTTCATGAGTTTTCTTTCCTATGGGGCTATTTCTGCAGTCTTTATATGACATCAAGCATTATCTTGTTTTAGTACGCTTAGGAAGACCTATATTTAGTCCACCTCAGCTTCACAGACTAGGACATGGGAATCAATAGATACAAATCTTCCTCTTCCATTGTTGGAATAGGCAACAATATTTCACAAGCGACACTACTGTATGCTATATGAGGGCACATCCCATTTAAGTTAGTGGGACTTTGCCTCTGGGGAAACATCACAACACACACATTAGAGAATGTGTGTTAGAGAATGTTAAGGTATGTAATTATTTCAAAGCAACTTTTTTGATCCAAGTTATCAATTTCATGGTTGGTATTGAGGGGGGAATCTTAATCTGCCATATCTGGTTTAATGCAGGTGTTTTGAGCATAGCTGCCAAGTTACAACTTTTGCAGCTCTTCAGAAGGGCAATAATCTGAACTGGGACTTCAGAGTCTTTATTGATTTATGAGTCTCAGGTCAGACCTGGCATTTTCTCGATTTAGGTAGAATTATAGATTGAATTATATTTATAAGCTGCCCAGAGTCTCTTAGCAGTGAGACGGGTGGCAATAAATTTAATAAATAATTCTTTTCCACACGGCATCCACGAAGTTTTAGGAAATCTGAATCAAGATGGAAAAGCTTTGAAATTTATCTCTCTCTGTAAATGGAAACTTTCTTTCAAGGGTGACCCGGTGGGTTGAATCCATTATGGGGGTTTAACAAGCTGCATTTGCACTTCTCAATTGATTTTGGAGACGGTCCCCGCAATCGGGCTTCGTTGTGGTGAGGCAATAGGGATAGGAAGCAGAGTCCCATTGCCCACCACCTTGATCAGAAAGGGACCACCTTCACACGAGCTGGGTTTTTCTGGACACTGGGCTCAATCTTAGCCTGTCTTCGCATTACACGTTAATGGTTGAATCAGCCCCAGATCACATGTTATATCATACACGGTCGGGATCACAGCAACACCTGGTCTAAAATGAAGTGTGGTTGGTTTGCGGTTCAATGGAAACACCCCACTTTTGAGATGTGGCTACAAACCAGTTCGGAAGAAGGCGGTTGTGATGATCATCTGCGTATTCCAGGGTCCTTTGTACTTACGTGCTACATAACACGCAAGCCTCGCATTCGTAATACCTCTGTCAAACTTGATCGGAGTGATCTTCTAACCTGCCTGGAGATGTCTCTGCCAGCACGGCTGATTCTCTTTGGACCAGGAAAACAAAATTAAATCCGAGTTGGTGGCTTTGGGTTAACCCTTTTACATAATGTTTAGAGCAGAATGGTCGCTCAGAAGCAACCGGGACTGACTGACAGACGAGTTTTCCTTTTCCACAAGTCTGGCTCCGGGGATGCTGGATGGAAATTGATGAAGGGGTAGTAGAATGACTCCATCACAGTCAGTCATTTGCAGGCAGCCGAATGCCCGGTTTACATCTGGGAAATGAGATCTGGGAACCTCCAGGCAAATACAGACAAGGCAGGCGGAACCACAGACTTGGTACTTAAGCATACGCCCCCCACCCCCGGGCTTTCAGCCTTAAGGAAATGAAAACAGAGCCGCTTTTGGTCTGCTGGAGGTTCAGCGGCCGGAATTCCCCAGGGTACTGAATCTGCCCACCAGAGGGGCAGGTGGTAGGGAGCTGCTATACCGAGTTAGAGTAAGCCCTAAATGGCAGCAAGGAAATGCAGACAACTTTGCTGCCCCTTTCAACGGCCATCCGGAGTTTTGGAGCCCAGTGCAGCGCAATTTACTAGTGGCTAGTTTTTGTACAGGCGCCAAGTCCGGGCATCGGAACAACTGTGGTAAGGGAGACGGGGTGAGGGGATGGGCGTCTGAAGCTACAAATCTACGCCCGTCTCGATCCCGGAACGCCTCCACTCGAATTTGCCCCGAACAGGCAACTGGCTGACGGAATCGCAACCAGTACGATTCTCTTAGAGCTAAGCAGCCCTAGACCATAATAGTCGACGATGACTTGGATGTCGGTGCGATGGAAAGCTGTCTCTAAACTTTTATTTATACTTATTTATGTGTGTTGTATACACAATCACACACACACACACATATATATGTACATATATACACACATATATAGACACATACATATACACATATATGTACACAGTTGTATATGTATATGTATGTATGTGTATGTATACACACAGGATAATTTCAGCATACTGTCATGGACGTCATCTTGACTTTGTTGACCATATCCCTAATTTATCAAATCAGTTATATGTCTATTTCTGTACATCGTCCTGATGTCAAGACAATTGGTTAGATTCACAAAATTTGCTACACCCAAACCAGACAAATCTCTACAATGTAGAGTGTACATGGTGCACCATTCCATATGAATCCAAGCTTATTCTACAGAGTCTAATGCAGAGGTCTTCAAACTTGGCAACTTTAAAACTTGTGGACTTCAACTCCCAGAATTCTCCAGCCAGCATAGCTGGTTGAATTCTAGGAGCTGAAGTCCACAAGTCTTTAAAGTTGCCAAATTTGGGGACCCCTGGTCTAATGTGATGTCAGAAGCCACCCCATAAATTCAAAAAGAAAACTCAAATTAGATAGACGGTGCAGTGGGTACACTTTTCAATTAGATTTATTCCAATGGAAACTGATGGGCTGTACGATCCTTTGCTTTTAAGAAGAGTTCCAGAATCTTGGAATGACTTAATGCAATGGATGACCCTTTGATTCAATGGCCCCAAGCACATCTATACACCAATCTTCCATTCGCTTGACCTCAAAGAGAGACTCACAGCTGCATTAACTAACTCTGGGGTTTCAGAGATCTACGCTTGCGCAGTTGAGAATCTTCACTCAGAAACTGCCAGGAATCCCTGCCCAGCTTCTTTCAATCAAGCTGCACTATCTAAAGGTGACATGATAGCAGAATTCCAGTACTTGAGGGGCTGCCACAAAGAAGAGGGGGTCAAATTATTCTCCAAAGCACCGGAGGGCAGGACAAGAAACAATGGTTGGAAACTAATCTAAGAGAGAAGCAATCTGGAATTAAGGAGAAACTTCCTAACAGTGAGGACAATTAACCAGTTGCCTTCAGAAATCGTGGGCGCTCCATCACTGGAGGTTTTTAAGAAGAGACTAGACAGTCACTTGTCTGAAATGGTATAGGTTCTTCTGCTTGAGTAGGGGGCTGGACTAGAAATCCTCCAAGATCCCTTCCCAGCTCTCTTCTATTCTATGTGTCCCTCAAAAAGGGTAGGTGAGGCATCTTTTGCTGCAAATAATGGGACAGGAGTTATGAGGTTAATTCCTTTCCTTTTCCACCACCATCACTTGAACATCACCACATCTGGATACTTCCCTTGCTCGAAAATAAATGCCAATATCATTACCAATTTCATTCAGTCCTCCAAGCCACAACACTGATAGACTAGCAGCCTGATCCCTATATACCGGTACGTTTCCTCAGAAGTAAATTTGAGCTAGGACAAATGGTCAGGTTCATTTAATCCCAAATAAGCTCACAGGAAGGAACCTTGGGTCTCGTTCTTTATGCATACTTATTAAATGAATATTTATGTGCTTCTCTTCCAGTAAGATTTCGTAAAACGGTATTAAAGGAAGTAAAGTTTGCTTTTGAATCGGGCTGACTAATCTAATGCAACTTTTCTTTAACATTTACTTCCACTGCAAGTGTCTGCAAAACTGGTTTCCAACACGATCCTTGAGAGCCGCCCTAGACCACAATAGCCGACAACGACTTGGGTAAATACTATTGAAATCGACGGGCTATGTTTATGAAGGACCTATGGTATTAGGCAAAATGGAACGAAGTGGTAGGAACCCATCAACAGGCTTCAGGTTTAATTCAGAGACATTTGAGGGGGGAATAAATGCTATGCAATGCAATGCGACTTACTTCTGAATAATTGTATGCATAGGATCTTGTTGGAAGGATGCGATCCAATGCTCACTCACTGAAGACACTGAGGCTTCACTTTGGGATGATATATACCGCATTGGGGAGCATATTGCACTGTTATTTTAATGGCTTTCCTATTGTTGTTGCGGCTGCTGTCTCTTAGCGGTTCCTGCAAGTCCCACGGGAAAGGAATCGTCTCGTCTGAACTGATGTTAGTTCTAGTTTTTGTAAGCGTTGAAGCTTTTTTTTTATTTTAAAAAATGAAATAAATCCACCGGATGAATGGAACTTACTTCCGAGTAAGCACGGTGAGACAGTGTTTCACATTGCGCTTAAATACCTCCTGAAGAAATTCGCTTCAATTCTGCCCTCCCCGCTTTTCACCCGCTCTCCTTTTTTCAAAGCGCACACAAAATAATTAGTAATTAGCAAACGGCGTAAGACGTGTTTCCCTGTTGCACAGCGGAACGATTCTTCCCTCGCCAGAGAGCCAGACGGCCGCTTTTAAAGGACGGACGCCGTGTTTCTGGAATGAGGGTGGCAGCGGCTCCGGCGGCAAATTTAGTCGAAAGATTGTCGCCATGGATGACCAAGGTTGCCCCCGGTGCAAGACCACCAAATACAGGAACCCTTCCCTCAAGTTGATGGTCAACGTTTGCGGACACACGCTGTAAGTGTCTCTGACTTGCAGAGGAGCGGTGGGAGAAAGGCAGGGGGCTTCGCTGTTAGAGCTTGGCGTCCCGAGTCTCAGCAGAAACTGAGGATGGGAAAGCCTGTTTCAAGAGCTAACATAGCTCTAGAAGTTACAGTCCTGCACTCTGAGCACCTACTTTATTATCTAGAGAGAATGGAGATAGGCTGCAGAGAGAGAAATGCAGTTTGCAGGTGTTTAAAGGTGCCCTTGTTTACATGCTAGGAGACCAGGTCCTAAGCCCTAGATGAGTTTTAAACAATACAGAGGATTTCAGAGGATCTCTGTGCAATAAAAATATTGAATTTAAATGATATTAAATATATTTATTATTGTAATGGTGAGATGTTTGCTTTTTGTTTAAGGCCAACCTGACTATATTCATTTTTCGTTGGTGTATAACAGTGCTTCTCAATTATTTTCTGTTACGCCCCCCCCCCCAGGAAGAAGTAAACATTTTGTGCCCCCCCATCTCTCCGATTTGGGCACCAATGGAATTTTAGTGTTAATATTTATTATTTTACTTATTCTAAGCTGCAAGCAAACTATTGGCTGGGGAAGGCTGCTCTACCCCTTACCTGGGAGTAAGTCACACTGAACTCAGTGGAGCCTGTTTTCGGTTCGGCAGGCAAAGGCTACCGTGGTTAGGGCCCTCTTTTGACACGAGGCCAGGCCAGCTTAATCAAGCCGATGTTTTAGGGTTGCCGGCCTGGCCCATAAGCGCCGCCTCTGCCGGGCACTCACAGCGAATGGTGTGGGAGGAGGCTTTAGGGTGCCGTTCGAAGCTTTCACCCAGCTGCAGAGGATGTTCCTCCTTGTCAAGCAGCAGGTTCGCCACGCTATTTATGGCTACCGCAGCGCCCGCCGAGAACAAGAACGCAGCCGCCCCGCCCCGCTTGGCTGCCTTCTCTTCCAGGCTCGGAGCAGCATGCAACTGGGAAAACACTCCCCATCCTGGGGAATCAATTGGGAGGGACCACGCATGTTCCCCGGGGTCACACACGTCCACCTGGCATTGCTCCATACCCCCCCAGGGGGGCACGTCCCACTATTTGAGAAACACTGGTGTATAAGATGTAAGTGTAGCTGCATGTTGTCCCAAACAGTTGAACATAATCGTATTTTTACTGTGCTTCTCTTCAATCTACTCTGAAAAATGTTTATTGTTTCTTTAGCATAACACCCACTTTCCAGAGGGCTGCTGTTTTTATGTAGGCATCATTTGAAGCCAAAGAAATGTGTGGCTGAAGGTAGTTGGTGGTAGTTGGTGGTAATTTCTAATAGATGTCAAATATTTATTTTTTTTGCCTACTGGATTTAAAAGGAGACATTGGTTGTGGAGTCCTTAGTGCTTTCTGAGGTTGGTTGCTTGCTGTTTACAGATATTTCATTATTTGATCAGGTAACATTATCAGAGCATGGGATTTGCTGCCTGTTTATATACAGTAGCTTGCCCCACCTTGTTGATGGAGGTGTGTTTTTCTCCTTGGTAGGTCCTTGATTAGGATATTGTACTCTGCTTGACTGCTTGTCTTGTACTGTATTAATCCTTGCTTTCTGGGTATTGATTGCTGTGGAGGATATGTTCTGACCCTTTTGTTTTCTTTTTAGTTTTTTGTATTTTCTCTTTTGAATGGTGTGTAAATGTGGTTTATATGAAGGATTGCATTTCTTTTTCTGAAATTTGTATCAAATCAAGTCAATGTTTATTACAGTCAAAGATGCCAAATTATAGCATTCCAGATAAATGGCGGTCCAGCCTCTACTTGAACTCATCCAGTGATAAGCCTTGAATGTTGTGTTGTTACATTCTTGAGCCTTTGCTCCCAGCAAATACCACAGTCCATGACCTGATGAGTTTCATCAGTAAACATTTATTTCATTTCTAGATAGTAATATGGCAGTAACGATCATGTCTGTCCACATTCTGATGGAGTATAATTTCATATTCTCTCCCTTTAGGGATATATTTGTCTCCTGTTCTGCATCCCTCTTTTTTACCTCTTAGATTCAGAATTGTTATTACCTGTCAGGGCCTGAAAACTGTTTCTGGGTTCCAGAAGTGCAGAATATATTCTATGTTTCTTCACTCTGATTGTTACTCTAGGAGGGTTCCTTTTGCATCCACTGTCAGATTTATGAACTGAAAAAAACTTTGTTCTTTCTCAGATGCTAATATAAGGCTATTCACTGTTCGGGTCTTTTTATTTTTTTTGCAAGGCCTACACATTTTCATATATTCAATTATATGTCAAATTGTTTTCAAGCTGGAACACAAGCATAAGCATTACAGGTCATAACTGCAGATTTCTCCTCCATTTATCTCTCTCTGCTTATTGGGGAAGTACTAGTAGAAAGTCTTTTTATTTATTCTTGAACCTCCCTTTTAGCTCGGAGGCCCTCTGGAGGCCGGAAATGGCCCATTTCCTGACTTCTGGTGGGCCCAGTAGGCCCATTTTTCGCCCTCTCCAGACTCCAGAGGCTTTCCTGGAGTCTGGGGAGGATGAAAACAGCCTCCCCTGCCCCCCCTGAGACCCTCCGGAGGCCGAAAACGCACTCCCAGAGCTTCCGCGTGACTCCTGTACTTACCTGGCATCCAAAACGGGCCACGTGGAGACTACTGGGAGGGGAGGGGTGGCATGGGTGGTGCCAGCCAAAAATCAGCTGGCTGGCACGCACATGTGTGCTGGAGCTGAGCTAGGGCAATAGCTCGCGTGCCCGCAGATATGCCTTCGGGTGCCACCTGTGGCATGCATGCCATAGGTTCGCCATCACGGATGTAGTGCAACCAAGGATGGTTTGTCAAATGAGTGGTGTTGTTTTAAGTTAGATTTAGATAAATTTACTTTCCTTGTATTTCCTGCCTTTAACTCTTTTGCTCAGTATTACACAGTTTTCCAGAGCTATGCATAACATTGCTTATCTTGAAAGAGAGTCATGTGATGGCGTGTATATATATATCCATAGAGGATAAGAGCTGCAGTTGAAGTCACTTAAAATCAAGGTATTTAACTTTATCAAATATAATGAGTGAAATTTTCTGGTAAATAGTATGAATGAATGAGCGTTTCTGTGTGACCATTTACAGATTAGATTATAAAAGAAAGATTACTCACATTAAGTGAAAATACAATCAAAACACCCTTTCTACTTTTTTATCCTTTTTATTATATTAAAAACAGTGTTGCCATAGTTTTCAAAGAAAAACAACAACAGAGGAATAAAATGGTTGACAAGGCTAAATAATTTCAGTTTTTAGTTTAGGGTTTATTACAACTTAAAAGACAATAGTTCATTGGTGAGCTAATTGCTCCTAGAGGAGGAATCGTAGGTCATTGGTAGACATGCTGTTATGTAGAAGGACTCAAGTTTGATTTTTTCCTGCTTTTATTTAAAAGGATCAGGGAGTAAATGATTAGGAAGATCTCTGCCTGATTCCTGGACTATCGTTGCCAATAAATACTGCTAGGTTAGATAAAGAAAAAGTAAATTTCTCCATCAAGGGTTTCTCCATCAGGGGCTGCTATGTAGAAACCAGTGAGTTCTGAGCAATCAAGAGTAATACTCTTATTTATTCAGCCAATTTGTACTTTGTTTTCCAACTGAATATTAAAGGTGGATAAAAAAATCTTCAAATGCAAAGTACAAAAAATACAAAAGCATTTTAAATCCAGTGCTATAAAGATGAACAGGTAAAGATTGGGTGAAATAAATGTGATTTGTCTGCTATTTTAAATGTAGAGACATTGGGGTTAAATCAGTAGTGGATTCTAAAACCCTTTACTATCAGTTAGTGCTTGTGTGACGCTTCTGTGCATGCAGCTGGGCAGAGCCTTCCGCCACCAGCACTACCGGTTCTTAGAACCGGGCCGAACTGGGAGCAACCCACCGCTGGGTTAAATGCATCGCTGTATTATTTCGCTCTCTTATTTGCTTGACACATTGTGTGTGTGTCTTCAAAAGGAGCCTTCCTGCAGATATTAATCTTTTCTTGAGTGTAAGCATGCCTGCCATACTTTGAGAAAGGAAAAAAAATGTACTTCAGCTATATCCCTTGAAGGTCAAACACCCTGCCAGCAAAAGCAGATGCAGCACTATTGTTTTCAGCAAAGCTATATCAGCTGCAAATATGATCCAGAGAGAGGGATGCAGTTTTTATGATGTACAGTTTTAAAAATAGAAAATCGGATTGCTTTTACATCCCCTTTAGCCCTCTATGGCTTCAGATTAAGAAAAGGATTTCACACTACAGTTACATCTTAAATGCAGAATAGATATTTTTGGCCGACTATAATAGTGGTGCTGCTTGAAAATATTTTCACTGAGAGATCATCAAGGCC
This sequence comes from Diadophis punctatus similis, assembly GCA_023053685.1. Taxonomy (NCBI): domain Eukaryota; kingdom Metazoa; phylum Chordata; class Lepidosauria; order Squamata; family Dipsadidae; genus Diadophis; species Diadophis punctatus. Next base: position 301,715,108 of record JALIGW010000001.1, on the reverse strand, counting down.
TGATTTTATTTTGTCTGATGAACTTGGGTGAAATTTTACAGCAGCAACTGATTAGGTTGAGATCTAAATTGGAAATTTTATTTCAAAAAAAGCCATCTTGGGAGCTTTTTAAACTATATTTACTTATGCAACCTTCTTAACTCCTCTGGAATCTCTGTAATAGTATACAGGTAGTCCTTGACTTATGACCACAATTGGGACCAGAACGTCTGTCTTAACTTCATTAAATGAACCATCACGCGAGTGCACCTGATTTTACAACTATTTTTGCTGCAGTTATTAAGCAAATCACAGGGTTGTTAAGTGAATCTAGATTGTCCCATTGACTTTGCTTGTGAAAAGCCCCTTGGGAAGATTGTATATGGTGATGCTGCGGTTGTAAATACATGTTGCTTACCAAGTACCAGAATTTTGATGATGTGACTGTGGGGACGCTCTTAAGTGTAAGGACTAGTAACTTTTTCCCATGCCACTGTATAGTTGCAAAATGATTGGTCATAAGTTGAGGATTACTTTGCAATTTTCTCACCCTCATAGTGTGTTCAATAAAGAAATAGTGTTAGTGTACACAAAAGGGCTGCAACCTGTCATTATTAGGAAGAGCTGTTTATGAAACTTGAAGTTGGGTAAACACTGATGATTACTTAAAGGAGGTTTATTTGGTTTACGCTTTTTAAAAACTAAAAAAGTATCATTGAAACTGTCAAGCCTGAATTTGATTTGGGTGTGGGATTGTTTGTATCTTTGGGTATTCTAATGTGAATTCAGTTTGACACAGGTTGGGGCTGAAGGAGGATATAGCCTTCAGTCATAACATCATAGCTAGCCGATGAGTCAAGCACCCATCTTGGTTGGACAATGTGACAGTTCATTTTGGAAACCTGAGAATCTGAAACTTATATTGGGGTGAAAAGCCTGGGAATTTCAGTACTGGCTTTTCACCAGTTAGTGCCAATATGGTGTATCTAAATAAATTTGTACTTTGAGAAAAAGGAATGACTTGGAGTTCAATTTATGATGGATGCATTACTTGGAACCTGACAGAAAGCAGTCTAAAACCTATGTAAAATCCCATCCCAAAAGAAAAGTAGACTCTTGCATGCTGGACATAATGGAATTTTTCAGACATAATCCGTTAAATCAGCTTGTTTGGACATAATTATTAGGAGCCGAGGTGGCGCAGCAGTTAGAGTGCAGTACTGCAGGCTACTTTAGCTGACTGATCAGCAGTTCAGCTGTTCAGATCTCACCGGCTCAAGGTTGACTCAGCCTTCTATCCTTCCGAGGTAGGTAAAATGAGGACCCAGATTGTTGGGGGGCAATATAAATATACATTGCTTAATGGTGTAAACTGCTTAGAGAGTGCTTGCACTATGAGGCGGTATATAAATCTCACTAATAAATAAATAATGAGAGCAAGCTAGAATGGCAGAATTATTCATGTATCATTGTCTGTCTGTTGAATATGGAATAACAAATTATGAAGAAAGATGGCTGACAAAGTTCATCTGATAACAAATGTTTCCATTTATATTTTTAATTAAATTTATGGTATATGCAGCCCTACTTCCAGTGACTCTCCTGGCTAGGACTAAAGAAGGAATGCTCTTTCTGAAAACATAAGCCCAGAAGTCAATACCCCTTTGAGTGCACATTAAGGTATCGATAAAGGAGAATAGCCCAGGTTGAAATGAGGGATCTTTGGAGCTCTCTGAGCTTGGTTGTTTTCTTGCACAGGTTTCATTACCCAAGCTAGGTAACATGAACAGTGCTCTGATGATGTTATCTAGTTTGGGTAATGAAACCTCTACAAGAAAACAACCAAGCTGAGAGAGCTCCAAGGATCCCTCACATTAAGGTTTTCATATCCTTTTGTATTATGGCCATTGTAAAACAACAACAGCAACATTTTAGATGTATTTTGAGATTCCTAAGAATATGTGGTCATTTATAGATATGCTTTTTTACTCTAGTATTAGAATATGGAGCTACCTAATATTAACAGATAATTCAAAATATACAAAGAAAATAATTTATTGTAATGTATATTAATATATGGAATTAGTTCTCACCAACTCTATTGATCTGATTCATCAAATTTTATTAGTAAAAAATTGTTACCTTAGAAACTTAAGAGGCATACTTTCTTTGTTGCTGCACTTGCCCTCTTTAAAAGCCCCCCCCGATACTGTGTATATGGAACTAAGGTTGTTGTCCTTTTGTGATAAAGACCTGACTTGTTCAATTGGCATTGGGCTATGATAGTTTATGAGCCCACTAATACTGTATACTTTAAGCCTGGTTTTGTCCCTGATGTGGTTGCTTTTATTGTGTGATATTTTCTTTATCTGTTGTTTTAATCTTTGTAAAACCATTCAGATTTGTTGGATGAGTGAGCAGTCTTAAAAATGGAATAATACTACTCGCCATGCAATATTATTCCATAATAATAGTTGAATTAATTGAATCAATAACTTTATGGAGGAGATATCTAACCAGTGGCCGTGGTCACAATGATTTATTTACTTATTTAACAAATTTTTATAGCTGCCCATCTACCACAATTAACTCTGGCAGTGAACAAGATAAAAACAGAAAGTTAAAATTTAAATTGAACAGAAACCTATGTTTTAAGAAACAACATCCTATTAAATACTAATTAATCATGTTAGAGCTTTTACCATTCTATCAAGGAGGCAATAGCCTGGCTATTATAGGAAAATCTAGAATACGTTACATGAGTATTTATTTAGAAGTGTCTTGAATTGAGTCTGCCCAGAGATATTCTTAAATCGATTTTCATCTTTTGGCTAAAATGTGACCTCTCAGCAATGAAAATTAGTTTTGAATTAGCCATAAAATCTTAAGAGTTACTGCAGCTTATTTAATCTATTCAGTCTAAATGGCAGCTAATTGCAGGAATTCATATTAAAATATCCCTGATACTGTAGTTGAATACTTGTATCAAAGGTAAGCTCATGACATCTTTCAATAATTGATTCTACTAAAGTTTCCTACAATTTTATCCTACATTATTTCTAATATTAGTAAGAATTCCTATCCCCCCCCCCCAAACATTCAGCTGGAATCTGCTTTCCTGTAACTTAAGACAATTATTCTATAATATCTCCTGCCTTTTTTGGAAGATAGAGGAAAAAATCTTGCTCTCTTGTATTTGATACCCTTTTAAATACAAGAAAATTGCTGTTGTGTCCTTCCCCTTCTTTAGACCAGCCAAGGGTTTTCAAATTTGCTTCATAAGCTTTCAGTTTCCTGATGGTTCTTGCCCTTCTTTGAAGCTGTTCCAATGTTTCTGAGTTGTTTTTAAAGCCCCACACCTGACAAAATGTTCAAGTTGTGGCCTGACTAATGCAGAATTAAGTGGAACAATCATTTCTGATTTGGAAACTGTGCTTTGCTTTTTATTCATCCTTAATTGCTTTTGCTTTTTTCTATATAGCCTATCAAACTGCTGACTCACATTCAGTTTGTGATCAAGTATAATTCCAATGTCATTTTTCATTCAAGACCAGTGTTTCTGTTTCCAAAGTCAGGAATTTTGCATTTGCTTCTGTTTTGTGTTTCTTTAATTCAACAAGATTGTTTATAATTTTAGTTTTATTTTCTAAGGTATTGACTATTTTATGTGAATAGCAGCATAAGCATTCCATCAATTTTATCCAACTAATTAATAGAATGATGGTGGTTGCCAGTAGTGGGTTCTAAAACCCTTTACTACCGGTTTATGTGTGTGGGTGGGCGGAGCGTCCCAGGCAGGTGGCAGAGCCTCCCATCGCTACCGGTTCTTAGAACTGGGGCGATCTGGGAGCAACCCACCGCTGGTGGTTGCATATATTTATCTATTAGGGAGTATCTCTCCTCCAAGTTGGTCTTGCATCATCAATTATGAGCAATGATTTTCAGTCTGATTGTAAATAGAATGATAACTCTAACTCATGTTTCATGCTCAGTATTTTAGTTTAGTTTCAGTGTGACCCTAGTCTGCCACTACAGAGCATTTTACAGCTTAGTACTTTATAGTTTATCTTATTTATACTCAACATAAACCTTGTATTAGAAGGTGAACTTAGATCAGTGCTTCATTGATCATAGAAAGGCTTTTCAATAAGGTCAAACTATGGAATGTGATTATAAAAATGAGAATTCCACAACATCTAATAGTCTTCATGAGGAATCTATATATATATAGGCCTCAGTATGGACCAAACATGATGAAACAGACTGGCTCCAGGTTGACAGAGAAATGAGATGACTGCACACTTTCCCCTTATTTAATCATTCTATAAGCTGAATTTAAAGAGAAGCAGGATTGAAAGAACATAAGCATGATTTAAAACTGGAGGAAGAAAAATCAATTGCATTATGCTGATAGCTGAAAATGCATAGAATCTCAAAGCTCTAGTAAGAAAAGTCAAAGAGCGTAGTTTTTTTTAAAAGGAATAAAATTAATATAAAGATAATCTAATTAATGACAATAGCCTTATACCAGGCTGATGACCAAGCTAATGCAATCTGTCTTATAATTGACAATCAAAGAGGTACTGTAGGTAGCTTCTGCCCTTTAGGGTAAACTATTGATAGTAAAAGAACAAGCAGACAAGAAATAGGAAGTGAGAGCTGAAATTTGAAGAAGCAGGAAAGAGTATTGACACTTTTGAACTTTGTTGGAGAATACTCCTGAGAATACTGTGGACAGCCAAGAAAACAAAATAATGCATTATAAAACAAATCAACCCAAAAAGTCTCACTTGAGACACAAATGTCCACATGCTCGCAGCCTTTACATAACTTACTAAGGAAGTTCAAGAAATGAGGTAAAGTTAGTTGGCAAAATTATTGCATAGTTCTGGTTATCTCTGTATTGTTTTCATGGTATTTATAAATCAGCTGGGTCATGATGTTATCTGAAAACTTTGGCTTTGAAATTGTTTTTTGAGGAGGGAGACAAGGATAAGATTAAGTTGTCCTTCAATTATCTGTCACTCCATCTTCATCCTCTAAAGATAATACATAAAGGCTTGGCCAGGTCCTCAGCAAGTTCCTTTAGTATCCTAAAATATGAATAATCTGGGTCTGGAAATTTAAACACATTGAAAATAAATAGATATTCCCTAGGTATATTTCTGTCCGTCTAAAGCAGTGGTTCCCAACCTTTTTGTGATCGAGTACCACTTGGAGGTCCCGTACAGTCGCCGCGTACCACCTGGTTCCAGAGAAACTAAATTCGATCAGATATCACTTTATTTCCATAATTGTACCGTTCCTCTTTTGGCCCCGCGCATCCAGCAACTGGATTCTCAGGCCGCTGGGACCAGGTGGGTGGCGTGTGGCAACAGTTGCAAATCGTTGCCAGATTATCTTGTGTTAGGCAGTAAACATTTTTGTGAAGTAAAAAATAACTAACTAAAAATCGTTCATGACCCCGAAAGTGTTCGCGTACCACCTGGAAGGCCCTCGCGTACCACTAGTGGTACACGTACCACAGGTTGGGAACCACTGGTCTAAAGCTTCAGTTTTCTCCTTTTGTTTTGCTTGGCACAATTGCCTGTTGGAACAAACATTCTTTCATCAGAAAAGACTGACCCAAAATAGGAATTGAATAATTTTTTTCTTGCTGCTGCCTGCATTTTTTAAATCCTGATTGAGCATCTGCTATATTGATTCATTTCTTTTCCTTTGCTTTTGATCATACCTAAAGAAGCCCTTTTTTGTTTTTCTTATTGAGCAATATAATTACATCGTATGCATTAGTTTTTTTCTGACATCATCTTTATAATCCTGGCCTACCTATCTTTTTTATTCCTTAGTTATCTGTTTTTAGTGCCTATGTGTATCCTTTTGTTTTCATAACTTCTCTAAACTTTTTGTGCAATTCCATTCATTGTGCAGCTCTCTTCCATTTTTTTCTCCTTGTTGGAATTCTTTGCATTGGTCCTTTTAATGTCTCCTTTTTGGCAATTCCAACTCATTATAAACTCCTTTTCTCACTAGCTTCTCCTGCCATGCAGTCTCATCTTAATTGTTTAATGTGTTGAAAATATTTTTTAAAATGTTAGTTTAAATTTTCCTGAAAATCAGTCTTCTGCATTTATTCACTCTGAAGGAAAAATGTCAGCAAGACAAATCAGAAATTTTCTGGAAGTACCATGTTCAGCAGGAAGTTGCTTCCCAAACAATTGGTAATTAAAGCTTATTTATTTATTTATTTATTTATTTATTTATTTATTTATTTATTTATTTATTTATTTATTTATTTATTTAGTCGTTTTTATATGCCGCCCAACTCCCGTAGGACTCAGGGCAGCGTACAGCTTAATACAATAACAATTTATAAAAACGATACCAATAATTAAAAAGTACAAAAATTTAAAAAATGTAAAAAACAAACCGTCATTCAAATATGGGGGATTGTTCTTAATTTCACCCCGCCTGCCGGAAGAGCCATGTTTTCACGGCTTTACGGAAGGCCAGTAGGGTGGGGGTAATCCGTATCTCTGGCGGGAGCTGGTTCCAGAGAGACAGAGCTCCCACACAGAAGGCTCTCCCCCGCGGTCCCACCAACCGGCATTGCTTGGTTGATGGGACCTGGAGGAGACCAACTCTGTGGGACCTAACCTAACCGGTCGTAGGGAGGTATGCGGTAGGATGCGGTCCCGGAGGTAACCTCGCCCTGTGCCATGTAGGGCTTTAAAGGTTAAAACCAACACCTTAAATTGCGTCCGGAGACTAATGGGCAGCCAATGCAGCTGGCGAAGAATAGGTGTTATGTGGGTGTATCTTGGCACACCCACTACGGCTCGCGCAGCTGCATTTTGCACCAATTGCAGTCTCCGGATACTCTTTAGGGGTAGCCCCATGTAGAGCGCGTTACAGTACATTTGCCTTTAGAAGTGTCCATATCATTGGTTGCTAAGTGTTGGTAAATATACTAGGGACAGTTTTATTTTCCATTTGTTAACATTTTTAACCTAGATTCTTGGTATAGTGCCACCAAGTTTTTACTTGGATTTCTGAGTATGTTTGATTATGTTTAACATACAAAATAATAAAAATATTATAAAGCAATTTTTCCTTCCTTTCTATTGCTTATGTTGCTATTTTACAGATTTAATCCTTTAGCTGCTGTATTCCAATAATGGGAACAATCACATCAATTCTATCTTATACCTGTTAAATCCTGTTTGTCTATCTGTAGTGATTTCATGTTTCACGTTCTTGTTTATCATATAGAAATGAAGGCAACAAACTGAATGAGTGTTCTTCCTGTTCTTTTATTTAGTGGTTTAATAGTCTCCATTACAGGGTTATAGTCCCATTTCTTTCTACAGTGATTGTCTGTACGTAGCATTTTTATCTCCAATACCCATAGAATACAATTTGTATTGAAGTTACTGTACTTTATTGGATCACATTATTTACTATTTCTTGTGAGGTACAACCACTCTTAAGCCAGCAATCCATCATCCAGACCATGGCCTCAGAATTGAAATTTTAACGACCAGTACCATTTCTGAAACCAGGTATTCTTCTATCCCTTTCCAGTTTTCTCTCATAGATAAGAAGATGGATGAGAATACCAGTTGAATCCCTCTATTTTTAAGTTTGTTTCCTAGAACTTCAGTACTGAATCTATAATCATATAGATGGTTATAGTTACTTTTGACCTTATTCTTTGTCCTTAGATGGATTAGTAGGAAGTTATAATTGTCAATAGACTTAATGCTTTAAGTCAGTGATGGCGAACCTTTTTTTCCTCGGGTGCCAAAAGCACGCGAGCGCGCGATATTGTGCATGTGCGAGTGCCCATACCCATAATTCAATGCCTGGGGAGGGCGAAAATGGCCTCCCAGAGGCCCTCTGGAGGCTGGAAACGGCCCGTTTCCCAACTTCTGGTGGGCCCGGTAGGCCCGTTTTTCGCCCTCCCCAGGCTCCAGAAGCTTCCCTGGAGCCTGGAAGGGCAAAAACGCCCTCCTCTGCCCCCCTGGAGGCTCTCCGGAAGCTGAAAATGCCCTCCCAGAGCCTCTGTGTGACCCGAAAATCAGCTGGCTGGCGCGCACATGCATTCTGGATCTGAGCTAGGGCAATGGCTCGCGTGCCGGCAGATATGGCTCCGCGTGCCACCTGTGGCACGCGTGCCATAGGTTCGCCATTACTGCTTTAAGTCTTTAAAATAGTTCTGCCATATTTTTAATCTGTGCTCCTGTAAGATAGTATACTTAATAAAGTACTATGTACCAACAATTATAGTAGTAAATCACCAACAACTATAATTCTTCTTCTTGTCTTCTTTTAAGAGTACAGGTGCATCCTCTCTGCCCTTTGGAGATTTCTTGTCTCTTATCCAGCATTTTTTTTCTTTCCCCCTTCCCTGAAGTTATAGACTGTTTTGTAAGGGTCTGAAAGTTGTTCTTGAGTTTCAGAGGTTCTGACTGTTTTATAGTGTATGGCATCTTGTTTATCTTCATTATAAGCATAATTGTCATCTGTAAGATTCTCTCCTCTATGTTGAAGCTTCAATCTTTGTACTGTCTCTTCAAGTACTGCTACATGCCTGCAGTTGCTACAGGTCTATGTTTACTAAGAAGGAAGCGAGTTTAAGAAAAGGGGCATTGGTCTTACCTGATACGCCTCTTCTCATGGGGTGGAGATAGCATTCAAGAATGGGTTGACCTCGTCTATTCGCTGATTGGACTGAGTCTGTCAGAACTGTTAAGACACTCCTCTGTTGCTAGGGCTTCCCAGCTTTTGGCGAAGGTGAAGTGACTTAGAACCCCTGCCGCCACCAGTTTGTTGATATCTTGGTGGGCCCTGGAATCGGTCGCCGGGATTCTCTCCTGAAGTTGATAGAGCCAAAGAAGGGAAGCCTGGTTGAAGAAGGATGTGGCTTTCGATGGTCAAACCGCCCACGCAGCTGCCTGGTAATTCCTCTGAAGGGTAAGATCCACCCTCCTGTCCTCAGGCTTCAGAGCCTCCTCAGGTGCCCCTGGCATGGTGGAAGCTTAATATAATGCCACCACTGGTGCATCTACCGTCGGGATATGGATCACTCTGGCGAGCTCAGGGTATACATTATAAAACCGTCTATTGTTCGAAGTAGGCATCGGACGCGAGGCAGGGGAGGATCACTGACGCTGCACAATGCCCACAAATAGCCTTGGAGATGGAATGACTTCCGCCTGCGTGGTAGGCTCAGAGAAAAGGGGGGTCTGCTTGGTTGTCTAAAGCATCTGGCGCTGGGTCAGCGGCCTGGCCCCCGAGCCTGGCAGAGTTTTTTGCTTTGAACAGAAGCGATTTGAAAACGCCAGGCTGGAATAAGCCGGAGAGGGCTGGTTGTTCTGGTGCTAGCCCTTCGTCATCCGAAATGTCCACCTCCCTTTGACCGCCCTCCTCTGAGAGCGGGGACTGGCTCTGTTTGGAGGGTGTGGGAGAGTAGGGCTCAGGGAATGTGTGAAATCCATCCTGTTCCAAATGGAGCTCAGAAGCTTCCAAGGAGGCGCATCTCGAATGTTGTTGAAGCCCAGTGGTGATGCCCTTTTTAATTGCCTCTGCTATGATGTAAGGGTCTGAAAGTTGATCTTGAGTTTCAAGAACAACTGGACCATTATATCTGCCTCCAACTTCGGTCTGAGGCCTGCTGCTATAGGCGTGAATGTGGCTTCTGGCACCACTCTGGCCAACTGATGAGGCTGCTCACGAATGGTACCTGGGGCATTCAGATCTGACAAGGATCCCCAAAGGCCTGCACCGATGTCAGAAAAGGCAAGGTTTGTAGGGGGATCCTGTCCAGCTGCCCTCTCTGGTGACAAAGTCATCATATTCCTGTTATAAAGTCTGCTTGGCTCCCCAGCCTTGAATGACCTCTGAGCCCTGTGCTTGCTAGCTCAATCACAAAGGTGATCCAGAGCCTTCTCTCTCCTCTTCTCGAATTTCTGAGTAGCCTTGGAGCCCTTACGAAGCTTCCTCTCTTTTGCAGCAGCTTTGGAGCTGCGCTCGCATTTGGCTGCAGGAGATGACAGATCTGAGTGAGCAGAAATGGCCACAGGCAGCGCTCTTGAGTCTCCCTGAGTTCCTGTGCTGTGGCCAATGGCTGCCGAGTCCTCCATTTTGACAGGCAGTTTCGTGCGACTCTAACTGCCTTCACAATGACAGCTGCGGCTCTCTGAGCAGGTGCGTGAGCTTGCGCCGATCAGCTGGGCCGATCGGCTGGAGTGGAGGCTCCTAGTGCTGAAATTAGCCTCTCGCTTCTAATCGCGCTTTGAGCCGAGGCTCCTTGGCGCAGCCCCTTTAGCTATCGCTTGAAGCGATCTGTGGAGCACGAGACTCCCAGAGCTAGTCGCTTCAAACAGCACGGAGAGGAAACCAGCGGCGACAGCAGTCATTATGCACTGACAGGGAGCTAAAGCTCCAGACATCAGAATTCTTCTGTGCGGAGCGTGAAGCTTCAGTCCACAGTCAATAAGGGGGATTCACAGAGCGCGGAGTTCCAATGGCAGCTCAGGAAGTAATGGAGCTCAAAGCTCCAGTGACAGGCAGAAGAGCGCGAAGCTCTTTCTCAAATAGCAGCACGAGTTCCCTGCACTATAGGGGAGAGTGGATCTCCTGGGCCTCAGCCTCTTCTGTCGCCTCTGAGTCTGATGGGCTTGCGGAGAGGAGACAAGCTCTTGCATGCTTCCCTGGCTGTCAAATTAGCCAACGGCTTGAGCCAAAACTGTCGCCATTGAAAACAGATTCAGCTACTCTACCTGATGGAAGGGAGTCAGCTGAACAGAACACTCACAAGTTGTCAAAATCCAGAATCACAGGTGGAAAGAATAACTGCAATCCAAAGGAGAAGAATTGACATGACTATCCTCGCTGAGGGATTGAGTCAAAAGCTGGGAAGCCCTAGCAACAGAGGAGTGTCTTAACAGTTCTGACAGACTCAGTCCAATCAGTGAGTAGACGAGGTCAACCCATTCCTGGATTCTATCTCCACCCACTATGGAGAATGTTTCTTTACTTCTTAGGTAACTAGATTTGCATTAAGATCACTCTCTCTCTCTCTCTCTCTCTCTCTCTCTCTCTCTCTCTCTCTCTCTCTCTCTCTCTCTCTCTCTCTCTCTCTCTCTCTCTCTCTCTCTCGTCTTTAGTAAAGATAGAAAAAAATTGTTACTGTAAAGCATGGGAATCAAACTCGATCGCGTCACGTGACGTATTGTGACATATTGTGAGTTTTTTGCCTTTCTGGAGCCAGGGTGGGTGTGGCCTGCGTGTGATGCATCCAGGCCACCAGTTTAACACCCCTGCAAAGAATTCAGTCTCCAGTGTTTTGAAAGCCTTGCTAGGGCATTTTATTGTAATGAAATACATGTCATGTATATTTATCCTTTTGTTTTTCTTTTGATTCCTTCCTTCGAGGAAGATGAAAGTGCAAACAATGAAATCCTGTGTTCATGACAGTTTATTTGTAGAGGCTGAAAGGAGTTTATTGGAGTTTAAAGCAGCCATTTAGTAGATAAAAACATTACCTCATTTCCAGTGAGATAAACCTGAGGTGGGGGCAACCCCAAACCATGAATCAATTTGTTTTGCCATCCTTATCAAGACATTGTAATTGGAAATACCTGAGGAGTGATCAGGTAATCCTCGCTTACTGATCACTTGTTCAGTGACTATTTGAAGTTGCTACTGCACTGAACTAATGGCACTTATGACTGATCCTTGAAGTTCCAGCAGTTGCACCACCTTCAAAGTCTACAATTGTGATCTCGGCGCTTGACATTTAGTTCAAAGTTACGATGGGTGCAGCACCCTGTGACCATGTGATTATCATATGTGACCTTTCCTGCCAGCTTCCCACAAGCAAAGTCTATGGGGAAGCCGGCAGGGAATCTCGCAAGTTGCTCAAGTAAGTATCTCCCACATGGCAGCAGCCACTCCTGGAACTGAAAATGCTTGCACGTGCCACTGCAGCTACTGATGCACCCTGCTTCCCTCACAGCAGCCACTTACCTACTAGCTGGCCTTCTTGTGAACTGCCTGAAACCTGCAACTTCCTGCTCGCTTCCTCACTGATTGGTTGTTGGAAGCTGACATTGCTTGTGGGAAGCTGGACATTGTGAGGAGGTCCTTGCTTAATAATACACAATTCTCACTTAATGAGGTCAATGGGGACTGTCATGACCTCAGACCACGAATGCATTGTTTAGTTATGGAAATTCTAGTCCCAATTACAGTGTTAAGCAAGGATTACCTCTCAGGGGCTGGATGCGTCATGCGCTGGCCACACCCAACCCCGGTTTAGCAAAGGGTAAAAAAGTCATGATACGTCATGTGACAATGTGACGCCGCGAGTTTGACACCCCTGCTCTAAATGAATAATATGGGAGAACTGTTTTTATCTAGTGCTTAATGTGTTAGATTAGAAACCAAGAGACTGAGACTTCTGGTTCTCCATTAGGCATGAAAGTTGTGGTAGTTGATTTTGGACTAGTTACTTTCTCTCAGCTCAACCCACCTCGCAGGGTTTTGTTGTGGGGAAAAAATAGCTGGGAGCATATTGTGTGTTGCCTTGAATTGAACAAATATAGTAAAGGCAGTATATATCTAATAGAAAACAAAATAAACGTTATATACAGTAGTTCTAAAATAATAAAAAAACCTATAGTAATTATTAGTGTGAGAGATATGTTATAGCCGATGTTACCAAAATAAGAAAAATATTGCAAAAGGGGTCCCACATCCCTCCTTCAGTTTTTCCTTCAGTGCCTCAATGTAGCAGATGCATATCCTTTTCATTGCATTACTGTTTTTAGTGAGAGGTCCTGCTTTGTTCCTTTGTAAATGTTTCTTTGAACTAATTATGAGTGTTGTGAAATTGATTAATGTGTTATGAAGTTTATTAATGATAATTGTGATTTTCTTGATCAGAGGAATATACAATATCTGTAGAAAGGTTCAGAGGCTTAATTTTGTTAGTGAAATATTTATACTACCGTATATAGTTGTGATATAGAGTTGTACTGTATATCTTCAGTTGTTACCTTAATTATATGCCATTTAGGAGAAGTGATAAAGTATGACTTTAATGACACTGATGTGAATAATTTTGAGTCTGTATCGGGGTGAAATCCTCTGAAGTCTGCTACTGGTTTGCTTCACAGAGTTTTTTGTATTTATGATGATATGCTTCTCATTTTTGTTCCCTGACTTTTCTGAATTGAGTCCTAATTCTTCAGCAGGGTAAGTGCATTGAGTTGACTGTATAATCACAATTAAGCTTGTTTGTAATGTCCTTGAGAACTCCCCACTCAAGGACATTATGAAAAGGTTGGAAATGGAGCTGATGGATTTGTACATCTTCCCCGCATGAATATAACCAATAATAATAATAATAATAATAATAATAATAATAATAATAATAATAATAATAATAATAATAATAATAATAATAATAATAATAATAATAATAATAATTAATAATAATAATTAATGCTTCCCCCCCATCCCTGATCCTGCCTTTTGCCATCAACAGGCAGTTAGATTGCTTCCCCCCATCCCTGATCCTGCCTTTTGCCATCAACAGGCAGTTAGATTGCTTCCCCCCCATCCCTGATCCTGCCTTTTGCCATCAACAGGCAGTTAGATTGCTTCCCCCCCATCCCTGATCCTGCCTTTTGCCATCAACAGGCAGTTAGATTCCTTCCCCCCCCATCCCTGATCCTGCCTTTTGCCATCAACAGGCAGTTAGATTCCTTCCCCCCCCATCCCTGATCCTGCCTTTTGCCATCAACAGGCAGTTAGATTGCTTCCCCCCCATCCCTGATCCTGCCTTTTGCCATCAACAGGCAGTTAGATTGCTTCCCCCCATCCCTGATCCTGCCTTTTGCCATCAACAGGCAGTTAGATTGCTTCCCCCCATCCCTGATCCTGCCTTTTGCCATCAACAGGCAGTTAGATTGCTTCCCCCCCCCCCCATTTCCGCTGTTGCCGGTCCCAAGCCCGGATGAGAAAGGAGGAGGGTTGGGGTCAGGTTGGCAACCTGGCCTCATAAAAAAAACTCGCCAACCCATATAACATGGTGAAAGAAATGAAGAAAAATTCTATACCGCATCGGTCGTCATGCGTGTTAACAAGGGCCGCGGCGGATGTTGAGGTCCCTGGACATCCGTCGACAAGTGGGCTACAAGTGGACCAGCCAACAAAACAACAAAAATATAGTGCAAAACACCAGAAAACTAATGACAATGCACTACAGTTTACATCCACGTAGTGACACTGATAGACTTTACCTGCCCAGAAAATCAGGTGGCAGAGGACTACTACAAGTAAAGCAAACAGTTGAAGAAGAAAAGCATGCATTGGCGGATTATTTAAAAGAAAGTCAAGAACATCTATTAATTGAAGTAAAGAACAAAAATCTACTGAAGGTCCAACAGACGAAACAAGAATACAGAAAAAATGTGATAAAATCAAGAATGGAGAGTTGGCAAAATAAAGCATTACATGGCCAATTTCTGGAAAAAATAAAAGACAAAGTGGACAGTGAAAAAACTTGGTTATGGTTAACATCTGGTACTTTAAAGAAAGAAACAGAATCATTGATCCTGGCCGCACAAGAACAGGCAATTCGTACAAATGCCATAAAGGCCAAAATTGATAAATCTTCAAATGATGCTAAATGCAGATTATGCAAGGAAGCTGATGAAACTGTAGCCCATGTGCTCAGCTGCTGCAAGAAAATCGCACAGACTGATTACAAATTACGACACAACTCTGTTGCACAAATGATCCACTGGAATTTATGCAAAAATTATAACATCCATACTGCTACAAACTGGTGGGAACACAAGCCTGAAAAAGTCACTGAAAATCAGATGGTCAAGATCTTGTGGGATTTTCGTATACAAACAGACAAGGTACTGGCGCATAATACACCAGACATCACGTTGGTCGAGAACAACAAGGTGACTATAATTGACATTGCAATACCAGGAGATAGCAAGGTCGATGAAAAGGAACACGAAAAAATTGCAAAATACCAGGACTTAAAAATTGAAATCCAACGATTATGGCACAAACCAGCAGTGGTAATTCCAGTAGTGATTGGAACACTGGGTGCTATCCCAAAAGCACTGGAATTACATTTAAAACAGCTCAAAATTGACAAAATCACCATCAGTCAAATGCAGAAAGCCGCACTGCTCGGTTCCGCACATATACTTCGAAAATACATTACGACTTCCTAGGCCCCTGGGTGGGGCTCGACTAGTAATCAATGCCAAATCCGGCGAAACAACTGGCCGCTGTGATACAATTGTATAATAATAATAATAATAATAATAATAATAATAATAATATAACAGTGCGGTGTTTAAGACCAACACTGCAAATCTGCAGTGTTTAAGACCAAATGTAATTTTGCGCGTGCAAAGATGTGGCCCCAGTGGTTTAGCACACTTTTTGGAGAGCATGTGTGTAGAAAGAATAGTTGAATAAAACATGTTTCTTGTTAAATAAATACAATTCACGTATTGTTCTTTGAAAAGGCCAAGTGTATTTGATGATGGGAAAAAGTGAGAAAGTGCTCTTGCTGGTAGAATTTAAAAAAATAAACATTACTTTCTTTCTTTCTTAAAAAGTAAGGCCAAATATGGAAGAAGTTATTATTGAAAATTTAATAACATTTCCATCAATATTGTACAGCATCTCTGCATTTTGCTATGATTTATTTATATTTAATGAGTCTGCAGTTTCTACTTTTAGGTAAAAGGAACAACTACATATTGCCTTGACTTATGTGTTTACAAAAAGCATGCCCCTTTGCCTGTAATTTGAATTTTTTAAAAAACAAATTTAATGCTAGCTTTTAAAAAAATACACTTATCAAAATTCTTGGCTTGGGTAATTACTTGTCATAAGTTCAAGTATCTCTGTGCTTCATCAGACCAGTGTTAGCTTGATGTAATATTTAAGTGTTTATAGTCTGAGTAGTAAGGAGTATCATTTGCCTACATGCTGATTATTGGCAAAACTATTGCTGAAATTAAGCTGCTTTTACTATTTTGAAGCAGAAAATTCATCAAAACTCTAATGAAACTCCTGAAAGACATTTAACATCTTTTTTAAAAAAACACTCTGAAATATACCCCTGAATCACCCTTCCCATTGATGTTCATATGGGTAATATTATGCACCCTGCATTGTTGCTCTGGGCTTAGGAGCTTAATAGAATATCTTAGAGTGCTAATTACAGGTATCCCTCAACTTACAACAGTTTGTTTATTGACTGTTGAAAGTTACAATGGCATTGAAAAAAGTGACATGATCGTTTTTCACACTTAGAACCATTGCAGCAGAGGTGGGTTCCTCCTGGTTCAGACTGGTCGCCTGATCTGGTAGCAACCCATTGGTGACATCATGATGACATCACGGAACCGATTTGGTTGGTGCCGGTCCGTGGGCGCCACCATCTTTTTTAAAAAATATTTTTTTAGATTTTTTTGGGGGGGATTTTTTTCTGGGGGTTTTTTCTTCTGCACATGTGCAGAAACCGAGTTTCCGGCACTGTGCATGCGGTCGCCATCTTGTTTTTGGCTTTGGGGGGGGGTTTGGAGTTTTTGCCACTGTGCATGCCATGCGCCGTGCCCACGTGCTGCGGGAGGAAGCGAACCGGCAGCGAGGTAAGTTAGAACCCACCCCTGCATTGCAGGATCCCAATTATCATGTGATCAGAATTCAGATGTTTGGCATACAATTCATATTTATGACCGTTACAGTGTCCCATGGTCAGCTGATCCTCTTTTGAGACCTTCTGACAACCAAAGTCAATGGGGAAGCCAGATTCACTTAATAACTGCACTGATTCACTTACCAACTGCTGCAAGAAAGGTTGTAAAATGGGGCAAAACTCACTTAAAAAATGTCTTGCTTAGCAACAGACATTTTGGCCTCAATTATGGTTGTACGTTGAGAATTACCTGTATTTCTTTCCCTATTCTGTCTGTCTCCCATAAGTATCTGTCCCAGAGTTGATTTGACAGGGTTGGTGAACTCAGGATTCCTTCAGTCAAATAGAGTCATCTATCGGGACCCTGGGGATGCGCCTTCTCTGTAGCAGTTATCTGGCCCTCTGGAATATGGTTCCCACCAAGATTTGAATAGCTGCTACCCTGAAGGTGTTTCAAAGGGCTTTTATTGGGGCCTTTGGTGAACGTGATTGAAGCCTCCTTTTTTCCCTTTTTTCTTCCTATTTGGGTTTGTTTTCTCTGCCACTTTTTTTCCTTTTGTTTTGTGGGTTTTCACTTTTAAATGTTTCTAATAATTTTTAAATGGCCCAGAATTGCAGGGAATCAATTTAATTAACAACATACTATTAAAACTAAAGGTGCAGTTTAAATGAAATATAGTGATTGGCTTCAAAGACAAAACTGGAAAGTGGACCCATCCCGTTAATCCATTTAAAATAAGAAATCCTATCACAAGTTCCAGAAATAATTCGGTTTGCTGCTAGTGTTACATCTGAATTCTACAAACTAACTGGGGGCTTCTGTTCATGGAATGTACTCAAGCATAGGTTGCCCATCCATCTGTTTGGGATGCTTTAATTTGCTACAGTGAAAGAGGATTGAGTTCAGTGGCCCAGCTTTATGATTGTCCGTAGTTTGGGGTAGCCTTGAAGCAGTCATTAGCAACTAGTCATATTAGTAACAGTCATTAGCTACTTCCTCTGGATCTTGCTACTCATATTTTTTAGACAAGGCGCTAAAGAAACTTGGAGCAATATGGAAGCTGCTTAGATTGCCACTGTACGATATTACCATGATACTGTATTACTCAGCTTTCTCTAATCTGGGATCTTCTTTATTGCAACTCCAGAATTCCTAACCAGCATAGCCAAAGACTGAGGATTCTAGAAAGTTTTGCTTAGAATATCTGGGTAATATGAGAAGTCCCTATAACTTCCGTAAGGTAATTCTCACGTTAGTCGACTTTTCCTTCAAATGGTAATTTCACAACAGCACTCTAGCCAACAAATTTCCTCTTTTAATGTCTAGTCATTTTCAGAGAAAAATGGAACAGATTTGAAGAGAAGGACACCTGAGAGATACCTTCTGATTGCTGTTGTCATTTACTAATTGGATTTTTGATGTACCTTTTCTACAAGTGTTCCATCAGGGAGTCCATGAGTTGAACTTCCATCTATTTGTCCAAAGGCAAAGGTTCTCTCCATGGCATATATACGGTGAATACCTTTGAAAATAAATTGTGGAGATCTTACTTCTTTTTGTGATTTTGATATTAATGTGGGAGAACTAAAATCATTTTTGAGAAAGTAGTCTGTTTAGGAACCTTGCTAGTTTGTGGTCCCTTAACAATAAAAAGTTCTACAGATTAATGCATTTATTATAACATGAATCTCATTTAAGCCATAACCTATAATAAATTAATCTTAAAGGTCATGCAAGATATCTTGTGTTGAGCTATATATATAGAGAGACTACTTTATTTACCAATAATACCTTCAAATGCATGCATGGATACTAATAAAAGAGAAAGCCATCCTCTTGGCTCCAAAGACTACATTCTTTAGCTCATAACTCTCTTACGGTTTCTCATAATTGGCATGCATCCATTATTCACTACTTGATTTGTATTTTGGAAAAGGATTCCAAGAAGAGAGGCCCGTATAAGGCAAGGCCACCGAATGCAGAAACATAAAACTTAACAACCAAGAACATTCTTTTCTAATGTAGCCTATGCTGATATCTCAAGTGTGATCTAGAAAAAGAGAGGTTTGTTCTTTTCTTAGCAAAATTTGTACATGTGTTTCTACTTGCCTAGTCTTCTCCTGCCCTTTTTTTGGGTGTAAATATGAGGAAGGGGGGAGAAAAGATGAATGAGGCATTAAGAAGAAATGCAAGCTTGCAAGTAATATTTTATTATAAATAAATTTTTAAAAGATGTATTGGAGTATGTATTGCAGAAATTCTCTAAGTGTGGACCTTGGTTTTTGGCAATTATAGGCAAGTTGCAAATTTGAAACAATTTTGATTGTTATGATTTCCAATAGTTCACATATATTGCTGTTTCCCTACTCCTACTTTTTAAACTTGGCAATAGTAGCTTTCTTTATAATTTTGCTTAGTTTTATGTCTGCAGACTGGTGTGCTTTCTACAAGAAATCCTTTCCATCACAATTCTGATTTGGAAGTTTCTGGCATTGGGTTTATTCTAATCTAAGAGGTACATCTCTATTTGTTTCACCATTGCCCTATCTGAATTTTGAGCACCCTAGGACATATTCATATTTGCTTGGTTCAGCAGAAAGGAAAAGGTTGTCTTTAAGGGATGTTTGCTTACCATTATGAATCTAAAATAACAAAAAATAGGATGATGATAAGAACAGTTTAATTACAGAACTAATTGCATGAAGGCAGCCTGTCCTTTTTCATGTTAAATATTTGGGAAGTAGGGGCTGGAATACACGGCCCTAGAGTTCTTTGTGTTGGAAAGAAAGAAAAAGAATTCTGTTGGAATTTCTGAAAACTTTCTGAAGGAGCAGTTTTTTTTAAACAAGTTTTGAACATCTCCGCAGTATTATACAGAAAAAGAAGTCTTCAGTATAAAGGTCTTAATATGGGAACGGTAGTCATTTGATAATTGTCTTTTATAGATGATCATATTGTCTCCTTTTGTTTTAAAGAAACAAAGCACAGGTTTGTCACAAGGAAAAGGGGTAATGTTTTGTCTCCACTATGCCTTCCCCCTTTTATTAGAAGCCCTTCTTTCCTGTAAATGGCTGTATGTACAGCTGCTCTGGCTGATACTGGAAAATTGTTCTACCTTTGAGAAGTACATCATGTCCTCGTGTCCCCATTCTAAAAGGGTAATGAATGCGAAGCAGGTGAGTCAGCCTTTTGTGCTTAGGACCAGGTGCTTTTCCTTTTTTTTCTCTTTTTTCTTTTGGGAAATGGCATGCTAAAACACACCCTGGCATTCATCCTGTTTGCAAACACTTCAGAGTATTGAAAACAGGTAGGGATATATTTTATGAGTGGGTTAGTCAGTTTTCTTTAATCATAAAAGAGAGACTAGCTTCTATGCTGTTCTATGCTTTTATAAGACTAGAACAAAATGAAATTGTAGGATGGTATAGCTGTCTTTAATTAGTTGCCTTTTAATTTGGTTGAACTTTGTTTTGCCACTGAGTGAGAATCGGAAAGTTAAAGGTCTGAACATCTGGAGAGCATCTAGTATATAGGGAGCATAAACTATGCTAGTTTCTTGCCGACTTGGATTCTATTGTTGACTAAAATGGGATATATTTTAGGAATGTGGCATTTGTGACTATCACTACTACTACAACTAAATCCAGCAGGTAGCTGCACTTGGATATCTGGTAGCGGAATTTGCTAGTGGTTGGCTTTTCTAATATTTCTCATAGCTGGATTTCCGGTAGCTGGATTTGCTAGTACACATCTAGCAAATTAGATAATAAAGTAGTAGTCACAAATACCACATTCCTAAAATGGGATGTATTTTAGGAATGTGATATTTGTGACTACTACTTCATTATCTAATTTACTAGATGTGTACTAGCAAATCCAGCTACCAGAAATCCAGATCCAGCTACCTCTGCTGGATTTCATATTTATTTGAATGCTCTGATGCATTTTTAAGCTGTTTAAATCCAATAGTCCTAAGACATAAAGGTTTTGACAGTGATTAAAAGACACAGAAAATTTGTAAATGATACAATGCTGTTGCGTGGAAAACCTTGTACAGATGATGCAGGCGAGCTGGTCCTTACTCTTTGAAATTTGGGGTTTTAGGTGGAGCTTGAGGGAGAGCTAGAAGAACCTGTTGCCCTGAGAATTGCGAAGGCTGTTGGACCTCTTGAAGCTTCACTACTCTTGTTTTAGGTGGGTTATTAAAATTCCTCATGACTAGTCTAGTCTAGGAGTGGATTAGCATCCTGCCTAGTCAAAAACTCTATAAAACTGCCAAAGCTGAAAGAATTGGCCTGATTCATACTATAAACATATTGATAAATTAAAATGAATTTTAAAGACATCAAAATGACTGTTTTCTTTCTGTTTTAAGTTTTGTAACCATAGGGTTCCAGTATCTCCTGATATTCCAGGAGAAAATCCAGAGAAAAGGTTTTCACAGTCATAAAAACCTTTCTTAACTGGGTTAAAAGTTGCAATACTTTACTGCAGTGTTTTAAAAAAGATGCCATTATTTCAAAATTAAAGGTAAAGCCTCTCTTTCAGTTGAGTTGAACTCATAGGACTACATGGAAATGGCCATATAGTTTTCTTGACAATTACATGGGAAGTTCAGTAGTGATGAACCTCTGGCTGATAGACTATGTTCTTCTAATTATTTGGTATCCAAATGTTTTGCCAGCAACTGTGGTTGGCATCTTTAGAGGTGAAAGTGAACACAAATAGTTGGTCATTAGAACATAGCCTGTTAGCACAGAAACTCATCACCTCTGGACTGACACGGATTATGAAAGCCTTTATCAAAATAAGGAAATTGTTTGGCATTCCCATCCTCTAACTGATTTCCCCCCCTTAGACTAAACTACATCTCCAAGCTTTTTCTAATGGTCTATCCAACTATTAATTAGATCCAACTTAGTTTCTATGATCAGCCGAAGTTAACTGGGGGTCACTGTCTATAACTGGGCTGTTCTACAGTTGCAGCCTATTAGAATAAGAATCAAACCAGTTTAAAGATTACACCACTGAGGGAGAGTTGGACTCAAATGGATATAAATAGCTCTTCTCTATTCCGTGAAATTATTTATTTACTTATTAAATTTAGGATACTTTCAGGGGGCTTTCGTTATCTACTTACTCTGGCTCTTTTGTAGAGGTTGCTGGGAGAGAGAAGGGAGGAAGAAAGAGGAAACATTTTCTTTTTGTAGTTTCCTGGTGCGTTCACAAAGTTTTTTAGACTTTTTCTTTACTACTAGAAAAAGAAAAGGAAAAATATAGTACTATTGTATTTGGCTATGTGTTAGAATTCACCTGATTAGAAATATCCGTATTTATGCTTTTTTTCAAACTAAATCAAAGTATTTGGTTTTTAAAAAAAATAGTAGTTGATTGGAAAAGGAAATAAATGTTTATCTCAAATTTAAAAGAGGAATCCTTTGACTTTCTTTACTTTTTAAAAAATTAATGTGGTGGTGGATATACATATTTTGAAAAAGACATTTGCATACTGGGAAGTAGCGAGACTGGTTGGTCACATCAGCTGGAAATTGTAGATACTGGAAAAACTAGTATTTCAGGTTCCCAGTACAGCATCCTATCCAAAGAAGAAGCCTAAGTATTTCCTCTGCAGGAAGGGGAGAATTCATTGTGAGTGACAATAGTTGAAATCCCAAACTGAGTCTCCATCAGACATTTCTGTTACATTTGCATTTCTCACTTGTAGTAGTGAACATCCAAATAAGCCCTGGGAGACTGTACATAAACAGCCTGATTGAATATGAAAGCTTTTCTCCTTAGACCAGTACATGAGACGTAAATAAAACAGAGCAATCAATAAAGAAGTGCAGTAGCTGAATTTACAGAAACAAGATATGAAACAATATTGTTTTTAAGCAGCAAAAAGGTATTTTTTGGATGTGTTTTGTGGAGTGAGTTTCTTTTCAAAGGCAGATACAGAAGAATCAGAGATTTGATTGAAAGTAAGGGAGATAGGGTGAAAGTAAGTATGCCAACAGGCAACTAAAGGCAGCTATGCCATGAACATGAACAGAGTCCCCTGGGAGTTGGGCGGCATATAAATCCATTTAAATAAAAAATAAATAAATAAATAA
This sequence comes from Diadophis punctatus similis, assembly GCA_023053685.1. NCBI lineage: Eukaryota > Metazoa > Chordata > Lepidosauria > Squamata > Dipsadidae > Diadophis > Diadophis punctatus. The sequence goes on along the minus strand of JALIGW010000001.1, from coordinate 301,692,265 downwards.
ATAAATAAATAAATAAATAAATAAATAAATAAATAAATAAATAAATAAATATAAATAAATAAATAAATAAATAAATAAATAAATAAATAAAATTTAAATAAACATTACTGGAAAATGAATCATTTAGGTGGAGGTGGGGATTCTTTCAAAGTCCAGATGTTTCAAAAAAGCTTCATATCCTGCTGGATATTTGTGATAATTTTACCTCAGAATGGAGATTACCGTATTTTTCAGAGTATAAGACGCACCGGAGTATAAGACGCACCTTAGTTTTGGAGGAGGAAAATAGGGGGAAAAAATCTACCTACCAAGTATTCATCTGGCTAGCATCCTTAGTCTGTTCAGCTTCAGCACATTATTTTATCCCCTGGTTAGGGCTGAAAAAAATATTTTTCGAAGGGAGTAGGAATGAAAACAAGCCTGCAAAGACTTAGGGCTGGAAAAAACTACTTCGGAGGGAGTAGGAATAAAAAAATGCTGCAAGCTGGTAAGCTCTTAAGCACCTCGTTAGGGCTGGAAAAAAAAAGCTTAGAAAAAGCTACGTTTGGAGTATAAGACGCACCCAAATTTTCAGCCTCTTTTAGGGAGGAAAAAGGTGCGTCTTATACTCCGAAAAATACAGTATATAGGTGACGTGAAAATGCAGTCACCATTCCAACCATTGTTTTCTGCTATGAACTTAGCCTTTCAGCATCTTTAGTGATTATGATGGTCCTTTTTAAAATCCTTTTTTCCCCAGCAAAGCATTTGATAGAATAGCCCTAGACATTCTGATTTATAGGTTGATTAAGTATGGAGAATTACATGTCTATTAGCTAATAGCTACAAGCCACAGTTGGCTTAAAAACAATACTCCAGAGAGTGCGGATCAACAGTTGCTTGTCATACTGGCATAAAATAACGAATGGGTACCATAAGGCTTGATTTGGGTCCAGCTGCTCTTAAACATTTTTTATTTATGGCATGAACACAAAGGTGAAGGACATGCATATCAACTTTGACAATTCAAAAGACAGAAACAAAATGCAAAATAATATTGATAGCTTTGAGAAGTCAGCTAAAAATAAACAAATCAATTATAGTTGAGACAAATGTAAAATTCTTCTTTAGGAGAAAAAAATACAGGAAGAGTTTGGGGATATGTAGCTTGGTAATAATGCTTGTTAAAAGGATCTTAGAACAGTAACTAATTATAGCTAAGTGTAACTGCAAAAAGAGCAAACAAAATTTAGTTCTTCACTAATGGATAGTTTATAAATGAAAGGAAGAAATTACTTCCACTTTGTTCTGCATTAACCAGGCTCTACTTCAAGCAGTATGCCGAAATTACTACATTATAAAAGAATTAGAAAAACTAGATTCTGAGATTGCAGCAAGGATGATTACGAGTTGGAAACTTAGTTGGAGTCATGATACAGCAAAAAATATTTGTGCGCTTAGTCCAATACAGAGGTCTTCAAACTTGGCAATTTTAAGACTTGTGGACTTCAACTCCCAGAATTCTGGGAGTTGAAGTCCACAAGTCTTAAAGTTGCCAAGAGTGGGGACCCCTGGTCCAATACCACTGTACAAAACAGTGCCACTGCTGTACACCAGGAAGCCTGGTGAAGAAACTGATAAATCCAGGTAAATAGAATTCTACGGACAGGAAGACAGGAAGACAAAGAGAAGGAGTGTAACAAATGATGCTTTCTCAGGGAGTCCAGCCTTAAGAGTCTCCAATTCTTGCACTGTTCTGTTTGGGTTTTTTTCTCCTTCACAGTCAGTGTTCTTGTGGGTTCAGATGTAGAATTGTGTCTGTACCAAGTACTAGAGTGGCAGGGGTTATAGATATATTTGTAAGGGTCTGTGCTTGTTATCTAGTGGTATATTTCCATTGTTACATTTCATACATCAAATTATTTTTAATACATCACATTTGATATGGATGACATTTTTCATATACAGAACCAGTGAAATGGTGATAGTTTTTTCCATCTCCTGTTATTCGTTGCCAATATGCTTGAAGGAATTGATTTATTGATATTGGAATCTAACATATCTGTTGAGTACCAGGATGAGGAAAACTGAAGTAAATCTGATTTCTGAATTCAGAACTCTAATATTGATTATCAGAGGAACCAATGCTATCTCTCTTATTGCATAAGACAAGTTCAACAAGAGAAATTTATATTGTAATATCTTAGAAAAAAAACAAATTAAAGGTAAAGAATAATATGGGGAATCTATAGTCTGTATTATCTTGCCCCAAAGCCAAATACTATTTTCATTTTCTGCCTTGCCTGCTTCTTTTTCAAATACTCAAGCTGAGATTTAGACATATTCTTCCCCATAGTCTAATTTTCTCAGTTTAGAACTGTACACAACTGCGTAAATCCTCACACTTTCCCTCCACCCCTGTTGTGTATGAAGATTGAAAGCAGCTCTAGATAAAAGCTAGAAAATTAAGAAAGCAGGCTCCCTTAATGGGCATCTGAAAGATTTATGAAAAAGCTCTTTGAAACTGCAATGTTAAAAGAAGGCATGTGAGAGTTTGAGCTTGCTAATGATGATCGACATGAGTAGAAGGGCTTTCCCTTAGGCAAGGATTGCATATGGCAGGAAATACTGCAAGCAGTAATGGATGAATTATGTTACATCAGGGAGGGGCAACATATGGCTCCTAAGTGACATGAGGACTCAGAATATTTTATGTGACTCATGCACCTGTTCCAAATGCTGAAAATGTCCACTTTCCTTTGACAAAAGTGGGGCTGTTTAGATAACTATTGAACAAATCGTTACAGGGGATAGCAATATAGCAATAGCACTTTACTTATATACCGCTTCATAGTGCTTTACAGCACTCTCTAAGCGGTTTACAGAGTTCAGCGTATTGCCCCCAACAATCTGGGTCCTCATTTTACCCACCTCGGAAGGATGGAAGGCTGAGTCAACCTTGAGCCTGGTGAGATTTGAACAGCTGAACTAGCAATCAGCTGAAGGTCGCAATGCTGCTTTTAACCACTGCGCTATCTCAGGCGCAGGGATTCAGCAAGCAGAAACGTAATGCAGCAATTTTGCATGGTGATCCACCTAGACATGGCGGTTGTATGACTTAAAGCGATCAACATTTAGCAAATCATTAAAATGATTGGTGGGCTGCACTTGGTTTAGAGGTCACATGTTGGGCAACTTGTTTCACAGGTAATGTAGGAAACTGGCCATTGGATTTTTCAGAGGTTTCTATAAACATATTTGAATTGGGCTAATTACTCCTGCCCTTTAATTCACTGCTGAATTCAGCAAGCAAGCAGTTTTTTCAAAGTAAATTATTTTTATGCCTAGTGGGGAAGCAATTGTGTATGATCAAAGAGAGAGAGAGAGACTTCCTCAGAATCTCTTGCAAAGTCAATTTTTAGGCTTTTACTTTTTTACATTTCTAATGTGATCAAGTGGAGACAATCTATGTAGTTTTGGTTTGTTTTTTCAAACCATGATTCAACTTCTATCTGGATGACTGAAAATTTTCATCAACATATTACTACAAATTGGAAAAAGGAACAAAAAGGGAAAGTTAGAAAGTCTCTAATACTTTTTCTTTTTTGTTTATTGTTGTTTATTTTTTTGTTGCATCATTTTTAATATGCAGAAACAATAAGTAACAATGCCATAGAGACTTTAGTATTAAATTTAAGATAGAAACCATCATTATGTAACAAATAATGTATTTTGCAGTTGTTTATTAATGCCATATTTACCTTTGGATGTAAAATTTAAACAATCTTATGTTTATCAACATTAATAATTTAGAAATCACAGTTGATGTGAGACACGAAAGACCAGGACCACAGATGAAATTCCAATTGAACAGATTTATTGCTCATGCCTGTACAAAGGAATATTCTTAACTTAATGGTAAGCACCTGCTAGAAGTTAGATACCAGTCAACAGAATTCGGGGGTTGGGTTGGGTTTGGACTTAGCACGTTTGTGGCTATGTAGCAACTCTTGGCTGATTCCTCTTTTAACTCCTCCCCCAAGCTTTGCCACTCTTCCTGATATAATTAATATTGATATAAACTTTTTTAATCTTTAAAAGTTAAATTATCTAAATATCAGTGTGTTAATCTCAAGTAAACACCACTGTTCCAAATATAATATAATCTACCAACTTGTGTTTTATAAGAACAGCATAAAACAATATGAAGATGCAAAAAAGGAAACAGACTTAGATAAAAGCTGAATTTAAAGCATTAAGGAGTTTTATAATTTTATAATTAACATGATTTAGAGTCATAACTGAGTTATTTCATTTAAAGGGAAAACAAAATCTTTATAAAATCTTACAATATTATTAAAATGAAACTTTTAATCCACACTGATGGTAAATTAAATCCTCCAGGGCAGTGAATAGAAGCTGGCTTGAGGCTATAGTAAATGTATCCTCAAGAGAAATAATGATGCTTCCAGCCTTGAGGGAAGGCTGATCCACTCTCCCATCAAAATGCTGTTACTTAGCCTGGATATTCTGCATAATTATTTTCTCATCTCTAACCTCCTGCTTCTTCCCCCCCCCCCCCAATTTTTTTTATTATTTCCACACAGACAATACACATATTTATAGATTCATTTTCATTTCATTTTTCTATACATTCCATTCTTATTTTATATATACATTTCTCAACCTCCTGCTTCTTGAGATAGTTGTTGAGAATGGTAGATCATAGTTGCAGAAAGCCTTGGAAGGAACTTATTACATACCGGTAGGTATGTTTCAGAGTGATTTCAAGATTATGCATGCCACTGAGAATACACTGCTTGCAAATGATCTTTAGTGACACAAGGATAGGGGAAGAATGACCCTTCTGGTGTTGCTTTATTTCTTCGAAGCCTTTAGTACCATTGATTATTTTCTTGTGATTTCTGGATCTTTCTAGATTCAAAACACCTGCTAAATAAGCAGGTGCAGCTGTGGCCAGGAGATCCATCATATCTCAATCGCCTCTTAACTTGCACTATGGCAAAACATTCTCCATGGAGCTATTCTTTGAGAGCTTACAGAAGTTGCAGCTAATCCAAAATAATAACTTAGGTTGTTATGAGTGCATCCTCTTAACTTATACAACATCATTACTTCAAGAACTGTTCTGGTTTTGAGTTGTCTACTACAAGGGTCCATGGATCGGCATCAGTCCAGGGCATGCCAGCAACTGGGCCGCGCAAACAAGCGAAGTCCCATCCTTGAGGTGCTGGCAGCATGCAAAACCATGCCCCCTCAGGTCCGTGGAAAAATATTTCTCCATGGAACTGGGCCCTGGTGCCCAAACGTTTGCAGTCCACTGGTCTGTTGGGTGCAGTTCAGAATATTGGTTTCACTTTTGAAGCTCTATGTCAGTCAGGATGTGGGTATTTGCAAGATAGTCTATATCCAGTGATATCTTCCCTTCTAGTTCGATCTTGTAAAATAGGCTCTCTTTATACTCTTTTCTAGAAGGATCACAGAATGACATTATAATTTAGCTATTTCAGCTGGCCTTGGCAGTTGAAATATTGTGATATTGTTCCCTATGATATTAGTGTTTTAGGCTATTATGATGCATGTCCCTCGTATTTATGTATGTTGTTAAGTTTTATTATTATTCTATTACTGTTAGGTTTTTAACCTGATTTATGAATGCCAGAAATCTTTCAGAGCTGTTAGAGATTGAGTGGCTTCTAAGTATATAAATAAATAAATAAATAAAATATCCTTCTTTCCTCCCCTTTGTCCAGATATTTTGAATACCAAATCCTATTCTATATAGCCTGTATTATGGTTGTAATAATCTAATCCAGTGATGGCAAATCTTTTTTTGCTCGGGTGCCCACACCCATAATATAATGCCTTCCCCCTGCGCATGTGCGCACAATCCCCCCGCACTGCCCCCCCCCACAGTGCCTCCGGAGTCTGTGGATGGCGAAAAATGGCCCAACAGCCCAACTGGAAGTTCGGCTTTCCTGAAGCCTGGGGAGGGTGAAAAACGGCCCAACGGCCCAACCAGAAGTTCATTTCTGAACTTCTAATAGGCCCGTTGGGTCCATTTTCCGCCATCCACTGGCTCAGGAGGCTTTCCTGAAGCCTGGGGAAGGCGAAAACGACCTCTCCCCGCCCTCCGGAAAGCCGAAAATCAGCTGGCCAGCACGCACTTGCGCGCTGGAGCTGACATAGGGCAATGCCTCGTGTGTCCTCAGATATGGCTCGGCGTGCCACCTGTGGCACTCATGCCATAGGTTCGCCATCACGGGTCTAATCCATCTAGCTGGCTCCAAGTTAGTAACCCAGAACTTACCACCCATGTTCTCTTTATCTGTTTATAAAAATTACAGACTTTTCTACCTTTTTTCTATAATCATTTAGTACACATTATTGTTTACAATATTTAGAACATTTATAGATATAAATGAAAAGAAACAATAATAGGGGTGCTGTTAGAGTATTATGCAGTTGGGAGAACTTGACAAAGAGGGAAAAGGAGATGAGGATAGGGCTAAATGCAATTGGTTGGGAAATTATAAAACAATACTCTTCAGTTGCACTTGACTACAACTCCCATCACTTTCGAACAGCATTACTAATGATTATGCATGCTGGTGATAATGGCAATTATGGAGGGTATCAGTTTGATGAAGACCAGAGTAAGGTTAAAAATAGATCTTTTGCTTTACTTCAGAAAAGTCCATGATGCAAGAAGCTTTTTATTATTTTTCTTTCATGACAGAGTAAAGGAGAGGCTTAATAAGAAATATAGAGGGAAGGCTCTAAGTTTCTCACTGTGAAGAAGGTTGAGCAACAAACTGGTTTGTTGCTAGAAGCAGCATTCTTGATTATTGAATTCTTCTTTCATCAACATTGTTTGTTTTGGCTTGTGCCAACCGTGAGACAACTAATACTGGACTTTTTCAGGGGAACTGAAGGAGGCATGTTTAAAGACAAAGGTGCAAGATTTTGTAATGTGCTTTATTCATTTTTAAAAGTTCCATTTTGTAGCCAACACTCTTTTCTGTTCCAGGAGGACATACTGAAATATTGTTTTTCCATGGGTGTGTTACTACATTTGTTTGCCCAATCTACTAATGGATTTTGAAGTGGTCCTTCTTGTAACTTGGGTAAATTTTGTGTTTGACCTGGCATTGCTTACATATTGTGTAACTACTTGTTTTTTTCCTCATAAAGTAAAATAGCTATGTTAAAAAAAATGGGGTGAGGTCTTTGAGTACCCCATGGGATCACTTCCATGGGCCTTTGAAATAATTGGAAGAGGAGCGATTTTGGTTCAAACTGCAATTGACAGATTGGAAAATACAGCCAAGAGGTATTCTAGTGGCATATTTGGCATTCTATTTATTTTTTTATTTAAACAATATTTTAAAGAAATAATGCAGTTGGGATTGAAGTTTGGCACATTCTGGAAGATTTATTGATGGACCTCAGGCATCGAGCAGCCTATTCTTGATTTAGTCTTAAATGCCATTGTTGCAAAAGTCAATATGCTAATGGCATGTATTTATTCAAAGACCTCTTAACCTTGCTTTTAGGTAAAAGGGCTCCTAGAGTGAATTTACAAAGTTCAGTAGTATGACTCTTCCTGCCCTCTGACTCACAGTTCAGGTTATCACATACAGTATATAGAGAAAAAGGGACTAGAGGGAAGAGGAACAAAATGAAACCGAGTAGAAAGGAGTTCAGATTGATAGGTAGATATTGTGTTCTGTTTTTTTAATAATAGCAATAACAAAGTAACTTCCTTTTCCCCTCTCTCCTTGAAAGAAAAATCTGATAACTTTTTCCCATGAAAAGACTGAGCTTTGTTCAGTTCAGTTCTAAGCAGTATGTAAGCCTGAAATCTACATAGTATCTGCCCAATCTACTTGTTCTTGCAGATTTCTTTGATTAAACAATGTTATCTATTTGGACCCTGGAAGTGGACCTTCTCTATAGTAGTGCCTGTCCTTTGGGATGGGGTTTTCCTTGAGATCCAGATGGCCCCAACTTGGTTCTTGTTTAGAAGAGAGCCATGAAGCTTTTAATCCAGGCTTTTGGCAAGGGAGAATGAGATCCTTCACTGCATTCAATCTGATCTGTTGTGCTTGCTATCTTTTCTCTTTCTCTTTTATTGATTTCATTATAACTTCTTTGATTGTTGTGAGCTGCCCAGAGTATCGGGAGTCAGGCACATACAAGTTTAATAAATAATGATGATAATAATAACCTGGCAATCCCTTGCAATTAGAATATTTAAAAAAACCGTAGCTCAGGGCACTTGGTCTCCGACAGAGGCACAATTCAACATAAACAGGTTGGAGCTACTCTGGCGCTCAAACAGCTGAAACACATGGTGGCCGGTCGGCACGTTCTAGTCCTTACCGACAATGTGGCTGCAAAAGCCCACATCAACCGGCAGGGGAGCACCATGTCCCGTCATCTCATGGACGAGGCTAGCGCTCTGGGCAGAATGCCACCTTCTGGCGGAGCACATCTCCGGGGTGGCCAATGTGACTATACCACACCACTATAGACCAGGCGGAGTGGAGCCTCCATCCCTCTCTTTTCCAAGCCCTGGTGACTCGCTTCAGTCTCCCCATCATAGACCTCTTCGCCACCCTGGAGAACGCCAAGCTGCCCAGATATTTCACCCAATTCCGGACCCAGGGAGCAGAGGTAGCGGACGCCCTCTGCTGTGACTGGTCTTCCGTCTTGCTATATGCGTTTCCCCCCTCTGCCTCTCCTCCCCAAGGTCGTCCGGAAGATCTTGGAGGAGAGGGCCAAAGTGTTACTCCTTGCTCCTCACTGGACCAGGAGAGCCTGGTTTGCGGACCTCAAAGCTCTGTCAGTCTGCCAGCCATGGAGAATCCCACCGACAGAGTTGTTGCTATGCCAGGGGTCAGTGGTACACCTGGACCCACGGTGGTACCAACTGATTGCCTGGTGCTTGAGCAGGGTGCTCTAAGGCGCCGCAATGTCCCGGACAGTGTCATTTGGACTCTCCAGGCCTCCAGGAGGCGGTCCACAGAAAGAATTTATTCGGCCACTTGGAATTTTTTTTGCTCCTGGTGCTCACAGGTGGGGTATTCCCCTGTTGATCTATCCATCACAAACGACCTCAAATTTCTGCAGCATGGCCTTAACAAGGGTCTTTCCCCCAACATGCTTTGATGTCAGGTGGTGGCACTCTCTTCTGTTTTGTCCTGCGGTTCTCTGGACTCCTTATCTCAACATTCCCTGTTGCGCAGGTTCTTGAAAGGGGCTGTAAATTTGTGTCCTCCCATCATCCATCGGTACCCAACTTGGGACCTCTCAAAGGTTCTCCTGTCGCTGACGGGTGCCCCCTACGAGCCCTTGAGGACCACTTTGCTTCGCCACCTTACCTGTAAGGTGGCATTCCTAGTGGCGATCACCTCTGCTCGGAGGATCTCTGAGCTTGCTGCCTTGTCTGTTAGGGGGGATCTCTGTACATTTCATTCTGATCAAGTGGTCCTCTGACTGGACCCCACGTTTGTCCCAAAAATAAACTCTTACTTTCACAGAGCCCAGGAAATTGTCCTGCCCAATTTTTGCCCCAATTCTTTGCACTCTTTAGAGAGACAGTGGCACAAGCTTGATGTTAGGAGGACCCTGAAGATCTACCTCAAGCGCACTTCCACCCTTTGCAGATCAGAAGTGCTTTTCGTCTCCTTTCAACCTTCTTCCTTGGGACAAAAGTCGTCCTCCTCCACCGTGGGGCGCTGGCTGCGTAGCGTAATTGTGAAGGTTTATGACCTACAGTCCTTGCCACGACCTACCAGGGTGACAGCGCACTCAACATGTAGCGCTGCAATGACGGCTGCGTGGTCCACTCAAGCGTCCATTGAGGAGGTCTGCCGGGTGGCCACTTGGGCCTCACCAACTCCCTTTATCCGCCACTACAAAATTGACATTTTTGCGTTGGCTGAGGCGGTGTTTGGTCTCAAGGCCCTGCAACGCATGGTGCCACAGACTGGGGATGCCAGCCAGACTTAGCCCTCCCAATGGACAGACTGATTTGGTATGTCCCATTCTTGGAGGTTAGCTCCACCAACTAAGGAGAAGGGGCGTTGGTCTTACCTGATAAGCCTCTTCTCGTAGGGTGGAGCTAACCTCCAATCCCACCCAAAGTTAGTCTAGTCTGACCTTCGGGACATCAAATTGTTTTCTTCTATAATGTTTTACCTGGGAGCTACACGCCGAGTCTGTCCATCGTCCTTTGTCAAAGAGGGAGAATTAAGGCAGGAGGACGAAGAAACACAATTTGACAGACTCAGTCCTCATTGGCTGAAGGGACGGTGTCATCCCATTTTTGGAGGTTAGCTCCACCCTACGAGAAGAGGTGTATCAGGTAAGACCAACGCCCCTTCTCTGCACTCTTTCTAGGGTCTCCGCATCTTTTTTGTATCATCGTGACAAGAATTGGACACAGTATTCCAAGTGTGGCTTCACTAGTGCAGTATAAAACAGTACTGTCACTTCTCATGATCTTGATATAATCATTAAAATATGTCCTGCATTGTAGAAAACATTTGTGGTGTCTTGTTAGTGTTTTGAACAGTGTGATCTCATATGTCTTGATTCTTCTATTTCAAAGTTTTGCTTAGTTCCCCATCTCTCATAATGCTTAGTCTCCAGCTCTTCTGGCATCTTTGTTTCTCTTATCTGATCATGTTCCAGTGAGGAGAAACAGGAATGAGCATTTTGCCTCTGCTCTTCTGTGTTGCATCCTTTTGTTTTCTCTCCTGACACTACATGATGTCTGGTTCAAGCATCTGTATGCATTTGAATACTAACATTTGTTCATCAAAAGATCTCAACTATGGCAGATAAAAATGAAATGAGATGATTATGGTAGGGAATTTATGTAGTTGGCTCTTCCTTTTCTGTATTGTAGCATAGTTGTAAAATGAGAATCTGACGTCATTTGCAAAGCGTTTTTGTTGTTTTCATCTGGGGAATTTATTTAGTGGTTAGCTAGACACAGATGCATCTGCTTCTGTTATATCATTTATCAGGGCCTGATTCCAAATGGGATGTCTCTGTGTATGGAATAATATATGGAAATACAATTATGTGTCTTTAATTGACTTGAATAACTCTCTCCTGCAATAACAACTGATTGTTGATGTAGATGAAGAATGGTGTGATGTTTTATAATTGTACCATAATGCCTTTTCCCCTTGAATTTTTCAGTTTTAGTTATAATTCTACAGGTAGTTGAGGCAGTAACATTCTTCTTCTTGGTGTTCTCATAACAGTCCTATGAGTGGGTTAGTTTGAGCGATAACAGTAATTACTGCACAGAATAACTTGATGCCATGGTTGTTTTGAGATTTGAACTTCATGGCCAAAATCCAACATTTGGTGCTACTGATCTTCATTCTTGTTTCCTCTGGTATATATACATAACTCAAACTACATATATGGGTAAAGTATTAGTTTTGGAAGCAGGTAATTTTTGTGAACACTTATAACAATATGCAAATGGATAAATGTTGGTACTCTGTTCACATTCCATGAAGAACAAGCTATTATGAACCTTTATCTCTTGTTTATCATATGCAGAATACCTGTATGGGTTGTTATCAGCTGTCATATCTCTGCAGGCATTAAATTCTTTTCTGGAATACTGCCATGATATCAAAACATACAAGGCAGTACCTGGAATGATTATTTCTGGTTTGTTGGATTGTGTAACATGTGAAAAATAAGAAAGAAACATTCCATTGCAAAATGCACAAATTAGCACTCCCTCCTAATACAGAATAGAACTACAAATTAGTCCAATGGGATTTTTTAGGGAGGCTGTTGCTCAGAAAAATGAAATATCTACAAACTTTTCTAGATAAGACCGGTCTCAGTTGGTCCCATGTTCCCAGTAGATTTCCATGTTCCATTTTAAAACATTGTGTTTTGCCAACAATGCAGGTATGACTATTTGTTCTGGTCTGCAGGCAGTCTGGTTGCCTGCAGTCTGGATGAAAGAGGCTGCAATGTACTTCAGACAGGACTCATTTCAGCCAGACAGTAGGGGGAAAAAAAGAAACATAATTTTTCTCTTGCATAAATTCCATGCTCACGGATGTGTACTTTCTCCAGTCCTTTCCTCATCCCATGCCCATATTTTCAGTCTTCTGGTAACTAGACCAGGGGTCACCAACCTTTCGGACCTCAGGGACCACTAAATTCATAATTTTAAATCCCATGGACCATTAATATGATCTGCCTAATGGGTGGGCGTGACTAGGTGGTCATGTGACTGGGTGGGCGTGGCCAACTCGATGTCTCTCACATCAAGGGGTGCCTCCCCAGCCTCTACTCGCCCCTCCCCTCCCATCCACTCCTCGCTTCCCCGCCTGGGCTCCTTAGGGCCCCAACAGGAAGCACTTGTTGGAGCTAAGCAACCACCATGAGAAAGAGTTGGCAAAACAGCTGGCTCAGTTCAAATTGGATCTGACTGAGAAGGAGGCTCGGCCAGAAGCACCTCATTGAGGACAACGAGCATAGGCTTTCCAAGCAGAGGAAAGACCTGTAGGAGTGTAAGGCCAGGTGCCAGCACCTGGAGGCTCAGCGGACTGAGATGGTCAGCCAGTTCCAGGCCATGATGCAGTCCCACTGGAACAAGGCCCTCCGACTCTTCGCCACCAGTGGCAATTCCCTCCAACCTTCGTCCAAAGCCCTGCACCAGGAGGCTGAAGCAGACCCCAAGTTGGAATTTCTCCCCCCATCCAACCCGCACAAAAAGACCCCAAAGGGGGAGACTGTCTGCAGCAACACAAACGTTTATTGCACATATCCGGCCCAGGGGCCGTAGTTTGAGGACCCCTGATTTAGGAGCTGAGATAGCGCAGTGGTTAAAAGCAGCATTGCGACCTTCAGCTGATTGCTAGTTCAGCAGTCCAGCTGTTCGAATCTCACTAGGCTCAAGGTTGACTCAGCCTTTCATCCTTCCGAGGTGGGTAAAATGAGGACCCAGATTGTTGGGGGCAATATGCTGAACTCTGTAAACCGCTTAGAGAGGGCTGGAAAGCACTATGAAGCGGTATATAAGTCTAAGTGCTATTGCTATTGCTATTTAGTGCAATATAAAAAATGCAAATAAATTTTTTGCAGACCACCAAAATTTTCTCGCGGACCACTTGTGGTCCACGGACCACCAGTTGGTGACCACTGGACTAGACCATACTTCCTCAATTCCTGCATCAGACCATTTATCTTTGTTTCCTCACTAAAACACGTGCTTTCTATTAGGTTTTTGGGTTTGCTATGTCCTAACTCACTTCCAATTAGGACAGAAACTAAAATATGTTCTTCTCCATCTTGGGAGGAGCCAGCAGTCAGGATGGGTTGTCCTCATCCAATCAGTAATGAGGACCGAGTCTATCTTTTTTTCTTTTGCCAGGCTCCGCCCTGCTAGTGCCCAGTTTTGACTTGATCCTCAAAACCATAAATATATGTACCAATTCATAAAATCACAATAAAATCACAATGAAAATATAGATTACAACTAAGACTAAAAGATGGGGAGGAAAGGAAGCAAAATTTATTTCTATTGATGATGTTTTGGTCTTGCAAGCACCACATAAATTGTTGCTATACATAAATAACAGTCAAGTATGAGTAACTGTGGTTCAATGTCAAACATGTTTTTTATTGCATCTCATTGCGTCACGTTCTGAAACCTTCAATGCAAATAGAATAATTTGTTTTATCAGTCAATTTTGAAAATTACTTATTCTAATAGTGTCTTTAGCATAATATTTGTTGTTGTTGTTAGTTGCGAAGTCATGTGCGACCCATCGCGACCCCATGGATAACGTTCCTCCAGGCCTTCCTGTCCTCTACCATCCTCTTGAGTCCATTTAAGCTTACGCCTACTGCTTCAGTGACTCCATCCAGCCACCTCATTCTCTGTTGTCCCCTTCTTCTTTTGCCCTCAATCGTTCCCAGCATTAGGATCTTCTCCAGTGAGTCCTTCCTTCTCATTAGGTGGCCAAAGTATTTGAGTTTCATCTTTAGGATCGGAAGATTAGCGGAGGATATCAGAAGACAATGGCAAACCAGTTCTATATTGTTCCCAAAAAAGTAATGCGAATGTATCTATGAGGTTACCAGGTCTGGAGAAAAACCGGTATCTTTACCTAATGCATATTCAAAAAAACCTCTTAATATAAAAGAAGCACTGCTGGACCTTACCAAAGTAAAATCTTATTCTTAACCCTGTTTTTAGACGCCTTCTGCTATTATTGATCTCCGTGCTGGTACTCATATAGTTAACTCTCATGAGAGAGGTATCCCATAATCTCACAGAGATGTATCCCATTGTCTTTTCTGCTGCTATAGTCATCTTGTGGTGATGAATTTACATAAACCAGTTCTGCAAAGCACTTACCTCTGTTTTTAAAAAGTTGGATGTACTGTACATCCAATTAGTTTTACCAGATTGTTTCTTTTTCTTGCATAGCCTTTAATTGCAATAACTGGATTCAAATTTTTCCTTTCAAGAGAAGAGCATATCTTGTTAGCTTATACGGGAAAGAGATGTTAACATTTATTTCGATCTTATTTTTGTTTAGATTTTACATACCCTTTGTGGGGAAGGTAGGGTTTTGCTCAATGTACATTTCTATTTTTTTAAAAAAAACCATTTTGTTGATGTGTTATTTAGATATATCTGGCTGCATATACATTCAGATATTGGTGTATTTCAAAATGAATATTTTTAAGTATTTGATTCTACATAACAAAGATGATGCTCTGAATGTTAAAGTTGCTTTAATTTGCCATATACGCATTGGCCATTTGGATGTTATGCGTGTTTAGAACAAGCATTTGTCCTAACTTTGCTTCTTTTTCCTCCTAAAAGTTATCTGTATAAGAAATTGTGAGCATGCACTTATGCTCATTCTGAACTTGGCAAGATGATTTTATGAGCCATGGTGGCACAGTGGTTAGAGTACAGTACTGCAGGCTACTTCTGCTGCCTGCCTGCAATTTGGCAGTTCAGATCTCACCAGGCTCAAGGTTGACTCAACCTTCCATCCTTCCAAGGTGGGTAAAATGAGGACTGAAATTGTTGGGGGCAATATGCTGACTCTGTAAACCGCTTAGAGAGGGCTGTAAAGCACTGTGAAGTGGTAAATAAGTCTAAGTACTATTGCTATTTTATGCTGCCTTGCTCAACCTGCCGTTCCAACCCAAGCATGCAGCATTTGGAGGACACCAGGCTGGGAAAGCTGGCCTGAAGTCTAGAGCCTATGAATAGTTGAGCTTTCCTCATTTTAGCTTTTCAATCCTGGTTGTTTATTAGAATCCTGTATTACACTGTCCTCCCCTCCCATCTGATTACCGATATTTTGCCTTTTGTATAATGTATACAAATTGGTTTCTGAAGTTGGAAGTTCTGCATGTTGATATTCATGGATCAAATTGTTTTTCTTTCCATTTCCCTAGGCCAAAATAGAAGATGATGATTTAGTCAGTACTGATTTGAGTATTTGAAATCGCATATTTCAAGAGTTTTGCTTCCTCCTGAAATCTAGTCTAACTAGCTTTCTTGTGACCTTCTAAAACTAGCTGTTGCTGTGCATGTCTTCATTTTATAGACCAGAGGTGAGGAGCGTTCCCTATCTTTGACTGGCTTTAAAAAAAAGCCATTTCACATACTACCCAGAAGACAGAGCAACCTCTCCTTTTGGGAGAGGAGCTTCTGCGGTAGCCCTTTCACTGTCACTTCAGGTTTCACTGACTGAAATGCTTCCCCCAAGTAAAACTGTGCTCTTCACTGCCTCAATTATGAGGGAGATATTCATGATCCTCAAGATTTGCAAAGTAAAATAAAAGTTAAGGTTTGGGTCAGGGGTGAAATCCTCCCGGTTTGGCCCGGTTCGGGCGAGTAGCGGTTGCGGCGGCTGCTTCGGAGAACTGAGATGGTAGCGTGAGGCTCCACCCACCCACCCCGACATCATCACTTCCTGGGTTTTTAAAAAACTTTTTAAAGCCTTTTTTCCCTGCCGGTTCCCCTGAAAGAAAGAAAGAGAGGAGCAGAGGGAGGGAGGGGGGAAGGGAAGGGATGGGCGAAAGAAAGAGAAAGAAAGAGATAGGTGTTAGAAGGAAAAAATCGGGACTCACTTTCCAACCGGGAGATCGCTTGTCAAAGAAGAAAAACAAATGCTGTCGCTTTAAATCAGGAGTCTCCAAACTTAGCCACATGGCTGGCTGAGGAATTCTGAGAGTTGAAGTCCACAAGTCTTAATGTTGCAAACTTTGGAGACTCCTGCTTTAAATTGAAAAGCCTTCGGAAGCTGCTCGGAAGGAGGTTTTTAATTGCAGAAGCGAAGTGACATTCAGCAGTGGATAAAAGGAAGGATTCTTATATGGTTCTATGTTTTTGAAGTTTTGGGGTTTGTGCAATATGGGCTTTGGGTTTCTAAAAGGGTTTGGGTGATTCCCATTGTGGCTAAATGACTTTCGTCCTGTGTCGTGTCTTGAGTGTGGGGCTGCTTATTCTGATTCTACTATACTGTGTTTTGTTAGCTGCCAAACCTTGCCATGGGGAAATTTCAAAATATCCCATCTTGAATGGGTTTTCTAGGGATCTGTTTGCCTGCTTGTATGAATGGAGCCAAATGTCAGGCTTCCATTTTCTATATGGTCATTATCTCATTATCTCTATTGGGCAGGAATGTGGAATGAGCTTCAGGCAGGTTCTTTGTTAGCAACTTGATTTTTCCTTGTTTTTCTGTGAGCCTTTTATTATGAGTAATATTTTATTTGGGGGGGTTGCTTCCCACACAAAAAAGAAAGACAGAAAGAGAGAGAGAGAGAGAGAGAGAGAGAGAGAGAGAGAGAGGGGAGAAGAAGAGGAAGAGAAGAGGAGAGGAGAGGAGAGGAGAAGAGAAGAGAGAAGAAAAGGAAAAGAAGAAAAAAGAAAAAGGAAAGGAAAGGGAAAAAAAGAAAAGAAAAGAAAAGGGAAAAAAAGAAAAAAAAGAAAAAAGAGAAGAGAAAAGAGAAAAGAGAAAACAGAGAAAAGAAAAGTGAAAAGAGAAAAGAAACGAGAAGAGAAAAGAAGAAAAGAAAGAAAGGAAAAAAGAAAAGAAGGAGGGAGGGAGGACGGACCACAAACCTGGCTGGCACTAGACACAGCTTCAGAGGATGCTTTGAAACAGCACAGCAAAGGCTGGAAGGGACCTCAGAGGTCATCTAGTCCAACCCCCTGCTCCCTGGCAAAATGGACTGCTAAATTGGCCGAACCCACCCAGTCACATGACCACATGGCCACGCCCACCCAGTCACATGACCACATGACCATGCCCACATGACCTCTAAGCCACACCCACAAACTAAGCCACGCCCACAGAACCAGTAGGGGAAAATTTAACATTTCACCCCTGGTTTGGGTGATAATACTCAGAATGACCCCAGAATATTGACTATTAGGGAAACTGCAATAAAAAACTGGTTTGGAAGAAAGAAGCAACTGACAAACTAAAACAGGGAGCAAAGAGCAGTTTACACTGCAAAGTTTTATACAGGTTCAATTTCTTCCCCTATATCAGGAATAGATAAATCTATGGGCTTATAACAGCCCCTACTATTTTACTGTGTTTGACTTCCAAAGACATTGACCTTGTGCTGCTGAACTATGAAGGCACATTTTTGATTTAAAAAGAAGAAGAAGAAATAAGGAACATATTAAATCTCTAGTAGGGGTTAATGCACCTTTTTAATAAAACAACATTACGTCTCAAATTCTTTTTAAGGGAAACATGAAAACTTCCATTTGTGTCAGTGGGAACAATCAATTTTCTTCCGACAAGATACACATTTTTATTCCCATTGTCTTGAGTACACATTTAGTCTTGAGTACACATTTTGTCATTTTTATTTAGCTTAGATCAAGAATATACCACACAGTGTTTGGAGAAATACAAAAATGAGAATACTCCTGGAAGTATGAATTGGGTTGACTTGCTTAATAGTGAGAAGGAAATGAAATTTTTAACCATCTCTGCTTACAATACTGTAGAATTGAGCGTCTTCTACATTTCCCTTTCTCTGGGTCATTATCTCCGTCTGGAGATTGTAAAAAGCACTTTCTGAAGATTTTTCCCTTTGCTGGTTCTTGAGAAGGAGAGAGAGTCTGCCATCAGCCATATTGATTTCATCTTTTTGTGATGAATGCTTAAGCCACTGCTTATACCAAGTAATTGGATTATTGTTTCTCTGGAATCTTTCACATCTGTAAATATGTTACTCTTTTCTTTCATGCATAGATTTCTCTCCCCCCCCCCTTTGAATATAAATAGGAAACATGAATATGAAGCTAGCTACTGGACCACCTGTCTATTTTATTACTTATTTATTTTTTTAGCATCAAGTGGTTTTTCTCTTTCAGTTGTGAAAGCTGCGTGGAGCTGCTGTTTGTTCGGGGATCTGGGAATTGCCAAGAGTGTGATACTCCTTTGCGGAAGAGCAACTTCAGAGTACAACTCTTTGAGGATCCAGCTGTTGACAAGGAGGTGGAAATCCGTAAGAAGGTGCTGAAAATGTAAGTATCAGAAAGCCTCAATTAAGAGAAGCCAC
Organism: Diadophis punctatus similis; assembly: GCA_023053685.1. Lineage (NCBI taxonomy): Eukaryota > Metazoa > Chordata > Lepidosauria > Squamata > Dipsadidae > Diadophis > Diadophis punctatus. The sequence goes on along the minus strand of JALIGW010000001.1, from coordinate 301,673,656 downwards.
CTCTTTTTTTGGTTTGTGCTTCCAAATTCATTTTAGCCATGTTTGTAAAAAGGCTTTGTTTAAAATATTTGCAAAATATTCTTATCTTGGATCTCAATATATTGCTCAGGAAGGTATTTTTTCTGGTTTCTCGTATTTTTCTTTTCTTTTTTTAAAAAACAAAATAGGGCAGAGCAATGCACAAAGAAACAGAGACACCTGATTTGTGCATAAATATCGTTCCATATGTCAATATTTCAGGCAGGAAACTTCAATTCTTTCTCTTAATTCTGATGTGTTGGGAGTTTTAATGCTTGGTTGTTAACATGAATACATTTAAAGTTGTGTTTAACAAGCATTTATATAGCATTTTAAAAATACAATTTGTAGAGCTTGACTGGCATAAGTATAGTGGTGTGACTATAAATCTCCAAATTTTAAATGCATATATATGCACAATCTTTTTAATAGAAGAAATAATATTTGGAAATTAACTTTCTTTTTATCTGTCTGGTCTCATTTCTTCATATGTTTTCTTTCTTCCCTTTCTTTGATCAGACTTAGATGATAGCAGGGGTGGGTTCCTGCCGGTACGCTCTTACCTGTTGGTCGCCGCAGAACCGAAGAAGGCGGTGGCGTTCACGGCGCGGGGATTCCCCCACCCGCTTTCCCCCACCCGCCTAGACGCCGCCATTTGCGTTCTTTTGGCCTCTGCGCATGCGCATAGCGTTCTGCTTGCGCAGAGGGCAAAAGAACGCAAATGCCGGCGTCCAGGCGGGCGGGAGAAAGCGGGCGGGGGAAGCCCCGCGCCGCGAACGCCACTGGCTTCTTCAGTTCTGCGGCAACCAACAGGCAAGAGTGTACCGGCAGGAACCCACCCCTGGATGATAGGCTCCTTGGTAGAAAAAGTTGTCCTTCATGTAAAGTGCCAGGATATTATCCACCATCTCAGCACTTTTGTTTTTTCTGAACAGTTTTATGAAAAGTCTTTCTTTTTCTTTCTTTTTCTTTCTTTCTTTCTTTCTTTCTTTCTTTCTTTCTTTCTTTCTTTCTTTCTTTCTTTCTTTCTTTCTTTCTTTCTTTCTTTCTTTCTTTCTTTCTCTCTCTCTCCCTCCCTCCCTCCCTCCCTCCCTCCCTCCCTCCCATAAATATAGAGTAACTCTGGGCAGTTTATAATATTAAAAGGATAATAGCAATAGCACTTAGACTTATATACCACTCCATAGTGCTTTACAGCATTCTCCATTGGAGGTTGAAGCCAGCATTCAGTGAGGGTTGTCCACAGCCAATCACATCAAGGGCTGAGTCTGTCAATCAAAAACTGAGCCTCTGTCCTCCTCCTCCTTGGATATTGGCCCAGTTTAGACTCAGCCCTTCAAAAAGGCTAGACGTGGATTTACACCTCTCTGACTGCTTGCTTCAACTGTAAGTTTAAAAAAAAAAAAAGAAAAGAAAAATGTATGAGGATTGACTTAGTTAAGAAAGGAAAAATAACAACAGTTAGGAAACTGTTTCCTTCTCCCGTCCCCAGGCATTAACAAATCGCCACTTGTGGCTGTTAAACGCCTCGATTCCAGCTGCCCCCCCTCTTCCCCCTCTGCTCATTGTCTGGGGAAAGGGCTTGCAAGCCCTGAGGGGAGCGTTGTTTGCCATCGGCCGGTGCTTGCACTCCGATGAGGCTGGAGGGACACTCCCTTACCAAAGCTCCTAAGGAGCACAGATACAGGGGAGAATTCAAGACTCACAGATTGTATTTCTGGTAAGGCCGATCTTGCGGCCGGCTTCTTTTAGCCTGGAGACTCGGCGGCACGGCTTTTAAGTTCAGCGCCGGCCGATCTTTTCAAATTTGGCTGTTTTTCCCGCCCTTTCGCCTCCTGAGCCGGTCGCCATCTTGGGAGCGCAGCGCCATCTAGCGGCGCGCGCAACTCGCTATTTTTAGCTGATTCACGATGGCTGAGGCTGGGAAGGCTCCGGCGAAGCCGAAGAGGCCAGCAAGAACGCAGAAAGGGCCCGATTCTGGGGAGGAGATTACTCCTGCCCCGATAGAAGCCAAGCAGCCTAAATCGACCCAAGGGTCTAAGGCTGCAGAACGCGACGAGAGGAGGCGTGATCGGGCGCTACAGCGCATAGTGGACAGGGCGGATCAGCAAGAGGAGGCCATGGCACCTCCAAAACACCAGGTAGTGATCCAGGCCCAGGTCCACAATCTGGATGCCCCAGCTCCTACGCTCTTAGACCCCAATGTCTGGGGGGAAGGAGGCCTGGTCTCCTCTGCCCAGGGAAATCCCCAGGAGATTGCTACTGCATTTGGACCAGATATCCCTGTGGCCTCTGCTCCCACCATAGACTGGACACAGGCGGCTAGGCCCCCTGCTAGTGTGGCCTCCAGCTCCCTGACTTCTCAGGCAGGCCCTTCACATCAGCCTGATCAGCCAAGCTGGCAGATGGTCATGGCAGCAACAGTGCAACAGTGCCTAGCTGGATTCCAGCAAATACAGGCCTCTGCCCAGGCCATTCCATCTAGGCCTTCTAGTCATGCACATTCTCAGTCCCTCAGGGGGGCAGCCATTGCTGAAGACTCATCTGATGATTCCAGTGAGGATATCAGACCTGCCACCCTGGAAGAGGGTGAGTGTGATCCCACAGCACTATCAGAGGATGAAGGCCTCGCTCCAGAACAACCCACTTCAGTGGGCTTATTCCCACCTGCCTTATTCAAGTCGTTACTACATAAGGCCAGGAATGTAGCAGGCCTGGCCTCTGCTCCAGTAACAACAGATGCTGCGACTTCTTCATCCAAAGTTCCGGTTTTTGAAGAACAGGTGACAGAGCTGGATGTTATTCCAGCGCCCAAGATATTCCTGGACAACGTGCAGCGACAGTTCGTGGCTCCAACCTCAGGACCAATGCCTTCCGCGCAGGATAAGAGATTCTTTAATACGGCGGCTGAACTGACGGGTCTACTCTCCCCTCCATCGGTGGATGTTCCGGTAGCTGCGCTCCACTCTCCAAATCCCATACCGGGGGAAGCTGAGGAGCTCCTGAAACCGGATGATCGTCGACTAGAACAACTCCTGCTAAAGTCCCACCATGCCTCGGCCTGGGCGGTTCGCGCTTCCTGCTCTGCATCCTTCTTTGCCAGATCGTCTCTCTTGTGGCTGCGCCAGCTCCAGGAGTGGATCCCCTCATCAGAACTTCGCATTCATCAAGACCTCAATAAAGTCATAGCTGCAACTCAATTTACTGCTGATGCTACACTCAGGGCAGCACGCTTTTCTTCAAAATCCATTGCGGCTGCCACCGCAGGTCGCAGGGTGAACTGGCTCAAGAACTGGACTGCCGATGCTCACCAAAAATGGCGCCTGGCATCTAAGCCGATTGCGGGTCAATCCCTTTTTGGGGAGGTTTTAGACCCATTACTGGTGGAGTCTAAGGATCGTAGGAAGGTCCTTCCAACTTATAACAAAAAAGGTTCTTTCCGTCATAACCCATATCCTAGATGGCCCTTTCGATCGGCTGACCAGGGTTCCAATCTGCCCCGAACCCCAGGTCAGTATGGCCAAAGGTCCTTTTACCAGGATAGAGCGGCCAGGGGCAGATCTTACAAACGTCCCTATAGGGGATGGGGTAACAAGTTTTCCAGACGAGGCAAATAATTTATCTCAGGATTTCCCAATTGGAGGTAGACTAGCCAGGTTTGCGGATACCTGGGAATTGACCACTCAGGACGTCTGGGTTAGACAAACTATCCGTTTTGGGTTATCATTGGAATTTTGGTCACGGCCCACTCCAAGTTTTATACCCTGTCATGTTTCTGGAGTTCCAGAAAAGCGCCGGTTAATGGAACAGGCCATCCACCATCTCCTGGAGATTAGGGCCATTGAACCGGTCCCTAGGGAACAAAGGGGAGCAGGAGTATACTCAATACTTTTTCTGGTCCCTAAACCCTCCGGGGATTGGCGACCTATACTGGATCTCAAAAGGTTAAACCAGTTTGTTAAATATCGCAAATTCAAAATGCAATCCCTACGTTCCATCCTCAGGGGTATCCATAGGGGTGACTATCTGGTCTCCTTGGACCTATCCGAAGCATATCTCCACATCCCCATAGCACCTACAGACAGGAAGTTTCTCCGTTTCTGCCTTGCTGGAAGACACTTCCAGTATCGAGCACTCCCGTTTGGCCTCTCCTCAGCCCCCCGAGTCTTTACAAAGATCTTGGCGGCATTGGAGGCTCACCTTCGTTCCTTAGGAGTTCGGGTCCAGTGCTACCTGGACGATATTCTGCTTCAGGCTTCTTCCAGGTCCTTGGCAGAGCGTCATGTGCAAGTAGTGCTGGACGAGCTCCAACGACATGGCTTCTCGGTAAACCACCGTAAGAGCTGTCTGGTTCCTAGTACCTCAATTCTCCATTTGGGCTCAATTATAGATTCCCAGCAGTGCAAGATTTTCCTATCCCCCGAGCGACAGGGCAGCATTAGGGTCATCATAGGTAATATCAACCGCTGTCCATCAGTTTCTCTAGTCCTGTTGGCCACACTACTGGGAAAAATGATACCGTGCATCGATATCGTGCCCTGGGCACGGTTGCACTCCCGTAGATTGCAGTGGTTCTTACTTCCCCTTATTCCCCCGGGTCAGTCCCCCCCTGCAGTTTGGGTTCGTTTGCCCTCTCACGTTAGACAATCCCTAGTCTGGTGGACATCCTCAGCCTTGGAAGAAGGCTCTTCCTTCCTCCTACCAGATAGAATTACAGTAACCACAGATGCCAGCCTCTCAGGCTGGGGGGCACACATTCAGGGCCAACTGGCCCAGGGTACCTGGTCTAGGGAGGAATCCAAATGCCCCATTAACCTACTAGAACTTCGCACTATCCGTTTAGCGTTAAAGAGCTTTAAGACTAGAATAGAAGGTTCTCATGTGTTGGTCCTCACCGACAATGTCACGGCCAAAGCACATGTTAATAGGCAAGGGGGAACACGTTCAGCGGCCCTGCTTGAGGAGGCCTTGTCCCTGGGTCTGTGGGCAGAGAAACACCTTATTTCCCTTTCAGCGGAATATATTTCAGGGGAAGCCAACAAGCAGGCTGATTGGCTCAGCCGTCGGGATTTAGATCAGACCGAATGGCAACTACATCCAGGGGTGTTTCAGGATATTGTTCATAGATTTGGTTTACCTTTAATTGATCTGTTTGCTACCCCACAGAATGCACAGCTCAGCCGGTTCTACTCTCGCTTCCCGACGGAAGGCGCAGAAGCAGTCGACGCCCTGCGCTCACCTTGGCCCCAGGGACTCCTGTATGCCTTCCCTCCCCTCCCTCTGCTCTCCAGGGTCATCCAGAAAATATTAAAACATTCTGCGGAGGTGATTCTAATTGCCCCTCACTGGCCACGCAGGGTTTGGTTCGGGGACCTCCTTTTCCTCTCCCGCGGTCACCCGTGGAGACTGCCCCCCCTTCCGGATCTGCTCCAACAGGGGGAAGTGGTTTACCCCGGACCCTCAGTGGTTACGCTTGACCGCATGGCGGTTGAGCGGGAGGTCTTAAAACGACAACATTATGATCTGGACACCATCGAAGTCATCTTGGCCTCCAGGCGTCCTTCCACTAACAGAGTGTATCAGAATACCTGGAAGGCTTTCTGTGAGTGGTGCAGACTGGAGGATATCTCTCCTCTTTATGTGCCCATTCCTCTCCTACTCCGTTTCCTCAAGAAAGGACTAAATTTGGGGTTGGCCCCTAACACCCTTAGACGCCAACTGGCCGCACTTTCCACCATTCTCTCCTGCCCAAATTGCCCCTCTCTGGCACATGTGCCCACGGTGCATAGGTTCCTTAAAGGAGCCTCCAACATCTGCCCGCCAGTCGTGCACCGTTTTCCCACCTGGGACCTACCCCTGGTCCTGGAGGCCCTAACCGGTCCCCCCTTTGAACCTTTAAGAGAGGCGCCCCTTAGCCTCCTGTCTTACAAGGTAGCTTTCCTTGTGGCTATAACATCGGCCAGACGTATCTCCGAGCTCTCAGCTCTCTCTATTCGGCAGGACCTTTGTCTTTTCCATCCAGACAGAGTGGTCCTCCGCCTAGACCCTTCCTTCCTTCCCAAAGTAAATTCCTTATTTCACCGTTCCCAGGAAATCATTCTCCCGTCCTTCTGTGCCCACCCACGTCATCCTAGAGAGCGTCAGTGGCATACTCTGGACGTGAGGCGTGCCTTGAAGGCTTATATCAACCGTACTTCGGCCTTTCGTAAATCAGAGGCCTTGTTTGTTGCCTTCCTTCCCCGTTCCATGGGGCTCAAGGTTTCATCCCCTACCATAGGGAGGTGGATCAGAGCCACAATCACTAGAGCTTATACCTCAGCTGGAAAGCCGGTACCAGAGACTATCACGGCCCATTCCACCCGCAGCGCCGCTACGTCGGCTGCATGGAAGACTCGGGCTTCACTTGAGGAAGTGTGTAGGGCTGCTACTTGGGTTTCCCCTACTCAGTTCATACGCCACTATAAAATTGATTCTTATGCTTCTACAGAGGCAGCCTTCGGCAGGCGAGTGCTTCAACAGGTTGCTGTGCCTCTGTCCTAGTAGACACTGGGGAGGAGTGGTTGCTTTAGTTGCCCTCCCTCGGGACTCGTAGCTTGGGTATGTCCCTCACTGAATGCTGGCTTCAACCTCCAATGGAGAATGGGCGTTTACTTACCGTTGATATGCCCGTTCTCGTTGGTTGAAGCCAGCATTCAGACCCTCCCTTATGTTCTTTGGTTCTTATTGAATACGTTCTACACTGTTTTTTGCTCTACTACTTGTTGTATTAATAAATCCAGTTTTTTGTTACTTAATTCAGCAGTCTGAGGTGTGACTTACTCTCCTATTGGTGCAGTGTATTGTTTTTTGTTCGGTTAACACTGTTCCTTTCCACGTCAAGTCTGTCTTTCAGCTTCGTCTAAACTGGGCCAATATCCAAGGAGGAGGAGGACAGAGGCTCAGATTTTGATTGATAGACTCAGCCCTTGATGTGATTGGCTGTGGACAACCCTCACTGAATGCTGGCTTCAACCAACGAGAACGGGCGTATCAACGGTAAGTAAACGCCCATTCTCTGAGCAGTTTACAAATGTCAGCATATTGCCCCCAACAATCTGGATCCTCTTTTTACCTACCTCAGAAGGATGGAACCTTGAGTCAACCTTGAACCGCTCAGGATTGAACTCCTAGCTGTGGGCAGAGTTAGCCCGCAATACTGCATTCTAACAACGGCATCACAATGGCTCTGTATAAAACTATATAAAACCTATACACAATATAAATAAAATACTATTAAAATATAAACACTCAACCTTAACTAAAAGATGGGGAAGGAGGAAGGAGGAGGAGCAGGGGGGAGGTGGGATCTGTTATTAATCTATCAACCTCTCGATTGGACTACTGTAACGCGCTCTACATGGGGCTACCCTTGAAAAGTATTCGGAGACTGCAATTGGTGCAAAATGCGGTTGCGCGAGATGTGGTGGGTGTCTCTAGATACACCCACATAACACCCATTCTCCGCCAGCTGCATTGGTTGCCCATTCGTCTCCAGGTGCAATTCAAGGTGTTGATTATCATCTTTAAAGCCCTACATGGCTTAGGAGCAGGTTATCTTCAGGACCACATCCTACCTCATACATCCCTACAACCAGTTAAGTCCCACAGAGTCGGTCTCCTCCAGGTCCCTTCAACCAAACAATGTTGGTTGGCGGGTCCTAGGGGGAGAGCCTTCTCTGTGGGAGCTCCAGCTCTCTGGAACCAACTACCCCCAGAGATCCGAACCATTCCCACCTTGCTGGCCTTCCGGAAAGCCATTAAGACATGGCTCTTCCTGCAGGAAGGGTGATTGTGACTGTTTCTTGTGTTGTTTTTATTTTTTAATTGGTATTTTATTGCTGTTTTTACTATAGCTGTTCTTATATATGTTGTACGCCGCCCTGAGTCCCCAGGGAGTAGGGCGGCATATAAGAATCGTAATAAATAAATAAAATAAATAAATAAACCACCCCCAATATGAAGCCCCTTCTTTCCCCCTCTGCCGGAAAGTCAGGATGGTTGGAAACAACCTCACTCTGGGGCAGGGCAAAATGTTCTAAAGCAGGGGTCTCCAACCTTGGCAACTTTAAGACTTGTGGACTTCAACTCCCAGAATTCCTCAGGCTGCAAAGCTTTGCTGGCTGAGAAATTCTGGGAGTTGAAGTCCACAAGTCTTAAAGTTGCCAAGGTTGGAGACCCCTAAGGGCAGGAGCAAGAGCAGAGAAAGCTCTTCTCCTGAACCCCACCAGCTGGAATATCCTGGCTGAAGCCTCCTCTGTGGACTCGGGTGCCCGTGCCAGTCCCTTTGGGATGAGACAGTCCCACCACAGGAGCCATGGTGGTGCACTAGTTAGAATATAGTATTGCAGGCTAATTCTGCCAGTTGCCAGCAGTTCGATTCTCACCGGTTTAAGGTTGACTCAGCCTTCCATCCTTCCGAGGTGGGTAAAATGAGAACCCAGATTGTTGGGGGCAATATGCTGAACTCTGTAAACCACTTAGAGACAGCTGTAAAGGACTATGAAGCGATATATAAGCAAGTGCTATTGCTATTGCTATTACATGGAATTAATCAAAAACAGCCAGGTTTCTGAGCATAAAAGCTAGCAAGAATGGTATGTTTACTTTTTTTTACTTTATCGCTCTTTTGCTATAAAATTTACCATAACCGTTTAAAAATATGAGACCCTACCTGGCTTCAGGCTTATATGATCTTGTTCAAGACGTATCACCTTGAAATGAAATGACAAACTTAATTGAGATGATAGTTTTCTTAGCTCTTTAGATCCTTTATCCATTTGTCATTGTTCTATTCTGTTGACTTTGGGGAAGCATTTTTTATTAGCTGCTGACTCACTCGAGATTCAGAAAAGATCAGTTTAGATAAAGTCTTGAGTGCTTGGCTTCTCAGAAAGGATGAAGAAAGAATGTCAGAAGTTTATATTTTTGAATGCCCCGATGTAATCCTATTGTGGTTTTTTTTTTGTATGCCTCTTTGCCAAGATACAATAAAAGAGAGGATGACTTCCCCAGCTTAGCAGAATACAATGATTTCCTGGAAGAAGTGGAAGAAATTGGTAAGTTCTAATGTGTGCATATTAGATGCCCTGCATGCTTTTATTTCTTGCCAGCCTCATTGAACGTTAAAGCTGAGCCTCTCTTCACTGATCTTTATTGGAGCACTTGATGATTGGCTAATTACTTTCTCTTTGCATTTTTAATCAAGAGCTCTCTTCAATTCGAGGGATGTATCTCGGTAATAAATGTTTCTAGTAGTCATAGTAGGGATGGGTTGTGGTATGGTGGGAAACACGTACCGCAAATGTGGTTATAAAAATGCTTTGTAGGTTATTGCTGGGACTGCAGCAGAAAAACTCCCTGAAAGAAAAGGGGAAAAGAGCACCGTTCAGTTCTTAATCTTGACTTCCATTTGCCTTTATTCACCGTGACAGTAGCCATATGTACCCCTTCTAATCCTCTTGCTGCTTCAAGTACAGTAGCCGGGAGGGCTTGAAACATTTGACCTTGCGTACCATTTTGGCAATGTGTTTATGGGGCTAATGCAAAAGGACAGAAGTTAAAGAGCAAGATGAAATCTCTCTTTTTCTCTCTCTCCTTCTTTGTTGGATTTCAGGCCTACAGATGCTATGGCTTGGGGCCTGTCCCGTTTTGATGGCAGTTGTAAGACAACGTTCTCATTGGGGAATGTTGACCTAACGGATTGGGTGGGAAATAGGATCTTTCTTGCATTGGAGACCAAGGCGTGTTAATAGGGGAGAGATGTATGTGCTCTTTGAGGTCTTGTTAATATTTAATGCCTTCCCTCTATTTATGGCTATACTCTAGTGAGCTTTTAGTCTGCATATTTCAATCAAATCCCCTTCTCCTTACCCTGCACAGGAGTTATCTGAGTATAGGTGGCAAGATATGCATGACCTTTGGGGCCGTGTGCCCCCAAACCTTTCCCTCTTAAGAAATCCCCTGGATCTATTAGCTCTTGTTTTGCTATCTGGGCATTTGCTGTTGGTTTTGTGTGGTAATTTTACTCATTTATTTTTCTCTTTCTGTTTCTGCCCTGCTCTTAACTATATCATAAAAAGAAGTCAAAAGTGGGTGATAGTAAGCAAATTAATGCAAGTACAAATTATCTGACAAGGATGGTGACTTGCAGTGCCACTGTTGTTTATTTTACTTTCAATAGTCCTGTTTCTTATTGTATTCAAAAAATAATCAAGCTGTCATAAGTTCCTGTGCTCAATCACTTAAGCCCTGGTAATGTCTTGCTTGGACTACTACAATGAACTCTACATGGGGCTACCCTTGAAGAATATCCAGATGTTGCAGTGGGCACAGAATGCAGCCATGAGAACAGTTCTTGGAGCTTCTAAGGTAGCCCATGTTACACTGCTGTTCCATGAACTGGTTGCCAATTTGCTTCCGGGTTCAATTCAAGGTGTTGGTTATCATCTTTAAGGCCTTTCATAGCATGAATCCAGGTTACCAGGTTAGATGTATTGGCAGTAGGGGCATGCTGCAGGCTCCATCGGTCAAGGAATTCCAGCCGGTGGAGTCCAGGGGAAGAGCCTTTTCAGATGTGGCTCCTGCCCTTTGGAATATTATGTCCTTCATGGTGAAATCTGCATCTTCTTTTGACCTTCCGAAAGGGCCTGAAGACCTGGTTCTGCCAACTGGCTTGGGACCCCAATGGGGATGCGTCATTCTGGAGGTAGTTATTGGAGTGGATAAGACAACCCCCCCCCCCGGTATGCATCGTATTCTGTTCCTTCCCTTCCCTAAAGCTAATTTTAAATTAATGTTATTTATTGTTTTAATTTTTAATATTTCTATTTGTTTTTAATGATTGTAAGCTTCCTAGTGTCACCTCCAGGCTAGATGGGTGGCATACACATCGAAATAAATAAAATAAAATAAAATAAAATAAAATAAAATAAAATAATACAATACAATACAATACAATACAATACAATACAATACAATACAATACAATACAATACATACAGCAAGCAAGCAAGCAAGCAAGCAAGCAAGCAAGCAAGCAAGCAAGCAAGCAAGCACTGGTCATTATTGGACAAGAGAGCTGACACAGGTGAAACAAAGCTGATATCAGGTATGATCAGGCAGGAAGGTGAGCTAACACACCAATTAGCAAGAAGCAAGTACAAATGTCATTTTGATCAAAAGTTAAGTTATTCCAATTCTTTTTTTTTATTTCAAAAAGTTTTATTAGTACAAAGTACAAACATTTTTCTCTTTTTCTCCCCCCCTTCCCCCCAACCCCCTCCCCTTCCCCCCATCCTCCCCCCCTCTCCCCCACCCCCACCCCCCGACTTCCCAGAAAAAGCACAGGGTGTAATATTCAATAAAAATAGGATTAAAAGTTATTCCAATTCTGAAGAGCCAGTTCAGACTGGGAAACCTTATACAGTGAGATGAAGTCCAGTGATTCTTTTTGTCATCCAGTCTTGGTGGGCGACCAGTAGTAGTTCTTTCTGACCATTTCTGGAACCACTGATGCCAAACAGCTTGAACAAAAGATGAGCAGCTCCCTCTTCTGGTGAGGTAGCACACTGAGTGAGGTAGATGGGCCTGAGCACCCAGCTCTGTGGTTGGAGATTTGTGCCGCAGCTGAATTGATTCCCCCCCCCCCCCAGCACTAGAAATTTGACTAGTTATTGTGCTGTGTGGTTTTGAATGCATGCATACACACCTATCTCATGCCCACAGCCTTACAAGTTAAACTGGAATTTTCTTCTTTTGATTTTTGAGGGTTTTTTTTCAAATATGAAAGTGGTATTAAAAACAATGTGCTTTGTGCTGTATCTTAACATCTTAAAGGCAGGCCAACATGTAAAAGAATGAGAGAGAGATGGACAGAAGTACACTTGTCTATCTCCTTTTTCCTTTCTCCTTCAGATTGTGAAGGCCTAAAACAGGTTTATTTGGAAATGTATGTTGTGCTCACGTAAGAAAGACTTTTTTTCTAAGTTGTCTGCATAGCAGTCATCTGTACTAATGCTAACCTGAGAAATTTGCTTCCTGAAATAGAGTAACAAATGGGCCCTCAAGGTCATTATATTCTCTCCCAGGTTGGCAAATGGGCATTCTGGGAATTGCAGTCCTAGCCTAACTGGAGGTGCTAAGTTGTGAGTAGGTGCCACATGGGTGTTCAAACAGGGGTGGGTTCTAACTTACCTTGCTGCCAGTTCGCTTCCTCCTGCGCTGCGTGGCTGTGCCTTGTGGGCGTGTATGCGCTTTGCATGTGTGCGAATGCGCAATGGCAAAAAATCAATTTTTTTTTAAAAAAGCCAAAAACAAGATGGCGGAAACTCGGCTTCTGCGCATGCGCAGAAGAAAAAAAAACCGGAAACCCCCCCCCCAAAAAATCTAAAAAAAAAAATTCAAAAAAATTCAAAAAAAAAAAAGATGGCAGCGCCCACGGACTGGCACTGACTGAACCGGTTCCGTGATGTCATCATGATGGCACCAGCGGGTCGCTACCGGTTTGGCCGAACCGTTCCGAACCGGGAGGAACCCACCTCTGTGTTCAAAGCTAGTTATGTTAATTGCCACTGAGGACATTCCATAGATGCTGTTCCCTGATAAAAAGTTAATTGATAGTATTCGTTCATTCACTCATACATTCTATTTTGTGCCTTATGTTTCCATTTCTAGGTAACTCATAACTCATGAACAAAACACAATATTGCTTATTTTTATTTGTTTATGTGCATGTCCCTGAGAGCAGCACAAGTTATACTCTTTTTTTTCCTTCCACAAAAGTCTTATTTTTGTGAAAGAGATTATTTAAGGCCAAAGTTACCCCGTGAGTTTTCATGACTGAGGATGGACTAGAATCACATGGGAGAAGGTGGTTATTATGATGAAAGTTGATACAACCCATTATAGAATCTAGTGGAGAATTGCTTTTCTATATTTTCCACATGTTGAATTATTTTATTTATGAAATAATGAAATAGAGTAAACTTTATTCATTCCATTCCATTCTTCTTTTGATTTTTGATTTTTTTGGTGGAACTCACATGAAGTTCTGGCATACTTATGCAAAAATCCAAAATCCAAAATGAAACCAACACCTTTTCACTGAACTTTAACAATTTTCTAACTTTTTTATTCTAAACTTCGACAATAAAAAAAATGGCTGCCTTATTCTGACTCCAGAATCAGTTCTAGACACTGCTATACCTCAACTATTTTCTGCATCCTTTCTACCTTCCCAATATTCTTATGAGAATTGAGCAGTGTCTGGAACTTAACCCAGAATTCCAAGTATGGTTGAGCCAAAAATTAGTAATGTGGCATTATATAAGAAGCATAATGGGGGGGGGGATTACAATCAAAACTAGACTTTGATATCCGTATTGTTGAAGAATTCATTGCATTTCCAGAGACTTGCTTCTTTTCCTGTACAGTTGAATTAACATATGAGAATGCTTGAATTTTGCATTTTTCACACTTAGTATAATCCTGTGACTATCTTTTCAGCAGTGGCTGCAATAAGTAGGCTGTTGCTTGATGGCATTATGGAACAACTGAGGATAAAACAAAATTTAAATAAAAGTGTGTGAATATAGAAGGTGATAATTTCACCACCAATTTTTAGAAGAAGCTTATTCCAAAATTTCTAATAGTAACTATTATTTTAAAGATAGGAATATTTTAGGAAATATTATTCTTGGAACAAAGGCACTGCTTTTAATGTTTACTGATATATATCTGTCCTCCTCTCCTCTCCTCTCCCCTTCCCTTCCCTTCCTTTCCCTTCCCTTCTTCATTGTTTTTTTTAATCAATGTTGATCCAGTATTCAACCTCACCAACAATGTGGATGTAGAAAGCACAAGAAAGAAAATGGAAATATACCAGAAAGAAAACAAAGAAGTTATTCATAAAAATAAGATCAAATTGGTAAGTTGTGTAGGCTTGCTTACGTCATTTCCCCCCCCTGAATTAATTGAAACAAAGTAATTCATAGCAAAATATTTAAATCCGCTCATCCATTTTTTGAGTTCCTTTATCTGGTGGCTATGATATAGGATATAGATATCTGCATTGTCATTTCAACAAACCACCAGGGAAAATAGAGTAGACTCAGGTGTTCATGGCATATAAGGAAAAACATAAGTATATTTGGTTTCTCTTCCCAGCTTTGCTTAGAATTCTTGAAACGTGGATATAATCTAATCCTTAATTGAACAAGTAAGGGAGGTGCAGATCATCTGGACGTATTTCTATTGTTAGTTTTGAATGTTTGAGAATGAGATTTAGCCTATTTCTTAAGGAAATAGGACCTTGGTACTTTTATCTCGTTAAGTCTGAAAAGGAGGGCTCACAAAATAACTTATTGAAATGAAGGTTTATACCCTAGCTTTTATTCTTTAAATGCTATTTTGTTATGGGAAAGGATGATATCAGCTCCCATCTGTGTCAAAATACAAAAAACGTTATAATATCCTTGATGTCCACAGTTGACTTTTCCTAAGTGTAGACACTAGCTGCTTTTTGGGGTTTTCTGTTGCCCTAGTCCTGTACCTTCAACAAGTTTCAGCTCAGAAGTATTAATTATTATGGTTCTGCTTAGTCTCGAGAACAAGAGGAGCTGGAAGAGGCACTGGAGGTTGAACGGCAGGAGAATGAACAGAGGCGGTTTCTTATACAAAAAGAGGAACAAATGCAACAGATGTTGAAGAGGAAGAATAAACAGGAACTTCTGGATAAGTTGGTAAGTAATGAAAGAGACAGGTTTAATAAGCAACTACTTATTACTGATTTCTGAAACGGACTGATTATGTTTCTCTTTTGTATGGTTTATTCCTTTTTTCTTGCCACCAAATAATAATACTTAAAGGATTAACTCAGAGTTTCCTTTATTATTCTTTTACTTTTTGCAATCATTGCAGCTCTTTGCTTATGAAATTCAAGAAACACCTGTGATCTTTTATTTCTTAGACAATCCTATGGAATAGATTACAGATTAACAAAAACTGACATTTCAGGACTTTATAGGGATTTGAATACTAGTATTTTTATTCTATACTGGTTGAATGAGCTAGAGTAGAATATTGGATTTCTTCTGAGAACTTTTCTTCTCTCTCTCTCTCTCTCTCTCCCCCTCCCTCACAATATGCCACGTGACATGATTGACCTTGACACCCATGATCGAAACCATATTTTAACAACTTGTCACTGAGGATATTAAGTGGAACCTTGCCTAAAATTTGCTGAAATTTAGGTAGCTTATATCCACAGCATTCCTTTTGTCCACCAAAATATTTACTTTGTTAAAGGAGACAATAAGCTTTATTTAATATGACTTCTTCTTCTTCTTCTTCTTCTTCTTCTTCTTCTTCTTCTTCTTCTTCTTCTTCTTCTTCTTCTTCTTCTTCTTCTTCTTCTTCTTCTTCTTCTTCTTCTTCTTCTTCTTCTTCTTCTTCTTCTTCTTCTTCTTATTATTATTATTATTATTATTATTATTATTATTATTATTATTATTATTATTATTGCAAAATCTTGATGACTCTTAGAAATCATAGCATTATCTTCATGATGGTTTTATTTTATTACTGGCTCTAACACCTTTTTAGGTACTGATGTTAGATTTAGTGAGATTCTCTATTTTCCCCTTTCATGAAAAGGAGGGGCTGCATTTGTTCTTTTCTCATTCTTTGGCACCTCCCCAATTCCATAGTTCTCCTCAAAGTTAAACAATAAAGGACCTGACAATATTTAGCCACCTTTCAGTATTCTAGGGTGCATTTCATAAGGGTCCAAGGACTTGATTCCTACTGCATTTACCATATTTTACATTTTTTTTAGTGTACAGTATTTTCATGTCCGTATAAGCATACTCATTGTCACAGTAATTCATGCCTTTTTTCACATTAATTACTCATAACAAATGATATACCACCCACTATGTTTCTACCAGTAATTATGAGCTTTAAAATGTCTTCAACCATTTCCCAATCTTTGCACATGTGCAAATATAGCTGCCATATTGTTATTGTTAATAGGTTTGATTAAGCATTTTTTTGGGGTGAAACCAGTCAATGACTTTGTTTAAGTGAAATTACTAAGTCATTTGTTAACAATATATCACAAATATCTCAGGTGGGGTGTAGCAAAGTCATACTAAGAAAAGAATAAAAATACAACATCTACTTATTAAATCTTCAGTAAGTAGTCTTTTGGAGATTCTCAGTCATTCAGGTCATGGTTGTCCCAAAGGTGCTTTTTTCAAGAGGCAACTGGACTTTCTAGGGGTTTTTTTTGAAGACATTTCGCTTCTCATCCAAGAAGCTTCTTCAGCTCTGACTGGATCCTTCCATTCCCCACCATCCAGTCAGAGCCGAAGAAGCTTCTTGGATGAGAAGCGAAACGTCTTCAAAGAAAAACCAGAAAGTCCAGTTGTCTCTTTAAAAAAGCACCTTTGGGATAGTCTTTTGGAGGATCTTCTAGAGGAGATCATGAGGGTATGATGGGGAAGGGGAAGATCTGTTTGGTCAAAGTTCAGCCAGTAAATAATATACTCTTGGACTTCATTGGCTAGTTTTTTTTGAAGGAGCCAACCTTTAGGGTAGGAAGTTCCGCAATCTCAGTTGGGAGATGGTGACTAGCTCCACACTCAGCCTGTTCCACAGCCAGCCTGCTTTATAACTAAGAGAGGATTTTACTTTACTTCATTGTAGTCTTACACTATAATTAACATAGCACAGACTCTTACCATGTTGGCCCTCCTAAAGGAGGGTTCCTCCTCCCAGCTAAGTGGAAGAATACTGAACAAGATAATATCTTTTGCTGTCATGTGGCAAGGGAAGAACATATAGAGGAAGCGTTCCTGAATGTAGATGTACCTTACATATAATCAGACTATGAAGGTCGATTCAAAATAGCTTTATCACTAACAGTTTACTTTTTATAATGACTTAAGAGAGGAAAAGGGAGAGAAAGCTTACAGTGAGTCACCAAAATGTTTCCAACTCAAATTTAAATGCTCTTTTAATTTAGATGAGCTGAACATTGTTTTCTTATAAAGCAATTGGTTTTACTGGAAATCCATTTTGCCAAATGCCTTGCAAAAAAGAGCAGTTATAAATAATATTTAGAATGTGACCAAAATAGGTAATTGAAAGACATCTGGGTACACATAGTTACTAAACATATCTAAATATATTGTTAATGACTGAAAGGTAAAGTGAAGGGCAGGAGAAAAAAAATGTTCTTGTTTGTGTTATTTTTCTTCCTCTAAGGAAATTACTCTCAATCTTTTTTTTTTTTTTGTTTAAGGCTCACTTCAAAAGTTAATTATTGTGAAGAATAGTATTTTGAAGAATACTCCTGATTCCAAAATATGCTTAAATATTCTAAAATAGTTGTGTTAGTATTAAGGATTTTCAAGATTCTTTTCCAGATTTTCAATCAATAATAGTAATTATAATTTTTTTCTGTTCATTCTTGTCCAGTTCTCAGAGATTGCCTGGATAATTTCTGCAGTTTTCTGGACAAGGTTTTTTCAGAAGTGGTTTGCCATTGCCTTCGTCCTAGGGCTAAGAGAAAGTGACTGGCCAATGTCATCCAGCTGGCTTTGTGCCCAAGGAGTGACTACAATTTATGTTCTCTTGATTTCTAATCTGGATGCCTTAACCACTACACCAAACTGCCTCCTAGTGTATAGATATACGTATTTTGGTGCTCTTTTGCTGTTAAAGTAGAACTACCCATTACATTAAAAACAACTAGACATAAGCACATATTTTATCCCATAACTGATCTATTTTCTGTCTAGTATGTGATAAGGAGATCATTTATGCATTTCAAAAGTCATAGTAAGCCAACAATTCCATTATGAACAAGAAATTATGTCTCTTCCCTCATCTCTCAGGAATTACAGCAAGTAGATCAATCCATCCTTTCACATTATAAAATGTGTGATATGCACTGCACAGTTTGTGAAACAAATATCAGTTAGAATACCAACTGGAAAATACCGTATATACTCGAGTATAAGCCGAGTTTTTCAGCCCACTTTTTGGGCTGAAAAAAGCCGCCTCGGCTTATACTCGAGTCAGTGAAATTGGCCAAAGCGTGCGATCCTTAGAATTCCCCGAACGGGCTGGCGCAACTGGGCTGGGGTGTCCCCGGCGTGGGGGAATCGGTCCTTGTCTCCACGTGCTGCGGGGATCAGCTGGGAAGAGGCGCGATGGCCCCCCCAAAAAGGCATTTACTGAGAAACTAGTCCGGGCTCGGGGTGTTTTGCAAGCGGGCGAGAACCAGCCTCCGGGGCGGCGGCTTGAACGAGGGCGAGGCAGAGGGTCCTCCGCGGCCAGCCCTTTGCAAGGAAATGTGCCCGGCAGGGGAGTTCTGCCGCCGCCGGCGGCGACAGAAGCGGCTGCACCGGCTGGAGCTGGACCCGGATCGCCAGCTGGACCCTCCCCCGCCGCCTTGCGACCTCCGCCCGGCGGTGCTGCTGGCCACGGTGCATCACCTGCTGGGCCGGTCGGTGGCCGAAGGCGCAGCGCGGTCGCCTTCGGCCACCGACCGGCCCAGCAGGTGATGCACCGTGGCCAGCAGCACCGCCGGGCGGAGGTCGCAAGGCGGTGGGGGAGGGTCCGGCTGGTGATCCGGGTCCAGCTCCAGCCGGTGCAGCCGCTTCTGCCGCTGCCGCCGCCGGCAGAACTCCCCCGCTGGGCACATCTCCCCCGCCGGCAGAACTCCCCCGCCGGGCACATCTCCTTGCCGGGCACATCTCCTTGCCACGGAGGATCCTCCGCCTCGCCCTCGTTCATGCCGCCACCCCGGAGGCTGGTTCTCGCCTGCTTGCAAAACACCCCGAGCCCGGACTAGTTTCCCAGTAAATGCCTTTTTTGGGGGGGCGATCGCGGAGGATTGGCACTTAGAGAGATGTATTTCTGAGTCAATACTAAGATGAAAATTTGACCTGAACAGGATGTTCCATTCCTACATAGAAGGCTATGCTGCCGTAAATCCCAGTGCTCTTTACAAGGATCAAAAGCACTACAAATTCTAGATACCTCCTTTCCCCATTGGGGCAAGAAGGAGTTCCACATAGAAAATACACTGACTAGAATTGCAATGAATTCAGTTAAACAGGATCATATAACTTTTTATCTAATTTACAATATAAGTGTTTAGCTAGAAAAATATATTCAAGGCTTTTACTGACAATTACCTTGCTTCCTTTATGGAACTGTAGAGGCAATGTAACAATTTTATCTTCCATTCTTCCCTCCCACTGTTTTTTTCCATATTTTATTTTTAATACCAAATATCTATTAACATTTACCAGACATTGCTATTACCAAATATGGTTATAAGAGAGACAGAGTGGCAATACCATGCCTTTTGACTGACAGCACAAAGAGCCCTTTACCTGGGAACATTTACAGAAATAAAGGGATCTTCCATTTCTTCCTTTCTTTCTCTGTTTCCCATGATTCACACAACATGGAGAAATATCAGACTGTAGGTGGTCTGAAAATATTCTTTGAGCCTTTTAGATTGGATTGCATTACTTGGATAAACTGTTTTGCTTAAGACTCATCTGCATTTCTGCCCCATTCTGTCCTTCTGCCCATTTCATTTAATTTCATTTAAATTAATTTCATTTAATTTCATTTAAATTAATTTCATCTAATTTCATTTAATTTAATTAAAAGTTCTTCTAAGACGCCCAATCCCATAGGACTATTGTTTTTATTGACCCTCTTTTCCACTTACAGAGCTAGTTTACTGTTTTTCTTTGAAATAAATATTCAAAACCATTATTGGTATCTATTTTTATTTTTGAAATTTACCGGTAGCTGCTGCATTTCCCACCCTAGGCTTATACTCGAGTCAATAACTTTTCCAGTTTTTTGTGGTAAAATTTGGTGCCTCGGCTTATATTCGGGTCGGCCTATACTCGAGTATATACGGTATGTTGAAAAAATGCTTCATTTGAAATAGGGGTAAACCCCTGTTCATGTTATTCTAAATATTTTATGGTAAGTGGATTCAGGTTCCAATTCTGTTTTAGTAAGCTGGAATCTGTATTCAATTGCTCCAATTTCTTAAGGAAAAGAGAATCTGAAACTGTAAAAATAGAATTAAAGTGGAAATATGGAATGTTAGAAGCCTGAACATTGGAAAGCTCAAAATAGTGAAAGGAATTTGACTGCCCATTGACATCTTAAGCAACAGTTAATTGAAATGGATGGGAATTGGACACTATCACTCAGAAAACAAACATTTTACTGTTCAGGAACAAAAAATAAAGAAGGAACTATGGTGCTTTCATACTTAGGAAGAATATAGCAACAGCAATACTTAGCTACAGTGCAGTAATATCCTCTGGATTTTGTAGGCACCCCTTTAATATACAATTTATGTTCCACTCACTGATGCAGAATAAGAGGTTGACAAGTTTTATGGTCAAGTTTAATCTGAAATTGATGCAATATGCAAGCAGGATGTGCTACTTGTGGTTGGAAACAAGATTAGCAAAATTGGAGATTTTTTTTGGTAAAAACAAAGTAATAGTGCTGTACGATTTAAGAAACAGAAATAAAGCATGAGAATGGCATAGCAGTTTCTGCCAATCCAGTGATATTTTTCATTGCTAACATAGTCTTCAGATAACCAAAACACCACCTATATAAATAGACATCACCAGGTGGAGTACACAGAAATCAAATTGACTATATTATTTACACAAGGAGGTGGAAGAGCTCACTTATAACAACAAAGATGTGCCCAGAGGCTGACTGCAGAACAGACCATAAGCCAGAGATGGGTTCCTCCCGGTTCGGACCGGTTCGCAAACTGCTGGTGACGTCACAATGGCGTCATGACTGGTTCGGTCGGTGCCGGTCTGTGGGCGCCGCCATCTTTTGTTTTGAATTTTTTTGGGGGGGATTTTTTTTTCGGGTTTTTTTTCCTTCTGTGCATGTGCAGAAGCCGAGTTTCCAGCACTGCGCATGCATCGCCATCTTGTTTTAGGGTTTCTGGTACTGCACATGCGGGCGGCGCAGAAGGAAGCGAACCGGCAGCGAGGTAAGCTAGAACCCACCCCTGCCATAAACTATCCATAGGCAAGTTCTAAGTTAAGCTAAAGTGGAAGAAGAAAATCAGCTACCTTCCATGATATGATTTTGAGCTTATGTCCACCATTTTCAAAGAAAACTTCAGGAAACACTTTGACATCTTGAAACTAATTCAAAGGAAACCAGAGGAAATGCTGAATGAAATTTCATTTGCTTTTTGCTAGCCTGGATGATATTATTATGCTGTCCTAAATTTTAAGTAAAATTTTGAGCAACTCTTATTATCTATTTGAATAAATGGGCGCACTGTTTTGTATTAAAGAGATTGTCTTGCTTTTCGTCAGAGAAATTATTAAAGGAGAAATTAACTCTGTAATAATAATTCTAATTATTATGACTTTGAAAGTGATATTAATTACATGGTTATGTAATTACTAGAATAATGCTCATATTTTAATACATTTGTCTTTCTGGTTATTACATTTTATTACATTTTTGTTAATGCAGAATCTATAAAAATATATCTTTGTAAGGTTTTTTTTTAAATTTATGAGTCTAATGTAGCTTTCTTCTATTAGTAAAAATGGCCATTTTCTGGTAAACTGGGAGTATTGAACGCTGTTCTTCTGGAAATGGCCAGAGAAAGCCATTTTTGAGAAAGATGCAATTTGTTATTCTAGGAATGCATGACAGTAATGGTGGATGCTTTATGGCTTTTAAATATTTTACTCTATGTTTTAAATTTTGATTGTAGGAAAGTTCTCATCTGCCAGCGTCTTTGTTATTAGCCCAGCATAAAGATCGGTCTACACAGCTAGAAATGCAACTGGAGATTCCCAAACCTATCAAACCAGTGGCATTTTCAACAGGCATCAAAATGGTAAGATATAAACAACTTTCTGTGTGTATAAGAGAGAATTATTTTTTCCTTTTCATAGTCTAATCTTTCCAGTCTGCGTTTGGAACAATAAATTAAATTATAGATTCACTGTAGCACTTAAATTGTGATTAACTGATTAAAAGGAAGGGATAAAGAAAACAGAATTATATACTAATTGGTTTCAAAACCAATTGTTATATTTTCAGTTCATGAATGTACAGTAGATTATATCACACATAAGAAAGCACAGCCCATTGGCAGTAGATCTAATGTTTCTAATTGCATACTGGCAATCTTTTCTCGATTTCAACACCACACAAATGAATGCAACCTATTATACTGGATATGGATGGTTGTTTGCTCCAGATATGTTCTGCATTAGGGCTTGGCATATTTTGAAAATGATTAGAATTATTTTGGAACTTGTGCAAATGTGTGCATAACACTTCTCTACTATTTGTTGAAGGATTTTTAGGGTTTGGCATGAAGTTAAAAAAAAAGACTTGCAGCTTTAAGAATCACATTAATTTTGGTGAGTCAACAACCTTAAAGCAGTTGCAATTGAAAAGACAGAAAAAACTTGGGCTTGCATAACATCTGAAGTGTTATTTTGGAATCATTTTCGAAGGATTGACAATCCTATTCTTTAGGAAATATGGATGATAATACTGTGAAATAGCTCTAAAAGAGTCTCTCCAAAGTTCATTTAGATTTGGTATATATTTATTTTCTCATAAAAAATGACAGTTCCTTGGCTGTGCTACAGATTGTATGTACTCTTTTCTTATGAACAATCAGAATTCATTCTTGACTGGGTTTGGACATAACATTAATCTTTTGATATAACTAGGAAGGAATAAAACTTTTTGTTTCTATTGTCAATTAATCTTGATTATAGGGATATGCAGACATATATTTAATCTTGACAGTGGTTTAGGGCATTTCTCCAACCTAGTGATCTCCAGTTGCATTGGATTGCAACTCTTTGCTGGTAAATAGTTATAGCTCTTATGTTTGGGAAAGGCTGATTTAAAGAGGAAGGCCATATTAAGGAACAAAATGCTAAAATTGAGTTTTTTCCCCTAAGGCAGAAATAGGCAATTTAGTGCTGTCCATGTATTTTGAACTTCAGGTCCCACCAGCCTCAGTTATCTTGGCCTAAACCAGTGCTTCTCAATTATTTTCTGTTATGCCCCCCCTAGGAAGAAGTAAACATTTCATGCCCCCCTCCAACTCTCCTCAGCCCTGGCTTAACAGACATAGGGAGAGCAGGAAGAGGAGTGGGAGGGAAGCTGGATTCCCAGTCCCCTTTCCTGCCTCCTCTCTAGACGTAAAAGCGTTGCGAGGTTCTAGGTTGCGAGAGAAGGAGGGGGGAGGAGAACGGTTGGCTGAAGGGAAGCTGCTGCTGGCGATCGTTCCTCTGCCAGCCTGGATTTCCAAAAAGAAGAAATAAAAGACGTAGCAAAGCGCTCCAAAAAGAGCTTGCTGGCTTGGCCCAGCCGCAGCCGGGGGGGGGGGGGGGAGACATAGAGAAACAGACAGAGTGATACACAGAGTGGGTGAGAGAGACAGAAGAGACACAAACACAGTGATACACAGAGAGAGAGGAGGAGATGGGGAGAGAGAGGTCACACGTGCCCCCCCTGGCATCGCTCCGCGCCCCCCCAGGGGGCCCCGCCCCACTATTTGAGAAACACTGACCTAAACAAAATTTAACCCTGCCCTGAACTATTGTAAAGACAAACCAGAAATTGTCTGGATATATCAAAGCACAGGTAGTTAAAAATGGAAGTTAAAGTAACATTGGTGCACTTATATCATAAAATATGTTGGTAAATGTGTTTTTTTTTAAAATACAAAGAATCACTGAACATTCTTGGGGAAAAGAGTAGATTCTTGCTAGCAGGAAAATTTGTTTTGAAAGGTTTCTTTAAAGGCAGAACTTTTATTTGGTACTATTTATTTCTCTTGAAGTATGACAGTGATGATAACCGTGCAGTTTTCTCAGTTTTATTTTGCAGAGGTTGTCATAAAAGTCAAGGCAACTTCTGTCTGCCCCTTAGGAGAGGGACTGCCATTACATGGCTGCAACTGCCATCCTGACTCTCTTAGTATCCCTTGACATCTTTGAACGGAGTACTGTTTTAAATGTATTTTTTCATATATATTTCTTTTTTGTGATCTTTCTTTTGAGTACCAAGAAAGGATAGAACAGGACAAATTGTTGACTAGGCCCAGAATTTATTTTCACTTATAAGTTAGTGAAAATTCATTCATTCAGTTAGTATAACTCTGTTATTGCTAATTGCATTTGTATCCTGCCTTTCTCAGAGAGATCATGGTAGTTTACATGAGAGGGGAGTCAAAGAGGCCTCCCCTGATTTTATCCCCACAACAATAGCTTGGTGAGGTAGGCTGGGCTGAAAGAAAATAACTGGATCAAAGGCTGATACTTAAGCATCGCACTACACTGGTTCTCTTTTAATAAATAAGGTACTACTATGCATAAGTAGATTTGAGCTGTGTGCTGAAAAGTAGGCTGTCATCGGATCAGTTTTGAGAAAAAGTATGCTAACTTGCCAACTAATATATAGTGTTGTTTAATTATAATATATTAATTAATAATTAATTAATTAATAATTTATTAATATATAGTGTTGTTTAATTCCTTAAGCATTACTAGAACTTGTTGTGAAGGCAGTCAACACAATTAGCTTATTTTAGCTTTCATAGCAGTAGCAGTTAGAACTTATATACACAGCTTCATAGTGCTGTACAGTCCTCTCTAAGCGGTTTATAGTGTCAGCATATTGCCCCCAACAATCTGGGTCCTCATTTTACTGACCTTGGAAGGATGGAAGGCTTGAGCCTGGTGAGATTTGATCTGCCAAAGAAGTAGCCTGCAGTACTGCATTCTAACCACTGCACCTGTGGCTCATTATTTTAGCTTTTATCCTTTCGCTTTCTGAGGGCAGTAGTACTGGGCTTCAGAAAGTGGGAGCTCCCTAAGCAGGGGCATTTCCCAGTTTCCCCACATGTCATTCCCAGGGGTGGGATTCAACCGGTCCAGACCGGTCTGGGCAAACCGGATGCTAATTTTACACCTGGTTCGCTGAACTGGTAGTTGCAAGGACTGGGTGACCCTGCCCCTCCCGCCCCTCCCAGGAGTCTCCATGCGACCCGTTTTGGATGTGAGGTAAGTGCAGAGCCTGCGCGGAGGCTCTGGGAGGGTGAAAAAATGGCAAATTTTTGCCCTCCCGGAGGCTCCAAGAAAGCCTGGGGAGGCTGACAAATAGGCCTACCAGAAATGGGCCAATTTCCGTCCTCTGAAGGGCCTCCGGAGCCAGGGGGAGGCCGTTTTCACCCTCCCGGAGGCTCGAAGAAAGCCTCTGGAGCCTGGGGAGGGTGAAAAATTGTCACGCAGTGATTTATTGCCTGTTATATGCATATGCAGGGAGCTGCATCCCTATTCATTATAATGGTTTATTCCTGAGCACGTGATTAATATGTTCTTGTACGCATGTGTGCATTCCTTTCTCTGATCTCTCCTTCTGTTCCTGGCTCCCATTGAAGGAAGACCTACTTTTATATCAGGCATGTAGTTAATGAGATTTATTGTTTTTGTACCGAAATAAATATTTTTACTTAGACTTTTAAACTGCGGTTTCTTTTCTAATGTCAGAACCCCGGGGAAAAGATCTATTTCGCCTCTGTGAGGATTTATTCTCACATCGTCAAAAATGGGCCTACCGGAAGTACCAAGTAAGCCACACCCCCATTGCCACATCCACCCAGCAACCAGGCAGAGAACCGGCCGCTAAAATTTTTTAATCCCATCCCTGGATTCCTTAAGTCCTTATGCTAGATATAGTTTAGCCTGTAATATTCGCTATGCTATTATTATTTTTTAAAAAATTGGTGATGCATTTACTACAGGTATAGTTGTAAAAATAATCCTTATTTCTTTGTTGCAGCATGTTCTTTTGTCATCATATCTTCTCTTCTTGTAGTCACTGCCCATCTTGTGGAGAATATATTGATGACCACTTTAGCCATGTGGCTCCCACGAGCTTGGCCAATACCCAGCCATACCACTGCCACTCTACTGTCCAACCAGCTCCCTCCCTCCTGTTGTTAGGACTGAGGAGGGACTGAGATTTCTGTTGTTCTGCCAATCTGGACCCTTGCCATTCTCCAATGAAGGGGTGGGAATGGGGGTGAAATTGCTACTAGGGAGCCTGGCTGCAGTAGGTCTGATTTTCTCTTCTCCCATCTTATTTGCTGAGTCTTATTTCTGTTAAGGAAAAGAATGCAAGGGAGAGATGGATATTTAACAGCTCATTTTGTAGAAACCAATTTCTGTGGTAATCTAGCTGGATATGGGGGGGGGGCAAATGTGAGGTTGCATTGTGCCCATAAATTTCTTACATAATTCCCATTCTTTCTCCATATTTTAGTAAAAAAGAATGCTTGAAACCACTCTGAATAGTACTTGCTTATTACCGTATTTTTCGGAGTATAAGACGCACCTTTTTACCCTCAAAAAGAGGGTGAAAATTTGGATGCGTTTTATACACCGAATGTTCTATCCTAGGTAGAGGCAGATTTTGTTAATATGTTATTTTGTTAAATGTTTGTAGAGTGTTCAAATTATAAAACATTTTTTAAAGACTGCTTTATTATTGTTCTAGACAACTTAACAAAATGAAGAAGCTTTTTAAAATAAATTCTTGCTCTGAAGAGGCCCAGTGCTATTGTATCTTCTTTTAAATAGCAGAAAGCCTTCCAGAAAGCCACATCAATTTTGAAGATCTGTAAAAGTATAATCTGAAATGTCCTGTTTTAGTATTAAATATTAGTATTAAAATAAGGCAGCTGAATTAAACCCTGACTTAGTCATGTTTGGAATAGATCTATTTAAATAATTGGGAGGAGTTAGTGTGATTACATTTAAGAAAACTTTCTGGGATTAATATACTGCCATAATGTACATTTCTCCAGTTCTTTGCTATTTCTATGGGTCAGACACACAGCAAACAGTGTATATCATCTGTGCTGTTTGCTGTTTGGCAAATTGCTGGGAGGCAGAGGCCTTTTTTCCTTGTTTTCCTCCCCCAAAACTAAGGTGCGTCTTATACTTCGGTGCGTCTTATACTCTGAAAAATATGGTATTTTTAAAAAAATGCTATTAGCCCTAGAGCCATGAGCTATTTATCTTTGAGTTAGAGAAATGAAGCGAAATCCTGAGCTGAAACCAAGTTCTGATTTTGTATCAAATCACAAGTAACTGTGTAAATATATGAAACTGCATTTAAAACCTCGGGAGTTGGGCGGCATACAAATCTATTAAATTAAATTAAAATTAAATTAAATTATACACATACATTTGTTGTTTTTTATTTTCTTTATTGTTTGCATTCTCTCTCTCTCTCTCTCTCTCTCTCTCTCTCTCTCTCTCTCTCTCTCTCTCTCTCTCTCTCTCTCTCTCTCTCTCTCTCTCTCTCTCTCCCTCTCTCCCTCTCCCTCTCCCTCTCCCCCTCTCCCTCTCCCTCTCCCTCTCTCCCTCTCTCCCTCTCTCTTTCTCTCTCGTCATCTTCCTGTTCTTTAACTTTGAGCAGAAAAAGCCTTGATGGTAGATTGGATCTTTCTTGCTTCCTTAGCAGGGGTGGATTCCTCTTACCTGGCTACCAGTGCGCTGCGCGCATCATCATGTTTTGCGTATGCACACCCTTGCTATGCGCGCACGTCCCCTCGCATGATTTTGCTTCCGCGCATGCGCAGGAAGCAAAAAATCACCAAAATCACACATGCCATAGGTTCGCCATCACAGGTCTAAGGAGTTTGCAGGAAAATAGTTTTTGGACCCAGAGAAAAAGAAGATCACTACCAACCGAAAATAGATTTAATTAGTTTCAGACTGCTAAGGACATGTATAATCTTGGGAGAGTTAAATCACCCCAAAAGAGTTGTTGTGTTATGTGTTACTATGTATGGATGTGAAAATGATGCTTTGAGGATTCAATCTACCCAGTGTGGAGGTCCCTAGAAAGAAAAGTATTTGAAGATAAGATAATCAAGAAGGTAATCAGTGCTTTACTAGTCCTCAGAGGTTACGTGCTACCACTGAAATAAGCTCTTGATTGACTATGGAAAAATTGAATAATAGCTATTTATACAGCAATAGGCAAAGATAGACAGTAGCAGAGGGATCACTTTTACAGGCAGGGAGATAGTTGGCCTGGTTGAGCAAATTAGGCCATAAATCAATTTACTACTTTTTACTTGATTCTGAAATTAGAAATGGGAGGGAGACAATGATTTGTTTATTTGCTTTAGCTGAATGCTACTTGTTGACCTATCGATCTGAAAAAAAGTCAACCTTTTAGAGAACCTGATGTTTTTCTCTCTGGAAACATTACAAATAAAGAAAAAAACCCGAAGTTTTGCATTCTGTTTTGTCTCTTCAATCCTGAGGGGGATCCCAGCCCGTAACTAAATTCTTTTGTGCTGCACTTTATCTATTCTCTTGTATGTTTATCTTGTTTTGGGGATATTTATTTTCCTATAGTGAATGTAGTTAAACATTTTGTTGGCGCTTTTCCTTCCAAAGTTCTTTAATTTGGTACATATGCTGCTTTTTGCCTCTTCTTTATGCATATTAGAAAGAAGAGCAATTCAAATATTGAAAGAGAGAAGATATCTGGTAGAGCAAGCCAAAATATGGCTGGGTGGATATATGCTCCCCCTCCTCTGTCTTTCCACAGTTGTTTGCTTTGGAAAGCTCACACTTTAAGCACATGGAAATACTTCACACTTTTGAGAAATGCTGACTTCCTACATGCTTTATGAAGGAACAGCACATCATTCATACAATGTAAGCACATTTTATAGATTATCTCAATATAACTTTTCATTTCTGCTGTGTGTTTTTTTAAAAAAACAGTGAGGTCTGTAATGTGTTCCTTCTTTTATTACCATGTTTTGACCATGTGTTGCATAAATCATGGATAGCTAAATCTTACACTGTATAAATATAATGGAAAAATGCAGCTTTAGTCCTAAGTTTTATTGGGCTAAAACACTAGTTAAATTTAAAATTTCAAAGTAAAATAAATCAGAAAATTTATTTAATTAAAATGTAATAACTGACAATAGTTGGCCTCAAAAATCAAACTGTGTTTCAGTTTGTGCCTTAGATATTTTCTTCTCCCAGAAGAATGGGGATTTGAACTGAACATCTTTCTTTGTCTCAGAAGCCTAAATTAAATTCCATATGCATTTCTATTTCTCCAGAGTAATTGCTAAGAGGACAAGCTTTAATCTGGGGCTGAAGAGAGTGAACTCAGCTTTATCCTTCTCTCTGCTCTGGTGAGCTATTACTTGCTTGTCTCCTTTCCTCTAAAGAACTGCTTCTGTCCTCTGAAAATCCTCTGAAAGAGATTTTTTTTCTCTATTCAGGAGAGTAAAGGTTGAGGAAGTCTCCTGAGCGTACATACTACCGTATTTTTCGGAGTATAAGACGCATCTTTTTCCTCCCTAAAAGAGGCTGAAAATTTGGGTGCGTCTTATACTTTGAATGTAGCTTTTTCGAAGCTTTTTTTCCCAGTCCTAATGAGGTGCTAACGACCTTCCCGGCTTCCTATTCCCTCTGAAGAAGGTTTTTTCCTGCCCTAAGTCTTTGCAGGCTTGCTTTCATTCCTACTCCCTCTGAAAAAGGCTTTTTCAGCCCTAACACGGTGCTAACCATCTTCCTGGCTTACAGCATTTTTTTTTATTCCTATACCCTCCGAAGCAGTTTTTCCTGCCCTAAGTCTTTGCAGGCTTGCTTTCATTCCTACTCCCTCTGAAAAAGCTGTGCTTTTCAGCCCTAACCAGAGGATAAAATAATGTGCCGAAGCTGCACAGACAAGAACGCTAGCCAGATGAATACCTGGTAGGTAGATTTCCCCCCCCCCCTATTTTCCTCCCCCAAAACTAAGGTGCGTCTTATACTCCGGTGCGTCTTATGCTCTGAAAAATATGGTAATACTTTTGTCTGAAAGAAGTTGTGTATTCTCCCTGATAGTGACTCCTAATCTTTGAAACATCCTTCCCCTGAGATCCAAGTAGGCCCCTACCCTCTTAACCTTGCAGAAAATCTTGAAGACTTGGCTTTTCCTACAGACATTGGGTGGGTAAACTGAGATTGGAGCCCAATAAAATGGGGATATATGGGGTGTATGTTGCTTTTTGAGGCGGCAATAATTTTTGTGATAGTTTTTATGCTTTTTACTGCTTTTATTGGTGTTTGTTAGTCACCCAGGTTTATGGTGCATGAGATGAACAACCAAACAAGCCTTTTAAAATAAATGAATAAATAAATACATTAGAGAATTGGATTGTGGCTGGAAAGATATCATGTCAGATTGCTGCTGTTGTACACATTAGGGGCCAGACATTATCTCTCAATCTGACTTGCTTTTCATAACATGATGTAAAATGGGTAAGAAGACATCCATGCATGCCATAAAGAGACAGGATTAAAATGTAAATAAAAGTAATTAAAAGGCAGATCATTCGAGGCAGAAGGTTTTACAAAGCAAAGTTGTCTTAGTTTCAGAGTTGTCATAATCAAAAAAAAAAAACAGACTGATAGACGATTAAAAAAAGCTTAATTACCACGGTGTTGCCTAAGGCACATTTTTCCTTATAAGTCTTAGCTGATCTTTACTTTCTCTTACCTCTTTACATCAAGATTAGTTTTATTTATAGATTTGTTTAATTCTGCTTTTAAAGCCATGGTGGACAGTTGTTTTAAGAAAATACAATTAGATATAATTTCCTAAATTAAAAATCAAATGAGTAACCTACTTGCTGCTGTCCAACAATTTAAAAATTGAACTGTAAGTTGTTACTTTCTGTTTTGTTTGGTGCAAGTTTTTTTCTTTCTTTCTGCCCCCTATTAATATATTAAAAAACTGCAAACTGCAAAGAAATTAAAGCAGGAAACTGATTAGTAGAATTTTGACCAATGGGGGAAATGTTGGTAATGAAAAAAAAATCACATTAAAATGCATTTATTTTGCTATCTCTTTAATAATGAGAATTGTCTGGAGTTTAAGTATAATCATTGATTGCCTGCATATTCTAAGGAGAAAGCAATAGCAATAGCACTTGGACTTATATACCGCTTCATAGTGCGTTACAGCCCTCTCTAAGTGGTTTACAGAGTTCAGCATATTGCCCCCAACAATCTGGGTCCTCATTTTACCGACCTCAGAAGGATGGAAGGCTGAGTCAACCTTGAGCCAGTGAGATTTGAACGGATTTTTGGATCAAAGGGACAATGCACTCTAATGAAGAAGTAGTCCTAAACAATGGTTTTCAGGAAGGGTGTTTGCTCAGGTGTTCACCGGTGGAGAAGAGGTTATAGTTTATTTATTTATTTATTTGTTTGTTTATATTTCTATGCCGCCCAACTCCCGAAGGACTCTGTTCCATTGTTCCATGCAACCATCATCTGGCATCAAAAACTGGTACCCTCTTGTTGCACCCAGGGTGTTTTTGGGATGTCCATCAAGATAGAACTGAGGAAAAAGCACCTAGTGTCAGTTACTGTTGAAAGAAACTTCTTTGATTGTTTGGAAAGGATGGAGGGAGGAGAAATATAATTCATTTTGAAAGGCTTAATAGCTTACTCCTTTTTTTGTGGTGGTTAATTGGCCTTGTTTCTTTTCAGGTAATTAACCCGGCTTTCTGTGTTTCTGAGTATATTATTAGGTTTTTCCAAACCCATAAAAATAGAAGTTGTTCTGGTCCATTAAAAAAACAACACACCTACGCAATATTTTTATTTAAGTATTGCATGAAAATAAATTCAAGAAGAATGGGGATTTGAATTGAACATCTTTCTTTGTCTCAGAAGCCTAAATTAAATTCCATATGCATTTCTGTTTCTCCAGAGGACAAGCTTTAATCTGGAGTGAAGAGGAATTATCTTGGCTGGATATAAAATATACACAGTAATATGGTTTTATAATATAAAATCACATAATAATGTTAAAAGTTTATGATTTGTGGGTTGCATTACTAGTTACCTAATTCCATCTGCACTCTCCCCCGGGTATGTCTGGCGGTTGAATGGTGTTTTTATATTTGTAATTTTTAATTTTTGTATTTTGATTTTAAATTGAATTTATTGGTTTTCTTGTATTTTATTCTTGTGTTGTAAGCCGCCCTGAGTCCCTCGGGAGTGGGGCGGCATATAAGAAACCATAAATAAATAAATAAATAAATAAATAAATAGTTGACGCCAGGCCGTGGGTTGGACACACCTGTGTTGAGTATACAATCTCCCTGTAGTGTTGAGCATTTTGCCTAGTAAACATTGGGAGCAGGATGACAGTTAAGTGTTAAATGCAAGTTAATTTTCTGATCTCCTAGAAAAATGTGGTTTTGAAATGATGGGTAAGGTCAATGGAACTACTAAAAGGCTGGGAGTATGCGTGTATACATGTATACAGAGTTCCTCATAGTTCTCTGTGTTGATGAATTTCAGTTACCTGAGAGCTTATTTTGAGAAAAGAGCTGAAATAAGAAAAAGCTAAAAATAGTACCTGAATCAACATATTTTAATTTTGGCAAAGTAGAACTCATTTTCTGCTAAGCTAGTTTGAACCTGAGGTCCCTAATTGAAAATAATAAGCCTAATATTGCAGTAATTCCTCCTGTTTCCTTTTCAACAAAGAAATAACAGGATGTTTGAGGTTTAAGTTCTCTCGAGCTAATATAAATAAATATAAAATTCCTGTGATTTAATTTTAATTTATTTTAGGGCTCATGAGCTATATTTTGTCTCTTCTTACTCCGCAGTCTTTTTCTTGGTTTTTCATACATTATCCTGTCTTATGGTTATCTAACAATCTTTTCAATATTAATTACTTTTTAGTCCAATCAGAACTTGATTGTAATTAAATGGCTATTCATTTTGGAGCCACTAACTTTTGACGGTGCTATTCTGCCCTGTAATATCTCTGAAACTCCTTTGCAGTAGCTTGAGTAGCACATCGCAAAATATTTCCTCTTATTATGAAGGAAATTATCCCCCTACTGCAGTGATGGCGAACCTTTTAGACACCCGAGTGCCCAAACCGCGTGTGTGCATGCCCAAACTGAAAGGTGTGTGCCCGTGTGACCGCTCGCATGCGCAACCATGTGCATGCACGAACATACACTTGCATGTGTGGATTTGTGCGAATGTGCGCATGCATGAATGTGCACATGTGTGGACATGCGCACACATGCACGACATGCACAAACATGCACATGCGCACATGCGCAGTGGGGATCTGAAGACCAGCTGGCCAGCAGGAGGCGGGGCATCCCAACACTGGCAGCACGGCAAGAGGTAAGATCTTTTTCTTTCGTGAGCTTCTGTTTCATCGTTTGCAGGGAAACAGAAGCTCACGAAAGAAATGCCATGGAGATCTGACCTGGGGCGACGGTGTGTGTGCCAGCAGAGAGGGCTCTGCGTGCCACCTCTGGCACACGTGCCATAGGTTCACCATCACGGCCCTAGTGATTAATTGGGAACTGATTCTTTGTTGGATGAATGTACAGATTGTTGGAATGCTCTCTGCTTTCTCAAAACTGGAGGAGGGAGCTCATAGAAACTTGGTTTCTATTTTGTAGAGTTCCATGCATCATTTGCTTATCTGGTGATAATATTCTGTAGTTGGAGGTGCCTTGTAAAAAAACAAATTCAGAAGTAATACAGTATGTTCATGACCATATCCTTGAATAGTGTGAATAAACTTGTAATGTAGTAGTTTAGTTGACAGACGTATATAACCATACTGACCTACAAGGAGGTATTTTATTATATTATCAGAAAGACATGTGAATATATGATCCTTTAATTTAACTTGCATACAGATTTCATAAGAATTTGTATTAACATATTTGTGGCATTAATATTGTATTATGTAAAGCTTTGAGATTTTCTCCATAAAGTCCGCCTCCTACCCAAAATAATATTTATTTATTAATTATTTTTTAAATGAGACCCATTTCCCCTATAAAATGATCTGGGCGGCTTTTTACAAATCCAATGTCCATGTCTTTTGGCAACTACTTCCACTGTTGATGTTTTCTTACAATTAGGAAACTTTTCCTAATATTGAACAATAATTTGGCTTCTTGACATTTAATACCATTATTTTGTGTACTGTACAGGTAATAGAGATCAGGTTTTTACACACTACACTAAGCTTTCCCCTCTAATTTCTCACTGTTAAGAATACTCAGGTCACTTAGTCTTTCCTCTAAGATTTAATTTCCACTTTCTTAATCATCTTGAATCATATTATAGAGTTCTTAGGGAACCTTTACTGTTTCATATTTGAAGAATACTTTGGTTAAAGAGATGAATAATTTAATGTGAAGAATTATTTCTCTTCTATAGTTACATAAAATAGTAATATATTAATGATTTGCTTGCAGAATACTATCAGCACCATAATCATTGTGTCCCAAATGACAGATGAAAAGTGTGTTCTTTTGAGCAACTACTAACATACCGTATTTTTCGGAGTATAAGACGCACCTTTTCCCTCCCTAAAAGTGGCTGAAAATTTGGGTGCGTCTTATACTTCAAATGTAGCTTTTTTTTCTAGCCCTAACCAGGTGCTACCTATCTTCCCAGCTCTTACCGGCTTGCAGGCTCTTTCATTGTTACTCTCTCAGAAGACTGTTTTTCCAGCCCTAAGTCTTTGCAGGGTTTTTTTCATTGCTCTACTTGCTCTGAATAAGTTTTTTTCTAGCCCTAACCAGGTGCTAACGATCTTCCCATCTCTTACTGGCTTGCATGCTCTTTCATTGTTACTCTCTCAGAAGAAGGTTTTTTAAAGTCCTAACCAGGAGATAAAATAATGTGCTGAAGCTGACCAGACTAAGGACGCTAGCCAGATGAATACCTGGTAGGCAGATTGTTTTCCCCTATTTTCCTCCCCAAAAACTAAGGTGCGTCTTATACTCCGGTGCGTCTTATACTCCGAAAAATACGGTAGTTCAAAAGAACAAAATTTGTTTAATAAATTATTGATTTTTAAAAAAATATCAGAACTATTGAAAATTCTAAAAGATTAACCATGTTCATGTTGGGATTTCCAAATGACGTATAATAATTACACGGTTCCTTTTAATCTACAGACTTCATAAATACTGGTTAATACTCATAGTCTTGTAAAATTATATTATATTATGCGTTAAACTCTATGGTTCAAGCTGTATGTGAGGATTCTGCCTTAAAGGAATAGTGAAGAATGAGTGGAAGAAAATGAGAGGA
Source organism: Diadophis punctatus similis (assembly GCA_023053685.1). Taxonomy (NCBI): domain Eukaryota; kingdom Metazoa; phylum Chordata; class Lepidosauria; order Squamata; family Dipsadidae; genus Diadophis; species Diadophis punctatus. The sequence goes on along the minus strand of JALIGW010000001.1, from coordinate 301,638,338 downwards.
ACGAACGAAGAACAGAAGCAAGGCAGGCATCTTCTCCCTCGTTTAAATTCCGCGCTCCAGCTGGAGTTTCCAGCACCACTGCCCCCGCCCTCTTCCTGCTGCGATCTTGGAAGCAAGCACAAAGGCTCAGCAGGAGGGCAGCAAGGCGGCAATTGCTCCAGGGCAATATAGGCCGCTGGGATTCCTCCCCCACACTGCCAGCCCCCTCTGCACAGGAGCAGAGCAAGGCAGAGGACACTGCTGAGTTTTCTTGCAGCGTTCAATAGAAGAAGTTGAAGAAAACGGGGGGGGGGAACCATTTCCAGGCCCAGCTTCTTAGCAGCCCTGAGTCGTCTCGGGCCAAGGGCTAGCAGCACAGCCGGAACAACCTGAGCCTTCTCGGGCGGACCGGTGGGGCAGAGCACATGGTGCCAACCTAAAGGGGCCATTTAAAGAGACCTCCACGTGGCGCGCCAGGGGGCGCCCATCTTTGGAAAGATTAGAAGGGGCGGAGCCTTCCTCATTCCACCCCCAGCCAACAACCACAGGATGGTGGGCAAGAGCTCAAAAGAGGCTCAAGCATCAGGCAAACGATCAAAAAAATCCAATCACTCATCAGAACAGGATATAGCCTCTTCACCAGAGCGATCCCCCCCCCCGCAAGGCCCCATCAAAAGCCACAGTTCAGGCAGAGGAGAGACTCCATAGGATTTTAGAAGAATTGAGTGATAAGGCCCAAGCAGAGGTGGAAAGCTCTCGGGCCCAAGAGGAGTGCCCCAGTCAGGAACTGGGGGCAGTAGGAATGGATCCATTAGATATGGATGCTGATGTTCTGGCCAGATCCAGAGGAGATCCATGGGGGCGTGCATGTACAGCAGAGCAACCCAGATCACAGACACAGGGGGCACCTGGGACAGAACAAACAGTGATCAACACTTCAAATCTTAGAGCATTGATGGAACAGGTACTAGAGCAGGCCATTGCAGACAGATTAGACAACCTATCGAGAGCAGGGTCTTCCACAGTGGCCTCCTCCTCCTCATCATCTAGGGGCGCAAAGAGAGCTGCCAGCAGGAAGGAACGCCCATCCAATAAACATAGTTCAGAGGATTCTTCTGATGAATCAGTCCTTGATAATCCTAAAGATGTGGAGCCTGGAGAGGAGGATTCCAAATGGGATCTATCAGAGGATGAGGAGGTCCCCAAGGAGGTGCCTCCCACATCTGGCCTGTTTCCACCTAGCCTGTTTAGGTCCTTATTACTCAAGGCTCAGGCAGTGGCCAGGATTAAATTACCAAAAGTTATTACAGACTCAAATGCAGAGGAACAACCTAATCACTTCTATCTAGAATCCAGGCCAGAGGTGGACTTTATTCCTATCCCGCAGCTGTTCGTAGATGTGGTGGAGAAACACAGAACCACTCCAGCGGCCGGCCCATCCGCTTCCTCACAGGACAAGAAATTTTATAATGTTGCACCTAACCTCTCTGACTTACTTTCAGTCCCCACAGTAGATGCACCCATAAGGGCACTGCATTCTTCCACAACAGTCCCGGGAGAACCAGAGGAGATCCTGAAACCAGAGGAAAGGCGCATGGATCAGACACTGGTCAAGAATTTCCAGTCAGCGGCCTGGGCAGTGAAAGCATCCTCCACATCCTCCTTCTTCGCGCTCGCGACTCTTTCGTGGCTGGAGCAGCTTCAGGATCACATCCCACCCTCGAACACGAGGGCTCAACAGGACATCAATAAGATATTTGCAGCGGTGCAGTTTTGGGCAGATACGTCTCTGCAAGCATCACGTTTTGCAGCTACGGCAATGAATTCCTCCATAGTGGCCAGGCGGCTGCACTGGCTCAGGAAGTGGCAGGCAGACCCACGTCACAAATGGAAGCTGGCAGCGGGGCCCATCAAAGGAGGATCACTCTTCGGAGCCACACTGGAACCTCTCCTCGTTGAGACCAGCGACAAGAGAAAGGTCCTGCCCTCTATCACACGCAAGGGGTTCATAAGATCCACTCCGTACACCCGGCGGCCCTTTCGTCCCTCTGACCAGGGATCTTCCTCCGCCCGGTCCCCAGGTCAGTACTCCTCAAGGCAGAGACAACCAGATAGGGGTGGCAGGGGGAAGCACTTTCGTAAACAACCGCGAGGGGCTCCTTCAGGCAGACCCTTCCGCAGAGGCAGATGGTAGTTCCAGGAGTGCCCCCATAGGGGGCAGGCTTGCCAAGTTTTGGCAGGCCTGGGAGCATTCAACTCAGGACTCCTGGGTACGGAACTCCGTACGCAGGGGGCTGAAGTTGGAATTCATCTCATTCCCACCCAGATCCTTCATTAAGTGTTCAGTTTCCTTTGTCTACTCCAAACGTAAATTGATGGAAGAAGCAATTAAACACCTAGATTCCATCAGGGCCATACAGCCAGTACCACGCTCCCAACGGGGACGGGGTTTCTATTCTATCCTTTTTGTGGTCCCAAAGTCATCATGGGGTTGGAGAGCCATCCTGGACTTGAAAAGACTAAACAAATATTTGGTGTATAAACGTTTCAAAATGCACTCCCTGTCTTCCATTCTTTCTCTGATACGCCAGGGGGATTACATGGCATCCCTAGATCTCACGGAAGCATACCTGCATGTCCCTATATTCAAACCCCATAGGCGTTTCCTAAGATTTTGTTACAACAATCAACATTATCAATATAGGGCTCTTCCATTCGGCCTTTCATCAGCCCCCAGGGTGTTCACCAAGATAATGGCGGCCCTGGCGGCCAGGCTGCGGACCAAATCTATCCGTATCCATTGCTATTTGGATGATATCTTAGTACATGCTCCCTCTAAAGGTTTGGCTCAACAGCATGTGGAAATCATCATAGACATCTTCCAGGAACACGGGTTCTCCATTAACTGGGAAAAGAGCCTTCTCAACCCGTGCATGTCCATACAGCACCTGGGAGCAGTGATCAATTCCCTTAACTGTACGGTCTGCCTCTCCTCAGAAAGGCAGGACAGCATTAGGCAGTTAGCCACCCAGATACGGGGGGAACAGAAGACATCCCTAGAATCATTATCCTCCCTCCTGGGGAAGATGGTTTCCTGCATAGCAATCACCCCATGGGCTCGCTTACACGCAAGGGAACTCCAATGGTTCCTGTTACCATTCCAGAAAGCTGGTCAGGGCTCATCTTCTATGAAAGTTCAACTTCCCTCACAGGTTCAAAGGTCGCTCGATTGGTGGACTTCCTCAGCAATATCCAAAGGCACCTCGTTCAGGGTCGCACACAGAAGAACGATTACAACCGACGCAAGTCTGACAGGCTGGGGAGCTCACTCGGAGGGACTCATAGCTCAAGGTCAGTGGTCACCGGGGGAGGCAGCACACTCCATCAACTGGTTGGAGCTGAGAGCAGTATCCCTGGCTCTGAAACACTTTCGGCACCTGGTCTTGGACTCCGATGTTCTGGTCCTCACAGACAACATTTCCACCAAGGCACACATCAATCGCCAAGGGGGTACCAAATCCAAATCCCTCCAGGCCGAAGCAATGAGTCTGGGTCTGTGGGCGGAGAGACACGTACGGTCGATCACATCAGACCACATATCAGGGATTCACAACTCGCAGGCGGACTGGCTCAGCCGCACTCAGGTAGATCAAGCGGAGTGGAGACTCCACCCCCGCGTATTCCATCAGATAGCCCAGTGACTCGGTCAGCCGCTGGTGGACCTCTTCTCCACTCCCAGCAATTCCCACCTACCAAGGTTCTTCACACGATTCCAGTCGCCGGGGGCGGAGCAGACGAACGCCCTCAGGTGCCAGTGGCCTCAAGAGCTCCTATATGCATTCCCACCATTACCAGTGATTCCGGAGCTCATTCACAAAATTCTAGTGGAGCGGGCAGAGATAATCCTTATAGCCCCGTTCTGGCCACGAAGAACTTGGTTTGCAGACCTCCAGGCTCTCTCGGTCACCAGACCATGGCGCTTGCCAGTGTCAGAGGACTTGCTGTCACAGGGAATCATCCATCACCCAGACCCGGCCTGGTTACAACTGACTGCATGGAGATTGAGCGGAACGACCTTCTAAGTCAGGATTACGACCAGGAAGTCGTCATCATTATGCAGGCAGCCCGCCGCCCCTCCACAAATCGCATTTATGCAGCTACATGGAGGGCATTCTGCGCTTGGTGCAGTGAGGAAGGGCTCTCACCGTTATGCATCCCCCTGCCTAAGGTTTTGAGATTCCTGAACCACGGTCTCAATAGGGGACTAGCACCTAACACTCTTCGCAGACAAGTGGCTGCTCTTTCTTCGGTGTTAGCATGTGACAATTATGACTCTCTATCCCAATGTCCAGCAATCCGTCGCTTCCTGAGGGGAGCAACTAACTTACACCCACCTACGGTACATCGATACCTGGAACCTGCAACGGGTCCTGTCATCCCTCACGGGGCCTCCATATGAGCCACTTAGGGAAGCATCACGACGCCACCTCACCATGAAGGTAGCCTTTCTGATTGCCATCACTTCCGCCAGACGCATCTCCGAATTGTCAGCCTTGTCAGTCCGGAAGGATCTCTGTATATTTCAACCAAGCAAGGTAACTCTCAGAATCGATCCGTCATTCATTCCCAAAATCAATTCCGTATTTCACAGGTCTCAGGAGCTGATTCTCCCCTCCTTCTGCGCACAACCAGCACACCCATCTGAAAGACGATGGCATTCATTAGACGTGCGCAGGGCGCTCAAAATATACCTGAACTGCACCAGGCATATCAGGAAGACGGAAGCACTTTTTGTGGGGTTCCACACCAGATCCCTGGGAGACAAGGCTTCGTCAGCTACCATAGGACGTTGGATCCGGGGCACCATCGCCAAGGCATACGAGCTCAGCGGCATGCCAGCACCAACAGGAATTACGGCACATTCCACCAGAAGTGCATCCACATCGGCAGCCTGGAACACACAAGCCTCGCTGGAAGAGGTATGCCGGGCGGCAACCTGGGCGCAACCATCCCAGTTTATCCGACATTACAAGATAGATAAATTTGCTTCAGCGGATGCAGCATTTGGAAGGAGGGTGCTACAGCAAGTAGTTGACATTCAATAGGAGCAGAAATTGTGCTAACCCTCCCTGGGACCCCTGCTTTGGTATGTCCCAATTCCTGAAGGCTGGTTCCACCCCAGGATGGAGAATAGGCGTTGTCTTCTTACCTGAACGCCTCTTCTCATCTGGTGGAACCAGCCTTCAGTTCCCACCCTTGTATATAGTTAGGTAATTATGCTAGAGATTCAATTTCTTTCTATTATTAGATTTCTTCCTAGTTTCTTATTCTATAGCGACAGGAGTTTGCTCAGGTAACAACGAACTGAGTAGCCACGCCCGAGTCCAGTTTCGGGATTCGTCAGATCTGGGAACATGGCGGATCCTACGGAGTATTTAAATTACTGGCTCGGTCCTAATCTGATTGGCTGAGTACTACCCAATTCCTGAAGGCTGGTTCCACCAGATGAGAAGAGGCGTTCAGGTAAGAAGACAACGCCTATTACATTTTTACAAACATTTGGGAAAATCACTAGAATAGAAGCTTTCAGTGAACAATGCATGTACATTGAATCTGGCAGTTAAGGTAAAAAGATTGATTACTCAATATTGAATAAATTATTGTTTATTCAGCATAAAATAAATACCAGTAGGTAACATCCCCACAGGAATTAATTGAAAAAGTCATTATATACTACTGTTATTATTTCTACCTGCTTACATCTATAGTAAAGTAATTTAGTTTTTTAAACATTAAATGTGGTTCTTCTTTGGCAAACATTTTTTAAAAATGTCATTTTATTAGAACGTTTGATTTCAATATTTAATTAGTTAAACTACGTTTTACAAGCGAAATAGGGTTAAACTAGATTTGTGCAGGGAAGATGAACATAGTGCAGTAAATGCCTCTTCATTGGTCTTTCACAATACAGTAAATCTAGAGGGAATACTCGTCTGAAGGGCAAGATGCCAGAAAGAACAGGTTCGACTTGTCTGCAAGGATTTACACCACAGTAGAATGTACAACTGTTTTCTCAGAGGTTGTTGTGAAGGTCAAGGAGCTAGTTTGCATTACCAAATGAGAACAGCTTTATGGTGATGGGGAGGGAGAATACTTAAACATGACTTGTAATCTCACTTGAAATGGTCAAATGCAATTCATTCTTCCTTCCTTCAGCAAACCACCCCTAGAAATCTGAAACCTTCTTTCACTTAATTTCTTCAGTCAGAGTAGTATTGGTAACTAAAATGATCCAAGTCCTGAGCACTTTCATGAGGTAAGACGAAAGTCGATAAACACTTTCCCAAGTTCTTATCACTGAGACATGCCTCTAAACATTTTGCTTGTAATGGAGCCCATCTCCTGTGTGGGTCTTAGCACTGAGTGGCATATTCTTGGCAAATAATCCCTACATTGAGTGTGATTAGTCCAGCGACATCTGATAGGTGACCTCCCCCTCCCTCTGGCCCCCATATCCCAACAGAGAAAGTGGCAGAACGGAGGCAAAGTCAGAAAAGTCACCCATACAACAGTTAACCTACTTTGTTAATATGTAAATTTGACTCCCTAGAGATTTAAATATTATTTTTTAAAAAATGTACAGCAAATTTATAATTCTTAGGACATCGGCTAAAGTATTATTTTCTAAAGCATTTTGGGGGGGCTTAGTTTAGTAATCTGATGATTTTAAGGAACGGCATGATAAGAGGCTTATAAAATTATCAATACAATAAAAGTCATGAGATTTATTCAGAATTCATTGAAACAGATTCATATATAAAGAAATATATATATATATATACTCCATATCTTGGCTTCTCAATTTTAAGGTGGCTTACAATGAATGTCAACATTTTATAGGCATTGATTTCTCTTTAAGAAAAAGACAAGGAAAATTCAATTGAAACTGTTACCTTCCTTTATCCCTTTAAATGAAAAAGGGACACACATTGAAAATGGCAGCTAGCCATTGGGAAAGAGCAATGGAGAGATTAATTAGTAAACTCAGGAATGTGCACTAGCAAATGTGCCTGAGTGGCATGAACATATGTGACAGCAACAGGTGGAAAGTGAGTGCTTCTGTTTGGGGAGCTATTTCCAAAAAGGCTTCAGAGTGATGTTAGTCTTTAAACAGATCTCTCTGCTAATTGCTTCAGAGTATTGTGCTTATTTTTAAAATTTACTGAACATGCTCTGTGTTATATGTAGATTAAATGTGCCCACATTTTATAGCGAAGAATACAGTACAAGCACATATTGAAATAAAAAAAACTATTTGTTCTAACATAGCACAAGAGAGAACTGAATACACACAGCAGAAAATAAGTGTTTGGAATAGAATCTTAACCCTACTGAACTCGATAAATGTTTGTTTTATGAACAGTTTCATTTGGAGTATCCAACTATGTACACCTAAAGTAGGATTAAACATAAAATAAAATAAAAATATATTCTTATACCTTGACTTCCCAGTGTTCTAGCCAAGAATTTTCTCATTGGCTGCATTCTGATCTCCCACCCTTGCTTTCCTCCCTAATTCTGGAGATACAGTAAAATGAAATTATGTGGGGAAAGGCTGTGGTCTATTACTAAGCTATGGTCCCTCCCACAATTAATATTTCATGTATGTATAAGTACACTGAATTGTAGAATTTGATTGGGGTCATATTATGAGTTGAGACAGACACAGGGAACAACCAAACTGCATAATTAATAACATGTAAGCTTAGAACCAGAAATAGATTAGCACAAATTTATTCATCCATCTTAGCCTCTTGATATTTCCCAAAATGCCATCAAGGAGATCACATGTGATAGAATATGGAGGGGGAGAGGCACAGCAGGACAAAAACACAGAATAATTCATAGGGCCTTTTTATCAATCAGGAATTTCCTTTCAATTTCACTAGAAATATTTGGGTCCAAGCCATTATGAGAAAAATAATGGACGCATATTGGCGTGGGTAAAACATATTCAACCTTTGTCTTTTTACATTTATATAAAAGTAATTCATCATTTTTATCGTTGCGTTCCAAAAATGTTATTAACTGCTAATATATAGCTTTGTTTTCAGCGTATATATTCCATAACTAATAGAATTAGATATTCCATTATTTTATTCCGTAGATGTGATTTAAAAAAAAATCTCAACACTTACTGTTTGATGTTTTAATTCAACATTCAAAAAAATTGAAGAAAATTATTCCTTGATGACACTTGATGATCTGCGCAATTGAACACTCTCAAAAATAAATGAATAAATAAATGCATTAGAGAATTGGATGGCAAATAGACTTAATTTTTTTAAAAGTGAATTTATACATTCGGACCAAAATGAGTTTTTACCTAAAAGGCAGATTAAGGACAATATGCGAACAATTTTGATTACATTAGAATACTATGAAATGCACTCTGAAAAGCAAGTGGCATTGATGTTTTTAGATGCGCAGAAGGCATTTGATAATGTGAATTGGCAATTTATGACAATGCTACTTCAAAATATGGATTTTGGAAAGAAATTTATTAATGTAATTAAAACAATTTATTCTAAACAATCAGCAAAAGTAATGGTGAATGGAGACATGACAGAGAAGGTGGATGTTATGAAAGGAAAAAGGCAAGGATGTCTTTTATCCCCACTACTATTTGTTTTGACCTTGGAGGTACTGAACAGAAGTATAAAACAGAGTAAAGATATAAAAGGAATGAAAATTAAAAGAGAGGAGTATAAACTGCAAGCTTTTGCAGATGATTTGGTGTTTATCTTGGAAGATCCATTAGAGATGGGACCCAAATTAATACAACAAATTGAAAAATACGGAGAAGAGGCGAGAATAAAAATTAATAAAGACAAAACAAAACAGTCAAAACATGACGGAAAAGCAAAAGAAGGAATTAATGGGGAAGTTAAATATATGCAAAAGAGCTGAGGTGGCGCAGCGGTTAGAGGCAGGTACTGCAGGCCACTTTAGCTGACTGTGATCCGCAGGTCAGCGGTTCAAATCTCACCGGCTCAAGGTTGACTCAGCCTTCCATCCTTCCGAGGTAGGTAAAATGAGGACCCAGATTGTTGGGGGCAATATAAATATACATTGCTTACTGGTGTAAACCACTTAGAGAGTGCTTGCACTGTGAGGCGGTATATAAATCTCACAAATAAATAAATAAATAAATAAATAAATAAATAAATAAATAAATAAATATACAGATAACAAAAAAGGTAAAATATTTGGGTATCGTATTGATGGAATAGGTGGAGAAAAAAATCAATAGCTCCATGTGAGATTATCCTTAAATGTGCTCCACAGGCAGGTAGACTGATACTTCTATATTAAGCAGACATTTACTTTATCAGGAAATTGCAGAGAAATTGTATTAGATTCATCTATCTCCTTATAGATGACAATTTTTGATTGTCTTGGAGCAAGCCTACTCTGCTCGATTTCATCAGAGCGATACTGAGGAAGTGAGAGATTAGGATTAAACAATGCAAAAATGAGATTACAACGTAAGAGTTAATATTATCTTGATGAGCAGTCCAAATCTTTGAAAGAATATAACTTCAGAACAAGATTTTGAATCTGACTTATTTCATCTAATCAAATAATTAATTACAATCTAGTATTTGAGTACTGTGCTATAAGCTGCAATCAGTGCAAACTGGAAGAGAACCTCTAATTCTACAATGAGTGTGTAATTTGTTGTGCCTCTTTCCCCCAAGAGTTGGATTAGGGTGAGATAAGAGCTTGTGGATGGTTTTGTTGGAGGCATTACAAGGAGGAGGGCTGAGTTGCCAGATTTTGGTTTTATGGTTTTGTTTATTTTATTAGTTTTATTCGAGCAAACTGTCCAGAGTTGTTTTCAAAGGTGGACAACCGTATAAATCTTAAACACTACCCCTTTTGCCACAATGAGGCACCACAGCAGGACTTTTTTGGGGGAAGAGATAGAGTATGCCTGTAGGTTTGTATAATTATTCCCAACTTTGATAAACATAAACTTGATTTTTGTATAGTTATTGTGTATCGAAGCTTCTATTTCTGTTAATATTATAGCTGAACAGCAATGGGAAAAATGTTTAGACTGTAACAAATGCAAATTTTATTTATTTCTTTAAATTCATTATAGCTGCCCAACTCCAGTGGACTCTGGGTTCTCTCAAATTTTGATACTGATGTGGTACTTGCTTTAATCTCAGATCCTGAAGAATTTTAAAGACACTCTTTTGTCTGAAAGCTAATTTGAGAAATGCATTTAAAAAAAAGTTTTGTAGGAATTTGTTGAATTAATTTCAATGTTACAGCAAACATCAATTCTTGCAGCCATTACATGTGGTAGTTTAGAGATTAGATAGAGATAGATAGATAGATAGATAGATAGATAGATAGATAGATAGATAGATAGATAGATAGATAGATAGATAGATGAGAGAGAGAGAGAGAGAGAGAGAGAGAGAGAGAGAGAGAGAGAGAGAGAGAGAGAGAGAGAGAGAGAGAGAGCGCTGTGGCCTAGAGGTGGAGCTCTTGCCTCACAATCAGGAGCTTGTGAGTTCGATCCTAGGTAGAGGCAGATGTAGGGTCTCCTGCTTGGGCAGGGGGTTGGACTAGATAACCTGCAAGGTCCCTTCCAACTCTGTTAATCTGTTAAGATAGATAGATACAGTAGATACCAGGATAATGCAAAAGTAGCTTCCACTTCTCATTTAGAGCTTTCAAGAAATAATTGATGATCAACTGTAATGGCCTTGTTTTACTGTGTTTACTTATTTATGTATTTGTTAAATTAATTCACTGCTCATCTGAAACAAATGCAGATGTGTTCTGATTATTTTATTTGGTATTGCTTATGAGAAATGAAACTTTTTATCTAATAAATTCATCTGCAACAGAGCTGCATTTAGTTAATATAGATCTGGTATTAACTAATTTTATTTTCCACACCTTCCTCTTTCAGAAATATAGCTAACAAACCATTATTTTTCTAATCTTAAGATGTTTGGAAAGAATTTCATGTTAGAAGCAAAAAATGGATTGTATAGAAGCAAGTGAGTGCTGAATATTAAGGTTTTAATTCAGCTTTCGTAAGAATAACAGCTTCTTGTTATGAATCACTTACACTAAACCACAACTTAGATATCTCCCTATATATTTTCAACAGGGTCAGCATATTTCCTTAGTGCCTGTTCAAAAGATTGAAGAAGTACTCTATGACTATAAACCACTGCATGTAGAGACATACGGACCATTGGTTCCAGAGGTGGATTTGCTGGGAAAATTAGGGTAAGTTTGTTTGTTTAAATTGACTTAAGATTGCACCCTACTGGGAACCTTACCACCTTATTTGTTTTTCAAAGCAGAGTGTTTTTTTAAAAGCAAAATAGATGGTAACAAAATAGACAACATCCTGTCCAAACCAATGTTTTGTTTGGGCGGCCAAATGTGATTTTTGTTTGTTCCACACTTTTCTTTGGTTTTGTAGTATTTTATATATCAGTTGAGAATTCTGCCAGATTGAATTAATCTTTTAAGGTTATAGGGAGTTGCGGAGAAATAGCTGCTCATTTTCAATTGCGGATAGTTTTAAAAATTATACATATAAAACTTTGGATCTTGATTTGCTTAAGAATGGTGGGCTAATAAAAATATTAGGGCTGGCTTTTCATTGTGAGAGAAGTTAGATTTTACTCTCAGTGTTGGATTCTTTCTATCAGGGGAAAATCTTTTGCCTGAGCATCTTTTTAACTATAAAGATGAGGTCTAGCTGACTAGGGAACTAACTGATAGTTCCCATACAACCTTTTTCTAGGTGTTGCTGTGGGCATGTATCCTGGTGCAAGTTTCATGAAAATTTTTTGAGGAAAACCTACAGCTTAAAAAGACGATGCATTCTCCTATAAATGCATTGTATTTATACAATGCATTTATAAGAGATAGGCTCAGATACAGAAGGATCTTCTGTATCTGCATTTATCTTCTTCCGCATTTATAGAATATAGGCTCAAGGTACAGAAGGATCTTGACAGACTTGAACATTGGGCACTATCTAACAAAATGAAATTCAATGGTGAAAAAAGTAAGGTTCTACATTTAGGCAAGAAAAACAAAATACACAGGTACAGTATATGTGGTACCTTGCTCAATAGTAGTAACTGTGAAAGGGATCTTGGAGTCCTAGTGGACAACCATTTAAATATGAGCCAGCAGTGTGCAGCAGCTGCCAAAAAAAACCAACACAGTTCTAGGCTGCATAAACAGAGGGATAGAATCAAGATCACGCGAAGTGTTAATACCACTTTATAATGCCTTGGTAAGGCCACACTTGGAATACTGCATTCAGTTTTGGTCACCACGATGTAAAAAAGATGTTGAGACTCTGGAAAGAGTGCAGAGAAGAGCAACAAAGATGATTAGGGGATTGGAGGCTAAAACATGAAGAACGGTTGCAGGAATTGGGTATGTCTAGTTTAGTGAAAAGAAGGTCTAGGGGAGACATGAAAGCAGTGTTCCAATATCTCAGGGGCTGCCACAAAGAAGAGGGAGTCAAACTATTCTCCAAAGCACCTGAGGGTAGAACAAGAAGCAATGGGTGGAAACTAATCAAGGAGAGAAGCAACTTAGAACTAAGGAGAAATTTCCTGACAGTTAGAACAATTAATCAGTGGAACAGCTTGCCTCCAGAAGTTGTGAATGCTCCAACACTGGAAGTTTTTAAGAAGATGTTGGATAACCATTTGTCTGAAGTGGTGTAGGGTTTCCTGCCTGGGCAGCGGATTGGATTAGAAGACCTCCAAGGTCCCTTCCAACTCTGTTATTCTATTCTATTCTAAATATCAAGAGTTTATATTGAACATTTAAAGATACAGTACATAGTTGAAAGAGTTTTTTTAAATCTAAGTAAGGAGTACAGAGCTGATCCTGAAGTCGAAATGTTACAGACAATCATGGACATTAAACTGAAATGTGGAATATTAATTGTGTAAATAAATAAAATTCAACTACCGGTAGTCAGCTTTGCTTACCTTGCCATTTAGAATGCTGGTGTTAAACAACAGTATAATGTCAAATGTAATATAAATAAGATAACTGAGTTGGTTAAAGAACTAACTATATTATCAATAGGTAGTACTAGAACTGGTTTTGATGTCAGATTAAAATGTGTGGTAACAACTGAGCACATCATGTCCTATTGGGTTCTTATCATTTCACGTTTATTTGATGGAGTTTCAAATTTATTTTCAGCAAATTGTATGAAAAAATTCTAGCATACAGCACTTGCTAGCAAAACACTGAAATTAATCAACTGTTTTTAAACTACTTACTCTTATTAATGAAGTATTTAACAAAAAACAAAATAGTTACCAACACATTAATCTATTCTACTACATCTGTAATTATTGAGACCTGTGGTATCTAATAGATAAATTAATAATCTTACTTCCCATTTTTTGCAGAAGCATCTCATAGCGAACAAGGGGGTTCACTTAAGACTGTAGTGTTTGTTTAATGACTGCTGCAAAAAAGGTTGTAAAATTGGATCAGTACTGTTAGTGCTTTTTAAACCCACCCATTTTAAAGTTTAATGAATAAATCAGTCGATTCATTAGATGACTAACATTGCTTTACTTACATCTTAGCCCTACTAATTATTCATTTTGAGAAGATACTTGCTGTCTATAATGCATTTATGCTTTATCTCTGGAACACCTTATAAAAGAGAACTGCCAAGTACTTCAGCATTACCTTTATTATTGTTCTGCCTTTTGCCATGACATGGAGAAAATGTGTTGAAGGAGTTGTTATCCCATTTCAAAAGGCAACCGGACTTTCTTTGTTTGTTTTTCCCCCTTGAAAAGGCTTCACTTCTCATCCTTTGTAGCTGAACCCCGAGTCGCCCTTTGTGAGGCTTGTGAAAGGCAGGATTGGCACCAGAGCTTTTATTTCACAGCTCAGTCTCCTAGATGCGAAATGCTGTATGTTAAAGTTAATTTGTGCCCTCTTCCTATTCTAAACAGCAACTTTGTGAGGTAGGTAAAGCTAAGAAGTAGACTTGCTCCAAGCAATCCAGAGGGCATCATTATTAAGCTGGGTTTTGAGCCTGAATATTTTAGATAGACCCCCAACATTATCAGAACTGCACTGTGGTACTAACCAATATTCAGTTTATAACTCCAGCTGTAACTCCAGGGGAGCAGTTACAGTCTCCTATTTGATTTTTTTCTGGCTGCCCATTTCTTCCTTTGTTTGGCCTAGTGAGTGCTCAGCAGCAGCGTGTCCACCCACCTATATTGCCATTGGAACTCCTTACTTGTCAAGGCTGACTATCATCTAATGTAGTACAAAAATAGTTTTCTAGACTAAGAGGCTCCTGTGTCTATCTTTCTGCAGCTTTGTCTGTTTTCCTGTGTTTAGGCTGTATTTTACATTTGAGAGCCAGCGTGAATTTAATTACCGGACTGTTGGACTGAGATCAGGGAAATTGGGTTCAGATTTCTACTCAGCCACAAACCACAAAGCTGACTGGGCAATCTTAGGCTGGTTACCAGCTTATAGTTGAACTTAACTCACAAATTTATTGTGTAAATAAACGGATGGGTGGGGATAGCTTGTTTGTTTCCATTTGAGGAAGGGTGGGAGAAAAATATCATGTACACAATTCATGTACACAATTCATAGGACTTGTCAGCCTGCTTGCCTGATTTATTTATTTATTTACGTACTTATTTACTCATTTATTTACTCATTTATTTACTCACTCACCCACTCACTCACTCACTCACTCATTTATTTGATTTATATGATAGCCTATCTTGGAGTACAACTGTGGGTGACTCACATCCACAATACTATTACAAAACCCATAAAACCCACAAAACACACAATCACTTACAGAGACCACTTTTTTTTTTTGAAATAAATACATAAATGTAAAAGTCATGGGTTTTTGTGCTGATGGGGAAATTGGATGGAAGTCTCTTTTTATCTTTCTGATTGCTTGGCCCCTTGCTGCTCCACGATTCAAGTTCAAGAGATACAAGGGTAGTATAAGGTAGTATAAGATTCTTCGAGTTCTCTGAACTGTTTTAGGGTTTTAGGGTAGGTCAATCAATTGAAATGATGGTCAGTTGAATTGATACAACGGTCATGCGCATATGGGTTCCTGTCATTGTTGTCTTTCTTGTGCTCATCGCTTTGGGAGGCAAAAGGTTTGGCAGGTGGTTGAGGGGCATCATTGGGAGGAAATAAGTTAAAAATCATACACTTGAGGATTATCTCAACACTGTGATATGGCTGCAAAAATATAAAAGCAATTTTAGATGGCATAAACTGCCCTTTAAGAAGGGTTCAAAGCAGGGGCGGGTTGCACTTACCTCACTACCGGTGCGCTGCCATGTTGTGCACATGCGCGTGCTATGTGCATGTGCGCCCCTCGCGTGAAGCAAAATCTCGCCGAAATCTTGCGAGGGGACGTGCGGAAGCTAAATCTCACTGAAATCTCTCACGCGCGGAAACAAAAAATTGCCGAAAGATTTCAAAAAAGAGATGGCGGCACGCACCAGACCGGCGAAGACGGTACCGGAGCTGGCGCGCGCAAATTGGGCAATCGGCGGGTCCCTACCGGAGCTGCGTACTGGACCGCATCGGTAGGAACCCACCCCTGGTTCAAAGAAGCTGGAGCAAATTAACGAAATTGATCAGAAAGTTGTAAAGAGAGTGAAGGATCTAAGAATGTTCAGCCCCAGGAAGAAAAGGAGTAGTATTATCTTTAAATATTGCAAAATATGTCATACAAAAGAAGGTCAAAACTTGTTCCTTATTGTCTTAGAGTTCAGGACATGTTAAAATGGATTTAAGCAAAAACAAGTCAGTTTGTGACTTATAAAATTCTAAAATTCAGAATAATCCAAAAGTTGAATCAATTATCCATACAAGTGCCAAGTTACCTATAATAGATGTATTCAAGCAGAAGCTGGTCAGCCTTCTGTCATGGGTGTTTTAATTTGGAGTTTTATGTCTGAGGTTTGGATTTGTGACCTAAATGCCCTCCTCCAGCTCTGTGTTTCTATGAATTATTTAATGATATAGAGAGATAGTTTGAAAAGAATATTTTCCTAAAATTGTTTTAAGTCACTAGGTTTTGGAACTTCAGGAGCTCCTTCAGTTATGTTTGAGTAGGCCCATTTTTCTCATAAGGTTACAGAAATGAACATAGGTACATGATGGCGTTCTAGCCTTTTCTCAATACAGTAGGTGTTCAAATCCTACAATCAGTTTGGCTGCCTTTTTTACACTTTTTTTCCAGCTGTATTATATATCCTCCATTAAATCTGGCAACTAGAACAGAATATAGTATTTCAGATGCGGACATACTAAAGATTTGTTTAAGGACACTATAATTACTGACAGTTTTATTTTCAATCCCTTCCTACAGATATATAGCATGGAATTTGCCTTTTTTCATAGCAGCTGCATACCAGGTTGACATCTTCATTAACTTGGAGATAGCTTTATATATTTCAGATCTCATTAGTAAAGCTAAATATCTCTTATTGTTAAATAAAAAGTAATTTGCTTCACTTTTTCTTCCACTTGGATTTTGATTATTAGAAATCTTGGATTTTGTTTTGTTTTGTGTTTCAAGTATATACTGCAGTTCTGAAAGGTGCTCACGCCAAATTAGAAGGGCAATTTACAGTTTCCATTAGGGCCCCTCAGTAGCGGTCCATTAGTGGAAGAATGTGCTTTCTTCACCATTAGTGATCTATCCTGACCACCAGAAATGGGGCAGCTAAGGAAAAACACTGCTTGATTTAGAATTGTTCTACGTTTAATTTTTCTTATGGAAAGTGTTTGTGGTTTACCTCTATTCAAAAACCTGACTGATGGCTGGATTTTTTGAAGTGGTGGTAGGATTTGCTCTTGGCCTGCAACATATACCAGCTTCAGCCTCCAGCCCAGAGAATTTTTGAGGTTAATGGTTACATAGTTTAAGAGAGATTCGAGTTCTACTGACCTGAAAGCTGCAAAATACACTCTTTTGGAATACATACACAGCTCATCTAGCCAGCAGCTTTATATGTTCACCACTTATAAGAATCCAGTATGGTACACTTGCTCTTTAAAGTAACTGAAATAGGCTGTGAAGCTTGACTATACACACTGTGACAGATGGGCAGTTTAAGGTAGGCTTAATCCCTTCCTTAACTCATGTTGTTCGTTCTTTAAGGCCCAGAGCCTGTTTTGAGAAGGAGAAGGAATGTTACATTCTCTTGAAGCATGTACTTTGGTTTGCTTCCTTGTAAAGCAAGTAGAAAGTGGTGCTACTTGTTTTGGAGTAATTTTGTTCTCGGTATCTTCTTGTATTTTTGTTCTCTCATAGAGAACTTGAATGCTGCAGAGCTCCTTAAGGTCAGTTAGCGGAGAAATACTTAATTTTAAACTAACATATTGAACGATAAGGGAATCTAGTTATATTTTCTACTCCTCATACAATGTAGAAAGTTCAAAATATCCCTCTTCTGAGTTACCTTAGATTAGTGCACCACTATCCAGGGACCCTCATTGTTAAAGCCTAACTATACATGTTTATTGTATTAAAAAAAAGAATATACCATATTTTTCGGAGTATAAGACGCACCGGAGTATAAGACGCACCTTACTTTTTGGGGAGGAAAATAGGGGAAAACAATCTGCCTACCAAGTATTCATTTGGCTAGCATCCTTAGTCTGGTCAGCTTCAGCACATTATTTTATCCCCTGGTTAGGACTTAAAAAAACCTTCTTCTGAGAGAGTAACAATGAAAGAGCATGCAAGCCAGTAAGAGCTGGGAAGATCGTTAGCACCTGGTTAGGGCTAGAAAAAAACTTATTCGGAGCAAGTAAAGCAATGAAAAAAAATTCTGCAAAGACTTAGGGCTGGAAAATCATTCTTTGGAGAGAGTAACAATGAAAAAGCCTGCAAGGTAAGAGCTGGGAAGATCTGTTAGCACCTAGTTAGGGCTGGAAAAAAAAGCTACATTCGAAGTATAAGACGCACCCAAATTTTCAGCCACTTTTAGGGAGGAAAAAGGTGCGTTTTATACTCCAAAAATACGGTAGGTTTCCTCAGCTGAATTTGAAATCAAGGACAATAATGTAGCCTCCTGCAGGAAGCCTAAAACCTCACTGTTTTAAAAAATTGGATGTTCTGACAAAATATCTTCTGAGATTTTTCAAATGACACCATATAGTATATGGAACTTTTGCAGCGAACAAACACTTCTGCCAAATTCATTAGCAGAATATGTTAAGATTGGATTGCTTTGGAAATAGACTTTCTTATTTCCTGTCCACCCACCTGTGGGTCTAGTGTGGGTTCTGTAGCCGTTGACAGTCTCAGGAGGATTATGAAGGCAAAAAATAAAATAAAATATGGAAAATGTATAAAGAAAAAAAGAGAAGGCTATACTTGGCTGCACAATTACTTATATTCCAAGTTGGCTATAATTGTGCTAGATTAACTTCAGAAACCTGGACCTGACATCAAAATGTCTATAATAATTGCTTTTCTTGGCATTTGGATTCAAAATTAATTCCGTGATTGAACATAAACTATTGTTCTCTGAATACTTTGCCTATAATCTGTGTGATATTCTCTAACTTCTTTTTAATGCAATCATGGGCAAAAAACAAAAAACAAAAAACCCTGCCCCAAGCAGTTGTCAAACAAGCTTCTTTCATTGACAGTCAGACACAGGGCAGCTGAATAGAGTTGTTTAGTCTAAAGTAAATACTCCAGAGATTACAAGGTCGCTGAAGGAAATGTAATTATACTATTTTATTATAGAATAGCTTTTTTTGTGGTGTGAGAGTTGTAGAGCCTACACAATGCTGGCGTGTAATGTTTGTTAAAGATATACTTTCTCAATATAGATATATTTTCTCATTACTCAGAAATATGCAGTGTTCAAGACCAGAATGTAATGAAATACAATAATTGTTGAATTAAATGA
Source organism: Diadophis punctatus similis (assembly GCA_023053685.1). NCBI lineage: Eukaryota > Metazoa > Chordata > Lepidosauria > Squamata > Dipsadidae > Diadophis > Diadophis punctatus. The sequence continues at coordinate 301,619,331 of JALIGW010000001.1, read as the reverse complement.
AGTGGAGGGAATGCCTTTCAAAATCAGCTCATGAATTAGCATCAGCTAATGCTAAACGGGACTCAGTTTTCCCTCTACCATCACGGGGGCAGCTGTTGGACATTTTTACTGCTGCAGCAGAGGCAACGGATTTTGGATTCACAAAAAAAATAACAACAAGACTGAGATTAAGGCAATATTAAGAACTAAGCTATACCGGGTTTGGAGGTTGCCTATATCTGCCTCCTATTGCTCTTATTGTTTTTAACCCCCGGAAATACTGCGATTTTATTAATGGTTTGGGCTATGAATGTGTTATGATTGGGTGATAGAGATTATGTGACTGACAGTGGTAGAATGAGTGAGCTGGGGATTGGGTCTTTGCCCCCCTCTGCTGAGTGTGGAAACAGAAGCGGAGAGGGGTTTCAGTCCATCCCCAGGCTCAGTATGACTGGTATGCATGGTCTGCTGGGAGAGAGGGGGACCAGTTGGGGGGGGGAGGGGATCTCTGGTGCGAGGGGGGACGGGAGCATTAAGGTCATTACAGGGAGAGGTAGGTATGGCGGGAGCAGGGGGGTAGGCCGCTCTCGGGGAACGAGAACTCGCTGTCTCCAAGCGATTCCTTGTTCCGGCCCCTCTAATTTGGTTCCATCTTGCTCAACCCGAGGTCCTGGTAATCAGGGATGTCAGGGCCCTGGGCTCAAGCTGCTGCTGTTGAATGCCAGGTCAATTGCCAACAAGGCCCCCCTTGTACGGGATTTAATCCTGGAAGAGGGGGCAGACCTGGCATGCATCACTGAGACCTGGCTAGGCCAGGAGGGGGGGGTTCCCCTCTCCGAGATGTGCCCGGACGGGTTCTTAGTGCAGCATCAGCCGCGACCCCAGGGAAGGGGTGGAGGAGTGGCGATTATAGCTCGCCAGAACCTTAATCCTCGAAGGAGCCCTGCCCCGGAGATTGTTGGGTGTGAGACGCTCCTTCTGAAGTTGGACTTAGGGGTCCAGGTGGGCCTTTTGTTAGCGTACCTGCCTCCTAGCTACGTTACAAAGGCCCTGCCTGTTCTGCTCGAGGCGGTAGCAGGGCTGGCGATTGAGTTCCCCAGGCTGATGGTGCTGGGGGACTTTAATCTGCCATCGCCCGGTGAAACCTCGGAGGCAGTCCAGGAGTTCATGGCTTCCATGACAACCATGAACCTGACCCAAGTAGTTCAGGGTCCGACTCATGAGGGGGGCCACACGCTTGACCTTGTGTTTCTTTCGGGGCAGTGGAGAGATGATCTGAGGCTGAGGGGTTTAGTCACAGTACCCTTGTCGTGGTCAGATCATTTCCTTCTGAGGTTGGATTTCATGGCACCACTCCTCCACCACAAGGAGGCGGGGCCGATTAAGTGGTTCCGCCCCAGGCGCCTAATGGAATCTGAAGGATTTCAGAGGGAACTTGGGGAAATACCTGACTCCCTGGTACACGATTCATCTGAGGCCCTAGTGGCTGCTTGGAATCAGGCGGCAACGGGGGCCTTAGATCGGATTGCGCCTTTGCGGCCTCTCCGTGGCAGCGGATCCCGGCGGGCCCCTTGGTTTACTGAGGAGCTCCGGGAGATGAAGCGCCAAAAGAGACGCCTAGAGCGATGATGGAGAACCGGTAAAGCTGAGTCTGACCGGACACTTTTAAGAACTTACATTAAGTCTTACTTAGTGGCGATAAAGGCGGCAAAATGCGCGTATTTTTCCGCTCTTATTGCGTCCGCCGACTCCCGTCCAGCCGCCCTGTTTAGGGTGACTCGCTCCCTCCTAGCCAAGGAGGGAGTTGAAGATCCCTTGCAGGGCAGAGCTGAGGAATTTTCTCAGTTTCTGGCGGATAAAGTCGTTCAGATTCGGACAGACCTGGACTCCATTTGGACAGGGCAAGCCGAGATGACAGGGGTGAGTCTTAGTCCTGTTATTTGGGACGAGTTTGAACCGGTCACTCCTGAGGATGTGGACAAGGCCATAGGAGCGATGAGCGCCTCCACCTGTTTATTGGACCCGTGCCCCTCCTGGCTGGTTTCTGCCAGCAGGGAGGTGACACGCGGCTGGCTCCAGGCGGTTGTGATCGCTTCTTTGAGAGAGGGATCCATCCCACAGCCTTTAAAAGCTGCGGTGGTGAGGCCCCTCCTCAAGAAGCCTTCCCTGGACCCAGCGGATTTAAAGAACTTCCGTCCAGTCTCCAACTTACCCTTTTTGGGTAAAGTTGTTGAGAAGGTGGTGTCGCTCCAACTCCTGCGGCTATTGGAGGATACTGATTATCTGGATCCCTTTCAATCGGGTTTCAGGCGCGGCTACAGTACGGAGACTGCTTTGGTCGCGCTGATGGATGATCTCTGGCGAGCCCGGGATGGGGGTCACTCCTCCATCCTGGTGCTACTTGACCTCTCAGCGGCTTTCGATACCATTGACCATGGTATCCTTCTGCGTCGTCTTGGGGAGGTGGGAGTGGGAGGCACTGTTTTACGGTGGTTCTCCTCCTACCTCTCTGACAGGACGCAGTCGGTGTTGACAGGAGGACAGAGGTCGGCCCCTAGGCCCCTGGTTTGCGGGGTGCCACAGGGCTCGGTCCTCTCGCCCATCCTGTTTAACATTTACATGAAACCGCTGGGTGAGATCATCCGACGACATGGGGTGAGGTATCAGCAGTATGCTGACGATACCCAGTTGTACATCTCCACCCCGTGTCAGTTCAGTGAAGCAGTTGATGTAATGTGCCGCTGCCTGGACGATGTGAGGGTCTGGATGGGAGTGAACAGACTCAGGCTCAACCCAGACAAGACTGAGTGGCTCTGGATATTGCCTCCCAAGGACTATGTCGACTGTCCCTCCTTGGTTCTCGGGGGAGAAAAATTGACTCTCTCAGAACAGGTTCGCAATTTGGGTGTCCTCCTAGACCCACAGCTAAAATTGGAGCAACATCTTTCAGCTGTGGCTAGGGGGACCTTTGCACAAATCCGTCTTGTGCACCAATTGCGACCTTACTTGGAGAGGGAGGCCTTGCTCACAGTCACTCATGCCCTTGTCACCTCACGGCTAGACTACTGTAACGCGCTCTACATGGGGCTACCCTTGAAGAGCATCCGGAGACTCCAACTGGTACAGAATGCAGCTGCGCGAGCGGTAGTGGGTGTGCCGAGATACACCCACGTAACACCTCTCCTTCGCCAGCTGCATTGGCTACCAATTAGTCTCCGGTCGCAATTCAAGGTGTTGGTCGTTACCTTTAAAGCCCTACATGGCTCAGGGCCAGGTTACCTGCGGGACCGCATCCTACCACATACCTCCCTAAGACCGGTTAGGTCCCACAGAGAGGGCCTTCTCCGGGTCCCGTCGGCTAAACAATGTCGATTGGCGGGGCCGCGGGGGAGGGCCTTCTCTGTGGGAGCCCCGTCCCTCTGGAACCAACTTCCACCAGAGATCCGGACCATCCCCACCCTGCTGGCCTTCCGTAAAGCCTTAAAAACATGGCTCTTCCGGCAGATGGGGTGAATAGGACAACTAGATTCCCCCTGAATGTTGCTCTTACAATGTCTTTTTTAATTATATTTATAATGTAAATTATGACTATTGTTTTTAAAATTGTACGCTTCTTATTTATGTTGTACGCCGCCCTGAGTCCCACGGGATTGGGCGGCCTATAAGAGCGTTTAATAAATAAATAAAATAATGAAGATCTGATAGTTCTTGGAAAACTTTTTAGGGCTTTTGATATGAGAAATGTCTAGAAAGACAGGACAATTGCAGTGGCATGTTGAAGATTTGTTTTTGAGAAACGGAGAGGACCTAGTGATGGTAACTCATGCCCTTATCAGCCCCCAGATAGAGTTACTACATGAGGTTACCTTTGAACACAACTTGGAAGTTGCAGTTACTAGACAATGTATGCTTGACATACGCAGCAGAAGCAGTTTCAAGTATGTAATATCTCTATTGCAGGCACTATGTTGGTTTAAAGTAAATTTATAGATACAATGCAGAGAGTTGATTTTAATTTTTAAATCCAAATTGGATTTTAAAGCTACCTTTTGGACTGTTTCCTTGGATTCCATGGGCTTTGGAATCCAGTCTAGGAAAGATGAGATCTCTGAGGGCTGTTTTTATGTGGTAACCTTCCATTTTATAGAATACCTTCCTCACCAGAGGTGAGTCTGAGGCCAACTCTGATAGCTTTTTAAGTTGTTCTGCAGAGTATTTGAGAGTTGAAGTTGCCCAATGTGTATCATGTTATGTTATGTTCTTATTGTAGCACACTGGGAGTTACATTGAACTTAATTCTAGTGATTTTGGGTGTTCCCTTTCCATCATTTCCCATAATTCCCTACATAATTCAATGGTCCCCCTAAAGAAAACTCGCTGAAGGAAGCAAATGCAGTAAGGTTTTCATCTGATATATGGAAACTATTTTTAAAATTAATAGAAGTAGTGAGGATAAAACTGATATAACTATTATTCTGTTGTACGCCGCCCTGAGTCCCCAGGGAGTAGGGTGGCATATAAGAACAGCAAATAAATAAATAAATAAGTAAGTAAGTAAGTAAGTAAGTAAGTAAGTAAGTAAGTAAGTAAGTAAGTAAGTAAGTAAGTAAGTAAGTTATATCATCCCAGGACAAACTGCTTGCAGGCTTTCAAATCTAAATGATAAGACATAAAAGGGGAAAAAAGGTTTGGCGATGGAGGAATCAGCCACCAGTTTTTAATGATAAACTGCAGTTCCAAAAAGACATGACTAAAATGGAAACACTTCAGAAAAAAGAGGAGCTCAGTCTTTCAGCAGAATTGATGGCATGTCTCTGTTGCTTATCTCCCTTTCTGCAGTCTCACAGATGGGTATTTTGGTGCTTTGTATCTCTGGCCAAGCCAGAATTGGGAGAATACAATGTAGTTACTTTATTTATTTTAACCACTTTATGGAAAGTTCCGAAAGAAAGACAAAGAGGGAAAATAAATACATGCATTTCTTTTATATAATCAAGAGCAAACAGATATATTGCTTTGCTGATTTTGTTGACTTTTAAAATTATCTATGTGAGAGTGAAAGAGATTCTTAGAAACGTTTTGCCTTCTGCTTCACTTTTTTCTTCCCCCTCCCCCAACCTCCAAGTGCTTATTTAACTTGCCTTTTGTGGTTATTATTAAGTTCAAAAGACAACAGATGAACTTCTCTTTCTTTCCCATTCATCCGCTTTGCGGTGGATAACTTTTGTCAGTTAACCAGTTTTGTCCTTAACTAGAGGTAGGTTGCTACTGGAGTAGACATAAGTGGATACAAAGGTATGGGGGATTTTTGCATATGATAGGTTTTTCTACCAAACCTCTTCTTCACAGACATTGCCTTATTCTAATTGCTGTGGCCCAAGGTTCTGCTTAGGTGTGGTTCTGCAGTTGTCTACAGCGCGGCTCTCTATCCCATCCCATTACAGACAGCAGCCACCACTGGAGGAAACCAATTCTGGATGGGAATCAATAGGCTCAAGCTCAACCCTGACAAGACCAAGTGGCAATAGATATTGCCTCCGAAGGACTATGCCGACTGTCCTTCCTTCGTTCGGGGGGGGGGGAAGAGAAGTTAATCCCCTCAGAACAGGTACGCAATTTGTGTGTCCTCCTAGACTCACAGCTAAAATTAGACCAACATCTGACAGCTGTGGCTAGGGGGACCTTTGCACAGGTTCGCCTGGTGCACCAATTGCATCCCTACTTGGATCGGGAGGCTCTGCTCAGTGTCACTCATGCCCTTATCACCTCACGACTTGATTATTGTAATGCGCTCCACATGGGGCTACCCCTGAAGACTGTTCGGAGACTGCAGTTGATCCAGAATGCAGCCGCGCGAGCAGTTGTGGGTGTTTCAAGATACACCCACACTACACCAATCCTCCGTGAGCTGCACTGGCTTCTTATTGGTCTCCGGACACAATTCAAGGTGTTGGTTATGACCTTTAAAGCCCTACATGGCTCAGGGCCTGGATATCTACGAGACTGCCTGCTACCACATACCTCCCAACGACCAGTTAGAGCACACAGAATCGGTCTCCTCCAGGTCCTGTCAGCTAAACAGTGTTGCCTGGCGGGCCCTCAGGGGAGGGCCTTCTCTGTGGTGGCCCCTGCTCTCTGGAACCAACTGTCTCCCGAGATTCGTGTTACCCCCACCCTTCTGGCCTTTCGCAAAGCCGTGAAGACCTGGCTCTTCCGACAGTCTTGGGACCATTGACCTCAGGAGAAGACAGACGAGGTCGGCCCATGAATGGTAGGATGATTGTAATTTTATATTGTATTTTAAACTGTAATTTTATCTTTTTAATCTTGTTATTTATGTTTTCTTCTGATGTGAGCCGCCCTGAGTCCTTCGGGAGTTGGGCGGTATAGAAATGTAAATAAATAAATAAATAAATAAATAAATATAAATCAATCAATCAATCAATCAATCAATCAGCCTTCTAGCTTTTATCTTCTCAGTGCACTTGAGAGATGGGAGAAAGAGAGAATATGGGAGAAGGAGACAGTTCTGTTCTGTTTCTGTCCTTTTGTCTATTACCATCAAAGGGAACTGGTACTGCAGTGAGCAAATATCTTTAGTACTATCCTGAGATCGTTATTCTAATATGGAATATATGTGGATGCACATTTAATACATATTGGAAACTTCTTAAATATCCAATATATATATATTTTCTGGAGTCCCAGGAAAAGAGGCAGTTGGCTTATGTTGTTCCCAGCAGTTGCTACATGCATGTCCACACATTCTCCAGATCACAAGGTGCCCTTTAAATATGGGTGTCTGTGCAGCCCTAATGTTTTGTGTCTTTATGTGTAGAATCTGAAGAGAAGGGTGGGCATTCTTTTGCTATTTTGATGTTTTCATTTTACAAGCGAGACATTTATCAAATGTTTCATGAGCCCCCATCCAGTGGTGGGTTGCTGCTGGTTTGCCCCAGTTCGGTCAAAACGGTAGCGGTGGCAGCAGGAGGCTCCGCCCACCCAGAAGAAGAAGGTTCTGCTCATGCACAGAAGTGCCACGCACGAGCGCATTCACAGTTCTGAACCAGTTGCGAAGATAAGTAAAACCCACTACTGCCCCCATCCTTTGTGAAGTATTTTTTTAACTTTTTTAAAAAAAATCATGCTAATTTGAAATGGGTTTTTATTGGAGGAAAAAACTGCTTCAGGTTGAGACTCAGATTTTCCAGTTTTGCTCTACACTCATTGTAGTAGTTAAGAGAATTGTGGAATGTAATATGAATTAATGGTTGCAAGACCTGCCTTTTCCATTGCAATTGTGAAATTCAGGCAATCTGTGGTCTTCTTCCTGCATTTAGGAAGGCCTATATTAGAACCATTTTACAATAAAATACATATTTCACATTTCTCTGTAGCAGGGGTTGGCAACCCGTGGCTCCGGAGCTGTATGCGGTTTTTTGGGCCCCCAGCTGTGGCTTTCTGTCCCATCACTGGCTGGCCTTGCCCTCCCCTCCTTCACCTGGCCTGAGAAGGTAAGGACAATGACGTGAATGGAGAAGCGGCCGTGGATGATTCTCTGGCGCTGGTTGAGGAACTTAGCCACCACTGGCCGAGGCTTCCCTTCGGGCAACCCTCCTCCCCCTTTCGCGACTCCCTGGCTGGCTGTGGCAGGGCCAGGAGTGTGCGCATGCACGGCGAGATCCTCAAATGATCCCCAAGCGCAGCAAAGGTACACTCGGAGGGCAGGCGGCAGGTGGCTGCTCGCTTAACAAGAGTCTTTAAACGCGGCTTCTCTTCTGCCCTAAGGATCTGGCCATTGCCTTGCTATGTCCCATCCCGTTCCCCCACCGCTGCTCTTCGGCTGAGCGGGGTGGGCGTAAGCTCCAGCCCGAAGCGGCAGGAAGCGAAGGTTGCCTTCGCTCAGGTGACCCTCCTCCCTGGGGTGGGGGGGGCACGGCAAGGCAATGGCCAGATCCTTAGGGCAGGAGAGAAGTGGCCCTGTAGCTGCCTTCACGCCACATTTGCGCGTAAGGCAGCCTTTGCTTCCTGCCGCTTCGGGCTGGAGGTCACACCCTCCCCGCTTGGCCAAAGAGCTGCGGGGGGGGGGAAATGGGACGGGACACGGCAAGGCAATGGCCGGATCCTTAGGGCAGGAGAGAAACTGCCTCCAAAGACCCTCCGCCCGCCACCTGCCCGCCACCTGCCCTCTGTGTGTGCTTTTGCGCCTTGAGGGTCTCCCCGCGTGTGCCACAACCAGCCAGGGAGTCGTGAGAAGGGGAGGAGGGTCACCCGAAGAGAAGCCGGGGTGGCGATCGTTCCTCAGCACACACAGAAGGGGAGGGAGAGGGAGAAAGAGAGAGATGAGGGAGGGAGAGGGAGAGAGTGATGAGTAGGGAGGAAGGGAGAGAGATAGAGAGAGATGGGGAGAGGGAAAGAGAGAAAGAAAGATGAGAGGGAGAAAAAGAGATGGAGAGAGAGAAAGAGGGAAAAGAGAGAGACAGATACCTTTTTCTCATAGAAAACAGACCCACAAAACCTGGGTAGGTGTAGCTGGGGAGATCATATGACTCGGTGGGAGTGATGTTGAGTTGGCCACGCCCACCCAGGTTTTGTGGCTCCGGGTGTTTTGTTTTCTCTGGGAAACAGGTCCAAATGGCTCTTTGACTTTTTAAGGTTGCCGACCCCTGCTCTGTAGGATGTTTTGAGTAATCTTTATGCATACATGCGCACAAAAGTCTTTTTCAGAATGAAGTAATAACTTGCAGTCTAATAACTTATTCTCCACCATCCTGAAAAGATAATTGCTAACATGCAGTATTTATATCCTGGGTTTCAGTATCAATTGACTTTTAATTTAATGGGATTAAAAACATTATAAATCTTAAGCAAAGTATTGCATTCAAATAAATGGAACATAGTCTCACCAAACTAAAAGAATTTGGAAAAGGGACTCATATGTTTTTGTGCATGGTTGAATGTGTGTGTGTATTTATATAGCAGCTTATGTAATTATATATTAAAACATGTGGCATCATTTCTGTGTTTGCATCCTTATCAAGAGTCCCTCAGGAGTAGGGCGGCATATAAGAAAACCAAAATAAAATAAAATAAATAAATAATAAATAAAAGAGAGATAGGATTAATGCTTGCAGATAATGTCAAGAAATGGGGAAAGTTGGTTATGAAATCAAAATGATTCTACAGATTAACCATTGTCAAGTCTAGGTGGTGCATAACCATATTATGTCTTTACAGAACTGCCTCTAAATGCAAAACCTTACACCGTTCATCACTGGATGAGTGGTGTGTGGTTTTCATTCACTATAATTTATTGCAGGATACTGTTCCAAGCGAGGCTCAATATCACAAGACAATGCCATTTTGCATTCAGATGTGTATATTTTCACAGATTTAAAAGTTGTTAAATAGTCTTGGATAAACTGCACAATCTTTAGTAGTGAGGTGCAGAATATTTTTCTGAAATATTTTGCAGAAGAAACACAACTTGAATCAACCCTGTTGCAGTTACCAATTCCCAATAGTTTTACTGGCTTGCCACTGCAGAATCAATTCTGTAAGTTTACAAAAGAAAAAAGTGGATTGCATATGACTGAATTGCAGAAACACTATACTTCTGTAACTTGTCAGAATCAGATTTTAGTTAATACACATTTTCAGTGATGTAATGGGAAATATTTGGCAGACAGAATGTAATGAACTGTGATTAATGTTTTAATAAGCAGTTTTGCTCTTATGGTGCAGAGCTGAAATGTTTTTCTGTTCAGATTGATAGTCCCGAAGCATGTGCATGCATGTGATCTTTAAAAAATACTGAATTCTTTACTTTTTTGAAGTATTTCTTTTTATTCCCAGCAATATCAAAAACTCTGAAAGTATGCCATCAAGAGAGTTATTTTTTCCACTACCTAAAGTAATTGAAATAAAATACACAGAGAACAAAAAATATCTACAGTATTTAAAAGTACCTCAAATAATGTGAATGCTTCATTTAAAATAGTAGATTTAGAGTTACTTTTGAATTCTGGTATATGTATTTTTTTTCATAGGCAATGACTTTTCTCTATAAAGTATGATTTATTTTTAGCATATTTATCTTAATACTTTTCACATTTTCATCATCTATAATACAAAATACCAACATGCCTTCTTTCTCTTTCTCTCGCTCTCACACAATTTTCTTCATTTTGTTAGCAATGGTGTGTGAGTGTGAGTGTGTATGTGTGAGAACGAGAGAGATGGAATTATATCTCAAATCTAGGGGTACCATCCTGACTACTGAATCATTCTACATCTTTCTCATTTTTAAAGAAACGGTGGTAAAATGTTTACCATTTTCTATTTTGGTTGGTAATGGCTAATAATGGTTAGTAATAATCTACTTTGGTTGGTAACAGATTTGATCTCCATTTTGTTTTATTTTGTGTATGTTGTGTGCTTCTTCTGTTTGATCAGTTGATTTATTTTTATTGCAATCTCCCCCTCCCCCCCCCGGTACTTCATGTTTTATTCAACATTATTTTATTTTATTTTTGCTTCAGAGGCTTATTTTTAAAAAATAAAAATGCAAAAAGATAGGGTTATGATTATATGATTTTGTGGCTGGGAGAAAATGCTGAAGGCAGTCTTGTAATAAAAATAAATACTTATGAAAATGGTTTGGTTTCCAGTTTCATAACTATATGGAGCATTTTTCCTGTAAAGTTCAGCATGTATATTCAATGAAAGTCTGTTCTATTCCAAATTATATTATGAGTAGAGAATTTCACTTTCAGTCAGTCAATAGTATGATCATTGACTAATTTAAACAAGAAAGAGGACAAAGTCTGAAACAGCAAATAAAAATTGCAGTTAATATAAATAATTATAAAATTGATACAGTAAAAGTACTTCTGTTCTTAAAATAATAAAGAAAACATAACCACAGTCAGATAAATCAATGTCTGTATTGATATTTGGTGCTTTTGATGGAAATTCTTCCCTTTCTACTCCTTTCATCCTGTTTAGAATTATGTCCCTGCCTGCCTGCCTGCCTGTCCGTATCTGTTGATTTTCTTGGCTATAGCTGTTATTTGCTGCTTTATTATTTTCAGTACTTCCTTGATCTCCCTTGTTTTTCAGTGATATTTCTTGATTTTTGGTATTCTTGTTCTTCAGCTTTTTATCTTTCATCTGATCTAGCTTGCTAGCATATGTTCTAAGCATGCTAATCTTATTTTCTAACCAGATCTTCCATTTTGGTAATGTACTGTTTGGCTTTTTTTTCATGTTTGTTATGTCACTATTCTCCAAATGTGTTGGACTATAACTCTCATTAGAACTGGCTGGCAACAATTCGAGTTATAGTTTATCGGATCCAAGATGGTGCCACCGAAGGCTGCCTCGGTGAAATGCTCTCTAATGGTTTCTTTATTTTTGATTATTCTCTGCGACTCATTACGGACTTCATACTCATGAGACCATCTGCTAAAAATTAAGGAACGTTTCTTTAAGGAGCAGCTTTCTGTGACTCCACCACACCCTGTCTTTACAAACACGGAGGAGTTTCTAACACAGCAAGAAGCAATTTCCCTAGAGCTATAGATTACCAAAAAACCCAAATGGAGGAAATGAAGATGGAGAGGTAAAAGGGCGGGAATTTTAAACAGGCTAAGGAATAGGAAAAATACACCCCCCCGCCATCAATCTTTCTAACCAACTTACGTTCACTTGCAAATAAGATCGATGAAATACTCCTTTTAAACAGATACAATTCTGATTTTTACAACTCAGCAATATTATGCTTCTCTGAAACCTGGTTAAATGAATCATTTGATGATAGCAACCTGCATATCCCAGGGTTTCAGATTCAACGATCAGACAGAATTTCAGGAACATGTGGTAAAAAGAAGGGAGGAGGCTTATATATCAACAACAGCTGGTCTCAGGATATAACTATAATATATAAATTCTGTGATGAAAACTTAAGAGTCTTTACTTATCAACTGTAAACCATTTTACTCTCCATCTGAGTTTTCATCATTTCTACTTATTGCTATGTATGTCCTGTCACAAGCCTGTGTAAACAAGGCATTAAGAACTCTAGCTGACCAAATTATGGAGGCTGAAGCCAAATACCCCGATTCACTGGCCATTATTTTGGGAGATTTAAACAAGGCAAACTTAAGGAAAGAGCTACAAAAATACTTTCAGCATGTCAATTGTCCCACTAGAGGCAAGAATACTTTAGACCATTGCTAAAAGATGCTTATTGGTCTTTACCACGAGCAGCTGTGGGATACTCTGATCATTGCATGATTTACCTTGTACCTGCTTACAGGCAAAGACTTAAAACCACAAAACCAACAATTAAATCAGTGAAGACTTGGACTGAGGAGGCAAAGTTAAAGCTACAGGCTTGCTTTGACTGTACTGATTGGAATATTTTTGAAGATACCTCTGCAGACCTGGATGAACTCACAGATACTGTAACATCATATGTCAGCTTCTGTGAAGACCTATGTGTACCGACCAGGAACTTGCGAATATACAGCAACAACAAACCTTGGTTCACAGCTAAACTTACACAGCTACGTCGTTCCAAAGAGGAAGCCTAAAGAAAAGGTGATAAAATGCTGTACAATCAGGCCAGAAATGTATTAACAAGGGAGATCAGAACAGCAAAAAGAAACTACTCTGAAAAGCTAAAGAATCAGTTCTCAACAAATGAACCATCAAACATGTGTAGAACTGTTAAAATATCACAGGTTATGGCAAACCTCCTTCCCATGCTGAAGGAAATCAACAACTGGCAGATGACCTGAATGTGTTTTACTGCAGGTATGAAAGGAAACTACAGCTACCTATCTCCACAACCTCCATCTCAGACACACCAACAACAGCCAAGCCTCTTACAACTGACCCCATACCATTGGGTTCACAACCCCTAGTGATCACAGAAAAAGAAGTGCAAGATCTATTTCACAGACAAAAGCCAGGAAAAGCTCCAGGCCCAGACAAGATAACTCCTTCTGGCTTAAAAGTGTGCTGACCAATTGGCCCCCATCTTCACCCGAATCTTCAATAAATCTCTAGAGATGTGCTATGTTCCTTCTTGCTTCAAACGCTCTACTATCATCCCAGTGCCGAAGAAGCCCACCATCAAAGAACTGAATGATTACAGACCAGTTGCTCTAACATCTAATGCATAGAAATCTATGCATTAGATTTAGATAACATCTAAATCATAGATTTTCTAATGCATAGAAATCCATTAAATTAAATTAAATTAAATCAAATCTGTAGTTATGGAAACCTTTGTAAATATATACATTACTTAATGGTGTAAACCGTTTAGAGAGTGCTTGTACTATGAGGCGGTATATAAATATCACTAATAAATAAATAAATAAATAAATAAATAAATAAATAAAATGATTTGATTGCTTATTTGTACCCGGACTAACATTAAGTGTTGTACCTTATGATTCTTGATGAACGTATCTTTTCTTTTATGTACACTGAGAGCATATGCACCAAGACAAATTCCTTGTGTGTCCAATCACACTTGGCCAATAAACAAATCTATTCTATTCTATTACATTTGGAAGACCCCATTTTGTGAATGACAGATGTAAGAGTTCAGTATGATTAATCAGAACTAAACTTTCTTTTCAATTTACACTATGTATCATATTTAATTTCTTTAAGGTAATTGAGTAATTGTTGGTTTTTTAACGATATAAAAAGAAAAATAGAAATAATAAAATAAACATTTATGAGAAAAGCCAATGTGATAACAATTTATTAGAATTTGCTTTAAAAATGTCTCCAGTTTGTATTTTTCCAAGTGGCTTGGATTTGTAACAGTTTTCTAAAACAACGAGCAACTACTAATAAAATGCTTACTAAGTCATAAATTACAGGATTATATTTTGGAGCAGGACTCATTTGGTTTTTCATTTAAGACATGCAGTGATTTTTTTTAAGCTAGTCTGTTTTCCCTTCCATAGTCACAAGACAGTTAACTTACCACATGGATAAAGAATTAGATCTGTCAAATTTGTGAGTCATGAAAGGAGCCAGAATAAAGCCCAAGCCCCCTTCTTTTCAATAGATTGTTTTAAAAGATACATTAGCTTTCTTCTGCTACCCTACTTTATTTCTGTGTAGTGGCTGAAAAAAACTGTAAATGTATTAGCCATGTCTAAATATTTTCCAGCCATACATTTACCTATGAGACCCTTAGGTTGACAGTTTCTATATGTCTCCCATATAAATCTTGTTTAATTTCAAAATAAGTCTCTTTGTGCTAGAATTTTTCTGTTCCTTCCTCCTCTATCTTGTAATCTGCAAGCTCATTTCTCATCTTTTCATATATTTGTTCAAATATTGTGATCTTCATTTATGAATGTTAATATCACATTATAATGCCTTAGTAAGATCACACTTGGAATACTGCATCCAGCTTTGGCCGCTACAATATAAAAAAAGATATTGAGACTCTAGAAAGAGTGCAGAGAAGAGTAACAAAGATGATTAGGGGACTGGAGGCTAAAACATATACAGAATGGTTGCTGAAATTAGCTATGTCTAGTTTAATGAAAAGAAGGACTAGGGGTGACATGATAGCAGTGTTCCAATATCTGAGGGGTTGTCACAGGGAGGAGGGGGTCAACATATTATCCAAAGGACCTGAGGGCAGGACAAGAAGCAATGGATGGAAACTAATCAAGGAGAGAAGAAACCTAGAACTAAGGAGAAGTTTCCTGGCAGAATAATTAATCAGTGGAACAACTTGCCTCCAGAAGTTGGAATGCTTCAACACTGGAAATTTTAAAGAAGAGAGTGGACAACCATTTGTCTGAAATGGTATAGAGTCGTGATGGCGAACCTATGGCATGCAGGCCACAGGTGGCACGTGGAGCCATATCTGAGGACACACGAGGCGTTGCCCTATGTCAGCTTCAGCGCGCATGTGCGCGCTGACCAGCTGATTTTCAGTCTTCTGGAGGGCAGGGGGGAGGTCATTTTTGCTTTCCCCAGGCTTTAGGAAAGCCTCCAGAGCCTGTGGATGGCAAAAAATGGACCCAACGGGCCTACTGGAAGTTTGGAAATGAACTTCCGGTTGGGCCGTTTTTCACCCTCCCCAGGCTCTTGAAGCCTGGGGAAGGCAAAAATGACCTCCGCCCGCCCTCCGGAAGGCCAAAAATCAGCTGGAATCCATTTTTCGCCATCCACAGGCTCCGGAGGCTTCAGTGAACCCTGCACGCATGTGCAGGGGGGCAGCATGGGGGGTTGTGTGCGCATGTGCAGGGGGGAGGGCATTGCATTATGGGTGTGGGCACACACGCGTGTGCGCCCTTTTGGCACCCAAGCCAAAAAAAGGTTCGCCATCACTGGTATAGAGTCTCCTGCCTGAGCAAAGGGTTGGACTAGAAGACCTCTAAGGTTCCTTTCAACTCTGTTATTCTGAATGCCAGTCTACTGTAGAAGATGAGCTGCTAGACTGGCATCAGGAAGACCCACATTCTAAGCCCCTCTTAGCTTTGAAAGCTCTCTGGGTGACTTGAGCTAGTCACTCATGTTCAACTCTAATCAGTATCAGTAACTGTTGGGAAGCTGGGACTAAACCATGCCACGCCCAACTAATAAAATGCAACTGCTTTAGGGACCAGAATACATGGCAAATTGGGAGCAGGCCCTTTATGTTCCTAGCAGGCTATCTAGAGGAGCTTTAGAGCTTGCCCAAGCAGCTGCTTCAGCACTTCACAAGGTAATGCTCTGAAGATTTGCTCTCATGTTATAGATTACATGGCTAGCTGGCTACCTGGGGGTGAGGATGTGTGGGGTGTTGCTGCTACTGCTATAAAGAAGCCACATAATAGAGCAGAGGTGTCAAACTTGATATCATTGAGGGTTGCATCAGGGTTATGTTTGACCTGGGGGGCATGCCTGGGGGGGTTGCCCAGGGTGGACATGCCCAGCTCGATATCACTCATTGAGGCTCAGTTTTTGGCCGTGACGACCTCCTGCAGCCCTCTGCCAGTGAAAATGGAGCTTGGGAAGGCCACACACGGCTCCCCGGGCTCCATTTTCGCTAGCAGAGGGCTGCAGGAGGCCATCACAGCCAAAAACGGAGCCCAGGCAGGCCAAGCGCGGCCCTCCCAAGCTCCATTTTTGCTGGCAGAGGCACGGTGGGCCGGTCCTTTGCTGTTTTCAGGGTGACCCCGCAGGCCAGATCTAAGCACCCCGTGGGCCAGATCCCCGGGCCTTGAGTTTGACACCCCTGTAATAGAGTATTCAGAGGAGAGATTTTTTTGTACCTCAGGTGCTGATTGCTCAATGATGATAACACAGTGGTACAGTGTACTCTTTGCATGCAGAACGTTCCAGGTTCTTTCACCCTTGCTTTCTTCAGGTAGGATTGGAAGAGGACCCCTGCCTGAAGATCTGGAAAGTTATGTACCACTAATTGCATTAACATATCTTTCCAAACTGGGAACTCTCCAACTTTCAGAATTTCAAGCCAATATACCTTTGCTGAGATTTCTCTGTGTCAAAATTCAGAGAGGATAGAGAGTCCTGGGCTATGTCATCCAGACCTAAATGAATCACTGCTTTGACTTGATATAGGACAGTTTCTTATGATTCTATGACATTTTCATACGCTGCTTCAGCTGGAGAAAATGAGTTCGGTTTTCCAGCCCCATATTATAGTTGGATGAAATATTGGATATTGTAGATTGGATAAAAGGATAATATGACTTCCTGAAAGAGAGCAGTTACGTATATTAATTATTAAGAAAACAGTCTTAAGCCTCGCATCAAGCACTGTCTGCCTATAATAAAATAAGTCCTAAATTGCAGTGGAACACATTGTGAAATATAGCCATTGTGCCTTTGGGAACAAAGTGTAGGCGGTCACTATTTTTCAGTGCTGTGGGCAGCGAAAAGCAAGGTTGGTTGTGAAGACATTATTAATTTTTAATCCAGGCAATTCTTAACCACTTATACTTATCCACTGCCCACACTTTTACTTATCCACTGTCTACACTTTTATTCTTAAAACAAAATCTTAAAACAAATCCCAAGAAACGATGCTGAGCACTAAAATAGCACTTCCTAGTGGCTTTTGCCGCCTTTAATCCTCCCATTTACACAGGTTCTACCTTAAATCCCATCTCTTCTCAGTTTGCAAGTGGCCCTAAAGTGACAGATCCTCCTGCCACCTAGTGTTTAATGCAGAGCTTCTATGTCTTCTGAAAGCTTACAGCGAGCAATCTAGAAAGACATGTTGTGTACTTCAAAATATCTAAGCCTTTACCCTAAATTGGTATCATTAAAAAAATCTGCTGGGCTACAGCAGTCGAATGAGATGGGAATTTTAAGAGTTGTAGAATAGACTATTGGGAAGACACCACTACTGAATTTTTAAACTGTACAAAGACAGCTGGGTCTACATTTGGGTGCCTTCTACAACATAAAGTCACTCTAAAACTTCAGAGCACCCTATGTTCCTCAAAATTGTGTATAGCAACCAGAAGCTTCCAGAATGTACTGCTAGGTTATAAAATTTAATATAACAGAAGCAACAATTAAATATAAGATAATTGAGTAATAATACTGTTACTCTCTGATAAGATGGATGGCCCATAAATTTTACAAACAAATGAACTGTATTTAGTATAGATTCATTATGAATGTAAATGCAATAATAATTCTTGCATTGACTTCTTCCTCTTATTGTTGGAGTACAGTTCTCACCAAATGTAGCTCTCAGCCAACTTAACTTGTGTGTCCCCTCTCTGCATGTCTCTTTTTCCTAAGGATACATGTGCCTTTCCTTGTGAAATCTCATGGTCATGTATTACTGAAAAATCTTTTTATGCCAAATTGTCTTGTCGCAGTTTCAATTCCTTGATCTTCAAGGAGAAAAGTCTTCAGTCATAAGGAATGTATTATTTTCCTTTAGGTAGGTAAGAAATAGGCATATGACATTTATCAGAATCACGAGAATTTTAGTCCATTTTCTCTTGTTTCCTAAATCTACCATGTTTAAAGAGCTGGAAGAGATTATCATCATTAGCATCCTCAGGTCTATTGCCAACAATAACACATGAAGGTTACAAAAGTTTGAATTTTTGCCCTTATTAAAATGATCATTAGGTACAGTATCGTACCCATGAATGCATACACATGGAACCTGTTTTGTATTAGGGGACATATTATTCTTTTGCAGACTGGCAAAGCTCATTATCTAGCTTGATTCGTTCATTGACAAGAGATTTTTATTTATTTACTTACCGTATTTTTTGGAGTATAAGACGCACCTTTTTCCTCCCTAAAAGTGGCTGAAAATTTGGGTGCGTCTTATACTTCGAATGTAGCTTTTTTTTCCAGCCCTAACTAGGTGCTAACAGATCTTCCCAGCTCTTACCTTGCAGGCTTTTTCATTGTTACTCTCTCCAAAGAATGTTTTCCAGCCCTAAGTCTTTGCAGGGTTTTTTTTCATTGCTCTACTTGCTCCAAAGAAGTTTTTTTCTAGCCCTAACCAGGTGCTAACGATCTTCCCAGCTCTTACTGGCTTGCAGGCTCTTTCATTGTTACTCCCTCAGAAGAAGGTTTTTTAAAGTCCTAACCAGAAGATAAAATAATGTGCTGAAGCTGCTCCAAATAAGTTTTTTTCTAGCCCTAACTAGGTGCTAACAATCTTCCCAGCTCTTACTGGCTTGCATGCTCTTTCATTGTTACTCTCTCAGAAGAAGGTTTTTTTAAGTCCTAACCAGGGGATAAAATAATGTGCTGAAGCTGACCAGACTAAGGATGCTAGCCAGATGAATACCTGGTAGGCAGATTGTTTTCCCCTATTTTCCTCCCCAAAAACTAAGGTGCGTCTTATACTCCAGTGCGTCTTATACTCCGAAAAATACGGTATATATGACATTCACATAGCCACACAGTTGTTAAAACATTTAAAAACAAATAATAAAAAACACAAAAAACAAAACTGGCAAAGAAAACAAATCCATGGTGGAACAAAAAAAGAAGAAAGATATCTCAAAATACCAATAGGGTGGGAGCTGTTTGAATTTTGGGGGTAATCTCATTCCAAGATGGTAGGTGCTGCTACAGAGAAGGCATGCTTCAGGGTCCTGACAGCTGGCATGGTTTAATCGATCGAACCCAGACTCTGCCAGCCCTGCCAGATTCAACCAGCCAGCTAGGTAGTGAAATTGGAGTGAATTCTGCTAGTCCCAATATAAACTGGAATACTTTGTAAAGAAGGCTGCCCAGAATCCTTTTTTCCCCTACTGAACCAAGTAGACCTCTATGAACAGAGAAAAATGTTAGGTTTTTTTTTTTATTGAATGGGTCTGCGGTATCCTAACAACATTATTTATTTTCATACCAGATAGTAAGTGAAACCTAGAAAAATTAGGTGGGCAGCGACATAAATTTAAATACATAAATGTACAAAGATATAAATTCACTCTATTTCCAAGAAACTTAAAGTAAGGCATTGTTGTTGAAGCTACTGTATCTAATGATGCTTCATACTTGTGTTACAAGAACAGAGAATTAAATTGCATTCAGAATATTTCTCTGGGCTCTTGTTTCTTTTTACACATATTGTTGAAATTTCATGTCCAAAAAGTTTTTGCCTGCTTCAGATACAATCAATTGATGTGATCTCCTTTTTGTTTTTATGTCTTCGGCACATAAATTTGTAGAAACGACTGTCAGCATTGATTGATGACCGTAAGCCTAACCTATTTCATGGGCAAAAAGCGCAAGACAGCTGAAATAAGCGACTGTAATTGATTGGTGTGTGAAAGTCACTGGCGGGTAAAAAATGGAACAAGAGCCTTTCTTCTACTTTTGTAATATTATTTCCTTATCTTTTCTTTCCCAAGTGAAACATTGCAAATAAAGACCCAAAGCTTTCCATCTTAATGACGCCTGCCATTTCAGGAAATTGTATTTGCTGCTCAGTGTTACATTTGCAGCATTGATCCGAATTCAATATTTCTCAGTAAAGATCTTATTTTTATTGTAAGAAACTAAGTCTTTTCATTGTCTCGGCTTTTCTCCTGTTTTTAAACTGCATTTTCTTGCAATTCATCATAGTGTAATGAAGGGAATAATAAAATGGAATGAGCTATGTATATTATTTTTGTAACAAATAGCAAAAACAGAACACTGTTTGGCCCAATAGAAGCTAGTGCATTGACAACAGGGAACACTGAGCTGTTATATTTTCTTTCCACTACCCACTACAGATCCCCTTTTAACAGATTTTACTTCTTGACTATTTAGTTTGGAGTGTTGCAAGCTACTGTGAGATCTGGCTCATATATTTAAATAGACCTGTAAAATAATATCACCCATGTTAAATTCATAAATGAGTAATTAGCTTTTGGTACGCAGCATATGCAGTTGGGGGAAGATTAAAGAACAGATAATCTAGACAACTGTCATATGTACCATGCTTAGGTAGTGCCAAACTCAGATTTGTAGGGAAATTTTATATCAAGTGTCCACTTAACAAGTAGTAGGAATCAAGTAGCTCTGGTCAGATTGAAATATGCAAATGTGCTGTTTGATATTATTGAGAAAGATCATGTCTAGAGATCCATGTACCATCCTGAAATCTCTTTGATCAGTTCCTAGCTTCTTGATTATTTTAACTCTTATCTTCATAATATGAGATAAGATAAGCGTTTGGCATCAACAATATGTCTGGTGACAAACATTTCTTGGTTTCCAGCTAATTTCTTTCTAATTTAATAAAGTACAGGTAGTCCTTGACTGACTACTGGTTGCTTAGCAACCATTCAAAGTTACAACAGGCTCCTGAAAAGCTGCTTACGACCCGGGTTCAGGTTACGGCTGCTCAGTGTCCCTGCGATTATGGAAACAAAATTTGAGTGAATTAATCCTTATGACCAGCGCAGGGACACTGCAGCACCCCCCCCTACTTAATTTCCCCCCATCTCACCCCACTGGGTCCCCGTAGACCTTTAGCCTGCTTTCCCAGCCAACTAGATCCCACACCACCACCCACCACCCACTTCTGTCACAATCACTCATTTACCTTCTGTAGATCTCCTGAGCTCTGGAGCTTGTGTTGGGGACGGAGAGCAGGCTGTTCTGCTCTTCAGCATCGTTTTCAGAGCAGCTGCAATGTGTGGCAACTCTGAAAATGTCACCCACTTCCGGGACAGCGCCATGTGGCTTTATAGGGGTGCCAAGGGATGGAGCTGCCTGCTTTCCTTCCACAATGCGAGCTCCAGAGTTCTACAGAAAGCGAGTGATCAGTGATGTGTAGGGAGGAGGATGTGGGACCCAGTAGAGTGGGAAGCAGGCCCAAAGCTTGTGGGTATCCCAAAGGGTGGAAAGTGGAGCACAAGGTGCCTTGGGGTGGGGGAGACCTTGGGGGCAGGCAGGCCTGGGCCTGCACTAGGCCTCTCAGGACCTCTCCCATCTTAGAGACTTTGCTTAATGACCTGCATGGTGGCTTAAATTACATCATGGAGAGCAGGGATGGGGATCATTAAGCAAGGCAATCACGTGGACACCTAGCTTAATGAGCCTTGTGACTTACGACCTTAGTGGGCAGGCTCCATTATGGTTGTAAGTCGAGGACTTACCTCTACTATGAAATTCTAAAACATTTTGCTGAGAAATTTGAACTGGGCCATTTCTTTCAAGTGGGATGGTTCATAAAGTTAAAGTGGATATGCAGCTAACAGTGTTGCATTCTGCCTTTGGGGGAAATAAGGCATTGCATTACGGATTATAGTTCTTAAATACAGGTAGTCCTTGATTTACAATAGTTTGCTTAGTGACCATTCAAAGTTACAACGGCACTGAAAAAAGTGAGTTATGACCATTTTTCACATTATGACCACTGCAACATCCCCATGGTCACATGATTTACCTTCGGATGCTTGACAACTGACTCACATTTATGACGGTTGCAGTGTCCTGGAGTCATGTGATCCCCTTTTGCGACCTTCTAACAAGCAAAGTCAATGGGGAAGCCAGATTCACCTAACAATTGTGTCACTAACTTAACAACTGCAGTGATTCCCTTAACAAATGTGGCAAGAAAAGTCATAAAATGGGGCAAAACTCACTTAACAAATTTCTCACTTAGCAACATAAATTTTGGGCTCAATTGTGATCGTAAGTTCAGGACTACCTCTATTGCCTTTTTTCTGGATACTGCTACTTATTATCATTAATAGTGTTCTGTTGTTAAGCTGCAAGTGCAGGGGCGGTTTCAAAACGACTCTCTGAAGTATGTAAAAATTGAAAGATGGTGGGTTGGTTTGACTTGGGACTCCATATTCTGATTCTAACATTACATGAACAATAAATCAAATCCATTTCAGTGTCCTATTTATCTTTCAAATCCATAAAAACAAAACAAACCCAGTCAGTCAATTCAACAGGATGCAAGCTAAGATTCCCTGCAATCTCCTTTTCCATTCCGTTCTCAGTAACGTAAGTAAGATTGCGTGCAAAATGTTGAAGGCAAATGTCTTGGGTCTCTGTGACTGCTCATATTCTCGAGTGTTCCATTAAAGAGACAATGGATTGTAGGGTAGCAAAAGCACTACCGGTGTGATGAGAAATCCAGGCCTTCAGTTTCCAGTTGTATAAGGGCAAACAGCCAAGAGTGGAAGAGTTAATGGAAATTAAGAAGTGTCCCTCACGTTTAATTACATTCTCTCTCTCTTTCTCTCTCCCCTCAGTTAAAGTGCATGCAAAGCCTGATTTAGTCATGGCCTAAATGTAGCCACAGCTCTGTGGTTGTCAAGTGTAATGTATCCCCCCCATGCAGCGCAAGTGTGTTGTATGGATCCTGGCTCAAGGCTGAGTGCAGTGTCCTTGCCAGCCAGAGTTGTTGCTCAAGGATACGAAAATGCTTACTTGCAGTTATTTCTGTGGAGGGATGATTGATTTGCTCTATCTGGAGGATTTCGGACCTGGAAACCTGAGCACAGCAGAAAATGCGCTGGCTGTTTTGGCAAAGCTGAGTGTTGAGAGGACAGACAGCTGGCTGATGACCTCAAGAGAATGACAAATATGGGGCCAGGTGCCTCAGTCATTACAGAATGCTTCATGCTAAGCCATGCCTTGCCTTGAAACGCAAAGGGCGGAAGCAATTTGGAGTTAAAGAAAGCCCCAGCGAGTCAGATCTTGGTTTCTGGAAACAGCAGTAACTTTTGATTCTAATCTCAATACGAAGAGAAATGAATTCCTTCTTGTACTTTGGGAAGAAGGATAATGCTTTTGCTGTTGTGATGGAAACGTAGTTAAAAGTTGTTTAGACAAGCAATGGCATGTGGAATGTGGAGGAATGAGATCACTGGAGTAATCTAATATGCCAGTGACTCTTAAAAAAAATAAAAAACAAAAATAAATGGCATTTTTACCCAGCATAACCTAGCTCTTTCTCAGGAGGATGTATGTGCACCTGTTGAAAACTCTGGATGCTTGGAAGGAAATGAAACATTAATATAAAGTTAACACACCCTGCACAGTAAAATCCAAATATATTCATTGCGCAATAAGCAAATGTATTAATAAGTGACATTCAAATTCTGTGGTTAGATTAATTCATGCAAACCAATAATTTTATGCAAATGATCATTGCATTCCAAATTATTTGGAAATGTGTCCTACTAAAACCAGTATACTTATGAACAAGTAAATACTATAAACATAATAGATGAATGCAATGTTTGCAATTTTCCTTGACTTCATCTGAAATCACTCAGTCTTTGCACAGTGTAACTCTGTGTTTAAGATGGAAAGTGATGGAGATCAGAGGTTGGTTCCTGCCTGTTTTTGCCCGTGCGGTTAATAGCTGTTGTTCAGCGCAGAGCCAAAGACGCTGCTGCCGTTTGCGGTGTGGGAGCTTTCCCCAGGCGCTTTCCCCGCCCGCATGGACGCCGCCAATTGCGTTCTTTTGCCCTCTGTGCATGCGGAACGCTTTGCGCATGCGCAGAGGGCAAAAGAACGCAATTGGTGGTGTCCATGCGGGCGGCGGCAGCGCCCGGGGAAAGCTCCCGCACCACGAACGGCAGCAGCGTCTTCGGCTCTGCGCTGAACAACAGCTATTAACCGCACCGGCAGGAACCCACCTCTGATGGAGATGGTGTAAAAATCTTGGCAAATGAACAGGCTTTGGATAAGGGGACTGCCATTGGGGAAGCCTGAGTAGAATGATAAAGGAATTCCTTCACCATCTGTACAAGACGATTTTAAACATCCTAATCTAAGTTAATGTTTTTTCTACTCAAATCCCTCTTATTTCATCAGGCATGACTAATTTGCTCTGCACTGGGATCAAGATGCATAATCCAGATAATGACAGGTGCAGTATCCCATGGACTCGAGGCTCCAAATGTGAAATTATATTATTATCGAAAATTGGTGTGCAACAAATACATTGATCTTGATGAAAACTCATTTAAAGATATTATGTCTTTCAAAATAACAAAGATTATTAATTTTGAAAATTCTAATCTAAATGCTCACCTCTAGCTGGCATACAATAGCACAAACAGTCTTGGGATAAAATTGAACTTAAGTTGTGCTTCTAGCATACTGCTGCAATTTGCCACAATGGACTGGTTATGGTCCTTACTGTTAGTAGGGAATACTTCATGCCCTGTGAAGGCTGCATCCATCTCTGAGAATGGGATGGATGACATTAATATACCCTTATATATACAGGGGAAAATAGGAAGAGTAAATGCAAAAAGTGATGGGGATTGGTTTGTTAAGTGTGCTCGGGAAGGTGTGTTACATAATTCTGATTGAAAGGATATGATATAATGATTAAAATGGAATTAGTGTAGCTTTATGCTCTAGGCTAGGGCTCTCTAAGCTGTTCAGCAGGTCATTGAGAAATATATGAATGTGAGAAGGAATTTTATTGTAAATGTATTTATTTATAGCATATAATACAGTGAATAATGTGAATATGGAGTTTTGCAGTAGGAGTGTGCATATTTGAACTAAGCAAATGTATAAAAAACTAAGGTTGATGTGTATGAGGAGATCTTATCTGTTGTAGCGGCCACCTTCTGGAACAGCATTTTGTGCCCCTCAGCCCCATCTCAGTTGAACCAGCTCCAACCCTGCTATCTTTTCAGAAGGCCATGAAGACATAATTTTGTCACCATGTCTGGCGATCTAGTGGTGGTATGGAGCCTGTCAGATGGTTGTATTGTTAGCAATTGTATGGATTGTGCTCCCCCACAAATTAAGTTTTGTGGTTACTGTATTGTTTCAATTGGTTTTGAATGGTTTTTATTTTAGTTGTTTACTTATAATTATTGTTTTTATTTTTAATTGTATGAGCCACTCAGATATGTATCTGAGATGGATGGCTATATGAGAGAGAGACAGAGAGAGAGAGAGGAGGAGAGAGAGAGAGAGAGAGAGAGAGAGAGAGAGAGAGAGAGAGAGAGAGAGAGAGAGAGAGAGAGAGACTATTTCTCACTCCTTTTTTATATTTTGCATTGCACTGCTTCCCCTCTAAGGGAATAACATGATGTTGTAGTATATGTTTGTATCAATTTCTTCTGAGGCTGTTCTCATTCATATAAAGAAAATTTAACTTTGCAACTTTCCTTTTTGGGGTGTTTTGTTATCCTTTCCTGCCCAAAGTTGGAATCAACTTTTAATAATCTGCCCTTGATTATACTTTCCTTGACAGTAGAAAGTGATTGACTAGGGATTGCTGTGTTAAGTAAACAAAGTGTTTACATTTGCAGTGATGTGGTTAGGGGAGCCAATCCTTATTTGGATTGCCATCCTTTCCACATCCAATACAAGCTCCTTAGTGTAATCTTTGAAATGTTTCAATGCCAAGTTGTCTATTTTCTGTAATGCCTGAAATTTTATTTCCTCTAAAGTCACCATGCTGTTCCATTCAAAAGCCTTTTTAAAAAATGGCCATGCTTCATTTCTTTTGTATTTCCTTGTGCCTAGAAATTTCTCCTGGAAAATGTGTGCAGCACCGTTTCTGTCTTCAGATTGCTCCTTAAAATTTATCTTTTCACTTAAAGCTGGGAGATAATTTTTCAATGGTCATCTAGAACAGTGGTGGCCAACCTTAAGCATACCATCCGCCAAATTTTTTCGCAGACGAGTTCCAATCCGCCATTTATTATTTATTTATTTATTTTGGTGGTTTTTGTATGCTGCCCCACTCCCTCAGGACTCAGGGCGGCCGTACAACTTTCTTTCTTTCTTTCTTTCTCTCTCTCTCTCTCTCTTCCTCCTTCCTTCTTTGTCCTTTCTCCTTCCTTCCTTCCTCCCTCCCTCCCTTCTTTCTTTGTCTTCCTTCCTTCCTAACTTTTCTTTCTTTCTTTCTTCCTTCTTTCTTTGTCTTTCCTCCTTCCTTCCTTCTTTGTCTTTCTTCCTTCCTAACTTTTTTCCTTTCTTTCTTTCTTTCTCTTCCTTCCTTCTTTCTTTCTTTTCTGTCTTCCTTCCTTCCTAACCTTTCTTTCTTTCTTCCTTCCTAACCTTTCTTTCTTTCTTGTCTTCCTTCCTAACTTTTCCTCCTTCCTTCCTAACTTTTCTTTCTTTCTTTCTTTCTTTCTTTCTTTCTTTCTTTCTTTCTTTCTTTCTTTCTTCTCTTTCTTTCTTTCTTTCTTTCTTTCTTTCTTTCTTTCTTTCTTTCTTTCTTTCTTTCTTTCTTTCTCTTTCTTTCCCTTCCTAACTTTTCTTCCTTCCTTACTTTTCTTCCTTCCTTCCTAACTTTTCTTTCTTTCTTTTTCTCTCTTTTTTTCTCTCTTTCTTTCTTTCTCCCTCCCTCCTTCCTTCCTTCCTTCTTTCTTTCTCTTCCTTCCTTAACCTTCCTTCCTTCCTCCCTCCCTCTTTCTTTGTCTTTTCTCCTTCCTTCCTTCCTTCCTTCCTTCTTTCTTTGTCTTCCTTCCTTCCTAACTTTTTTTCTTTCTTTCTTTCTTTCTTTCTTTCTTTCTTTCTTTCTTTCTTTCTTTCTTTCTTTCTTTCTTTCTTTCTTTCTGTCTTCCTTCCTTCCTTCCTTCCTTCCTTCCTTCCTTCCTTCCTTCCTTCCTTCTTTCTTTCTTTCTTTGTCTTCATTCCTTCCTAACTTTTCTTCCTTCCTTCCTAACTTTCCTTCCTTCCTTTTTCCCTGCAAAGCAATCCCCACCGTGGCTCCTTTCTCCCTCGCCCAGCCCTCTTCCAAGACGCCAAGTCCTGATGCCGCCACTTCTGGCATCCCAGCGCCTCTTTCAGAAGGGAGGGAAAGAGGGCGCTTCCCCCCTCCCCCTGGAAATAAGAACCCCCCGCAAGAGTAACAATCACAACAACCAGGGCTGGCAAAGCACCTCACCAGCAGCAGCAGCCGCCGGGAACAAAAGCAAGCACGGGACGATGAGAAAGCTCGCCCCGGACGGAGCTTCCACGCAGCTTCTGCATTCCAAGAAGAAGCAGCAGCAGCAGCCCCCCTCCTTGGAGCCCTGCTGTCCTCCCTTTCTCCAATGGAGCTGTGGAATCCCGCACCTCAGGGCGTGTGGGCAACAGGCAATTGCTTAGCTTTGGGGTGAAGCCTCGGATTGCTGCCTCCACCTCATCCTCCTTCTCCTCTACCCCCTCTACCCCCCCCCCCCCCGCTTCCTTTGCTCTGAAGTAACGAAACACGAGCAGCGGGGCCGGCGCTTGTGACTGACTACTTCCTCCTCTGCCCTGCTAGCTCAGGAATTCTGGGAGTTGAAGTCCACGAGTCACAGAAGAGCCAACTTTGCTCGTTTCGTCATTGCCGGAGTTTGACTTCGAACTGCGCGCGCTCTCCAGAATTATGCAGGAAGAAAGAGATCAGACAATAAGAAGGTCAGAATCACTTTCGCTCGCTAAAACCTTCTTATTGTCCGATCCCCTTCTTCCTGCATAATTGTTATCCACTGACCAAATTTCTCTGTACATTTTTCTTCACGGTTGTAAAACAGCGTCACCTTTTCTGTCTGTTGGATGATTGCAATGCGCCACTTGCAATCATCCAATGCGCCACGTTTGGCGCATGCGCCACGGTTTGGCCACCCCTGATCTAGAACAAGTGTTTTCCAACCTTGGTCATTTCCAAGTGTGAGAACTTAAAATCCCAGAATTCCACAGCCAGAATGGCCATTGATGAGAATTCTGGGAATTGAAGTCGACACACTTGGAAGTCACCAAGGTTGGGAAATGATGATCTAGAACAGAGTTCCACAATCTTTTCGGCTTTGTGGACCACCAAGGGAGAGAGTAGATGGTTCTGCACATGCACAGCAGGCAAGCGCATGTGCACGCAGCTGCATTTGTGCGAGCAATGGGCACCCACACCTGCTGTTTGCGCAAATGGAGCATGCGCATGCACTTGCCCGCTGCTTGTGCGACTGGGGATGCGCTCACACACATGCTCGTTCACCACTTCCATGGCCCTGTTCTGAAAGTCTCAAGGCCTGGTAGTAGACCGCAGCCCAGGGTTGGGGACAGGGGCGGCTTCCTAATTTTTTTATTACCACTCTATGGCCGTGGTTTATTTTGTGGGTGTGGCTTGCCAGCCATGTGACCGGGTGGGTGTGGGCCTCGGGAGCTTGGCAGTGGCCAGAGAAGCGGGGGGGGGGCATTGACCACCCGCAACGCAGCCCCCTGCAGCGGGAGCAGCAAGACCGCGGCAGCGGTTCTTCTAGGAGGCTCCGTCCGGCCTGAATGCTTCTCCCCATTCGATGATCCTAGGCTCCTGCCGCCCGTTCCCCCTCCCCTCAGCAGCTCGAGAAGCCTTGAATGTGCGAAAATGCCTGGGATCATCACCGCCCGCGCGTTTGTGGCTTCTCGGACTGCTGAAGGGAGGGGAACTGAGATAGGTCCTGCCGCCCCCTCCCCTCAGCAGCTCGAGAAGCTTCAAATGTGCGAAAATGCCTAGGATCATCACTGCACATTTGTGGCTTCTCGGACTGCTGAAGAGAGGGGAATGGAGATAGCTCCTGCCGCCCATTCTTTCAGCGTCTCACGCACTCCCTCAGCCAAAAATGGCGGCGCCCAGCAACCAACCGCACCGGTACTGTGACATCACCAGCGGGCCGCTACCGGTGCTATAGAGTGGTCCGCACCGGTAGGAACCCACCACTGGTTGGGGACCCCTGATCTAGAATTTAAATGGAATCAAAAATGCACTGTATTTGCCTGTGTTCACCCGTTTCTTCCTTATCTGTTCTTTTCCTCCTCCTGTTTGAATTACTGAAACTTTGTGGAAAAAGTGCCTTGCAACCAGAAACAAATCTTTCAGCTTAGGATATCATGTAAAATAATGTGTAAACTATAATATTAATTGATACATGTTTTATGAAATCATTCTTCTCAAATCTGATTCCTACCATAATAGTCAGCCAGCATAACCAAGGGAGCTGTAGTTGAACACAGCTGGAAGACAGTAAACCATCAGTAGTAACAATATATGCAGAATTCACTTCTGTTGTAATATGGCAAAGCACAAACCCAAGTCCTGTTTGAAAGCATTTAAGATTTCTTGCCAGTTTGGTTATTGAGCTCCAGAATTAAATCTGCAGTTGACTTAACTAAAAGTGTTGTGTATCTTCTTTAAGTCATTGTAGTGGAGTTCTGGGAAAGAGGACTTGCAAATTAAGATGGGAAAAAGAGGCAGGAAGACTACATTTAAGAATTTAGCAATATTTTAATCTTTCCTTTCCTTCTTAAAACATACTGTATCTGTCAGACAGTTGTAATTCCTTTCCTTCCAAATTGTATTCTTGAAGGAAATAAGTTATCTAATAGATGAACAACTTTCATATCAAACAAGTGATGAATCTTATCTTTCCCATGCTACCCATAAGACATCTGGGGAGCAGGTTGGAGAAGAGACATCTGTATGCCAAATACTTACAGATGGATTGCAACTGGTCCATCTACATAATGAGAACCACAAGTTAGGGCTGGATAGGAAGAAGACTTAGGCCATTATCTGCATTCTTATGAAAAACTGCTTTGCCATCTTGTTTAGGTCATGTAGTACAGAAATGAAAATGGGGAGCATATGGTGACCAATTACCCTGAGAATCTGAATAACTTTCTCATAGTTGCATTACAATTGAATATGCATTGCTTGTCCTTAAAACAGACACTAATAAAGCTAACCATTAAAAAAAAGCTATAGCTAGTTTAATTGTAAAAAAGAATGCTTTTTTCTAGATGTTGCATCTCTATCTCAACAACCATGTGTTATTCTAGAAGTCATTGCATTCTCAGAATGTAATAGGAGTATTTGTATAATTGATTAAAGCATTGTAGAGTTTAAGTTTAAATTGATGACCTTATAAAGACGAGCAAATGTTTTTGATTGGGGGTGCACTTTTTCATTTTGGGTTTGAAATAATGGCCAGCCTTGCTTTTGCACTTTTGTAGGCTTTACCCTGCCAACAAAAGTGCATATAGTCAAGGCTATGGTTTTTCCCAGTTGCAATGTATGACTGTGAAAGTTGGACCATAAGAAAGGCTGAGCTCCAAAGAATTGAGGCCTTTGAACTATGGTGCTGGAGAAGACTCCTGCGAGTCCCTTGGACTGCAAGGCGATCAAACCAGTCAGTCCTAGAGGAGATCAACCCTGACTGCTCTTTAGAAGGCCAGATCCTGAAGATGAAACTCAAATAATTTGGCCACCTAATGAGAAGGAAGGATTCACTGGAGAAGAGCCTAATGCTGGGAAAGATTGAGGGCAAAAGAAGAAGGGGACGACAGAGAATGAGGTGGCTGGATGGAATCACTGAAGCAGTAAGCGTGAACTTAAATGGACTCCAGAGGATGGTAGAGGACAGGAAGGCCTGGAGGAACGTTGTCCATGGAGTTGCGATGGGTCAAACACGACTTTGCAACTAACAACAACAAGGCTTCAGAGGGAGATTTAAGGCCCAATAATTCCACTAAGATGACTTATGAAACAGAGTTTACACTATTTCCTATTTGTAGTGACCAATTTTATTCTAACCAAAAAGTGTCTGCTAATAATCAAATAATTTTAGAATGGGTAAGATCATAATTTGTATAGTCAAATGTGTTGAGATGGAATCTCTTTTTTTAAACCTGATTTTTGCTGGTGATAACCTGAATATTTCTATGCTTTTCTGTGGGTTAAAAAACAAAAAGAAGAAAAGGTTAGTTGGGTACTCATGCCATAGCAAATTCTCTATATACTATAGAAGCCCTAGTTTTTCTTCTTCTTTTGCTTTATCCCACAATGGCTTGTGGAAGCAGAGGTATCTGATCAATATTTGAACTAAAGGACATCATTGGCATTTTTATATGTTTAATTATTGTTTGCTAAAATAACAGAATGGTAGACCCGGCCATGTTTTTTGTCACCTTAAAATTGCTTGTCTTTAACAAAACAGCATTGATGAAATCCCTCTAGGCCAGTGTTTCCCAACCTTGGCAACTTGAAGATATCTGGACTTCAACTCCCAGAATTCCCCAGCCAGCATTTGCTGGCTGGGGAATTCTGGGAGTTGAAGTCCAGATATCTTCAAGTTGCCAAGGTTGGGAACCACTGCTCTAGGCCATAGTATCATAGGATTTTTACTGGGCTAAAAGGTCACCAAAAGGCTTGTTTGTACAAAGCCGAAAGTGGAGTCTGCCTTACTATTTTGCTCTGATGAAAAGTCATAGCAATCTTCTTTCTGTGATATGGTTTTCCAAACCAGAAGGCTTGTTCTGCTCTCACTATCAGTATCTATGGGGAGAAGATCTGTACTGTACTGAGCAGACTGTCTTCCTTCTTTCAAAGGGTTTTGCTCTTCAAAAATTTACTTAGCTACACATTTCAATGTTCTTAATTGGCCAACAAGTATGTCCAGTTTCCTTCAAACGATAAAAGTCACCTTATTCTGTCCCAGCCACTGATGCAGCAGTAAAATAGTATATATGAAAAGATAAGGGATTTCTGCCAGCAACCTCAGAAATCTAATTCAGAAATGTGATGACCATAAAAAATTGAAATAACTCAGATTTGGATTTGATATAAAAAACTGTCCAAAACTTCCATTGTGGGGTTTGAGGACATAAACTCTTTTAAAAAAGAAAACCCAAAGAATTATCATGCTCTTGGCAGAGTTCTAGATCTTCAAACCAAATTTTGCACTTTATGCTACTCTAGAACTGGTTATTGATAGGAAAAATTGGATTCCCTAATTATTGACTGTTATATGAATGATGAGATGTTGATTTGAAGGCTTTAAAAATAATATTCTAAAATGAAATAAGAAATCAGCCTTCAGTTTATAACATTAAGTAGTATGAAATCAGTACCAATAGGGACTTTTGAGCAAATGTGAATTGTTTATTTTTTAAGATGCATCAATTTCCATACTGGAAATGGTTTTTAAATAATATCTTTATGGAAAATATTGGTGGGTTTTTTTGGGTAATATCCAAGAGTGATTACAAAGTAAGGTTAGCAAAGCCAGTGTCCTTACAGGGGTCTCCAACCTTGGCAACTTTAAGACTTGTGGACTTCAACTCCCAGAATTCCTCAGCCAGCAAAACTGGCTGAGGAATTCTGGGAGTTGAAGTCCACAAGTCTTAAAGTTGCCAAGGTTGGAGACTCCTGCTTTAAAAGACTCCACCACGTTTGGGAACATGGGGTACTTCATCTCCAGGCACTCAAACCCACAGACGACTTTGTTGTGCCTTCTGGAGCACATCTGAGTAATCTGATCTCATGCCCTTATCCAGAGAGGTTCTATAGGACCAATTTATTTGCGGGTTATTTGGTCTTCACTGCTGCTACTGTCTCCACTCATTCGGAGATGTGCTAGTTCACATCATCTCCCCCAAAAGCCTCCATGGTGCACTTTTGCACACAATTGTTCTTTCAGTGGTTTTTCACCTGCCTTTTGTAGTACTACATTCCGATATATATAAAAGATCATTTAACATTGTAATTGTGCAGTGTTGTTATTTGCCATTACACATTATTTCCTTGTATATGTTCATTCTGATGAAGTCCTTTGTATTTTCATTTATTCTCTGTTTGGTCTTGGTTATTGATTTGGGATACGTTTTCAAAGTTTGTTACTTACTAGTGAACTGATCTTATTTGCATCTTTTAGAATAAAATGCAGATTGGAAAGGATGGGCTTTGTAGCACACTAATTGTTACAATTTAAGTGTATTTGGGAAAACAAAGAGTCAATGTGTGACCTTTATAAAAAACAACAAAGTTACAGATGATACAGTAATGCTCTTTAACATTCTGAAGCAGCTTTCTGAAGCCCTGAAAAACCCTATTATACATCCAGCAGTATTAGCAATAATGTAACCTCAAAATTAATAACCTTAATATCAATAACTTTAATAATTTAATATTAAATGTTTCCTTCTGGTGGATCAGAATATGTACTATCTCAACATATGTGCCAGGTTGACAAATACAGACTGGGACAGGGGTGTCAAACTCATGTCGTCATGGCGGTGTCATGTGACATATTGCAACTTTTCCCCCCTTCACTAAACCGGGTGTGGGCGTGACGCATCCGGCCCGTGGGCTGGGAGTTTGACAGCCCTGGACTAGGAGGTAAGGGTGAAAGTGTTGGTCCAGTAGAATATTTATCATTGATTTAAATCAAGGTCCTACCCAGAGAGCTACATCTCAAGACAGGACATTCTTGGGATATCTGGAAAACAGTTGTGAGAACAGAAGTGGTTTGTGTACTTCTCTAATAAATTAATCAGACCCTATTTACTATAGTCTGGTGATACGAAAAGTTGCTTAATTTGAATTAAGAAATTTGAATTAGCATCTGTTTATTCTTTGAAATTTAGCTGTATCCCATCTCCTTAGCAAAACAAATTGTGAAGGGAAAAAATTAAGTACAGGTATATAGATTACTTAGTTCTTAAAATCAGAACTCTCATAATCATAGGGTAAGAATGACTGTATAATTCCCTGGAAATGGGGAACTATGGGTAGGTGTCATCCATCTTAAAGCAATTACTTACACACACACACACACACACCTTCTCCCTCCCCAACTGCAATTCTCTATCCTTTCAGTACTAAGAACTTCATTAGGCTATGTCAGTAAAAGTTGACTTGCTTTATTATGCATCTTTTTGGGGATCTGTGCACTGTTATAAATTAAAACATTGAACTGTTTGGGATGTTGTACTGGTGGTCCCATGTTTGTTCCAACCAGAAAATAGCTGCTCAGAATTTCCCAGGACAGTGTACAAAAGGCTTTGTATGGGTTCCAGGTTTATGTTTGAAACAACAAGATGAAATGACTAAACTGTTCCAGAAGCAAGTTGAATCAAAATAGCTTAATCTTAATAGTTTGCACTGGAACTATAGAACCTGGTTTTCATTGGCTATACTGTTTTTAAAGACCGATACTGTTTTTAAAGACAGCAGTTGGCTGTCTCCTTAAGCAGGATAGTACTTTGTTCTCATAGAGACAAGCATTTGACAGGGTAGAGATTTCATGGGCCACAAATCTTGTTTATAGGATAGCCCCCACTGCTTTTGTTACTCCCTTTCTGATATTTTAACCCTAATCTATATTAAAAAGAAAACCCCTTCCCCAAGTAACTCCTTATCTGTTTAATCTTTCCATCACAGCATAAACTGCAGCAGAGGGCTTAATTGGGTACTTCCTCTCTGCTGCTCTCTTGAGGTCTGAATGGTGCCAAGGGCAGAGACTACTGACTGAATTGCATTGTAAGATCAGTGGTGTGCCAAAGCCATGTCTTGCAATTTTCACTGAAGAGGGACAAGATGCAAAGTCTTTTGCCTCTGCTGGCTTAGACAATATCTAAGAGATCAAAGAAAGACCCACAAGTTACAGGCAAGTGAGATCCATTATGATAGAATTAGTGAGGTACCTCTTGGAAGATAAAATTGTGGCAGCCAAAATCACCGAGCCACTATCCAAAGGCAGGAGAATGAATCCAGGGAGCAAAGACCCAGAGGATTTCTGGGAAAGGAAGTTTGGAAATTCTTGCTCCCCACCCTGTAGACTAAGCTACGCTTTTATACAGAGTACCTATTTTTGATCTTTGCTGCTCTGCTTTTCTTCAATGAAATGTAGCATTTTTCCATGACATGTCTTTTGAGATAACGGATAGTTGAAACCCTGAGAGGGCAGTTCATAACTTTCGCCTCGCCACTGCTACTGTATTCGGTTGACTGAGGCCGCTGCTCTTCCAGCATGTAGCAATGGGATTTCCAAAAACCGAAGCTGACATTCTATCTCCCTCTTGCTTTTCTTGCAGCGGAGTATCTGAATTTTGGAATTCATTGGCATTTCAGCAGAAGTATCTTGGAGCTCAAACAGAAATGCAGGTTTTCAGTTGTTAGACCTTTTCTGGCCTCAAGATAGGAACAATTATGAACAAACCAAAACTGTAGTGATGCAAATTATTGTATAGATGTTTAGGAAATGTTAGAGAGGCATGTGGCGTGGCTGCTTTGGTATAGAGAATTCAGTCTCTAGGCTACATAGATGAAACACCAAATTCATAGAGTTTATGTGAATTATAGCCATTCTGAATGCTCGCCAGAGCATAAAGGTCAGGTTTTAAAATAAATAAATTTAATCCAACAAGGATTCTAAATTGAGTTCAGTCTTTCCTGTCTCTAATTCCAGCCTTTTGAGAATGATTCAGTCTATAGAAATGTGTTCAGCAGTGAGACCCAGAGAAGTTGGATTTTCTTCCAATTCCTGTCGTGGAGCATGAAATGTTTCTTTGCTTAGACAATGCTGCTCTTTGTTCTAGGTATCTAAACCATGTCCGAGCTGCTTCCCCACAGGATCTTGCTGGTGGCTACACTTCCTCTCTTGCCTGTCATCGAGCCCTTCAAGAAGCCTTCAGTGGGCTGTTTTGGCATCCTGGCTAACTGGAGGGTAACAGACACCAAAGCAGAGCAAGCAAAACTCAGGTGAAAATTGTTGCCGTCTGCACTATGGCTAAACTGCAGTCATCTATCCTCTTTAAAAACAACAACAACCACAACAAAAGACATTGTGAAGCCAGCCATACTTAAGTATTAAAAATTCACTAAATAGAAACTTTATTTAGAAAAAGTGGTGGCGTGTATGTGTTTTTCTTTTTCTTTTTTTCTGTGGTTTGAGGATGGGAATGGGAGATGCTTTATGTCACTCTCCTGGGATGCTAATGGAAGATGTGAGCAATCGTTTCATGTATTTAAGGTTTCTGAAA
The DNA here is from genome assembly GCA_023053685.1 of Diadophis punctatus similis. Lineage (NCBI taxonomy): Eukaryota > Metazoa > Chordata > Lepidosauria > Squamata > Dipsadidae > Diadophis > Diadophis punctatus. The sequence continues at coordinate 301,583,115 of JALIGW010000001.1, read as the reverse complement.
CAGACTAGTAAAATTTTAAAAAAATAAACCCAGATGTTCTTGTTGTTATTTTCTGTAGTTTCTATGTCTTCTTTTCAGGTTTTTATTTGCAAAACCACTGAAATGCTGTTTTCATTAAACCTGTATAGTGCAATTCTACTAAAAGCCAAAAGCCTTTTCTTCTCTTAAACCAGTGTCTAATTCATATGAATTTATATTTTTCTTCCCTGAAGCATGATATAAGAATCGGAGATACATTTTCTTACATAATACCTTGAGTTCTGAGCAATGAAATCGGAACCACATTGGAGATTGCAACAACTATCATTCTGTAAATACGCAATTACTGTATGTATCTGGCTCTAAAAATACCAAAAACACATACAGAAGGATGTCATAACTATCTGAAACTATGTGTGTGTACAGAATGGGCCTTTTAGAATAGAATAGTGCAAAGGTAAGAAGCCTGCAAAACACAAGTGACTACTGTATCGGTTTTTCTTCAGTATGGAGAAGGCTGACATTTTTCTGTTTGATTTTGGATAGTTTTAAGAGACAAAATAAATAGGTATATACAAGATCCATATTCTAAGATGATTTTGAACATTGTGATACTCATGGAGAAGCTGCATCTTTTTTTTAGATTCTGTGATTCCAGGAATCACAGAATCCTGGTGTTTGATTTAAGCAGATGCTGAGATATATTAACATGCACTCCAAATCACCTCTTCCCTTTTAAATCTGAATTGCTACATGGCCCTAAAGCATGTATTCTAAACCTTGAAAATGTAAGGGTCCCAGTATACTGTATTTTTCAGAGTATAAGACGCACCAGAGTAAAAGACGCATCATAGTTTTGGGGGAGGAAAATAGGGAAAAAAAATCTTACCTACCAGGTATTCATCTGGCTAGCGTCCTTAGTCTGTTCAGCTTCAGCACATTATTATATCCTCTGGTTAGGGCTGAAAAAGCTTTTTTCAGAGGGAGTAGGAATGAAAACAAGCCTGCAAAGACTTAGGGCAGGAAAAAAACCTTCTTCGGAGGCAATAGGAAGCCGGGAAGATCGTTAGCACCTCGTTAGGGCTGGGGAAAAAAGCTTAGAAAAAGCTAGATTCGAAGTACCCAAATTTTCAGCCTCTTTTAGGGAGGAAACAGGTGTGTCTCATACTCTGAAAAATATGGTAATTCTTAATTCTGGAAGACTATCAAAATTCATCTGATTTTTTTCCATTGAGGATGTTAGTTACTATTTCTAGAGACTATTACTGGATAGCTATACTGTTTTAAAGACTATGCATTTAATTTGGGAAAATATTTCATGTATTTGAAGCACACCAGCTTAAATGTGCAAATTGGAATTCAGTAATTATGGAGTATCAGGAGCAGAAGTACAGTTAGAATTCCACAAACCAAGAGTAATAGTATGTCATCAGCAGGCATCAAAACTCACGAATTCTATATTTTCTTAGTCATTTCATCAGCTGTTCTTGAAAACAGCAGAGCAACTGCTTTAATTTAGGAAATGGTGGGTTGTGTTTAAACTGTAATGTAAGATGCACTTGAGTATAATTAAGCAAAATGCAAGACGGCCTCTCTAGATGTAACATACACCTAGTTTAGAAACTAATATTTTTATTTCATATCCTGAATTCTCCCTTCCTTTGAAACAGGAGCATATAAATATCAGATATGTGTGTATGAATACAGTTGCTTTTATAAACAAGGAAGTGAAAAACTCAGATGATGAATAAAGATGTCCTCAGTTAACCATTCTTTCAGCAACTGTTCTAAGTTACAATGGCGCTGAACAAGGAGTCTTACACAGTCCTCAAAGTTGCAGCCATTCTAGTGTCCCATGGTCATATGATCATGATTCAGGTTTTTGGAAACTGGCTCACAATTATGACACTTGCAGCATCCCACTGTCATGGGACCGCCATTTGCGATCTTCACTATACTTCAAATACTTCATTGCTTTATGTCATTTCCCTTAGCGCCTCAGGAGCTGCTCAGGATCTGTGGCTGGACAGAGACTTCACAGGAGCAATGACATCCAATGCCCTATGTATGGGTACTTCAAACTGCAGAGAAATACGTCACCTTGTTCATTTAATTTTATACTTTCTCATTGGTGGACAAATAATGACATAAGCTTGAACACAAAATATTACAAATTATGAAAAAATAGAAAATTTAATGTTCTTTAGATAAGAGAATTGACCCATATCATATATACCGTACCATAATAGAACTGAAATATAATCAATGTACAATCAGCTCATGAGCATGCAATTACCAACTCTGAGATATTAGATAACTGCTATTACACAGAGAGCAGCTCCAATGTACTTTCCTCACCTTGAAAAATGGAATTAAAATTCTATTCAGTCATGATCCACATATCTCCTAGATGGCTTGATTATTTTTCTTCAGTGTAATTTTCATTTGGGCATAGTCGTTTAGATGGAGGTTCTTCTGGATCATCTGCACAAACAAGTTTAAGATAATTATATCTGAATGGCAGATATAGCCATCCATCCATCCATCCATCCCTCCATCCAAATCTAATAGCAGCTTATGTTTCTCAGACAGTCTCTAAGCACTATTAATTGTGTGGTTTTGGCTAAATAATTTTCATAGCATCAAAACCCACATATACATAGATAGGGGTAATGATCAAAGCAATCTGGTTTCATGCACATGAGAGGCAAATCAAATCTTTCTTATGGTCATAGATCAGCATGGTTGATGAGAGGCAGAAAGCTGAGGCAGACAGCAAAAAGTTGCCCAGAAGTGGAACAGCATTAGGAGAAGTGGTTGAAAAAAGTTATAAAAGAGAATCTGATGCCAAAATTGGTGAACATTATTAAAGTCTTTCATTCAAACTCATAATGCATAAGAATTAGCAATATACAATAGACACCCCTTAAAGTAGATATGGAAAAAATATGTGAATTATAAGAAAAGGAGCTTGAAAAAGAATGGAGAAGGCCACATAGGAACTGGATTATTTTGGTACTCCCGCCCCCCCCCCCCCCCATGTATCTTTTGAAACACCAATCCTGACATTCAAGAATCTTTTACAATGGCAGTCAGTAACTGCCCATTTCACTAAAACAGGATTTGGCCTGTCCCTTATCACTCAGAAATAAACCAAGCTAACAATTTATAGCAATTGGTTTTACAAATCACACAAAACCAAGCTGACTAACTAGATTTATAAGTTAGTGCAGTATATATGTCAGGTCAATTTAAGACAAGAGACCCATAGTGCTCTTTAGACCTCAACCCAAGAAATATCCTCAATCAGAGTTAGGTAGCAAAATTTTACTAAGCCTCCATTCACCCACATATTATTTTCCACTGTTGAATTTACCTGTCAGAGAAGATAGCGGCTTGTATAACACCTCAGCTGGAAGTTGAAAGCTAATGCACATCATTTCTTTATTGGGTGCCACATTTCTCACCCATTTAACAGAACAAAGACCATGTAAGGAAGTTCCCAGTAAAGCTTCAACTCTTTCTTGGACGTCTTGCGTAGGGTTAGCATGTTTGGAAAAACAGTGGCAATGCACTGTAGGAAGTTCATCACTGACTGGCTCTCCTTTCAAGAGATGCCTGAAGACATCCAGGAACTCAATCGCCATGGCTGGCAAATTCATGATGATGTGTACAGAATGTTTCCATTCCTTCGAAGAGAGATGCTTGTCCAGTTCTTCTTTCACTGGCCCTTTCAAGAAATTCCTGCCATCCAGGTTGAAGACTTTGACTTTTTTGTCCACTTTATTTAATTTACAGTTGTGCTGGAGCCACTTGCATGATTCAGGGTTGAGGTCGTTTGCAAACACCATGCAGTTCTTTTTTGCTGCAGGGATTGCAAAAGGCCCCACCCCTGCAAAGACATCAAAGAGAAGGTCTCCTGGCTTTAAAAGGTTGACAATCCGCAAATGTTCGGTAGAGAGGCGAGGATTCCAATAGACTTTGGAAAAATCAAATTCATATGAGATATAGTTTTCCTTAACCTAGAAGAATTCAAGTGAATAGGCCGACTGTTAGCTGCCAAAGGTCAGGAAGAGTGAAATGCAATGAACGATTACATTTTATGCCAAAAATTAAAGTTCCCCTTTGCTAGTTATGGAAGAATTGAGAACCATGTCCTTGCAAAAGATCAGATTGGGAATAAGGAGACCCAAATTAAGATTCGTCCTCGACTATGGAAGTTCACTGGATGACTTTGGCCCAATCATGTTTCAGCCATCCTAACATAGGAGGTGTTATGCGACTACTGTACGTTCTAGAGGAACAATCGTGTTTATATTGAATGAATAAATATGTTGGTCATGTCTATATAAAAGTCATGCTAATTAAAAGACACAAGACACACAACCCCATAGATCTATATCACCCTTAAACATTTATGGTGTAAGAAGGGAGAGTTCCTTAGAATTACCTAGCTACAATCAAAGTTGATAACACTGGTATTTTATATCAATGTGAGATCTAGTTTTCATCAGTTGAAAAAAACAATTTAAAACTTTAAAGCACCAATGACTTTCCCATTCAGAGTTTTCAAGATGGCTTTTTAAAATTTTGCCTTACTTAAAAGAAAAAATACAAATCAAATAAATCTGTCACTATCTGAAGTCATGCTTCTGAAAATTAAGAATTACAGTTTGGCTTACAGCTTCTTCTGTAATATATATTTGAAATAAATTCTTATTTTTAAAGAGAACATATGTTATCCTCCATGAGCAGTAACATTATATACTTATCATGCTAATTTTATATCAGGGAGTTGGAAATATCAATAGTATATCCTGAAGGCAAAAGCTGAGATAAATGAGAATAATATACTAAAACAATACAGTACAGACACCTTTTCAGGAATCTTAAATACAAGATCAGCCTTATATACAATGTTCCCTCTGACATTAGAAAACGCCGTGTGGCAGTTGGAAACTGCTGCACGGCGTTTTCTTATCACGTGCGCGGCCGCGCAGCCTAGAGGGAACATTGCTTATATACATGAATCCTAAATCTTATTGAAGCAATCCACTTTGCTCGTTTGCTTTATAGGTAGTTTTTGGGTTACAATGGCAATTGGGACTGTAATTTCTGTCACTAAGTGATGTGGTTATCAAATGCAACAATCTGTGACCACCTTGCTTATCAACGACCATCCAGGCAGTCATAGTTATTGTCATAACTGAGATGTAGGAGGAGGACTGAAAGAAATTGGGGGCAGAGGTAAAAGAGGGATCAGCCAAGAATCCCTATGTAGCCATAAGCAAATTAAGTCCAATCTTCCTTGAATTCTGTTGACCCTTATCTAACTCCAAGCAGGTGCTGTTATTTGAGAATATTCCTGTGTATAGGCATGAGTAGCAATAAATCAGTGTAACTAGATCTTCACATGTGGACTTGATCTTTTGAACCCAGCATCAGAGACTGTGTGGGTCATTAAGAGGCCCTCACATGACCAGAGTCCAAGGCAAACAGGAAAGCAGGCAAGGCTGTGGGGCAGATAGGTGGGACAGCAGGGGCTGGAGGTGGGTGCTCTTTAAGATGGGTAGGCTGGCAGGGGCCATTTACAAGTGCAAATTTACATTTGCAGGGGCCATTTACAGGTGGACGAAGGGGTGCTATGATATCCCAGGGTTCTTGTACACCGTAGCAGGGCTCCTTGGAAGAAAATGTAGCAACAGAGACTTACAAGAATGACTTGAAACTTTCCCTGTCTGCTTCCCCATTGACTTTGCTTATGGGAAGCTGGTTGCAAATGATAACCATATAATTGTAAGGAAGTTGCAATACTCACAACTTCACAGATCATTCATAGGTCCCCCTGTTGAGCACAATCATGATTTTGAACGGTCACTGAATAGTGACCATAACCTGAGAACCACCTGTATTCAAACCAAATGAATAAATACTAAATAAAGCAATTCTGAAGAAGGAAATAAAAGATCTAAACTGGATCTAAAACAAATGTTTCTGCAATAATTCAACTCTATACATATGTGTGTGCATGGACATTACATAAATTCAGCCACTGGTAAGCTATATTCCTTTTACTAGAACCTTTTAATTGGAGCTGCAATTTTATTCAGCCTAGACAAGGATATCTGAAAACATAGATTGAAAACTCTATGGAATTGTGAGGCAGACAAGAAATCATAGTCTAACGTTCAATAATGCCTGTTTCTTGCTCTACTTGCATCTCCATGTTAAGAGCATTCTTTTTGCTAGAATAAAATACAATTGAAAGTCTCAGTACCTTTGTTATCATGTTGGCACCATCTCCAGCTAGTAGCTCCATTTCAAAGTTTCGATACGTGCTGTCTATAATATTGGTTTTATTTACAGCACAGGTTATTCCTTGATTTTTGTCAACGATAACGTGTCCTGAAAGAAAGTCATGCAAAAAACATCCCCGACCATTTAATAACTAAGATAAAAGTGGTAAGCAAAGTATAAAAAAAACCTCTTCCATGAAATGAGTCCTTCATTTCTAAACAAAGAAAGGTAATCTTATCTATAGTTCTTCCCCAGAGGGTGAAGGATTGTATTATCCTTGCAAAGGGATGTGGCCTGACCATCTCTCTTTGTCTCTAAGGGAAGCTCCTTAAAACTACTTCCTATGGAACTGCCAAAATACTTGCTTCTGAACTCTTTTAACATTACATTCTTCCATATACAGAAAAAACTCACAATTTAACATCCATTTTTCCTCATTTTGGGAAGTTTGTTGCATGGTTAAGGGGGAAAATGGTATCTTAAGCCTGACAAGATACAGTGCCACCTCAGTCCAATTAGATCAGGAGTGTCAAACTCAATTTCAGGGTTGTGTTTGACCTCAGGGGAGGGGCGGGGGGGCATGGCCAGCTCGAAGTAACTCGAGTCAGGGTGCCTGTGGTGGCCCGAGCGCTCTGCCAGCGAAAACTGGCTCCCGAGCTCCGTTTTCGGCTGTGATGGCCTCCTGTAATCCTCTGCCAGCGAAAACGGAGCTCAGGAGGGCTGCTCGCGGCCCTTGCAAGCTCCATTTTCACTGGCAGAGCTACCACAGGTTCTCTGTTTCCAGGGCAGCCCCATGGGCCAGATCTAAGCACCCCACAGGCCAGATCCAGCCCCCGGACCTTCAGTTTGACACCCCTGAATTAGATTATCCTTCGGTGTAATATTTCTTTATTTTAAAGAGATATTAGAGAGGAAGACGCAATCCTAAAAAGGCAACAAAAAGGAAAAAGAGAAATGGCTAGAGAAGATGGGAACCTTGTTCTCTAATTTTTTTTTATAAAACAAAACTTGTATGCCCTCTTAAATATTTGAATATATTATTTAAAAATTTGAATTCAAGAATTTATATTACCCAAGTGCATTTTTACTCAACAGAAAACTTCTTTAAGGGAAGGGTGTGTGTGGACTTTTCCCATACAGGATCTACTCTTTTGTCCTTTCAGTCTATAGCATAGAAAGAACTGCCAAACTATTCTTGACTCAGTATAGGAAATATCAACCAACGACAGTGAGACACGGGAATGATCAAAGGGAAAACCGAGAGAGACATTGAGCAGAGACCTGTGATTATTGCCAGTATGCAGCCACTGGGACTGCTGAAAGGAGGAAGCTGGCATTTTGCCAACTGACAATTTTGGATATTAACAAGAATTAGGATGTAAAAAACATCAGAGCAGAACTCCAATGTAAAAGTCTTTGAAATCCTGGCTTTTCCCCAGAGGATGGTTTAGAATAAGTGGTGAGCCTTGCGCAGGGGGGGGGGGGGATTTTACATGTTAATTTTAATGTCTTTTCCCCTGGACATACATAATTCTTTATCTTTTATCTTGGTTCCTGCTGTTTATAATGTTGCATGCCACCCAGAATCTTTATGGTTCACAAATTCTGATAAATATAACACACTACCTCTTTTTTTTTTTTTACAATATGCAGACATATTACCTCTTTTATATTATGCAGAGACCGTCCCTCAGGTTTTCTGCACCTTCTGAAGGGATAGGGAAGGGATAAAGCCTTATGCTTGGCATTCTGTGGATGCTGCTGGAATCATCATCCTGAGCGTACCGTGCCATGAAATCACTACACTTCTGTGACTTCTAGACACCATACCTCTGCCATTCCATACACTAGGGGTCCCCAAACTTGGCAACCTTAACTTCAACTCCCAGAATTCTCCATCCAGCTATGCTGGCTAGAGAATTCTGGGAGTTGAAGTCCACAAGTCTTAAAGTTGCCAAGTTTGAAGACCTCGGCCATACACCATTCCACTCCCTCAGCCCTTCCCTGGCTGCCGAGAAATAGGGGACTGAACCACATGACAATGCTGAAATACAGTTGCTTTCAACGCTTTTAAACTGACAAAACTGATGGAAATGTTTTACCCAAATCAATCGTGTCTAAGATTGCAGAGAGAGAGAGAGAGATACATTGCTGCTTTCAACCACAGCCAAAAGTCAAGCAAAAGACGCAGTTCTATGACTTCATATTTAAACTCAGGGAAATTGAATATTCCATTTATTCTTCCAGGTTCTGTTGCATTCTACACAACTCTAGGAAGATAACAGCTCAGCAGTTGCGCTCATACTCTTCAAGCAGAAGGTCACAAATTTCGATTTCCCCAGCATCTTTATTTAAAAGGATTGGTTAGCAGCTGACGGGAAAAGACCTCTGCCTCCAATTTTAGAAAGCCGCTGCCAAGGCTAGATTGACAGTCTGAGCTGATATAAAGTACTTTCCTTTTTTAAAAAAAAAATAAAGGTATAAACCATTGAAACTGACCTTGCCTTAAATTCTGTATCACATATTGTGCTAATTTATGCACTAAGTTACACATCAGTATGCTTTACAAAAGATTTATTGCTGCTGAACTACCGTATTTTTTGGAGCACCTTCCCCCCCTAAGAGAGGCTGAAAATTTGGGTGCGTCTTATACTCCGAATGTAGATTTTCGAAGCTTTTTTTTCAGCCCTAACGAGGTGCTAATGATCTTCCCTGCTTGCAGGATTTTTTCATTCCTACTCCCTCCGAAGAAGTGTTTTTCCAGCCCTAACCAGGGGATAAAATAATGTGCTGAAGCTGACCAGACTAAGGAGCCGAGGTGGCACAGCGGTTAGAGGCAGTACTGCAGGCCACTTTAGCTGACTGTGATTTGCAGGTCAGCGGTTCAAATCTCACCGGCTCAAGGTTGACTTAGCCTTCCATCCTTCCGAGGTAGGTAAAATGAGGACCCAGATTGTTGGCGGCAATATAAATATACATTGTTTACTGGTATAAACCGCTTAAAGAGTGCTTGCACTGTGAGGCGGTATATAAATCTCACAAACAAACAAACAAATAAATAAGGACACTAGCCAGATGAATACCTGGTAGGTAGATTTTTTCCCTATTTTCCTCCCCAAAAACTAAGGTGCATCTTATACTCCGGTGCGTCTTATACTCTGAAAAATATAGTATATAAAACAACTTACCTTATTTTAGGCACTGAAAAGCTCAAATGATTTTTCATATCTAGTTTTAAAATATTAGCCCAATTATCTCTTCAGAAACCATTAAAAAGCATGTCTACAGTTTTTTGATTACACAGGAATTCCTGACCATAACCTACCAATTAAATGTTTATAAGGCAGCTGATGGCTTCTCAGATTCATGTGAGCAATATGGCCAATTCTGCTAAAGGCTGTGGTAATCTCCTGGCCTTCAGGAAGCACTGCTTTCAGTATTTCTTCTGTCTTGAAATTATCATAAGTAAGTTCCATGTGATACTTGACTATTTCTGGGTCAATACCAAAGCTTTTTAAGATCTGTTGCTCAGATTTACCCAGAGAACCGTCAGCAGATATTTTATGTGGGTCTAACAAAATGTACTTTCTGTTTTCATCGTCAGGGTCTTCAACGACTCTCTTGAGACCTGGTCGCTGGAGTAGTACTCCTTTAAGAGACTTCAGCAGATTGTTTGTTATGTCTTTGTTAACTAAAAGAGCTGGGATGATAATATCATTTTTGAAAGCAGTTTTGTCAAGGGTGGTCATTCCACGTACTCTGGGATGCGGCAAGAATCCATCAAGGTCAGGTTTCTTATCAGCCATCTCCTGCAGGGTGAAGAAACTTTGTCTCTGAATTTTTGGAAGATGTTCAGGCAATCGATTAAAAGACTGGTTCCAAAGCAGCCACAGTGTTGGAAATAATGTTTCTGATCCAAAATACTTCACTTTCAGGAGGCAAGGGAATAAGCTTTTTAATTGCCTTAAAAATCTAAAAGAAAAAATGTTCATTTTTAGAAATTACTCAGAGAAAAAGTACAAGTTTGCATGTCTGTACGGCACTCATAAACTATTCGTACAAGAAATTCTAAACCAAACTTTGGGTTACGCAAGATTTGATGTAATCAAATGTAATCTTCACAGAAGATTGACCTACAAAATCATGCTTACTCATTTTAGGTGTCTTTGGTGCTCTCAGCTTGGTGGTTTTCTTGCAGACATCATCAGCACTAATGATGCTACCTAGTTTGATACTGAATGAAACATTTGCAAGAAAACCACCAAGCTCAGAGAGCACCAAGGACCCCACAGTTCTACCCTGAGCTAAAAATATTTTCTTCTATTCTCTTGAAAGTTCCCTGCTAGCCATAGCTTCCTTTTTTAAACCCAAAGTGGCAAATCATGATTACCATGTTCAGAACAAGCCAAACTGCTAAACCAAGTTTGAAGGATGGTTTAAAATCTTGACTTGTTCTAGACCTTATAGTCATAAATTTGGTAATCCCAAAATTACAATTAAAGGATTTCTGGGTTTATTTCTGGGTCTCTTACTGCATGGTAAGAGAAGGTAAAATAAAGCATTATCTACACCAGGGGTGTCAAACTTGCGTGACGTATCGGGACTTTTTCCCCCTTCGCTAAACCAGGCGGGACCGTGGCCAGCACATGACGCATCTGGCCTGCGGGCTTGACAGCCCTGCTCTACACAAACAAAAAACTTGCACATATTGACTTAATAAACATTTTGCAGTTAAAATAAAAGTAGCCCTTGCTTAATGTCCATTTGTTCAGTGATCGTTTGACGTTATGATGGTTATGAATGAACAGACTTAAAACCAGTCCTCAGATTTCTGGTCACTGCAACACTCTATAGTCACATGAACAAATCTGGGTGAACACGGGCCTACTCACATTTACAACTGACTTTTGGCTACTTGCTGCCACCAGCTACCCCTGCAACCTGGCCCTACCTACCCTCCATTGAGCTTGGGCATCTCGCACACTACTGTTCTAGCTGGGGCCCCTTCAGCCAGGGCTTCTCTCACATACCGGCCAAGGCTTCTCATGTGTGCTGGCCAGAGCCTCCATTCATGTGCTAGCCCAACTGTCTGAACCCAGCCCAGGGCCCTGTTTCAGGAAAGGAGGCTCTGGGTGGGTGCAAATGAGAGCCCTGGGTGGGGTGCGAGAGAAGCCCTGGCTGCATCGGTGCAAAAGAAGGTGGCCTAAAGAAGGCCCCAGACAATACAGTAGTGGCATGTGGTGGGGTGGGGTGCAGTAACAATAGTGGGTACGCAGGAGACCCAAAGGGCCAAAACAGGTGAATGGGGGAAGTTGAAACAAAGGCAGTTCCTTAACTTTTTTCAATAAAGGCTTGGATCCCAGTGGACCCTCATCTAATAACGTGTGGGATTTGCTCAATGATAGTAACTGGAACTGCCAATGCTAAGCAGAGTGGTCATTTAATGTTCAGCTTAACAACTGCATCACTTAAAGACAGAATTGCCAATCTCAATTAGGGTCATTAAGTGAGGACTACCTGTATACATGTCAGACTGGATCAGTTTCTCATAGTGTAAACAGAATACATTTAAATATACGTATATAATCAAATAATAATAAATGTGCAAATGAAGAACCAAAAGCAGATCAGAATGTCGCAGATTTCTCATCTCGTTCTTAGCATAGTCCAGTTGTCTTGCATGAAAAAGACAATGAAAAACTCAATAACCATGTTTCATGATCACATACCAAACTTAAATTATTTGAGTTCTCAAAACATGGGTAAGCTTGAAATCAGACAAACTATATCTTATCTATAGCATAAGATAAAGTGCAGGTAGTCCTCGACTTACAACCATTCATTTAGTGACCGAAGTTACAATGGCACAGGAAAAAAAAGACTTTTGGTTGTTTTTCAGAGTTATGACCATTGCAGCATCCCCATGATCATGTGATCAAAATTCTGGGAACTGGTTCATATTTATGATGGTTGCAGTGTCCCACGGTCATGTGATCATCTATTGCAACCTTCTGACAAACAAAGTGAGTGGGGAAGCCGGATTCACTTAACAACTGTGTTGCTAACATAACAACTGCAGTGATTCACTTAACAACTGTGGCAAGAAAGGTCGCAGCATGGGCCAAAACTCAAAACAACTGTCTCGCCTAGCAATGGGAACTTTGTCCTCAATTGTGGCCATAAGTTGAGGAGTACCTGTACTATGTCAGTTCTTCTCAATCCAGCCTGCTTATATCTTGGTAAATTTTTAAATATTCCTCTTAAAACATTTTGGCATCACATTTATACATTAATTGTATTTGTACCATATGATTCTTGACGAACTTATCTTTTATGTACACTGAGAGCATACGCACCAAGACAAATTCCTTGTGTGTCCAATCACATTTGGCCAATAACAAATTCTGTTCTATTCTATTCTATTCTAATTTGTGTGAATGTGTCTATGTATGTTATTGAGTCAATCTTAACTCCTGGTGATTCCCTGGGCAAATCTATGCAGTTTTCTTAACAAGAATTAAACTTTGGGATTCACTACCATGAGACGTGGTGCCAGCTACCACTTTGGCTGGCTTCAAAAAAAAAGTTGGACCAATTTATAGACATCATGGAATCAAATATGATGCATTTTAGCATTTTACCACATTGAAATTAATTTTTCATTTATTGTATTGTTGCTAGCCACTGCCTTTTTTAATTTTTTATTTCTTTATCACATTTTTATGCCACCCGTCTCCCTTAGAAGGTGACTCTGGGCGGCTTAATGAAATACCAAGAGGCATAGGAGCGTAACAATGTTATTAGGACAATCTTGTTATTTATCTAAAGTCGAAGGTTGTGTAGTTTTCTATGATTGGAGTTTTTCACAAGGTAATAGACAGTTACCTTGCTGAGGGTGCTTTTGCAAAGTGCCTTCTACAATCTGGTGACCCCACTATGTATTATAAGCCAGACAGAAGAACGCTGTTTTAACCACCGATTTCTCCCATCAGGCAGGGTTTAGTTTCAATGCTCCCTCCAAATTTGATCCCTTTGGACTGTCTCTTGCAGCACGTGGAACGTGCATCTGCTTTACTTTCGGAGAAAAGCGACTCTCCAAAGAGGGAAAGGGACGGTCTGCAGAGGAGAGCTCGACGTGCGTCCCTCGTATTCAAGACCCCAATTTCCCCCTCTCGTGCCCCCTATTGAAACGAGGGCAGAGAAAGAGGCCCTTCCCGCGTCTCCCGGCCTCACCTCATGCCGGCCTGGCGCCGCGTTCCCTTCGCTCCTTCCCCCAGAGCAGCCCGGCCTTCCCGGCCTCATCATCACCCGTCGCCGCGGCGAAGGGCGGAAGGGGGCGGTGCGGCCCGGCCTTCCTGCCCTCAGACTGGCTCTGGCTAGGGCCGAGCGCCGCCTTCTTCTCCTTCTCCTCCTCCTCCGCCTGCCGATCCTAAGGACCGGCTGATTGAGAAGAGGCGGTGGCTGAGGTTATTGCAGCCTTTGCTAGCCCAGCGCACCATGGAGCAACCGCGAATCTGCACAATCAATTCCGAGCCGGGGTGGTATTTGTCGGCTCAGGACCTGGAAGAGGGAGCCCCGCTCCTCTCGCCCCCGGACACGGTGCGTGTCGTGCTTGGGGGCTCTCGGGGTGCGGGGACGCGCGGCTTTCTCAGGCACTCTTACAGGCTTTCCCTTTCTCTTTCTCTCTCTCGCTGTCTGACCGGCAGGAGCCACACTTTAACCCAGTTTCTGAATTAACCCATTTTCTGGGTTCGCTTAATACACCGAGCCACGGGCTATCCCAGTGTTTGCAACCTTTGCTGTTCTAAGATGTGCGGACCCCAACTCCAAAAGTCCTAGCAGGGGAATTTTGGGAGTTCCCCACATATTGAGGCTAACCAAATCGGCTGGGTGTGCATAACAGTGCTGAACCGCTAGAAACAAGGGTTAAGTCTTATCAAGCTTAATATCTAGAAATGTACAGACACAGCTAAGCGTGAACACGAAGGTGAAAAACATCTAGGGTGAGTCAGGGTGAAGAAGTCACATGGTATGATTGCCATTACTATGTAACCTTGATAGTGTATGAAATCACACTGCCTCATTGCCCCTAAGTCTTCACAATAGCATCCCTTTCAAATGTGTTGGGCTACAGTTCTAGTGGCCTCCCCATGGAAAACGTTTAATCTAGGCAATGAGAGCCAGTTGGTGTAATGGCTAAGGCACCAGATTAGAAACAGGGAGATTTGGTTCTAGTCCTGTTTAGGCATGAAGACAGCCCCGATGAAGTTGTGTTAGTTTGCTCTCTCTTGGCCCTAGGAAGAAGGCAGCAGTGGCAAATCACTTCTGAAAACATTAAGCAAAAGTACATGATTTTTCCAAGCAGATGCCAGAGGTCAAGACCAATTTAAAGACACTTTGAAAAAAATTGAGGCACTGGAAAATTTACAATCTTATAGGGGAAAAATAGCATTCACTGTTGCCATCAAACTTACATTTCACAGCATCTTAAAGCCTCACTGGAAGTGCCCTATTACCACAGAAGCAAATAATGCAGCAGAGATCCTCCCCACTTTATAATTTTCCAACTTGTCCAGATGGGGTATTTATTTATTTATTTATTTATTTATTTATTTATTTATTTATTTATTTATTTATTTATTTATTTATTTATTTATTTATTTATTTATTTTATTATTTATTTATTTATTTATTTATTTATTTATTTATTTATTTATTTATTTATTTATTTATTAGATGTATTTATGAGATTTATTTATTTGTGAGATTTATATACTGCCTCACAGTGCAAGCACTCTCTAAGCCAGTGGTTCCCAACCTTTTTGTGATCGAGTACCACTTGGAGATCCCGTACAGTCGCCGCGTACCACCTGGTTCCAGAGAAACTAAATTCGATCAGATATCACTTTATTTCCATAATTGTACCGTTCCTTTTTTGGCCCCGCGCATCCAGCAACTGGATTCTCGGGCCGCTGGGACCAGGTGGGTGGCGTGTGGCAACAGTTGCAAATCGTTGCCAGATTATCTTGTGTTAGGCAGTAAACATTTTTGTGAAGTAAAAAATAACTAACTAAAAATCGTTCATGACCCCGAAAGTGTTCGCATACCACCTAGAAGGCCCTCGCGTACCACTAGTGGTACACGTACCACAGGTTGGGAACCACTGCTCTAAGCGGTTTACACCAGTAAGCAATGTATATTTATATTGCCCCCAACAATCTGGGTCCTCATTTTACCTACCTCGGAAGGATGGAAGGCTGAGTCAACCTTGAGCCGGCGTGGTTATGTCTCCTAGAACTTTCCAACCCTGTGCAATCTATAGAATGGGTAGATATTCTTGTATACCCATCGTGATAGTAGACATGACTTTTGCAACAAAGATTTGCTCCATGAATATCCCAAATGCATCTTCATAAAGCCACATAGCACAAATGCATCCATGTATGCATATTATGCTACATGCATATAGCATACATGCTACATGCTGCTACAATTGTTTTTCATAGACTTTTTGAAATTATTTCATTCAAAACCTATCTACTTTGAATCCTTAGGGCAGTGATGGCGAACCTTTTTTGGCTCGGGTGCCTAAAAGGGTGCGCGCGCACGATAGTGTGCACATGCGTGCCCACACCCATAATGCAATGCCCTCCCCCCGCACATGCACACAACCCCCCGCACTGTACCCCGCGCATGCGCACAGGCCTCACTGAAGCTTCTGGGCTTCCGGTAGGCCCGTTGCGCCATTTTTCGCCATCCCCAGGGTTCAGGAGGCTTTCCTAAAGTCTGGGGAGAGCGAAAACGGCCGAAAAGCAGCTGACGAGCTGACATAAGGCAACACCTCGCGTGCCCTCAGATATGGCTCCGCGTGCCACCTGTGGCACCCGTGCCATAGGTTCGCCATCACTGCCTTAGGGTATGTTAAATATAAATGCATATTTTAAATCAGCTCCCATTAGAGCAACTGTAGCAAAATATTTGTATGTCAAACACATGATTTAAGATTACTGAGAATCTGTGCCTGTTAATTGATTGGTTTCTTTCATACTTGGTTTGGCCTTGAAAAACTATTTAACCTAGATTAAGAGATCTGAATGTAACAATGCATTTGGTTCTAACATTTGCAGGCATCGCTGAATCATGTATCAACTGGCACCTCCTTTGGCTTTTCTGTATTTAATTTAATGAATGCTATCATGGGAAGTGGGATTCTTGGTTTGGCATATGTCATGTCCAAGACAGGAATCATTGGATTCAGGTATGTTTTTATTATCAGTTCTATTTTTGAGTAGTTTAAAAACTTTATTGTGGTCTATATTTTTGCTTACTTTTAAGAGTTGGGATTTTTTAAAACTTAAGTAACACTGATTATTTTAAGAATAAAAATAATTAAAACTGAACAAGCAGGTTGGGAAAATGTTAAATTCCAGATCCCTCCTCTAGCGGTCCCTCCTCTAGTGGTATACTATTGGACATTACTAATTATGATTTCAAGTACAAAAATCAGGCATTTAATTTTAATAAAACTCATTTTTGATGTCCCTACAAAATCAAAAGAAAATTGTGTGGAGAAAGGTACGTTGTGATGCTTTGCATGAGATTCAGTCCTCAGCTCTTCAGCCAAAGATGGGAAAGAGTTGTCTAACTCCAAAGAGCTTATCATTGCAGACAATACTGAGCAAGTTATTCTGCTACAGATAAAGTTGTTTTCTATTTATCTATGTACAATAGAACGGAAAATAATTAAATCAATGCAGTGAAATCTCTTACCTGTTGTCGGAATTGGTGTAGGGATTTATTTTATCAGAAGTCCTATATTCTGCAATTGTACACAAATCAGTATTGTATTCACATTGTTCAAATATAATTTATTGAATGAACCAATTCGGCCTTGCAGATATATCAAGTAATCATAACTTTTCCCCTACAATAATAGCTTCTTAATGTAGAAAAATCCTTCTTTCTTCATATTCTATTCACTAAAACATTCAAAGTTAAAGTTCTGTAATTACCTATGTAAAAAATCAGGTTTTGTCATAGCAGTTTTCAGTTATGTGTCCAAATTTCACAAACATTTGTTTTGATGGGTGCATAATGGAAACACTTTTTGGAGGGTGGGCTTGGGAATTATGATTCACTTTGCCGTTCAAGGTTTATACAGCTAGAGCCAGATACTGTGATGATTAGTGAGCAAACATATAGCTGATATTTATTGTTCCTCTGCTCATTGCTATCTGCTCATCACAAAGATAAAATACAATCATTTAAAATACTTTAAATGTTACCAAAGTATATGTTTTAACAAAAGGTTTAGTATTTTTGCTAGATTTGAATGAGTCATGATTCAGTATTTCAGAAAAAGCAGAACATGGAAAAAGGAATTAGCAGTCATGTGCATCATATTCTATCTTTTAAGATACAAAACAAGGAAATATGTCTTATGATTTTTTTTGTTCTTGGTTGTTTGGGGGGAAATGTAGCTTTTCAACTCTCCATTTTAGTGGGAAACAATGATTGATGACATTGACATTCATTATTTCTTTTTTTATCCTAGTGTGCTGATGTTAATTGTTGCTACCCTTGCATCTTATTCTATATTTCTGTTGCTTACTATGTGCATTTACACTGGTAAGTAAAAATGCTGTACAGTTTTAAGGAGCTATGTATAAAACTTAATACGTATTTAGAGGGGGCAAAATAGAAATATATTCAGATACAAACTACATTTCACTAGTCACATCCTTAGAATAGTCTGTGCAATACAGGCAAATAATTGATAACCTTATAACATTACTACGAGGGTCAGCAGCCTTTTTAGATGGTGACACTGTTGCAAAAACATGGCTACCTATATATGTGTATTCATATGTACATACATATATACATGCATATACATACGTACATACACACATACACACACACACACAACAAATTACATCATTATTGTTGCCAAGAAAACTGTATGGATATATTTCTGTAATTGATGATGATGGTGGTGATGTTATCTATTCATCCACATAGTTTGTCTGAATTGTTGTTTTCCCAGGACTATAAATTATTAATGCTGATTATATATCTGATGAAAAATACTTTATCTTTGTGATTTATAAATCATTTTGTCTTAAGTCTATTTCTGGAATATTTTCAAGAACAATTTCTGAATTTTGTTCTTATTTAATATATTCATTCAGTGATGTTATGTATATGCTTTAGAGCTGTTTTAACATGGATGGTCGTTAAAATAGGATTTGCTGCATTTTGACAATGCACTTTTCTTTAGAATTTAATTAGAAACTATTTGCTGCTCTGGTTTAGAAAGGAGCTAAACATGCTTGCTAGATGTCATGTACATTGCAAAAACAAATCTCTGTCTTGGGCAAATTTTCACCTGAATTTCAGAAGTTTATAGACATACAAGTGGAGATATGTTGAAAAAAATGAAATATGAAGAAAAGACATAGAGGGGCATGTATTTTGTGGAAGTGTGAATACGAAATTAGTAGAATGAAGTCCAGAAAACTTAGGTCCTTTTTTTAAAAAAAGTGTCTCTTTTCTTTTATCTGAGCCAGTTGACAATTCCCTTCCAATATTGTCTTCATATTTCTTTGATTATTCATTGGGTCTTTGCTAATGATACCGAATGATAGCTCCCCTCCCCCCATCAAATGGCATTCATTGCTGCTGAAGAAGATTTAAAGATCTTTCCACGTAAAATAATGTAACTTTATGACAAGCTACATTAAAGCCTTCTGGATGTTTAGTTGATGATGTTGACATACAAGAGAAGAAAATCTGAAGCTGCAAAGACAAAATGAAACAAGAACATGGGATGTAAGAAGCATGAAAAAACCAGTGGAAAGTGACATGAATCAACTGTAACTTATGCATCAATGAATTAAAATGGATAGAACTTTGACACTTTCGGTCAAAAGATCATATTGTTATTTATTCAGGACACAAAAATAAATAGTTGTTTTCAGTGACAGTATTTGCTATACACCGTATATATAGCAAAGAAAATACTTGGGTACAATGCAATTAATGAGCTGAAACATTAACTGCAACTTTTGGACTAGTTATCCAATAAGATGGGTATGATAATTCAATATGATGGTTATCCAAGTTTATATCTAACCACTGATGCAACAGAACGTGCAAATAAGATGTGCTGCATTGCAGTTAGTGATAGGATTACCCAAAGTTAGAAATAGTGTGCAGGAAAATAGAATTGGATTGTATGGCCTAGAAAACAGAAGTTAAGAATGAAAATCAGTTTCTGCCCATCCAATTATTTCTTCATTGATGACATGTTCTTCAAAATGACCCCTGTAGCGAACATTGCCAGATGGTGCACACAGAAATTAAATGATGTGTTATTGGTACAAGGAGGTGGAAAAACTCAGGCATGTTAGCAAACAAATTGTGCGAGGCTGATTATAGAACAGATCATGAACTGTTCGTGGGCAAGTTTTAAATCAAGCTAGAACAAAAACAAAGGTTTCCATATGCTTCTGTGCATACAGCTACAAAATATGGAATCACTCGGAAGTCCTGAGTGTCACTGATAAAGAACCAGAGAAACTGTGCAAAGAAATGAAGGACGTTGTTAAAGAAGGCTGTGAAATAAGATTTCTAAAGAAGCCAAAGCCAAGAAAGCAAAATTCTCAAGAAGGAATTTAACGAAAAATACTGTATCAGTAGTTAGAAAAGACAAGGCGCAGTATTTCAACATCTATAAAAATATCAAAGAAAGAAACAGAAAATCATGACAACTATTTACAAAGTATCTCTGAACTCAGGAGGTCACAAATGAAAGACACTAACTGATTTATATTAGATGGAAGGAGTATAGTGAAAGTGAAATACTGTACAGTAGGGACCTCAATGTAAAAATAAAAGATACTGCTTATTTACAAGGATCTCTAGTACTTGAAAATTAAGCTAATCAGCATTCTGATTATTACCGTATTTTTCGGAATATAAGACTGTCAAGAATAGGAATTTCTCCTATCGGAGGCAATCTTGGATCTTGCTCCCTTGAAGTCATTCGCATTAGAAAATAAAAACCGAGATTCAAATCTAATTAACAAAATATTTATTTCAGTACAAAAGTAATAAAATAAACCCTTAATAAGCTACATTTTCTCAGCTAATGAAGTCACGTCTGCCTTCGGCAGAGATGGAGAAGAAAAAGAAAGAAGAAAGGAAGTGGGAGTTGACAAACTCCTGGAATGCACGAATGCGTAGTTAAACATATCACATGTCTGCTTGATTATAAATACAAGAACCTTAGGAAACAGTAGAGGTGCACAACTGGCAATAATTCACATCGTGACAAAGATGCACCTTTTTGCCCCCCAAAAGAGGGTGGGAATGTCGTTGCGTCTTATACACCGAATACAGCATTCCATTTTTGTGAAAAACGGGCCATTTTTTGCAAAAATTGGGGGCACTTTTGCCTTTCCCCACCCCCTAGGAGTGCTCTGCAGGCTTCCCAAACCCTCTGCATGCCTCGTTTTTGCAAAAAAAACAACGGCCAAAAAATTGGCCGTTTTTCGCAAAAAAGGGGGTGTTTTTGCCTTCTAATTACCCAATCTAGCATGAATGGAGGAGGAATTCTGGGAGTTAAAGTCCACTAGTCTTAAAGCTGTCAATTTTGAAGACCCCTGGGTTAGGGGTTAGGGATGCAAGGGATTCAAACTTGGCAAGTTTAAGACTTGTGGACTTCAACTCCCATTTCTGAGCTAGCATGACTGAAGAAGGAATTCTGTGAGTTGAAGTCCACAAGTCTTAAAGCTGTCATGTTTGAAGTTTGTAAAAAGTGTACATGGTTGTAAAAAGTGTATATGGTTGAAAAAGTATACATGGTTGTATACTTTTGCTATACTGATATTTTATTGTATACTTTTGCTATACTGGTATTCTGCTATACTGGTATTTTATTAAATAATATATTACTACATCATTTGGTTCAGAATACTTTTTTCCTTGTTTTCCTCGTCTAAAATCTAGGTGTGTCTTATACTCTGGTGCGTCTTATACTCCGAAAAATACGGTAAATTCCTCTAAATTAAATTAAATCAGAAGGCTAGAGGAATTTGTAGAATATTTATGAAAAAACAGGAGGCAACAGAAGACGAATCCATAATGGTTCTAACCAAACTATGACAGGAAATTGGTAAACGACAGAGTGACCAATAAATTGGAAGCAACTAATCTTCATACCAATGCCAAAGAAGGCGATTCAATAGAATGTGCAAACTATCTCACAATATCCTTTTCTCCCCTCACCTCCCAGTGTCACAGGGTAATTATCACAACTACCATGACACAAGAAATAAAGCTTAAAAACATCAAAACTCATAGTCATACCAAGCCACTGGTTAACTTTGGATGACATTTTGAACCTAGCTCTTCTTCACCGAAGCCCTTTTATTTTACCTGTCCCTGTGTCAGAGATAGGAGAGAGAAAACAGTCTGGGATTATTTTAATTATTCTGTTGTTGCAATTCATCCATTCAGTTTTCCCAGTTGTTACCGGCTATCTTGTCATACTGTTCCGTCCTGTTTCAATTTTTATTTCTGGACTTCTGTGCCTTTACTTTTCTGTGGAACAGTTTTTTTCATGTTTGGTTTTCTTCTCTTCTTCATACTTCTGGTTCTCTGTAGCTATCTCTGACTAGTCAACTTTTCCTTGGTTCTTCTCAAAGGCTCTTCCTCCTATTCTCCATTTGATCTACACTTTTAAATATTCAAGAGGTAAGGTCTTATTGTTATATGTAAATTATTATTTATTCAATTGATTGCTTTTCCATAAATATTTCCCTCTGCAATATTTAGAAAATTAAACCTGCAGTTAAAGTGCAATAAACACATTTTAAAATTACAGCTAATCAATAAAAGCAGCAGTAAAACAATCATGTTGAAAGCTATCACAGCTTAATTTTGTCTGATGGACCAGACTGAAAATGCTTTTAGAAGTAAAACCTAGCAAATAGTGGAGGCCAGTAAAAATTGTCTGTGGAATAGGCCTCTTGATAAAAAGTAGACATGTTAAACCCCTTGTATTTATTTCCTTGTTCTTGCAATATTGAGTATGCTAAACTTGGGAACAAGCTCCAGTAGATGCCAGAAGATTTACTTCTGATTTATTTTGCTTCTGAGGATACCTAACAGGAGACAATACAAGAAAAAAATGCCAAAATAAATAGTAGCAGTTTTACATTGAAAAGGCTATCACTGCAATGCATTCTCAAAGATTTGTACCCAAGATGTGAAGTTCTGAGCCATTTTTCCCTTTTTTAAAAAAAAAAATTTGTTTGTTAATCACATTTATATGGCTGTCCATCACACAAAAAGTGACTCTGAGTGGCATAAAAAATTAATTTGGCAAAATGTTTCCTTGTTCTGGAAGAAATGAAATGCTCAATAAAATTGGTGTTAGCTTCACAAAATAATATATTATGAAAATTATTTTCTAAGGTGTAAGTTTATTAATTTATAAAAGGCAATGTATGCAATGGTGCATAAACGTGATAGTACAAGACATTTGAGGGGTAAATTGACGGTGTTGGTGCAAAGCATTGTTTCTCAATGTTATCAACTTAAGAGATATGGAATTCAACTTCCAGAATTCCCAAGCTAGCATGCTGGGGAATTTTTGGACTGAAGTCTAAATATCTTAAAGTTACTGAGGTTGAGGGACACCAGTGTAATCTATATTTCTTACTTCAAGATTTTAATGTATTTGTTTTACCATTACTCATTTCCTTTCTATGTTTTGAATAACGTTGCTTAGCCCTAAAGGGAATATATGATAGGTATGCATGTATGTAAAATTATTCTTAGAATATGTTAACTTCTGTGTATAGTATAGATGTAACAAACATTCAATTAACTCCAGTATAGCAGAGCTGCTCTCCCCAATACTGGGTTTTGTTGGGATAAAGCATTTTTAATGCTTATAACAACAGTTGTGTTTCTATGTTGTAACGATTATTGTCTCCTAATTTTTAAAATGAGGAATTTATTTTGGTTTGGCTTCCAAGTAATTGTACTGTGTAGGAAAAGAAAAACCAATACATTTGGGGGGTGGGGGGGGGGAAATACCTTTCTTTTAAAGTAAAATTAATGTGTTAAGCTTACTGGAAACTTAGCTCATATTGGAGCTCAGACCTTATTATCTATTATTCCTTTAAAAAAAGAAGAGCAGAATCAAGCTACTAAATTTCAGTAGTTTAGGTTTAGAGACACAAAAAAGGAACTAGTGGTCTTTGCTAATTAAGCCTAAAATGCCTGAAGAACTTTTCATTTATTTATAGATACATGCATATATACATATACACACACACAAATTTTATAAAACTGTATTTTGCATTAAAAAAAACTCACAAATATAGCTCCTGACACTCCATGTTAACAAAATAATAATAATGAAATTTTCTTCACATGGTATACTTATCAAAATCTCTTCCCCAGATCATGTTTTTTGGAAAAGATTACAACATGAGTAAATAGAATGGTATGCTATATTGTATTTAGGAATTTGTTATATATCTTGCTAGGATATAGAAAGAATAAATGCCATTATTATTATTGTTGTTGTTGATCACCCAATGAGATGTTGAATTTAGCATTTCTGACCACCTATTGAGTCCTTCCCAACATCTAGAATAGGCAGATGTTATTATTTAATAATAATAAAGGTATTGTTAATGATTGAATATTGATATGACTTTAATAATGGTTCTGAAGTGATTAATTGATATAAGGGTAGTTCACATGCAAAACTTAGAATATGTCTTTATCATGTTAAATACAGGTTTAAATATACATTTGCTCCAAATGTATAATAAGTGAAAAAAACACATCAGGTCTGGTGCAATGGGATATTTTTTTAAGAAAGGAAGGAGCATATTAGTTATATTTATGAAAATTAAAGTTTGTACTTTATAGGAATGCCTTAATTATATGTAATATACCAGTAAATATGTATTGTGAATTGTTTGTTTCCTTTTTATAGCTGTCACGTCTTATGAAGATCTTGGTCTCTTTGCATTTGGTTCCCCTGGGAAGGTAATTTCCAAAATCCTCTTGCAATTAATATGCCGAAATTCAAGAAAGCAAAAATAAAGTTTTATTACACTATACTAGAGCATACTTTAGAGTTCTACAGAGCTGCTGTTTTTACATGGAATTTTGTACACATAAGAGAAGAAATGTCTTTGTTTATGACTCCCCCAACCCTCCCCTCATTTTTGTTCTTGCACCTTTAGAAAGAATAGAATTTTCCATATAATTATAGAGACTGTTAGCAACTTGTTCATCATGAAAGAAAATTGAAAATTGTCATTAGCTGTGCATGCAAATGTCTCTTTCATTGTAGTGGATGTAAAATATATAAACCTGTAACAGTTATTCTTCTGATTATAATTGTACAATATTTTAAAAATCATCTTAATTTAGTCTTCCATTTTTTAAATCATAGTTCTAAAATAAATTTAAAAACCCACGCTGTATAGGTATCTAGCTTGTTTCTTAATTCAACAACTTCTTATGAGTTTTTAAATACATGATTTACATCCAGCAAGGAATGTTTCTTTTTTTCTTAAACTAATCTACTATTTTTTCAGGTTATTGTGGCCAGTACAATCATTATTCAGAACATTGGAGGTAAGGAGAAGCCTTCTAGGCATTAAAATACTGAGTGTCCTTCAGAGATAATGTACATTAAACAATCCTTAATTCTGTTATATAATATGTATGAACGATAAGGTAGTGGTAACTCTAGCACCGTGGTGGCGAACCTATGGCACGCGTGCCACAGGTGGCACGCGGAGCCATAGCGGCCGGCACGCGAGGGTTGCCCACCGGCAAACCGGAAGTGCAGAAAAACGCACTTCCGGTTTGCCGGTGAGCTGTTTTTTGCACTCCGGAGGGTTCAGGGAAGCTCCCTGAAGCTCCGGAATGCAAAAAACTACAAAACGGACAAACCGGAAGTGCACTTTTCCGCACTTCTGGTTTGTCCGTTTTGTAGTTTTTTGCATTCCGGAGCTTCAGGGAGCTTCCCTGAACCCTCCAGAGTGCAAAAAACAGCTCACGGGCAAACCGGAAGTGCGTTTTTTCGCACTTCCAGTTTGCCGGTTTCGTCGTCCCAGGCTCCGGTAAGCCTTTGCGCGGGGGTGGGGGGATGTGCGCATGCACAGGGGGCAGCATGGGGGGGTGTTGTGCGCATGCGTGGGGGGGAGGGAATGGGTGTGGGCACGCGAGCGCGCGCGAGCGCACCCCCCCCTTTTTGGCACGCGAGCCTAAAAAGGTTCGCCACCACTGCTCTAGCATATTCCCAATTCGAACTGCAGAACAATTACTTGGAATATGAAAATTAGACTTTATATTTATTTTATTAGCTTTATATTTCAAATAATATTTGAAAACATTCAAATTTTTGGTAATTAAATGAAAATAGATTGGCTACATTCATATTTAGGACTGCAAATATATTTACATCCTACTGGTGTTTTCTAAAGGAAAAGGAAGTGGCATAGTCTGTCCCCTTTAGCCTTTCTCATGTAAAATGTCCTGCAGATGTTCTTGTAAATATGTATGTGCAAGGAAGCGTAGAAATTCAGCATACTAATTTGCTCCTGCATAATTATGGACTTCAGTGTTTTATTTGAAATGAAGCTGGTTTCAGATGGCAGGTCTGCGGAAGCCATTACAAAGCTGACAGATTTGCAATGGGAGGTGGGGAGAGGAAGCTTGTGGTTATATATAAGAATATTTGGAGATGTATCAGCTATTTAATAGATCTCTTGCTGTGTGTGATGTTTGTTCAGTAATCACATGAGGCGAAGGGGGTAAAGCAAGTTCTTATTTAAAAAAAAGAAAAGAAAATGCACTAATGAAAACTATCGATCAAGAGGAGGAATGAATGATAGCTTTTTAAATCTAAATATGCTTCAGGGAAACAAGCTGAATTCAATAGACTTCTAAGCCAGGGATTTTCAAACTGTGATCTATGAACCTTTGCCGGCCTACAGAGATCTATCAGGTTGCCTACTATAGTATTCCCATAGTTAGCATTCATAGCCTACTTGCTCTGTCAACTTCCCCTTTGTGTCCATCGCTAGTGAGTTGACTAATTTCTAATCTGAAAATTTTAGTGTTCAGATTTCAGAGATTGAAAAATAACTTCAACCAGCATGTTTTTCATTGGAGTTATTAGTATATGGCATGGGGCGCATCAAATAAATATTTAACTCCGCGTTAACATTTTAGCTTAAAAAGGCCTTTAAGATGGATGCGATAGGAAGGCATATACAATTGCAGCCATAAATATTATCTCATACATGGAGATAATGGAAAAAGCATTCTCATAAATGCCTCTCACAAAAAATGTTGGGAAAAGGGCATTTATTTAACTGATGATCCTTATACCGTATTTTTCGGAGTATAAGACGCACCGGAGTATAAGACGCACCTTAGTTTTTGGGGAAGAAAATAGGGGAAGACAATCTGCCTACCAGATATTTATCTGGCTAGCATCCTTAGTCTGGTCAGCTTCAGCACATTATTTTATCCCCTGGTTAGGACTTAAAAAAACCTTCTTCTGAGAGAGTAACAATGAAAGAGCCTGCAAGCCAGTAAGAGCTGGGAAGATCGTTAGCACCTGGTTAGGGCTAAAAAAAAACTTATTCGGAGCAGCTGCAGCACATTATTTTATCTCCTGGTTAGGACTTAAAAAAACCTTCTTCTGAGAGAATAACAATGAAAGAGCCTGCAAGCCAGTAAGAGCTGGGAAGATCATTAGCACCTGGTTAGGGCTAGAAAACAACTTCTTTGGAGCAAGTAGAGCAATGAAAAAAAACCCTGCAAAGACTTAGGGCTGGAAAAACATTCTTTGGAGAGAGTAACAATGAAAGAGCCTGGAAGGTAAGAGCTGGGAAGATCTGTTAGCACCTAGTTAGGGCTGGAAAAAAGGCTACATTCGAAGTATAAGACGCACCTGAATTTTCAGCCACTTTTAGGGAGGAAAAAGGTGCGTCTTATACTCCGAAAAATACGGTAATTTCCATACAAATCAGTCCACATTTGCAGAATGTTTTTAGAAGCTTTGCTCTGAGTGAATGATTCTTAAACTGTGGGTCATAGGTGGGGGTCTGGAGCGGGTGGACATGAACAAGTCTGGGGGCAGATCATATTCCATCTTGACAAACTGAGTGCTGGCTTGTCAGGCAGAGCATGCTGCTAGGAAATTCTGGGAGTTGAAGTTCACATTTGTTAAAAGTTGCTCAGGTTGAGAAACACTGGCTTACTTTATGACTAGTCTTCTTTTGTTCTATATAAAAATAATGCAGAATAGACTTTATTGCTTTGCCAAGATGCCAGTAATACTGGTAGGGTTTCAGTTGCATTGTTGTGTCCACCATCTTGATTTTTTGATCTTGTCCATGCAGATAATCTTTGCCAGTTGTACAAAGAAAATTGGCCTTAGGATAATAGGAAAAGCTTTTGTAAATTGAAGGATATTGACTTTTTGCTCATCCCCTTTGCCATTAGAATGGCATACATTTTTGGGGGGAAGACAAAGTTTGGTAAGTTTTATGATTTATATGGTAAGTTAGAATAGGACAAGAGAAGAGAAACATTGGAATTAATTAACATTGTAGATTTAAAATACTTCATTTAAATAGTTAGACTGGAAGACCAACAAAGCATGGTGTAGAAGAGTAATATTTAAATGGATCTAACCCCTCAGTTCTTAAAGCACATTTTTTTCACGTAACACATTTTATAAAACACTAGTCCAAAGAATTAGACAAACACTGATGAAAATTGCAAGTAGAGCTTTTTTCTCCCCACAGTACATAATTGCAAGTGTATATGAAATAAACAGGCACTTAAGAGCAAACATCACCAATCTCTGCCATGAGGCATCCGTTTCTTGGAAGAGGTCGGCCTAATTTAATCTTTGAAATACGTTCTGTATTTTCCACAACTATTGAATGTTTACAGAGAGATTTAGACTAATTTGAGTGCTTACCCCGTCAGCAGAAGCTATGTTTGGCCAGAAAGCTAATTACCTTACTGTTTTAAATTGAGGATTTCCAGCTCTGTTTTAATTGAGGCAAGTTTGACATCTGCTAGTTGAACAATTTGGAACCATTAAGACTTCTTGTATTTTTCTTTTATAATGTAGTAAGTAGTCCAGGATGTTTTTAGAATTGTATTTTAAGGAGGGGGTCATTTTTAAAAAAAAGCTTGGTTATAGGCTGCATTATTCAACCTGTATAAATTATGTAGACTAAGGTTAGATGGTTTAATTAAAGATATTTCTTAGTTTGGGAGCTAACTGGTAATATGTTGAGTATTATTTGGAATAATGCAAAGGATATAACATTCCAAATCCTGTGGAGTCAAGCTTGTTTGTTAGTTTGTCCATGTAAATAACATTTCTATCTAGGTTCAGCTCCATGGATTTTGTTTGGCATTACAAGAGGATCTTAAGGTAGAGAATCTCATTTGTTTGATCAGTGAGTTGAGAAAAGTAAATATAGTTAAACTTTATAGTTCCCCAGGTGTCAAAGAATAGAACTCTCTTTCTCACAGAGTCATTGGAGCAATCACAGAGGGCAAATTACTTTGCAAATTAAATATCCATATGATTGGCAATAGGAGTATTAGAGTCTAAAATGTTCATATGGCTACTTGCTGAAATAAAATTCTATGTTGTATTTTCTTAGATTGTTTCATAAACTTCCACACAACATTATGAACCAAACCAATTGGTGAGGAACAACTAGACAGAGGGAATGCAGTTTATTCTTTCCACACATCAGATGCTTTTAAAGGTGTCTGGAAAACACTTCAGTAAAGAAAGAGAATCACATGAACTCTCTGACAACTCCTTAAGTGTTAGACACATACCCTCCTTTTGTCACCAAATTGAAGTGTTGGCATTGATCTTTTATTTGTGGACAGAGTAATTAGGGAAAGCTGGAGCCAAGACACTATGATTGTGAAACTTTAAAAACAAAAATTGCTTTCTGGGTGTCAGCATTGTGCAAACTGATGGCGAAGTAATGCATCTTCTGAAGTTTATATTTGTTTCACTATTCTTACATAAAATCATGGAATCATAAAATCATAGGGCTGAAAGGGACCTTGGAACTCTTCCAGTGCAGGAATTCTTATTCCATCCCGGACAAATGGCTGCCCAATCTTTTCTTGAAAACCTCCAGCAATAGAACACCCATGACTCCAAGAGGCAAGCTGTTCCATTGGTTAATTGTTCTCACTGTCAGGAAGTTTCTTTTTAGCTTCAGGGTGGAGCTAAAAAGAGCTCTCTTTAATGAGCTTCCATCCATTGCTTCTTGTCCTACACTCAGGAGTTTTGGAGAATAAGTCGACAACCCCCATCTCTCTGTGGCAACCTCTCATGTACTGGAAGACAGCTATCATCATCTTCTTTTAACCACTCCATAATCCTTTGCGGGGTGGAGTCTGAGCAACTGAATGGAGCTAGCAGAGTGTTTTAATGGCTGGATGTCCTTCCTGTCGCCATGGAAGACAGCTATCATGTCATCCCTAATTCTTTTCTTTGTTAGGCCAGACATACCTAGTTCCCTTAACTGTTCCTCATATGACTTATACTGCAGACCTCTTATCATCTTAGTGGCTCTTCCCTGCCCTCAGGATCTCAGCATCTTTTTTTCTATTGTAGTGACCATAATTTTAAATGCGGCCTCATTTAGTGTAGCATAAAGCAGTAGTATCATTTCTTGTGATCTTGATTTTATCCCTCTGTTGATACAGCCTAGGACTGAATTGGCTTTTTTGGCAGCTGCAGCACACAGTTGACTCATACTTAACCTTGTGATCTATTAGGACACCTGGATCTCTCTCCCAGTTTCTACTGCTGGGCCAGGTACCATGGACTTTACACCTGTGCACTTGATTTTTCCTGTGTAGATGTAGGATGTTACTTTTCTCACCACTGAAGTGCATCTTGTTAGCTAGGACCCAGTGCTCAAGTTTGTCAAAATCCTTCTGCATCTTGAATTTATCTTCCAAAGTGTTAGCAATTCCCCCAACTTGGTATCATCTTTAAATTTGATGAGGTGTTCTTCTGTCCTCTCATCTAGATCTTTTGCCGAGGTGGCGCAGTGGTTAGAGTGCAGAACTGCAGGCTACTTCAGCTGACTGCTAGCTGCAGTTCAGCTGTTCAAATCTCACCGGTTCAAGGTTGACTCAGCCTTCCATCCTTCTGAGATTGGTAAAATGAGGACCCAGATTGTTGGGGGCAATATACTGAACTCTTAAACCGCTTAGAGAGGGCTGTAAAGCACTATGAAGTGGTATATAAATCTAAGTGCTATTTTATGAAAACATTGAACAATACTGACCCCAAAACATACTACATGTTTTTCCATGTGATTCCAGTCATTTTGCAATATTTCATCTTATGTACATGCATAAACTTTACCAATGAAACCTAGATTACAATTTCTGTAATAAAGATAAATGAATGTAATTGACATAATTCTGATCCTTACCCTGATAACAAACTCAGTCTTTCTCCATCATGTGTCTAATATTCTTTTAGGTATTTGAAGAATGCTCCACTATATTCCCTCATCTTCTCTTGTCGAGACTAAGCAGTCCCAGTTCTTTTAATCCCTCATTGCTCTTCTTCAAACTTGTTCTAGTTTGTCTGAATCCTTCTGAAAAAGTGGTGCACAGATTTGACCAATACAGAATAAAACTGTTATATCCTATGACTTGGATCCATGCTTTTGTTAGTGCAGTCTGTAATTATATTTTTGCAACCACATCACACTGCTGAGTTATATTTAACTTCTTTCTTGTTCCTTTTTTTTTGTACATATCAGGAAAAACAAAAACCGTTTTGCTGTTGTTAGCATCTTTTGCAGGCCTTAGTAGTTTTAAGCTTGAATTTTGCTGATACTCTTCTACTCTTCCAGGCTTTGTGACTTGTCTCTCTTTCAGTCCCCTATATCTCCTTTTCTGTTGCTTTGTTTTCCGATTTTCATCAAGTTTTCTGATTTTCATCAAGCTTTTTCTACAGCCACATTAGCTTCTTCTGTCCTCCATTTATTCCTTCCATTTATATTTGCCATTATTTTATCTTCATTTTTAGGAACTCTCTCAACACTCCCTTTTCTATTAGCTTCTGTATTATGGATTTTGTTTATCATTGTTCTGAGTTTAGTGAAATCTGCTTTTGAAGTCCAAAAATGCATATTTGGCTTCACTTGGGTTTAGTTTATATTTTCTCCTATGCATTTACTATTTATTTATTTATTTGGTAGCTTTTCTATGCCGCCCTACTCCCTCAGGACTCAGGGCGGCGTACAACATTTTATACAAAAACTCCAAACAAATTATTAAAAGCACTTAAAAACAGTTAAATATATATATATACACACATCATACATACATGGGGGAGACATCAGATATAAATCGTCTCAACTCACCCCCGCCTGCAGGAAGAGCCATGTCTTAATGGCTTTTCGGAAGGCCAGCAAGGTGGGGATGATTTGGATCTCTGGGGGAAGTTGGTTCCAGAGAGCAGGGGCCCCTACAGAGAAGGCCCTCCCCCTAGGCCCCGCCAGTCAGCACTGTTTGGCTGACGGGACCTGGAGGAGACCCACTCTGAGGGACCTAACCGGTCGAAGGGAGGAATGCGGCAGAATGCGGTCCCGGAGATAGCCTGGTCCTAAGCCATGTAGGGCTTTAAAGATGATGATCAGCACCTTGAATTGTACCCGGAGACCAATGGGCAGCCAATGCAGCTGGCGGAGTATAGGTGTTACGTGGGTGTACCTTGAAACACCCACCACAGCACGCGCAGCTGCATTTTGCACCAGTTGAAGTCTCCGAATACTCTTCAGGGGCAGCCCCATGTAGAGCGCATTGCAGTAGTCCAGTCGAGAGGTGACAAGGGCATGAGTCACCGTGAGTAGAGCCTCCTTCTCCAAGTATGGTCGCAATTGGTGCACCAGGCGAACCTGTGCAAAAGCCCCCCTAGCCACAGCTGTAAGGTGTTGATCTAATTTTAGCTGTGGATCTAGGAGGACTCCCAAATTGCGAACCCGTTCTGAGGGAGTTAATTTTTCTCCCTCAAGAACCAAGGAGGGACAGTTGTCACAGTCCTTAGGAGGCAATATCCAGAGCCACTCAGTCTTGTCGCGGTTGAGTCTAAGTCTATTCCTCCCCATCCAGATCCTAATGTCGTCCAGGCACTGGCACATCACATCAACTACTCCCATTTTATTTATTAAGTCCTCCTTACTGTTTAGTCAAGCACAATAGATTCTCTTGTATGATAACCTCTAAAAGAGAAAGTTAGGTAGGCATCTCCTGGAAGATGGAGATGGTATTCTCTACTAGTCTGAAAAAATGATGCCTCTACTCATCTACACTGGACTTATCTCTAGTCATACTCTCTACTCATCTATACATCAACACTGGAGGTTTTTAAGAAGAGATTCAACAACAATTTGTCTGAAATGGTATAGGGTTTCCTGCTTGAGCAGGGGCTTGGACTAGAAAACCTCCAAGGTCCCTTCCAACTCTGTTATTCAGTTATTTAGTCATTAAAATGGCTCTTAAACTGACACAATTTTCATGCTCCCATGAAGGAGGAAATCGTAAATAAAACCATTACTCCTTTGAGTCTGTCATCTGTACCTCTATTACTGTCTGGTTCGGTTCTGCAACCCAACAAGACAGACACAGATTTCAGAGAACAATCAGAACTGCAGAAAAAACAATTACTGCCAACCTGCCTTCCATTGAGGATCTGTATACTGCACGAGTCAAAAAGAGGGCCGTGAAAATATTTACTGACCCCTCGCATCCTGGACATAAATTATTTCAACTCCTACCCTCAAAAGGATGCTATAGAGCACTGCACAACAAGACAATTAGACACAAGAACAGTTTTTTCCCGAACGCCATCACTTTGCTAAACAAATAATTCCCTCACCACTGTCAAACTATTCACTAAGGCTGCATTACTATTACTATTAGTCTTCTCATCGTTCCTATCACCCATCTTCTCCCACTTATGACTGTATGACTGTAACTTGTTGCTTGTATCCTTACGATTTATATTAATATTGATTGTTTCCTGGTTGCTTATTTGTACCCTACGACAATCATTAAGTGTTGTACCTCATGATTCTTGACAAATGTATCTTGTCTTTTTATGTACACTGAGAGCATATGCACCAAAGACACATTCCTTGTGTGTCCAATCACATTTGGCCAATAAAGAATTCTATTCTATTCTATTCTATTCTATTCTATTCTATTCTATTCTATTCTATTCTATTCTATTCTATTCTATAAATAAATAGCAAACATTAACAAATAAAGTTACATTACGTCGATTTAGTAGCCCAAGAGAATAGTCCTTCCAAATTACCGGTAGGTTCAAGTTTGTTGTTATTTAAATCATAATAGATGTTTTATTACACTTTCTCTTTGGAGGACCCAAGTCAATTAATGCAAGTTTCTTGTTATAGTGAACCATGCTGGTAGCTCATAGGATCAGAAACAGAATTACAACCTGTGCCTACATGTCAGTTTCTGATCTATGGAAATAAGCTCATTGTTGCAGCCTTGAAGCCCCCACCACCACCTCCAATTATTGGGAAAAAAATAATCATTGCACACTAAGTTGCTTCAGGGTTGTCTGAGTTTCCAGGAGATATATAGCAGGATTGTGGTACTATATGTGAAATCAGTTTGAGGCAGTTTAGTGAGAGTTGCACAGGAAGCTCAACAAACCCCATCCCCTTTTTTTACCAGTTTAGAATTCTAAATAGTATATGGAAAAGCAGACATTCTGACCTTGAGCCATGCTGGGAAACAAACATAATTGATACCATATTTGACATACTGATCCTAAACATTAGAGAGATGGTGAATTTATTCAAAATCGCCAGGAGCAAAGTGCAATAGGCTTAACATTCCCATGTCTGAACTGTAGAATTTGGGGATGAGGGAATTGTAGGATTTTTGCTTTCACCAAGCTCACTGAATATATATTCCACTTGCAATCTTTAACTTTAACTCCATTTGCAATATTTAACTCATTTGCTCACCTTTCATCAAAAGGACTTAGATTATTAACCTGGTTTCAATGACAACCATGCAACATGGAAAGTAATTGTATAATGAAAGCTGAATTAGAAAAAACATAAGGATGGAGTGTGCTAGTCCTAAAAGCTAATAAAGAAGCAGTGATACTCCTCGTGTGCAAACAGAGTAAAAGATGTCATGAATCTACAGAGTGGAACAGAATTAAGCAATATGCAAAGACTTTTTAAACTGGTTTGTTCAGCAAACTAAATTAGAATGTGAAGGGATTTACACAGCATGCTAACACAAGGTCCAACAAAACAAATTTAAGATCATACATAAATCAGACCATTGCGAAGCTTAGAGGACAGATACATAAAAAGCAAACAATTTGATCCCTTATTCTGGCACCAATAAGAACCAGTTCAACATTTGCCTATAAAACTTTCATCTGAATAACTACATGGAAGGCAAAAGCTTTGAATCAATTTAAACAAGAGCTAATTTGTACAGTTTATAGGTTAACATTCCATCTTCAATAACACATTGATAATTATTTAAAATTACACAAAGGGAAGTTAATTTCTGACTACTTCTCAATTGGCAAAATAAGAAGTTCATACATGCACTATTTTTTGAATCGTGTTTCTGCAACTGACGGTAGCTGTGAATATTATAATTTAGGATAATAAACATTAATGAACATGCAATGTTTGCATTTCATTACACTTTTTATTTCTGAATATGTTGTTTCAAATTATTAACTGGTGGCTTTCCAGTATTTTATTTCCAATTTATTACTATTATTTGAAGGTGATCTTTATATGTGAAAGCCTTCCCTTGATGCAGAAGGCATGGAAGAAACAGTATCAACAACCCAGTAGCTTTAACCATTCATTCATTCATTCATTCATTCATTCATTCAATATATTTAAACTGTGGATAAAACACACTCATCCAAACAGTATCATTTGCTCATGAGCAGCCAACAAAAGGGAACATATCCTTAAGGAAGCCTAAGGGCAAAATTATATTAATTAATTTGGCATTCAATTCGTTTATTGTAAGAAAAAAAAAGAACACTGTATATGAGAGGTAGAACATAAGCATTTTAGTTTATATAATGACAGTGGAGTATAACAGAAAATTGAGGTGTGTTTTTTGAGAGGTATTCAAAGGAGTAGCTCTGTTGTTTAGGAAACAAAAGGGTCAATCACACAACAGAGGATAAAAATGATCAAATGACTAGCCAGAGGCTAAAATACATGCATGGGAAAGAGTGACAGATTGTATATTAGCAGGAAATTTGATCTGGAAATCAGTTGAAGGATTTTTCTTTTAAAGGCTGATGTGACTTTAAAAAAATAGTTGTGGTGTATTTGATCTTTCATTTCAAGATATTTACAATATAGCTGCTTAATGGAAATTAGAGAAAGGTGTTTTGAAGCAAAAGTATTTCACATTTATTTGCTGTTATTTTTTAATTCCTCTTTGCATTAATTGATGCCTTTTAGTCACCATCAGAAAACAGCAGTTTTATAACTCTTCAGATACCCTCCTAACTTTCAGATTATGTGCCCTTCTAACACCTAATCATATTTTCTTTTTTTGGAAATAAAAAGGATCAAATTACAAAGTTAAATGAAAGGTCTTCTTAAGAATTTGTCAGTTGGGAAGGTCAGCTTGATTTGGAGAATCTCTGTGAATCAATACATGAATGCTTCCTTATTTAGTGATCTCAGAACGGTTTTTAATTTCACCTTGCTGTAGGTATATGGCATTCTGGTTTAATACAATTCATTTTTATAGATGTCATATTCATGCACTTCAACATACAATATATAATCTTTAACTATTTCAGGGCTGCAAATTTTTATAGCTGCTACTTAACTGTTTTAATTTAATAACAAGGCATAAATATGTGTGATTTTATTATCACAAACCATTAAGAACTTCTTAATGAATAAGCTGGTTTATATCTGGGTAGTATTTCCCCAAGGATTTCAAGTGCCTTGGTTTTCCAGTGCAAATGATAAAACAAAACTTGGCATTAAATGAAGAATACAAATCTTGATGGTCACAAAATTCAAATGTTATTGATGTGCTTGTAAAGTGTCCATCATTATGACAAGGATGGTAGAGAGAGAATCTGTTGTAAAAACTCATGAGCCTCGATGGTGAATAATCAATGTCACAGGCTGATTTTAGCTGCTTCTTTAATTTCCCTACTTCTTGTAGGAATAAATGGCATTATTTTATCTATATGGTATGAGCAATGATGAATAAGATGTTTTAATGTTCTCTACTGTTTTTAATGCTTTTTACTGTTTTTATTGTTTTAAAATGTTTTTTTAAAATTTAATAGTAGTATATGTTTTGAATTGTAAGCTGCCCAGAGTCATTTACTGAGAGGGGCAGCTATAGAAATCAAATAAATAAATAAATAAATAAAATAAATAAATAAAATTAAATAAAATAATAAATGACATAAAGTAACCTTCCCTAATCTGATGCCTCTTCATGTGTGCGCCTGAAACTCTAGGCATTTCCAGTAGAACTTCTTATCTGAGTTTACTGTCAGGTACCAAGTTAGAAAAGATTGCTTTAGGACTTACCGTGTATAAGACGCACTTTCTCCCCCCACTAAAAGATGTTGGTGCGTCTTATACACTGAATACAGCCATTTTTGGCCTCCTGAAACCCTGCCCGGCACGTCCCGTTTTTGAAAAAAAAAGGACCCATTTTTCGCAAAAATGGGGTGTGCAGAGGGTTTGGGAGGCCTGTACAGTGTTCCTGGGGGCTGGGGAGGGCAAAAAGGAGCTAAAAATTGGCCCATTTTTCGCAAAAATGGGGTGTGCAGAGGGTTTGGGAGGCTTGCAGAGTGCTCCTGGGGGCTGGGGAGGGCAAAAATGTGATGCATGGGGGGTTTGGGAGGCCAAAAATGGGCCCATTTTTTGCAAAATGGGGGTGTTTTTGCCTTCCCGAGCGCCCAGGAGCACTTTGTAGGCCTCCCAAACTCTCTGCATGCCTCGTTTTCCACAAAAACGGGATACACAGAGGGTTTGGGAGCCCTGCAGAGTGCTCCTGGGGACCAGGGAGGGCAAAAACTTTTTTTTTTGTTTACCTCTTCAAAATCTTGGTGCATCTGATACTCCAGTGCGTCTTATAGTCCAAAAAATACGGGAATTCAAAGGTAGAGCAATTCACGGTTCAGTTACTTCTAAAACAAATTTATTCATGTTGTAAGCATGTCTGAACCTTTGTCAGAAATACGTGACGGATAAAAATTGGGTTACATTGGTGGTGCCACACGGTTCAGTGAGACCTTTAGACCTTTTTCTTCCCCTTTACTCTGAACTGATAGGTCCAAATGTAGAATGGCCAGTATCTCATTCAACTAATACTTGGTTCTATGTTTGCAGCTATGTCTTCTTATCTTTATGTTCTTAAATCCGAACTTCCTGGTGCTATTGCAGGACTTCTGAATGGAGACCATAGTGGGTAAGGAGATATTTAAAATTATTCCACAAGGGGAAATACAATCATTTCCTTTGCATGCCTGTGGGGCGGGGGGGGGAGATAAATGGGACTTTGCAGATGTCCACACCTGTGCCTACCAGTTTGCAGTCTAAATGTTCTTCACAAGTGTAATTCCTTGCTGACTTAGTCCATAGTGATTAATAGAAGCCTGCAAGTTATAGCTTGCTGTCAGCATCTTTTATATCTGCAACTCTTACAAAAATATTTTGTTCTTATTTGTGCCAAATGTGGAATTCTTAGAGTGAGCTTGCAAATTCAGCAGGACGATGTAACCATGATTTTTCCCAAACTGGACGATTTCAGGCTGAAAATAGATGGAGATTAGATACGTTCATCTTTCTACCTGCATATTTTAAAAAGTCCTTGTACATTAGGAAATCAGGATAACAGGGCAAGAAGCGAAGCTAACATGTCACTTTTTACATTTCAATAGACAAGCATTGAAATATGCATACATTCTTTGAAGTGGTATGGCTATTACAATCTTCCCAACTTACGGTCTTCCGTATGGTTTGAGCAAAGATTCCAGAATTTTCAGTGGTTAAAACTATCTAAAGAATAGATTGGATCTAATAGTTGTATAAAGTGAGATTGAAGTATATTGAAAACCCTTTTCTGGGGCTGCTTTTTCCATTACTTTGCTCTTCCTGTTCAGTTGGACAGAATTCATGTTTTCTTTTTTGACTGGAAAATGCAGTTTTCTAACTCAAGGTCTGATATAAGCCCTATTTAATTGTCTTTTAGATCAACTGTGGAACTTCATGTAAAAGAAACCAATAGATTTTTTTTTCTTATAGAAACAGCCCCAAGTTGTATTTCTCTTTTCCTTACTGCTGGCTTCACAAGGTGACCTCAACCCATACATTTCATACAAAGATAATTTGACATAAATATTTTTCACTTTGCAAAATAAAATGCTACCAAGATGAATCCTAATTCCTATTGGATTTTGTCACTTGCCAAAGGAACCACACTAAGCATAAAGCATAAGAACTGAGCCTGTGCCTTAGCTTAAACCTTTTAAACTACTCCTTTCATTTTACGTATTAACCTCTTTTAAAATCAGCTAAGCAAAATTTGGCAGGTATCAACATTTTAAAATATTTTTGTTTTTGATGAGTAGTTCCTAAAGTTGCCTTCGGGAATTGTTCCAGTTTTCCTATTTATTTTATAATCCTTCCAATTTGGCTGTGCAGCTGTGTTCACTATATCTTTACTATTAATTCAAAACCAAACACACACACACACACACACACACACACAGAGAGAGAGGGATACATATATAAACACATATATAGTGCAGCTTAGTTTTCTGACAAAAATGTTCCAACGTTAAAATCGCTTGCTGTTGTTTTGAATAAGCTGTCTTTATTCCTGCTTGTACAATTAAATAGCTTAAGGCTATCATTTGGTTGCTTTTCTAGTTTTCTGGTTTCGTGAATTTGAACTTTTATCATTAAATATACTTTTTGAATGGTAAGTCAATTCAAAATATTTTAGCTTAAAAAAAAAGGCAACAGCAGCAGAAGTATTTTTGTTGTCTGTCCCTGGACTGACAGAGTTAATACTATTGGTGACTCCCTGTTCATGAGAAAGCCAGGCCATGAAAGGATTCCTGCTTTCCTGAAAGGAGCATCAGGACCCAGAATTAACCTTCTCAACCCTCCTCCACCCGGAATTCTGAAAAAAATAAATTAAAAAGCAAATGATTATACAGTTTACCACAAGAAAGGAATTATCTCCTTCCCTTGCCACATAGCCAACAGAATAAAAAGGCTCCAAGATTGGGGAAAGTACTCAAAGCAACCTCCTTCACCTCCCTAGTGAATGCAATCAAATGTCACCAGAACTTCACAGATAAAATGGAAGAACTATGTTTTTATTGCTTGTATTTGAATAGATTTGTATAGACTGTTAGCTGCCCAGAGTTGCATGCCACAAAATGGGAGGGCATATATATTAATCAATCAGTCAGTCAATCAATCAAATAAATAAGCAAACTTCTAAGAGGTGAACACGTGATTCTAATATCAGTAGTCCTTCAAGAATTATGGACATGCTGCTCTAGAACAATCAAATCCCTTTCTCATTAGGGCAGTAGAAACAGCAGCAAAGGAGCTGGGTGAGGGCCTGTATCAGGGGCGGGTTGCTCACTTACCTTGCTACCGGTGCGCTGCGTGCGCATCACCACGTTTTGTACACACGTGCGTCCCCTCGCATGATTTTGCTTCCGCGCAAGAGCGGAAGCAAAATTGCACCAAAATTTTGTGAGGGGACATGCGCACGCGCGCGATTTCAGTGATTTTTTGCTTCCACGCATGCTCCTAGGCACCAGCAACCGACTGCACCGGGTCGATAGCCTCTTGATGACGTCACCAGCCCGCCACTACCGGTGCAATAGAGTGGACCGCACCGGTAGGAACCCACCACTGGCTGTATTGATCAAAACGGAAGCTCAAAGCTGTCAGTTGAATGTCATTGCTCTAGATACCTTTTGCAGCAACTCATCCCTACCACAGGAGACTGAGACAGTAGCAACAACAATAGCAATAGCACTTAGACTTATAAACCACTTTATGGCCTTCTCTAAGCAGTTTATAGAGTCAGCATATTGCCCCCAACAATCTGGGTCCTCATTTTACCGACCTTGGAAGGATGGAAGGATGAGTCAACCTTGAGCTGGTCAGGATTGAACTCCTGGCTGTAGATAGAGTTATCCTGCAATACTGCATTCTAACCACTGTGCAACCACAGCTCAGTACCAAGTGACAGCTGACTCCACCAACCAGAAAGGCTACAACTGATACTTTTATACCTATAGAAGGGAATATCTATAGGTCAGAATCGAACTGTAGAGTCCTCAGTGCTCCCTGACCATTGTTGTTTGCTTGCAGATGTTTCATTACTTAACTAGGTAGCATCATCAGTGCAATTGATGGTTAGGTGGTTTGCTGCTGTTTACATATAGTAGCTTGCCTTGCCAGTTTTGTGCCGATATAGCTTCTTCCTTGGGTTTCCTTGATTAGAGTATTGTTTTCTTCCTGGTGGTTATTTGGTATTGATCCTTGCTTATCTGAATATTGGCTGCTAGGGGTGTGTGTGTTCTAGTCTTTTTGTTTCCTTCCTAGAATTTTTATTGTCTCTTTTGAATAGTATGAATTTCCTCTATTGGCTTTCAGGGATCAGGAGAGCACATTTATTATTTATTTATTTATTAGTGTGACTTATATACCGCCTCATAGTGCAAGTACTCTCTAAGCGGTTTACACCAGTAAGCAATGTATATTTATATTGCCCCCAACAATCTGGGTCCTCATTTTACCTATCTCGGAAGGATGGAAGGCTGAGTCAACCCTGAGCCAGTGAGATTTGAACAGCTGAACTAGAGTACTGCACTCTAACTGCTGCACCACCTTGGCTCTTGTAGTGGTATGGCTCAGGGCCAACTGTTAAGTGATGAGAAAGGATTCCATGGCTCTGGGGCTTATGAGTAAGGTTTAAGTGTACCATAAGAATATCAAGACAAAAATATCCCTGCACAGGTGTTCATCTCAAACAATACCAATTCTGCTGG
Organism: Diadophis punctatus similis; assembly: GCA_023053685.1. Taxonomy (NCBI): domain Eukaryota; kingdom Metazoa; phylum Chordata; class Lepidosauria; order Squamata; family Dipsadidae; genus Diadophis; species Diadophis punctatus. Next base: position 301,541,615 of record JALIGW010000001.1, on the reverse strand, counting down.
GCAAGGCAGCAAATAGGCACAACAATTACTACCAGAACAATGCCCAGCCTGCTTTATCTAGTATTTTTCTTTGAGACAAAAGTCCCATTGTTACAATTCTTTGATAACATTTTATCAAAGATCAAGAAAGGGAACACTAAACTTTGTTTTTTTTAATTCCCAACTCTAAATTATATCTTCCAATAGGTGTATTGGTATACGCTTAAGGTGTAAGTGAGATTTCCTAGACATAGATGATGAGCAAGTCATGGTTTTGACTCCAGGATGGTGGTGGTGAGCGATTCCTTTGGGAATGTGTTCAGATGCTGAATTTAGGTAATGTTTAGATCTCTGCAGAAGGCCTGATAATAGTAGTAGCATCAGTGAGCTTGCTTGTAACCGAGTCCTTTGTTTATGGACAGATCCTTATTTTTCAGAGGTAATTGTCAAGCCCTTAGCAGCCACATATTGGCAGGATTCTGAGTCTTCTTTAAGTAGATTTATTGAAAGGGAAAACTGTTTATGTTACAGGTAACATAGCACCTGGATATGTTTATTTTAGTGTCCAACTTATTCCCGTGTTGATTAGAGTGATTTCTTGATCATCTTGCTAACAAAATGTTGATGTACACAGGGGCTGACTATTCATTTTCACAATGAAGGAAGAATATGTAGATGTTATGTGGTTGTAATATTTTGGAAACTGCCATTCTCCAAGGTTCCGAGAAGCCCATTACATAGGAATTACTTTGAAGAAAATCTAAATAAATTGTAAAAAGTGTTTGAATTCATGTTCAATTCATCCTAGGATGGAGACTTTCATCCAAAGAGCACAACATCAGGGGTAGCAATTTGCAAGAAGTTATGGCTAAAATATTGAGGGGGCACACATGCACACAGAAGTGGATTACTAGTTTTCGTATTAATTCCTTCTTTGTCATGAAAATGAATAGTCAGCTCCCTTGGGCATCAATGGAAAATGGTACTCCTGTGGCCTTAACTTTAACCAAGGAGAGTAGGGGAACTGGAAGCATTATTGGTGAGAGGGAATCTTGCATTTTTCCCACCATGGCAACTGTTTTAAGAATACCTCATAATGTGCTCTTGCAGTTCCATTGGCTCACAAATATTTGGGAAGTCTGGCAAAAGGCATACATACAGATTTATATAGAATAAGAACTGAAGTCTAAATAGTAGCCCATCTGACATTTTAAACAGAATGTGCCAGGTCTGCTAAAAACATCTGGCTGTGCCAAAAGTTATACACTGAAGAATAAACTCTTTATTGGGGAGTCTTCTATACCAGTTGGCCTGAATAGCCAAAGAAATCTTTTTGGAGAAATGGTGTTGAAATCCTTGTAAAGGAAAAGAATTATCACCAAAACAGATTAAAAATATTAGAGACTCAATCTTTAACCATATAGGATAAATAGAATAGAATGATAGAGTTGGAAAGGACCTTGGAAGTCTTCTACTCCAGTCCCCTGCTTAGGCAGGAAACCCTACACCACTTCAGACAAATGGTTATCCAACATCTTCTTAAAAACTTCCAGTGTTGGAGCATTCACAACTTCCGGAGGCAAGCTATTCCACTGATTAATTGTTCTAACTGACAGGAAATTTCTTCTTAGTTCTAAGATGCTTCTCTCCTTGTTTAGTTTCCACCCATTGCTTCTTGTTCTACCCTCAGGTGCTTTGGAGAATAGCTTGACTCCCTCTTCTTTGTGGCAGCCCCTGAGATGTTGGAACACTGCTATCATGTCTCCCCTAGTCCTTCTTTTCATTAAACTAGACATACCCAGTTCCTGCAACCGTTCTTCATATGTTTTAGCCTCCAGTCCCCTAATCATCTTTGTTGCTCTTCTCTGCACTCTTTCTAGAGTATCAACATCCTTTTTACATCGTGGTGACCAAAACTGAATGCAGTATTCCAAGTGTGGCCTTACCAAGGCATTATAAAGTGGTATTAACACTTCACGTGATCTTGATTCTATCCCTCTGTTTATGCAGCCTAGAACTGTGTTGGCTTTTTTGGAAAATATATTAGGATTTAATATAATTGTCCACAGTAACTATATATTAAACTTTCATATCAGTCCACCATTGTTTTAGAGGGAATCTTTTTTATTTATGGCCAGTATTTAGAGAGAGTTTGAGAGCATAGTTCTAACCTTGAGAGCTGCTACCTTCTCTGATTATACTGTTTTTTCCATAACAAATATTTTAAAATTGCTGTATAAGCAAGAAGCATCTTTCTTGTTTTTGTCAACATCAGCCAAAGACTTAAGTGCTGATAGGGCAGAATTCCCAATGGCCTAAATAACATTTTTAAAAAGAGATTCTTGTTCCCATGAGCTTTAAATTTCCTTAAATTAATATATGATGGAGTAGAACTTTCACATATACCTTTTTGCAATGGTTTTTTAAAATAAAAGAAATGCTTAGAAATGAAAAACAGATAAGTGCATGCCAAATCAAGGAAGGAAAAAAAATCTGGTTTCAAGGTGATAGGAGATATGCGGTGTGTCATTTTCTAAGATATCTGGAAACTATTTTGATAATATTCTTCCTAATACATCACCTCAGATAGGAGACATTTTATCCCTCCTCCGTTGTGTGTGTAAAATACCTTCTGCTGCAAAAGATCATTCTTCCAGTCAAATGTGAGCTTTTAATTTGGATGAATTAAGCAACATTTCTGTGCCAAGAACACATTTTGAGTTTTGGGAGCATGCTGTGGGCCCATTCACAAAATGACTATCATAGGAAATCTCCTTGTTCATAAAAGTAGAGTTTCACAAAATGAGCCAAATTCGCTATTCGTGATGCTCCTTATTATCCAAATGGGGTTTTAATGAGGTCCAAAGAAATTGCTGCAAATAAATATGATGCAAGAAGTTTATAGCATCCTAGTTTCTTATTTATTTGCTTTTTTACTAAACTATTTTTAAGGTGCAAAAGAGGCTGATAGGCATCCAGGCAAAGGATTTCTCAGGAACCAACAGCAAGAAGTTTTTAATGTCTGTCTGTCTGTCTGTCTGTCTGCTTAGGAATAACACAAGCACATACCTCTCACTTCTTTATATTATTTTGTTTGGTAAGAAATTCTTGAAAACTCAAATGCTTCATACTACATTGTAAAACATAGGCTAGCCTGGTAAATAGATTGTCTTAATATGGATTTTAATTTTTATCTGTTTGAAAAATCTTGACTTTTAAAAATAACCCCCCCCCCCCTCACTATACAAGTCTCAGTATATAGGTGAAGTTTCCCAGACATATTTAAACTTTGCATTATATCTTCTAATAGTTCTTGGTATCTTGATGGAAGATTACTGCTGCTGATTACCTCAGTTTGTATCGTCTTCCCTCTAGCACTTCTTCCTAAAATTGGTGAGTAATTTTAAAGAGGATATTCCTATTGTGTAATTTATCATTGGCAGCCATCTTTTCTTTTCTAATAGCAGCTTGATTGAGAGACGTAATGCAAGTTTAAATAAATTAAGGAAAGACTGAGCAGCATAGATTTTTTTGCAACTTAGTTTGCCTTCCAGACTTGTCTAGTTAACCTATTAGTTAGATTCCCCAGTATTTTGTTTGTCTGCTCTACTAAAATAAAACATTTACAGAAAAACATTAAAGAGCTGCATTTACTTATCATATGCCATTATTGGTAGAACAGTTCTAATTCAGTGCTGCAAAGCTACATAAATGGTCTGTGACAGGCAAGTCGGAATGTTTTTAGATGGAGTTTTAAGCCCCAGACACCAAGCCCTATAATGAAAAACATACCTACAATGTGCAACTCTTTTAACCTTACATCAGGATCACTTTCCTTATAAATTGTCTCTTATTTTTACGGTTATTTTACAGGCTTTCTTGGCTACACAAGTAGTTTATCATTTTTCTTTATGGTGTACTTTGCTCTTGTGGTAAGTAAAAAAAACCCAGATCATAGCTTATGTTTTCTTTTTCTTTTGATGGATTTCAGAATTCCTTTGAAACAGATGTCTGTCTTTAAAAAATTTGTCTTTAAAACCAAAGTGTTCCTTCTGTCTTTTATATGCAGTGTATGTGTTTCCTTTTGTGTGGGTAAGTTTTTGGGCTTAAAAAAAATCAGGAATATAAAAAAACACCATTGTTAATTTTTTTGGACTGTAAAATGCAGTACAGTGTATTTGTTTTCGCTGACAGGGAATGAAAAATATTAGTCTGCGTGGGATGGAATTTTTCATCCTTACTTCCAACCACCATTTACTGCAACTCGTGCAGAAGAAAATGTCATCTTTTCCAAGTAAATTGAATTTACATCTTAGTTCAATAGCACAAAGCACAAGAAGCAGCAAAACTCTTCTGAGAAATTTAACATCCATATTAATATATCAAAGTCTTTTTCTTTCAGATTGAAAGAAATACTTTCTCCCTATTCTGTCTCTGTGTCAAGTAGGTCATTCAGTGCTGATGTTTGCATTCATTGCTTCTTTTGTGATCTATGGAAAACAGTAAGGGTGTGTGCATTTGGTTTAGATTTGCTTCTACTGTGGTTTCTGCAACAGTAAGAATATGTAGAAATGGATACATTTCAGGATAGGTTTAGACATGGTTTATCTTCAAAACCAACATCTGTATGTGCAGGGGCCACAAATGTGTATTCAAGCAATTGATATAATGTTTTAAAAATTCCAGCATATGCTGGTAACAACTACATCATCTATATCTTGGGGATATTTATTTATTTAATCAAATTTACATACCTCCCATCTCACGTAAGTGACTCAGGGCAGTTTACAAATAAAAACCATAATATAGTTCAAAACAGTATTAAAAACAGTTAAAAAGATAAGAGTTACAGAGGTTAAAAAAATGCAAAAAGCAGAGGGCGTGTCCTTAAGACACCAACCACCCCCATGGATTGAATAGGAGAATGGGTCTCACCTCAGCTCTGGGGGCAAGATATTCCATAGGGCAGTGATGGCGAACCTTTTTTCCCTCGGGTGCCGAAAGCGCATGCGCACGCGCTGTCCCGCATGTGTGAGTGCCCACACCTATAATTCAATGTCTGGGGAGGACGAAAGCAGCCTTTCCCGCCCCCGCAGAGGCCTTCTGGAGGCCGGAAATGGCCCATTTCCCGACTTCCGGTGGGCCTGGTAGGCCCGTTTTTCGCCCTCCCTGGGCTCCAGAGGCTTCCCTGGAGCCTGGGGAGGACGAAAACACCCCCCGGAGGCCCTCTGGAAACCTAAAATGCCCTCAGAGAGCCTCCATATTAGCCAAAAATCAGCTGGCCGGCACGCACATGCATGCTGGAGTTGAGCTAGGGCAACGGCTTGCGTGCCGGCAAATATGGCTCCGCGTGTCACCTGTGGCACGCGTGCCATAGGTTCGCCATCACTGCCATAGGGTATGGGCAACAGCAGAGAAGGCTCTTTTCCTAGGCCTGCCAGCCAAAATTATTTAGTGTTAGGGTCTTTGGAGATTTTGTGTGCATGGGCCAGGTTGAGGGACGACCTCTTGAAGTGGTGCATCGTTTCCTCTTTCAGTGTGACATCATCGTCTCCCTTAAGGAAGAGTTCACTGCCTTTTACATCCAACCCCTTGTTCCCTGTCTGGCAACACTTAAACCCCTAGGAATGTAGCCTAGAGGTGTTGGATCTCATTCCAGACAGAATCCCATCCATGTCCTCAGAGTTCACAGTTTCAGAAAAATCTCAAGTGATCTCACAAGGTACGACCACTATCATCTCATGAGATTTTGCCTATCAGGTTTCTGAATATGAATAAATGCAAGCAAAAGTATTGGCAAAATGCCTAGCAAAAAGATCAGCTACCATTGTAAAAAAAAAATTGAACCCCATATGCATATTGAAGGTAGGAAAGGAGGAGAAAAAGAGAAACTTTATAATATGTTATATTATAAGGGATAGCTTTAATTAGATGAATATTGAGATGTAAAAATTCCACTGTCTTCCTTTTTTTGGTCACTGTCCTCCTTTTCTTAGGTTATTTTAATGGCCCACTACATGAACCCATTACATGCTGTGAAAATTACAGATGCTTCCATAATCCAGAAAGGTTGTTGATTCTTGGGTGCAAAAAATACCCTCTATTCAATTGAAGAGGAAATCTAAGACCTAAATCTAATATGCTGATGTGGTTTATGGAAGAAAGTGAATAAGGACTAGTGCAGTGTTTCCCAACCTTGGCAACTTGAAGATGTCTGGACTTCAACTCCCAGAATTCCCCAGCCAGCATTCGCTGGCTGGGGAATTCTGGGAGTTGAAGTCCAGACGTCTTCAAGTTGCCAAGGTTGGGAAACACTGGACTAGTGGATTGTTCTTCTGCTCCCTTTCCCTTCCACTATCATATACGCAGGAGTACCATTGCACAATGTTCCTTCTTGGTAGGTTGTCTCCCCTTATTCTGAGATACTGTACTTCTAAAGCAAGCAACTCTCAAAGAAATGATTAGGAACCCCCCCCCCCCAATCTATTTTCTTTGGAGTAGTTAACTCATGGGCCTAGATAAGATTACTTTATCACTTGGCTGTTAGTAAGAAGTTAACTCTTTAACCATTTTCTTTTGAGTGAAAAGATTGGCTTTCAGTGGCTCATGCTAATCACTAGAATAATAATTGAGTGTCATGCACGCTTATGCTGTTTTAATTTTCAAAGTCATATTGACATGTAAAGAAAACTAGGAGAGGACATCAAATAGGTACAAATAAATCAGACCAGAGTGATAATAGTTCTTTATATGTGTGTACATTTATTTTATATATTTCATTATGCCCGCATCACCCCTATTTTCTTTTAAATGGTTGCTCTTTGACCTAGGCTAGATTGATGGAAGAAGAAATTAAAACAAATGAAACAGTAATAGCAGCCATGCTTAAACTTTATTATTCCCTCTCTGCCTTTCCACCTGAGCAGGCATGCTTTGCTGAAGTTTGATGCTTTCCCTGCAGAATAATAAGCAGTGCCCCTTGACTCTCTTGGCTTGTGTTGACTTGCAGGCAGACCTTTCTTTTTTCCTGTATTTTTAAGAAGATAAAAATCACATAAAGGCTGTCCTGCAAAAATGCCATCCAGAGTGCAAGACAGCCAGTCCATTAAGGAATTGAACCATAGGATAAAAATCAGACTTCAAAGCTGTCAAAACCTCTCCCTAAGGGCAGCATCTTTCAAGATCTCCAAAATATTTTTGCCAAGTCTAGGAGATGATAATCTTCTGCAAGCTCAGCAACCTCCTGTGACTAAACTGCCATTCATTAATACCTACTTGGGCTTACCTGCATCCAGTATGTCTCAGTTCCTTGGCAGGTCCAGTGACAGATCACTTATTCACCATCCCGTCTGTTGTAAAAGGATTTTAACCAGATAGTCTGGGAGGCTGATGACCTGTGTACACTGTATCTAAATGATATCTTCAGATTATGCATCATGTTCATAGGTACTTTTGTTTTAACACACATTTTACTTGATTCTGGTTTGTTTGCAGAGTTCTATTCCCAAGTAAAAGTCCCAGTTGTTTAATGCTTTCATGTGAGCTTGATAACACTAGAATTGTATGTTCTCTCACTGCATAACTGATGACCAATCAGGGATTATTCAAAACAATTATTCTCTGCATTTAATCTATATAAATAAAAATGTAAGTGTTCGTTTGGGAATGATCTAAGATCTCTGAAAGTACTTCACCGATTGCTTTGAAAATTTGACAGAACGTTGCATTCAAATACGAGACCATTTTTATATACCTATATTATATAGATGTCACACCTGTGACAGGTACACACATGATTTCCTTGAAAACCCGGTAAAAAAACCCGGTAACAACATGATTTTGTTGAAAACCAGTGCCCTCTGCTAGGCACACGCTCCACAAGCTGAGGGAAACAAGTAAGGGAATAGAATAGCAGAGGCTTTTATGGGGAAACCATGACATGCCTGCTGAGAGTAGGCTGACCACCACCACCCATCGCGTGACCCTGGCATGAGCCAAGCTGAGGGAAATAAGGGAATAGAATAGCAGAGGCTTTTATGGGGAAACCATGACATGCCTGCTGAGAGGAGGCTGACCACCACCCCCATCGCGTGACCCTGGCAAGTACCTCAGAGAAATAAAGGGATAAGATAGCAGACATTTAAACACAATTTAAACCTCCAAAGATAAAGGAGGGAAAATTGACATCAATGTTTACCATAATTCTGAGATGTTAATTAAACATATTAGAAACGTGCGCTTTCTCTTTTCTTTCTTTCCCATTTAAGCAGAGTAGGAAATAAATCTCACTAATTGTTGTCACTAGGGATTATTTTTATAGTTGTTTGGTATTTTGCTCTTCTGGTCAGCTGTACTTTGATATGTTGCTTTTGGGTTGCAACCAGTCCAGAATCTTTGGAAATCTGAAGTAGAATATAATAATATAATAATATAATATAATATAATATAATATAATATAATATAATATAATATAATATAATATAATATAATATAATATAATATAATATAATATAATATAACATAACATAACATAACATAACATAACATAACATAACATAACATAACATAACATAACATAACATAACATCATAACATAACATAACATAACATAACATAATAATATAATATAATATAATAATAATATAATATAATATAATATAATATAATATAATATAATATAATATAATATAATATAATTAATATAATATGATATAATTAATATAATATAATATAATATAATATAATATAATATAATATAATATAATATAATATAATATAATATAATATAATATAATATAATATAATATAATATAATATAATATATAGTCAAAATATGCCCAGCAAACAATTTTGAAGAGTGAAGAATATTAAGACAAGCAACAAAAATATGTAAATGTTTTGACAAAGAAGAAAATAACCAGAGATGTTGTTTGGCCGTTGAATAACAGTGGCATTTAGGAAGTGGAGGAAAATGCCACGGACTGTATGGATTCTTCATCTCTGTTTCCACTACTGAAAATGCAGGCCAGATACTGTGTCTGAACTGCATTTTTCAGGAGAGGGATAGATAAACTAGGCAAGGTAACAAGAGATAAATGTAATTGACAAATTAGAAACTGTCACGATGTGAATATTGCCAGTTGAGCACCTCTGCCATATTTCTAGGTTTACTGTATTTTCTAATCAGCAGACATGTGACATGTATTATTGCGCATGTGTGCATTCCAGGAGTCTCCTCCTTGCTTCTTCTCCTGTGAGCCTCGCCCGAGGCAGACGTGATTTCTTAGCTGAGAAAATGTAGCTTAATAACGTTTATATTCTTTTGTTACTCTTATATTGAAATAAATATTTTGTTAATTAGAATTGAATCTCGGTTTTATTTTCTAAGTAAGGATGACTTCAAGGAAGCACGATCCTATATCGCTTCGATAGGAATAATTCTTATTCCGTCAGAAACAAATAAATCCTTGGCTCCAGATGGTATCAAAAGTAAAATGTGAAATTGCCAGGTTTTTTTTTTTGACAGAAATAGGCAATTTTTCTTTAAGAACAGCATTTGCTCCCAAAGACAGAAAGAAAGCCAACAGGACTCCAATGTTTAAAAAGGCATTGAGGAGAAATATAGAAAATCATGTAGTCAAGTTAACTTATTCATTCCAGGTAAAAATGGTAAAAAGCATTACCAAAGAAAAATAATGTATAGCTTCTTTTCAGTAACTTATGTTATTCTAACATGGCTTCTGCAGGAATAAATCTCATCTTTGTAAGTGCAGGTAATCTAAATACATCTTGGCACCTGAATAACCTTTCAAGGCCCTTTATTGTTACTCTGCCAAATGCTTGTCTACTGCATATTTCTTAACTGCTGATTCCTTTACTTTTGATTAATCAATATTAAAAGAGCGAATCTACTCACCACTTCAATATTTTCACTGTTGGTTCTAAAGCCAGTTGGTGTACCTGTTCTCTTTAGTTTGGTGTTAAATATAATTGTAGTCCTGTTTTTGTTTTTTTAACTGTGCTCCTTGACTTCTTGACTTACTTGAGCTTCCAGATCATTTTCATTTTCAGCTATCAGAGTTGTGTCATCTGCGTGGCACAAGTCATTGATGTTACTTCCTCCAGTATTAAAACCACACCCATCCTCTTCCAATCCAGATTTCCTAATATACAGGTAGTCCTCAACTTATGACCACAACTGAGCCCAAAATCTCTGTTGTTAAGTGAGACATTTGTTAAGTGAATTTTGCCCTGTTTTACTACTTTTCTTGCCTCAGTTGTGAAGTGAATCACTGCACTTGATAAGTGAGTAACATGGTTGTTAAGTGAATCTAGCTTTCCCTGTTGATTTTGCTTGTCAGAAGGTTGCAAAAGGTAATCACATGATCTTGGGACACAGCAACTCATAAATATGAACCAGTTGCCTAGCATCTGAATTTTGATCCCATGATCATGGGAATGCCTCAAAGGTCGTAGGTGTGAAAAATGGTCATATAAGTTACTTTTTTTTCCAGTGCCGTTGTAACTTTGGTCACTAAATAAACTTGTTGTAAGTTGAGGACTACCTGTATAATCAGCATAAACATGGGGGAGTACATGACTCACTCCATTGCTAAGCTGAAGCCAGTCTGTTTCATTATTTTATGGATTGTGGCTTCCTGACTTCTGCATAGGGATCCGTATTTGCATGAGGACAGTGAGATGGCCTGAGATCCCTATTTTCCTGAGCATATTCCACATCTTAACATGATCAACATCAGAGGCCTTCAAACTTGGCAACTTTAAGACTTGTGGACTTCAACTCCCAGAACTCTCATAGCTGGCTGGAGAATTCTGGGAGTTGAAGTCCACAAGACTTAAAGTTGCCAAGTTTGAAGACCTCTGATCAACGTGATAATCAAAAGCCTTTATATAATTGATGAAGCATATACAGGTAGTCCTTGACTTACACAATTGACTTGGCATAACAGAATGTCTGCTGCTACGTGAGACATTTATTAAGTGAGCAAAATGCCTCATTTTACGATATTTCTTGTCACAGTTGTTACTGAAGTCATTAAGTTAGTAACCCGGTTGTGAAGTAAATCTGGCTTCCCCATTGACTTTTGCTTGTTAGAAGATCACAAAAGGTGATCACATGACCACGCGGCACAGCAACCGTCATAAATATGAACCAGTTGCCAAGCATCTGAATTTTGATCACATGACCATGGGGATGTTGCAAAAGTTGTATCTGTGAAAAATGGTCATAAGTCACTTTATTTAGTGACGTAACGTTGATCGGTCAGTAAATGAACTGTCGTGAGTTGAAGATTATCTGTGCCAACGTCTTTTTGTCATTCTTTGCCTTTCTCAATTATCCCGTGTGCATCAGCAATAGTGTCTCTTCTTTCATGAACTTTTCTAAAGCCAGCTTGAAAAACTAGTATTTCCCTTTCTCTTAAGGGCTCTGATCTGTGTTGGATGATCCTAAACATTATTTTGCTAGCATGGATAAGGATATTGTGCAGTGTTTGCATACAATGTTGTCTTCTCTTTCTGGTTTCGATATGTGAACTGATGTCTTCTAATCTCTTGTTCATTTTGTCATTCTTCAGATTTGCTGGCATAGTTTAATCCAGTGGTTCCCAACCTTTTTTTGGCCATGCCCCACCTAAGCATCTCTAAAATCCTGATGCCCCCCCCCCCCCGTGACATGTAATTCTTACTATTCAAAAAGTGAACTCCTACTCACACGGAGGAAGCCTAAAAGGCCATTAACTTGGTTTAAACAAGGTTCCAATTGCCCCCATTAAAAATCAAATTGCCCCCTTCTGGAGCATGGGCCCCACATTGGGAACCACTGGTTTAATCTATTAAATTAATGTATTAATTTCTGTAGTCTTCTGATTTGGTAATGACCAATTCATAGAATAATAGGGTTGGAAGGGACCTTAGAGTCTTCTAGTCCAACCTCCTGCTCATGGACGGATACAGAGGGTGGCAGCCCTTCATAGGGGGGGCACTCCCATGTTCCTTGGCCCCAAGGCCGGGAAGAGCCCTGCCAAGGTCTGCCTGGCAGTGGCTGCCCTCCTCCTGCAGGTCGTAACTCTGAGGAACTCATGTGAGATGGACAGGGAGGGCCTGGAGGGTCCCAGGACTACGAAGGAAATGGGGAAAAGGCCTGGGGTAGGGAAAGGCTGAGCCTCCAAGGACTTCGGCCTGGCTGGAGCAGTAGGCCAAAGCCTTGGGCTCCCGTGTTCACTGGGCTCAGATGGGGGCTACTCTGGCCACCTCCATGGCTGGCCTCCCCCGTTATGAGAAAGTGCTAACTTTCTCTTCTAGTATTAGAGGTGAGCTCTAGTGTTCGTTTTGCTCTTTGTTTGTAAGGAAAAGGTTTCACATGAAGCTGAAATTTTTTGGGTATTATTCATTTTAAACATATTTAGCACCACTAGTGTTAATTAAAATAAATAAATGCTAAAGGAAAATTTCCAGAGGTCTATTAAATCCAATTGCAATTCTCTGACCTATTTTTTGTCTTGAAAAGATAATATATCGTGATACCTGCTGTACTTTAGTTTGCATATCATTTTCTTGCTATCTCAAGTAATTTAATACGTTCCAGGAATCCAAAATCTGACCTGGGCATATGGAAGCAATATTTTTATAGTACTATAATTTTCTCCTTTTGGTTTTTTGGGCAAAGTGTCTGCTCATGTTATTGCCTGTGAGGACAAATGTTAATATTGGCTACAGATATGGGCTTGGACCCAAGAATTGAAATTCTGCCTCAGCTAGAGACTCCCTGGGTGATCTTGATCTGTTTTCCTTCTTTTTTTATCATTATTAATAGCTTGCCTCATAGGGATATTATGAGAATGAGTGATCTGAGGAAAGAAAACTATTCTCTGAAACTGCTCTAAAATGGTGATCTAAGAATAATGAATGGAGTATGGAATTTTATCCTATAATGGAACATTTTTTTCAGTTTTCCAGTATTCAGTTCTCTCTTTCTTTCCCTGCCCCTGACCCCCCCCCCCCCTCCTCACTGCCTTTCCAGCTTTGGGTAAGAAACCGTTAGAGATTCTTTGACATTACAGGAATTTATTAAGTTTTCTTGGTACGCTTCCTTTGCAATTCTTAACAAAACTTCCCAGTCTATTATGCTCTAAAAGTAGAAACTGTTATTGTTATTTATTAAATGTATATGCTTCCCATCTCCCCGATAAGGCAACACTGACTTGACAAATGACTGATCTCTTTCAAGTCAGTTAATGTAGTATGATTACTCTAAAATAATAAAATGTAGTGTTGTTGTATTCATTTCTCAGTGTTTATTGTGATCTTTAATTTGATTTGTTCAATAATTTCAGTTAGCTGGAATCTAGTTCTTAAACATCTGATGGATAGTAAATAGAATTTTGGATTTATAGCATTTCAGAGGGTCAAGGTTCACTTGACAAATTGCTCTTCTGTGGGAAAAATGTCTTTATCTATAGAAATATAGCATGCTTCCTTCATGACATGTTTGGTTTTTGTGCTTAGGAATTGTTTATATAGAATAGCACATACAATTCATCACTGCTTGTCATGGTACAGCCCAGGAACATGTTCTTATTACACTGGTTTTGAGTAGGCTTTTGATCAGAAAGAGCTCCTCTATTATTATAACAGAATAATAGAGTTGGAAGGGACCTTAGAGATCTTCTAGTCCAGCGGTTCCCAATCTGGGGGTTGCGACCCCTTTGGGGGTCGAACGACCATTTCCCAGGGGTCACCCCGGCATCCTCAGCTCCCCCCTACTGCCACAAGACTGGCCATATCGTGCCCCACAACCCGCGCCCCCACCGCGCCCCACCCCGCCGCCACCATTTGGGTTCTTTTACCCTTTGCGCATGCGCAAAGTGTTCTGCGCATGCGCAGAGGGTAAAAAAACCCAAATGGCGGCGTCCGGGCGAAGTCTCCAGATCCGGGCGAGGTCTCCCCTCACTTCGTGTGTTGCCTCTGGGAGCTTTTCGAGCCCCGTCGCGAAAGGCGTGTATGACTTCGGTGGCGGCTGCCCGGAGAGAGCCATCGCCTTTGCCCCGAATGCTACAGGTAGACGGGAGAGACTCTGCGAAGGGGATGGTTCTCTCCAGGCAGCGGCCTGTCGGGACAGGCGGCTGCCCGGAGAGAACCATCGCCTTCGCCCCGAATGCTACAGGTAAACGGGAGAGACTCTGCGAAGGGGATGGTTCTCTCCAGGCAGCGGCCTGTCCCAGCCCCACAGAAGTCGCGCACGCCTTTCGCGACGGGGCTCAAAAATCTCCCAGAGGCAACACGCAAAGCAAGCGGAGACCTCACCCGGATCTGGAGACTTCGCCCGGACGCCGCCATTTGGGTTCTTTTACCCTCTGCGCATGTGCAGAACGCTTTGCGCATGCGCAGAGGGTAAAAGAACCCAAATGGCGGCGGCACGGTGGGGGCGCAGGGGCGGGGTGTGGGTCGCGGCATTAGGAAGGTTGGGAACCACTGTTTTAGTCCAACCCCTGCTCAGGCAGGAAACCCTACTCCATTTCAGACAAATGGTTATCCAATCTCTTCTTAAAAACTCCCAATGTTGGAGCATTCACAACTTCTGGAGGCAAGTTGTTCCACTGATTAATTGTTCTAACTGTCAGGAAATTTCTCCTTAGTTCTAGATTACTTCTCTCCTTGATTAGTTTCCATCCATTGTTTCTTGTCCTACCTTCAGGTGCTTTGTAGAATAGTTTGACTCCCTCTTCTTTGTGGCAGCCCCTTAGAAATTGGAACACTACTATCATGTCACTCCTAGTCCTTCTTTTCATTAAACTAGACATACTCAATCCCAGCAACCATTATATAATTTTTTGTTCATGCTGTTGGGCAGTGATAGGAAGGACTACATTTGTATTATAGAAATAAAATGTATTGACTCTTATCTATACATAAACATACGTCCGGCCAACTGCGAGACTGTTAAAAGTGAAAGGAACTCTTCCAAGAATTATTTAGTCCCTTCTTAAGAGAGTGCCTTAAGAGAGTTAATAGTGCTCATAATTAGGTGGGCAGTAAGAGGAAATTCGCAAACATGCAGACTTAACTATATTCACTTATCTGGATAAAAACCATTTGCCACTGTGCAGAACACTATTGGATTGATGTTGATTATTGTAGGCAATATTGACCTTTTTGGACACCATTCTCCACTATTTGGTACTTCTAAGGAAAAGGTAGAAACAAGAATCAGTGTCCTGTAGCTTGATCTCGCACATATTACCCTTTCGGAGATAGCACTTTCATGAGCTTGTCTGAACATCCCAAAGGTGCTTTTTCAAGAGGTAACTGGACTTTCTGGTTTTTCATTTCGCTTCTCATCCAAGAAGCTTCTTCAGCTCTGACTGGATGGTGGGGAATGGAAGGATATATACCCCTTGCAGACTTGTCTGAGCAAGACAAAGTAAACAAAGTCAGACCCGATTCATAGAAAGATAGAAAAAGCATCTCAGTTATGAAAGAATCACACTCCCAAACTGAAAATTATGTCTTCATGTAGTCATCAGAAGTTGAACTTGATATGAAGGAGACGTTATATATTCATAGCCATAGGATTTCCTTATTTGATTTCTCTGCTCAATCTGAGGAGCAAAGAGCAACTGAATGCAAGCAAAGGTGAGCACTTGATCTTTTGTGACCTTCTCAATCTGTTTTTGAGCATAAGGGCTTTGTTTAGGTATTATTTCCCATCATTTTTACTTACGCTATCAAATCACAAGCGCTCCAGTGCCAAAGGAAATTCTGTATGTGTAAACCATTATTTTAAAAAATAACAGATTTATTTACACTGGTATTCTCATCATTCCTCATTAGGATATCTAATAACTATGCTGATTAGATGATAAGCATTAGTTTTTGATTGGATGCAGTATGGTCACCGCTAACTGAACTCTTACTTTTTTCTTCTTTTTATAGATAATAATTAAAAAGTGGTCAATTCCTTGTCCTCTGCCACTAAATTTTGCTACAGGATTCTCCCAGGTATATAAACTACTTTAAATCTGAAATTTATTGTTGTCGTATTTTCTGCAGGCCTTTTATTTCAGGACCACCAAGTGTTATACAGTAAAATGATTACTTGAACAATAATTTATAGTACATGAAATAGCACAGATGGTTTGCTGAACTAGAGATACAGTATATATTACTGTATCACTAGAAGTGCACAATCCAAGATTATAGGTTTTACATGCAACATACCTATGTCTTTTCCTCATTAATTTATGCAGATGCATTGGACTACAAAGAAACAGATTCTGGAAAGGAATTATTCATCTGGAATAATTTATCACTGAATAAGGATGTGTTTCCCCATATCTTAAACCATTTCTGTTTCGTTGGTAGTTGCAGTAGGCTGCTACATGGTTTCGAAAGTAATTGAGGATTATTTTAAAGCGATTAGTATAAATGTGGCCTTCATTAAATCGTCTTTGTAAGTTCACTGGTAGGAATTTGAAATAGTTTTTAAATTATGTAATTTGAACCCAGCTGATGTGCTTTTTTGGTTTTGTTTTACATAGGTTTCAAACTCTACTGGAGACTGTAATGCACAACTTTTTAATTTCTCCAAAGAGGTAATCTAAAATATTCTTTTAACTATTTAAAAGAGTTTACAAAAATGTAGTGAAGCATTAGAATTACTGATAGAAGAAAATATTTGTAGCTCAGACTTGAACTGTGGGGTTTATTAGAATTATGAGATTAGAATTGGCATTAGAATTAGCCAGAGATTCTCAGTATGACTGTCTTTGTGTATAGTTTTTACATGCAACATACCTAAGGATGATTAATTGAATTGGGAATCTGTCCTAAATCTGAAGTCTCCAGTGGAGAACCTCTTTAATGTCAGCTAGCGCTCCCTTCCCCTTGATCTTTTGCACTGATAAAGTATTCTAGTTTATTTTTTAAATGGATGCTTTGCAAGCTATAAAGCCTTCACCACGGTTATTATTTCCAATAATGTCTTTGAGCCCCCGATGAACTCTGCAAGTTTTCTTAGAAAATAAAAATTGTGGGAAACTGCAGCCCAGTATTTTAGCTGAAACTGTATTCACCTGCCCAGGAAAAAATTAAAGGTAAAAGCAGAGATAATAGGGCACACAGGGCAACAGATTCGGTCGAACCTGGACTCTGGCAGGGCAGAGTCCATTGAGTTGACAGGGGCAAGTCTTAGTCCACCATTATGGGAAGAGTTTGGGCCTGTTTCCCCCGAGGATGTGGACAGGGCTGTGGGAGCGATGGGTACCCCCACCTGTTTATTGGACCCGTGCCCCTCCTGGCTGGTCTCAGCCAGCAGGGAGGTGGCACGCGGCTGGATCCAGGCGGTGGTCACCACTTCTTTGAGGGAGGGATCTGTACCGCAGTCGTTAAAAGCTGCGGTGGTGAGACCCCTCCTGAAGAAGCCTTCCCTGGATCCAGCTGACTTAAAGAACTATCGTCCGGTCTCCAACTTACCTTTTCTAGGGAAAGTTGTGGAGAAGGTGGTGGTTACTCAGCTTCTGCAGCTCCTGGATGAAACAGATCATCTAGATCCTTATCAGTCGGGCTTCAGGCGCGGCTACAGTACAGAAACTGCCTTGGTCGCCCTGATGGATGATCTCTGGCAGGCCCGGGATGGGGGTAATTCCTCCATCCTGGTGCTACTTGACCTCTCAGCGGCTTTCGATACCATCGACCATGGTATCCTTCTACATCGTCTCGGCGAGTTGAGAGTGGGAGGCACCATTTTGCGGTGGTTCTCCTCTTATCTCGCCAATAGGATGCAGTCGGTGTTAGCAGGAGGGCAGAGATCGTCCCCTAGACCCCTATCATGTGGGGTGCCTCAGGGGTCGGTTCTCTCGCCCATCCTGTTTAATATTTACATGAAACCGCTGGGGGAGATCATTCGCAGACATGGGGTGTGTTTCCATTAGTACGCTGATGACACCCAGCTGTACATCACCACCCCGTCTGACTTCAGTGAGGCAGTTGATGTAATGTGCCGGTGCCTGAACGACGTTAAGATCTGGATGGGGAGGAACAGACTCAGACTTAATCCCGACAAGACCGAGTGGCTGTGGATACTGCCTCCTAAGGACTATGACAACTGTCCCTCCTTGGTCTTCGAGGGAGCGAAACTGACTCCCTCGGATCAGGTCCGCAACTTGGGGGTCCTCCTAGATCCACAGCTAAAATTGGATCATCATCTTTCTGCTGTGGCTAGGGGGGGCCTTTGCACAGGTTCGCCTGGTGCACCAGTTGCGGCCATACTTGGAGAAGGAGGCTCTACTCACGGTCACTCATGCCCTTGTCACCTCCCGTTTGGACTACTGCAATGCGCTACCCTTGAAGAGTATCCGGAGACTTCAGTTGGTGCAAAATGCGGCTGTGCGTGCTGTGGTGGGTGTGCCAAGGTACACCCACGTGACACCTATACTCCGCCAGCTGCATTGGTTGCCCATCGGTCTCCGGGTCCAATTCAAGGTGTTGATCACCATCTTTAAAGCCCTTCATGGCTTAGGACCAGGCTATCTCCGGGACCGCATTCTGCTTCATACTTCCCTTCGACCGGTTAGGGCCCACAGAGTTGGCCTCCTCCAGGTCCCGTTGGCCAAGCAATGCCGGCTGGCGGGCCCTAGGGGGAGAGCCTTCTCTGTGGCCGGCCTCGCGCTCTGGAACCAACTTCCCCCAGAGACCCGAACTATCCCCACTCTGCTGGCCTTCCGAAAAGCCATTAAGACATGGCTGTTCCTGCAGGCTGGGGGTAGAGCTTAATCCACTCGAGCTCACCCCCAAGTATGTATGGTTGTTGAATGTTTGTTCGATGTTCTTTTATACTGTGTTTTTTAAATTTTTATATTTGTTTTTAATTAATATTTAATATTTGGTCATTCTTGTATTTTTCTCTGTTGTACGCCGCCCTGAGTCCTTCGGGAGTTGGGCGGCATATAAGAATACCAAAATAAATAAATAAATAAATAAATAAACAGACTGCCCCCAACATTTTGGTAAATGGGTGCTTTGTAACTCAACATTTGTCATCCAGCCATGTCATGCATATATATGTGTTTTGTGTGTGTGTGAGAGAGAGGGGGGAGGGAGGGGAGGGAGGGAGAAAGAAAGGCAACACATATTTCTGTCTTTCATAAACATATTCAAGTCAGCCAAAACCCCATAGTAAAACATAGTGAAATCAGTACAACTTAATTGTTGACTTTTTTTTTGGCAAGGGTTTAAAAATAAGTTTCAAACATTTACAGACTTTATTTCAACACTGTCTTTCTTTCTTTCTTTTTTTATTAGACTGCTTATGCCATTCCAACTATGGCTTTCTCATTTCTCTGCCATACATCAGTACTGCCAATTTATTGTGAGCTCCAAAGGTAACATTTAATTTGTAAGTGCAAACCATTAAAAAAAAACAGAAGTAGAAGTATTGAAATTTGGAAAAGATTCATTTCCTTTTTAATCTAGTGTGGGTAATATTGAAAGAGGCCATTTAGGCTCTTAAGTGCAACTTACATATTAACATTCACAAACAATAAAAAGAAAATGAATTGTCTGGAATAACACATTGCCCCCCACCCCAAATGGAACAGTACAACAAAATAACACATTGCCCCAAACTGATATTGGCTTGACTAATAGCAATAGCACAGACTTATATACCGCTTCATAGTGCTTTACAGCCCTCTCTAAGCGGTTTAGAGTCAGCATATTGCCCCCAACAATCTGGGTCCTCATTTTACCGACCTCAGAAGGATGGAAGGCTGAGTCAACCTTGAGCCGGTGAGATTTGAACAGCTGAACTGCAGCTAGCAGTCAGCTGAAGTAGCTGAAGTGCTGTACTCTAACCACTGCGCCACCTCGGCTCCCCAGCTTGGGAGCAAAGCCAGGTTTTCAAGGACTTATGGAGCACTCCTTGGAAGGGAACTGTACAGATAAATGAAGGGAAGCCTTCCAGCTCCATGGGATTAAAAAAAGGAGAAAATATAATTGCTTCTTTTAATGTACTGAAGCATCCTCTATATCAGCCGAGGTGGTGCAGTGGTTAAAGTGCAGCACTGCAACCTACTTCAGCTGACTGCTAGTTCAGCAGTTCAGCTGTTCAAATCTCACCGGCTCAAGGTTGACTCAGCCTTCCATCCTTCTGAGGTCGGTAAAATGAGGACCCAGATTGTTGGGGGCAATATGCTGACTCTGTAAACCGCTTAGAGAGGGCTGTAAAGCACTATGAAGCGGTATATAAGTCTAAGTGCTATTGCTATTGCTATCAGGAAAGGGAGGACCTTCCAGCTAAGAATCCACTAGTGTTCTATTCATCTTGCTAAAAGATTTGTGCCTTTCCTTTTTGGGGGCCACCTGCTTGGCGATTCAAGGTCCTGAAGTACCTTGAATTAGCAGCATATAGGTGTTCAGGTATTTTACAATTGGATAATATAAAGCATGGACAAGTAAAATGTGATGAATAAGAATACATGCAAAGAGTGAGAAAAGTGCTTTAGACAAATTTGAATTTGGAAACACCATCAAACACCATCAATACCTGGGCCATACTATTGATACACTGCAGGAATTATTAACTGGCACAAGCCGAACTGGATAGTTTGGACAAAAAAAAACAAGAAAGCTAATGATTATTCACTATACAATACAATATTTATAAATTATATCTGCCCTGCAGAAATGGAGGCAGATCAGGGGCGGGTTCCTAATTTTTTTACTACCACTCTGTGGGCGTGGCTTATTTTGTGGGTGTGGCTTGCCAGCCATGTGACCGGGTGGCATGGCTTGCCAGCCATGTGACCTGGTGGGCGTGGCTTCTCGGACTGCTGAAGGGAGGGGAATGGAGATAGCTCCTGCCGCCCGTTCTTTCAGCGTCTCACGCACTCCCTCAGCCACCCTCCCCTGCTTGGACTCACTGTGGGGTAGGAAGGCAGCGCATGTGCAGTGCCGGAAGCTCGGCTTCTGGGCATGCATAGAAGAAATTTTTTAAAAAAAATTTAAAAAGTTTTTTTTAAAAAAAATGGCGGCACCAAGGCACCGGCAACTGACCGCACCGGTACTGTGACGTCACCAGTGGGCCGCTACCGGTGCTATAGAGTGGACCGCACCGGTAGGAACCCACCACTGATGTTTATTTCAAGTCAGATAAATTGTTGAAGAAGAAAAGCACACATTGGCTGATTACATAAAAGACAACCAAGTACAAGCATTGATGCAAGTTAAAAATTGGAACTTATTAAATATGCAGGAAACAAAACATGAATATTGAAATACTGCAGTAAAAACAAGAACAGAATCATGGCAAGGAAAAGCATTATATAGTCTACAAAAAAAATCAAGGGAAAGGTAGATAAAGATAAAATCTGGCAATGGCTTACAACTGGAAAATTAAAGAAAGAAACTAACGGCTTGATTTTCGCTGCTCAAGAGCAAGCTATTCAATCTAACGCAATCAAGGCCAAATTGAAAAGTCAACAAATGATTCAAGTGCAAATTGTCTAAGTAAGCAGTAAAACAGTAATCATGTACTCAGCTTGTGCAAGAAATTGCACAAAGTGATTATAAACAATGAAATAACATAGTTGCCAAAATGATTCACTGGAACATCTGTAAAAATTATCAGTAATGCCAGTAATGAAAAATTGGTGTGAACATAACATTGAAAAAGTAGTGGAAAATGAGCAAGTTAAAATATTGTAAGATTTCCGAATGCAAATTGATAAAATATTGATTCATAATACACCAGATTTATCTGCTGAAAATCGAAATTGGGAAAAATATGGCATAAATCGGCCATGGTTCCAGTGGTACATTGATTGCTATATCAAAAAATCTGGGTATCTTAAGAAATATGCACATTGACAAAGTTTCCATTTGTTAATTATGAAAGGCTATATTGGTTGGATGCTCATATATAGTATATAGATGCATTACAACATTGTACTGTAGGTTCTTGGGAAGAATTTTATGGGTATAAAGGTGAATACCAGCTAAGGATTGGCAGTTGTGATTTACATTTAATAATAATAATAATAATAATAATAATAATAATAATAATAATAATAATAATAATAATAATAATAATAATAATAATAATAATAATAATAATAATAGTAATAGTAATAGTAATAGTAATAGTAATAGTAATAGTAATAGTAATAGTAATAGTAATAGTAATAGTAATAATAAAATAAATGGCCAAATATTAAATATGTATATGCAATTTTCTAAATGTATATGATCAGAAGGAAAAAGTTATTTTGTAAAAGGTGACATGCTTGGAAGGGTGAAGGTGAAATAAGAAGAGTACAAAAAGTGATTGGCCAACTCAAAGGCCCAAGAATTGAATGAAAAAAAAAGTTGTTTGATGACTGTATGCTTAGAAAAAATGTCTATTTCAGGCTACATGGTTACCATGCTGGTGTTTTGAAGGGCCTTGAAGACTTGATTCTTCAAATGCTCAGGCCTTTGGCAAATATAATTGAAGCCCCCATTTCTTTTTTATTATTATTATTTTTGTTCTCACCCAGGCTTGTTATCCCTGCCATATTTGCTCTTTTTTGTTTTTTGTTGTCTTGTTTTAATTGTTTTTAACCATTTATAAATTGTCTGGAGTTGCTAGGAATCAGATAGTATATAAATTATGAAATTTATATTTATTAAATTATAATTAGTAGTAAATAAAGATAGTGAGCAAAGTTATTCAGAATATATGGTTGTTTTTCAGCAGACCATTGAGAAAAATATGAATATGAGAAAGAAAGTAGACGGAATGGTTTGGTGCTTTAGAAAAAGCCTACGAATGAGCTTCAATTCTGGAATATTTTATTTGAATATGGAGTTGACACTGTTGTAAGGGCAAACCTGAATGGGTAAAAATGGGCTATGTTTGTATATATGTTTGTATGAAGTTTGGAAGCTATCGATTCCAAAATTACTTGGGCAGCTTACACTAAATATTTAGGGAATGGTCTATTAAGCAGAGAATAAGGCACAGATCTATGATACTCCTTGGTTGTTTAGTGGCTAAATGTATAAGGAATGCTTATGTAAAGGTGCTATCTGGTTGGTTTGTTCTGATTGGGAACCAGTGGTTAAATTGACAACCTAAAACAATGCAAGGTATTTCCCTCCAGGAAATGGGGGGAATGGAGTCCTAGCCTGATTCCCTCAATAACACTCATGGAGTTAACCGTAGCACTAGGTTAACTTAATCAACAGTAGAGACCCTATCCCCTGTCTCTTGTTCCTGCAGGATTATGAATGGAATAGTCCTACTCCAGAGTTGACAGAAGGGATTGACTAGCTCTGCAAACTGCCCCCCCCCTTCCCCACATTTGTGCAACTTGGGCCAATTTCTTCTTCACTGACTCTGGTCCTTGCATTATTTGTCCAAAGTACTTTAATTTCATTTCATTATTGTAGCCAGTGAGCAGTATATTTCACTTCATTTAGAAGGAAAGTATATGTTCTATCAGTCTTAAGTTATTTTCAGCAATTTTCTACAGAACCACAATTGAAAGGTGACAATTTTCTTTGTTTAGCCTTTTTGACAATTTAACTTTCATAGCTGTAAGTTATAAGAAAATCACATGTATCTAAATTTGCCTAAGTAGCATGCATCTTTTTATTTCATGGCAACAGAAATAAATGTGAATTTTGGTGCCAAGGAACATAAAGCCTGTCATGTGAAGATGTGAAGAAGAAATTAATTGAATTATTAAAAATTTAAATCTTCTGAAAGTTCCAAAAAGCTGTTCTCCAAGTCTCTATAATATTCCATCCAAGAATTTGTTCCTTTGGGGGGGGAAATGTAAGGGGTGTGTGTTGAAGGAAGCTGTTATCCATTGGTTAACAGATTAAACATTCATCTGTAGAGATTTGTGTTTCTATGAATTCCTTTCATAATGCCACTTTTTTTTTCTTTTTGTAGTCCATCCAAAAGCAGGATGCAAAAGGTTGCCAACACAGGAATTGCTCTCAGCTTTCTAGTCTATTTTCTGTCAGCACTGTTTGGATACCTCACTTTTTACAGTATGTTATCACATATTAATTTCTGTTTATTAGTGGGGAGATAAAGCAGAAGCCCACAATATGGGGACCCAACATACCAGAGTGGGCAGCATGCAGGCACTTTGATTGCCATCTAATGGTGCCTTCTTTGCCCTGTTGGCATTGCAGTTTCAGTGAGGAATGCAAAGGTAGATCCTCTTAATTGATCTCCCAACATGATTCTCAACAATATGATTCCCAATGATTGGGTTCCCAGCGGCTATCAATTATGTGTCGGATAGCCTTCTTCAGTAACAACATTGGGGTAGAAGCAGTGGTGAAATCTAAAAATTTTCCCTACCGGTTCTGTGGGCATGGCTTATTTTGTATGCGTGGCTTGGTGTCAGATGGGTGTGGTTTCAGGTGGGCATGGCTTGGTGGTCAGGTGACTCATTGGACATGCTTGGTGGTCAGGTGACCGGGTGGGCGTGCTTGGTGGTCAGGTGACTGAGTGGGCGTGGCAAACTTGTAAAATGTGGTGAAACTCACTTAACAATGCTCTTGCTTAGTAGCCAAAGTTTGTTTTTTTTCTTTCTTTCTTTCTTTCTTTCTTTCTTTCTTTCTTTCTTTCTTTCTTTCTTTCTTTCTTTCTTTCTTTCTTTCTTTCTTCTCTCTCTCTCTCTCTCTCTCTCTCTCTCTCTCTCTCTCTCTCTCTCTCTCTCTCTCTCTCTCTCTCTCTCACACACACACACACACACACACACACACACACACACACACACACACACACACACACACACACACGTGTTCTGGGCACATAGACAGAGCCCTTCCCGGGGAGTTCTGTGTGGACGTGCCCAGAAGCAGCGGTGGCAGCAAAGTTTGCCTGGGCTCTCTGCCATCCTGGAATCGCGCTGTGCGCGGGGAAGTTTTCTGGCGCTGCACAGTTTTGGGATGGCGGAGAGCTTGCTTGGGAGAGCCAGCGGTGGGGAGAGAGATTGCTTGGGAGAGGCCAATGAAGCTCTCCACTATCCTGGAACTGCGCTGCAAGGTAGCAGCGGTTTACCTGTTGAGGCTCTGGGCCTCAGTGCGACGAGCCAGAAGGGAGGCAGCCGCTGCACTCAGCCTCAACAGGTAAGCGCCGCTGCCTCGGCACCTGCCGGGAGCGTCTTCCTCTGCTGGCCTGGCACGCCAAACTTTGCAAGGCAGCGAGAAGCAGCCCAAGAGCTGTGGTGGGCGCCCCACATGCTCAGCGGCTGAGCCGAGCCCCGCATGCCCCTCTGCCTCCCGCCTTGCCTGCCTCCTCCTCCTGCCAGGCAGGGAGGAAGGGCAGTGAGAGGGGCAGTGGCGGTCCCTGCCAAGCACAGCATACGGAGGTGGTGGGCAAGGCGTTCCCAGCACACCTATTAATCCGGGCCGGCCATGCGACTACAAGTGCAGCATGGAAGCTGCTGGCAGCCAGGTGTGCGACAGCCCCTCGGGCAGGGGAAGGGCCAGGCCTGCACTTGGAAGGGGCCGCCGCTCTCGCTGCCCTCCCTCCCTGCCTGGCTGCAGACATCCGCCTGCCCTCCCGAAGCAGCACTGCCGCCTTTCGATTTTGTTTTGCAGCAGGAGAAGGAAGAAAGCGGGCAGCGAGAGCGGCAGCCGCTTCCAAGTGCAGGCGTGGGCCTCTCCCCGCACGGAGGGCTGCTGCCCGGATGACCGGTGGTGGCTTCTGCGACGGAGGCAGTGCACAGCTGTGAAGGACCCTTACCACCTGCCCTTCCGGAGCACCACAGCCGCAGTTCACTTTCTTCCTTCTCCTGCCACCGCCCCTCTTAGCCCCAACGCAGCAGCTGCATCTCCCCCAAGGGCCGCCCACCCACCCACTGGCCGGGCCTGTCCAGAAGCGGCGCGTCTCCCGTCTCCACAGGCTGGATGCTGACTTCGGAAGGCAAGTGGGCGTGGGGGACCGCTGGGAAAGCCACGTGGAAGGCTGCCAAGCATGGCAGAGCTGTGGGGAAGGGAGTAGGCTGCTACCTCCCTTCCCCGCCACCCCGACATGCTTTCTTGCCTTCCACATGGCCTTCCGCTTGCCTGCCTTCGCAAGCTGGCTACGGAGACATCGGGAAGGCTGCATGGAAGGCAGGAAAGCATGTTGGTGCTGCAGGTCACAGGGAATGAAGTAGGGAAGGCAGGCTGGGATGGTGGGGGGGGGCAGGGGCAGCTACGTTGGCAGTGACTTCGCAGGCTTACCTGGCAGACAGATCAGGGGCGCAGCACTTCAGGCAGGCAAGCTGCAAAGCAGGGGCAAGCGGCGAATGGGGGACCGGTTCAGGGGCGTGGCCAGCCAGCCATCACTACCAGTTCTCCGAACAACGTGTGGCCATCGCTACCGGTACGCAAGAACTGGTCCTAACTGGGAGCATTTCACCCCTGGGTAGAAGGTTCAACTTCTTCCCTAGCTTTCTGTCCAACATTATCTGCAATCCTTAGAGTCAAAAAAAGTTATCCCTCCTGCTTTTTATGTCACATAGACTACTAGAAGTGGTGAACTGGTCTTTACCTAGAACAATTACTTATTCAAATTCACCTCAAGGGAAACGGGTCTCCACAGAGAACTTCTCTCAGTGTATAATGCAAGCTTACATACCAATGTAAATATATTATCTGTGCCCTAAAGTGGGTTTTCCAAGTAACATTTGTCAAGCAACAAGCTATGAACATCTGAAAAAAAATCCTAATGTATGTTGTAGCTTCACGCTTTTCAAATTTGCAAACAGAAACAATTTCTAGACATTTAGTCTCTAAGCTACAAGTTCAATCACAGCATACGCTTTCTTTGACTACAGAACTATTTTTGTTTCTCCGCATAAGTGTACCAAGATAATATAGAATATTTAGATAGTTTGGGTTCATGTGGCAAGGGAGGGTGGAAAATTGAAATAACTGTAATTGTAAACATTGTAACAATGAAACCATTGTTCATCTTGAGAAAGCATAATTGATTTTGAAGGGATGAGCTTGGCTAGTGGCTGATGGCAGCCTCAAGCATTCCTGAAAATTGGCATCCAAATATATATTGATCTACAACATTCACACATAAGTGTTTATATTTTTATGATGTTTATATATACCACCTTTTTCATCACATATATTAAATCAGGCCAGTTTTCACAAAAATGAAACAATCAAGCACACTTAATTAACTTAGTGCTGCTTATATAAAACATTCCAAAATCCATACAGGAATATCTTTATTAAGCCAACAGAAATTTTCCAGAATAGTGGTAAGCCTTTGAATTTCCATGAACTCTTAATTAGACAGGTTGATTAAGAAGCCAGGGAAAAAAAATTGACAGGGTGGTCAGGGGAAGAATGTGGCAGATATGGGACTGATATTTGAGCCATGTCTGTTTCAGTTTATATTCTTAAATTCTTGAACCTCGCCCCCTTCTTCTTCTTTTTATACTTTGAACCATCTTACATGATGAAGAGATCATGGGAACACAAAAGCCTGCAAGTATTTGTGATAGCTAAGCCTAAGGAAGACCAGATAAATCTGTGGATTTTATATAGTTTCTCATGGCTATCATTTGACTACCATTGCTTTTAAATAAAACAACTATTCAAGCTAAAGTCATTCAAATAGGGTTTTTTTTGTCAAAAACAATCATTAGTCTTCCGATGTTTCTTTAAATCTTCCTCTAAAACAGAGAATATTGCAGTAAACACTGAGCTCCTATGGAATTTACAATGTGAGAATTAGGTGTTGCTACTTAATATACTTTAAATAATTTCAGACCACGTGGATTCAGAATTGCTCCAAGGATACAGCAAGTACTTGCCCCGTGATACAGTCATCATGACAGTAAAACTGGGAATCTTATTTGCTGTGCTGTTGACGGTGCCTCTAATTCACTTTCCTGTACGTATTGCAAAATATTTGATTTGCTGGTCTAGCCGAAGTCATTCTTAATTATTTGCAGGCCCTGCAAACAGTTTGGCTGCCTTACTCATACTTCAAATAGATCAGAGTGTTCATGTCTTTTATGATCATTAACAGCAACAGAGGAATGAGACCTAAACCAGTATACTAATTTGTTTTGTGCTTGTTTGAAAAAGAAATAGTTTTAAATTTGAGCTGACTTACAGCATTGCAATTTGCAGAATATGATATTCTTAAAATAGATTTGGTATGCACATCTGTGTGTGTTTTCTTTTTGTTTGGCTTTTAAGTTAGCATGCAGTGTAATAAGTAAATGAAAGCCAGCAAAAAGAAGCTTTAATGATATTCTGCAAGCTTATTTTTAACAGGGGTTAATACAAAACCACAAAACTGCTGCTGGTCTTGGCCTTTTCCAAATTCTCATCCTGAAGTGTTTGCTATTTGGGAACTAAGCAATATAGTAACCCAGTAAAACATTTTTTTATGGTTGCTCAGTAGGCAGAAATGGTATTGAGAACATTTCCCTATGGCCAGTTCCCCATTTATACATTCTGTTTTGGAGGATGAGGGTTATATAGAGAGAAAACCTAACATATGAGAAAGTTTCTATTCATACATACCGTATTTTTCAGAGTATAAGACGCACCTTTTTACCCCCAAAAAGAGAGTGAAAACTTGGGTGCGTCTTATACACGCCCCACCTAGCCACCCCTAGCCTTTGGCCTCTGCATCCCAGCAATTTACCTCCTTGCAGCAAACAGTGCAGAGCCTGATTAGCACAAGGAAGTGATTATCTGCCTCCCGACCCACAGCTGACTGAGGCTTGCAAGCCACGTGCTAAAATGAAACTGAAACTACGGTAGCTGCAAGGAGGCAAATTGCTGGGAGGTGAACTGCTGGCAATGTTGGACTGCTGAAACTGCAAGGAGGTAAGTCAATAACACTAAATGTCTATAGAATGTTCAAATTATTAGACTTATTTTTTAAAGACTGCTTTATTATTGTTCTAGACAACTTAACAAAATGAAGAAGCTTTTTAAAATAAATGCTTGATCTGAAGAGGCCCAGTGCTATTGTATCTTCTTTTAAATAGCAGAGAATAACTATACTTCCAGAAAGCCACATCAAATTTAAAGATCTGTAAAAGTATAATCTGAAATGTAACAGTGTTCTGTTTAGTATTAAGATAAGGCAGCTGAGTTAAACCCTGACTTAGTCATGTTTGGAGTAGATCTATTTAAATAATTGGGAGGAGTTAGTGTGACTACATTTAAGAAAACTTTCTGGCATTAATATACTGCCATAATGTACATTTCTCCAATTCTTTGCTATTTCTATGGGTCAGACACACATGCACAGAAATACACAGCAAACAGTGTATATCATCTGTACTGTTTGCTGTTTGCTGTTTGGCAAATTGCTGGGAGGTAGAGGCCTTTTTTCCTTGTTTTCCTCCCCCAAAACTAAGGTGCATCTTATACTCCGAAAAATATGGTAGTTGGATTTCTTCCAATGTGTTGACCCCTGTTGTCAGTCAGTAAGTTTAGTTAGCAATGCAAATGGAGTTACAATCACAGTAAATATATGTGGATATTCTCAGTCACCCAGGTCATAGTTGTCCCAAAGGTGCTTTTTCAAAAGGCAACTGGACTTTCTTGGTTTTTTCTTGAAGACATTTCACTTCTCATCCAAGAAGCTTCTTCAGTTCTGAATTAAGACTATTACTGAATATGCTTCTTGGATGAGAAGCAAAACGTCTTCAAGGAAAAACAAAGTTCAATTGCCTTTTTAAAAAGCATCTTTGGGTCTCAGTAAATAATTA
This sequence comes from Diadophis punctatus similis, assembly GCA_023053685.1. Classification (NCBI taxonomy): domain Eukaryota; kingdom Metazoa; phylum Chordata; class Lepidosauria; order Squamata; family Dipsadidae; genus Diadophis; species Diadophis punctatus. The sequence continues at coordinate 301,511,871 of JALIGW010000001.1, read as the reverse complement.
AATGTTATTTGTGCTATTTATTTTTTATTATTGTATTGACATGCTTTTTAAATCTTTTTCATTCTACAGGCAAGAAAAGCTGTAATGATGATATTTTTTTCACATCTTCCTTTCTCCTTAATCCACCACATTTTTATCACTTTAGTACTAAATGCAATCGTTGTCTTGCTCGCAGTGTATGTGCCTGACATCAGGCAACTTTTTGGAGTAGTTGGTAAGGTTATGTGATTTTCTCCCTATTCCTGCATTTTGAAACCCATTCATATAGAGCTTACAAAGACTAAAAAACTTTTGTCCTATCTTTTCCCAGGGTCTACCACTTCAACATGCTTGCTCTTTGTATACCCTGGACTATTTTATCTTAAGATCAGTACAGAGGATTTTATGTCATGGCAAAAACTTGGGGTAATCTACTTTTTTCTTTTTTAAAAAAAAGCTTGTTCAGATTGTCATTGTTTTAAGCTGCATGTACAAATTCGTGAACTAATTTCTGATTGGTTGAATAACTTGAAAATATGCCATATGCTGCCCTGGAACTACATTAATGTCAATAGTGCTAATGGTATATAGCAGTAATGGCGAACCTTTTCAACACCAAGTGCCCAAACCGGAACGTGCGTGTATGTGTGCGCATGCCTGTTTTTTGGCCATTTTCAGGCCATTTTTCAGGCTGTTTTTGGCCCAAAAAACTGCCTGAAAATGGCCTGGGAAACAGCCCGGAAAATGGCCTGGTTTCGGGCCATTTTTGGCAGTTTTTCCTTGCCATTTTGAGGCCGTTTTCCGGAGCTCCGGTGCCCGCAAAGACCAGCCGGCGCACCGGAGACCAGAAAAGCAGTTGGCAACAGCACACGTGCCCACAGAGAGGGCTCTGCGTGCCACCTCTGGCACGCGTGCCACAGGTTAGCTATCGGGTATATAGCAAGGGTTGATGTACTGTAAGTCAGAATAATAATGTGCACTTCTACATCTAATGCTGTCTATTCTAATTTACAACAATTCATGGCCTGTAAATAAAATATTTTCTATTGCTCTTTCTGAAATCCTTTTCACCTAAGGACTGACATTTGGAGTATGCTTTCTGCTAAATGCGCTGAAATACTTATAAGAAACGTGCAAAGGGACATAATCTTCTTGTGTGAAAGATATCTGCATTTGTCTGGACTCTCTTCCTGCACATTAAGTAATCTGTAATTCATTCTCTTCCTTTCCCAACACAAATACAGTCAAATTTATATCTGAAAATGTCGCCATTCAGAAAATTCAGACCGTGAAGTTCAAAAATTATCTGCCATACTTTCTGCAATAAATAATTTCATCATTCCTCACCCAGACATTGTCATTGGAGACCCCTAGTAAATCTATTCATTTGGTTTGAAGTCAATACTATCAGGCACAAAAGTACACTGCCCTCCCCGCCCCAGTAGTGGAGTTTTCCTTATATGAAGCGCTTAGGGAGAAATGTATCAATATTTGGCTGCTGTTCTGTCTGGGTAACTATGAATTTTTGGCAGATGCTTTTCTGCATGTCTGGATTGCTTCAAATTTTGAAATGCTAATGAAACTTCAGCATGTTTCAGATTTGGAATGAGTCTTTTTTTTGGAGGAGGAGGCTTGCTTTGATTTGGACATCTCTTGCATTCGCATGAATCAGTCCACTGGTTTGGCATTTGGCCAGTTGTTTTGCACAGCTCTTATTGCTATAACCATAGTCAGTTGACAAGGGCAGTTCTGCTAAAATAATTTCCTAAGCCACAAATCTAGCTTGTTTATTGCAGGGTGTTGTCCTTTTCTCAGTGATACCCACATATCCATCTGAAAGCATATTGATATGATGTGTTTTAAATGCAACTCTACCAGTATCTAAAAAGTAAAATGATGCCATTGCAATAATTAGCTTTAATTAACAAAATATTAATTGTTCTCTGCTTTTAAGATTCTTCTCTTTGTCTCACTTTTATTCACAGGCATGTGCCCTGCTGGTTTTCGGCCTCCTTGTTGGTCTTCTCAGTTTATCAGTAATCGTATACAGTTGGGTCCACCATTGAAAGTATTCCTGCCTGCTAAAATCTAGAATTGTACATAACATGAATCATTTGCACCGTGTTTTAAATAAAATTATTCTGCCAAGTGCTGAAGAGAGTTGAGTGATGGCATTCTACAGAACTGTTTGTTACCTTGCATACTAACAACTACTTGAAATAACTGGAGGAATTAATTCAGAGCTCTAGAACACAGGTTTTCAAAGTTGGCAACTTTAAGACGCGTGGACTTCAACTTCCAGAATTCTCCAGCCAGCTATGCTGGCTGGAGAATTCTGGGAGTTTAAGTCCACGCGTCTTAAAGTTGCCAAGTTTGGGGACCCCTGCTCTAGAATGAAATGCTCTCATTATTTGATGACATTCTGCTCTACTGTATCTTACCATCTAGTCCTAAAAAAATCCTTATTATAGTCTAATCTTGATCATCGCCTGGATGAGGAATACAAAGCTGAAATTCAATCCAGACAGGCTGGAGGTAATGTTGGTAAGGAAAAAAAATTAAGGTGATTAAAGTGAAGCTGGTTTTGAATGGGGTTGTGCTTCTTTAGAGTGAGCAGATTTGCAATTTTGGAGTGGCATTTGACCGCTCTCTGTTACTGGATTTGCAGATGGCAATAGTGGAAAGGAACATGTTTGCCCTATGGCAGCCATTGTGCCAACTGCAATCCTTCCTGAGCCAGTTATCTATAATGAGAATGATCCGTGCCTTGGTTCTGTGGAGCTACCCATGAAAAATATCCAAAAATGGAAATTTGTAAAATGCAGCAGTCAGGCTGCTTATTGGAGCAAGGTTCAGGATCGTACGGTACCTGTACCGAACATTTCTCTTGGCTACCTTTGCCTGCAAGGTAGAATTTAAGATGTGTTACTAGAATTCAGAATCTGTCTAGCAGGCTGCAGCACTGAGATCTAGCTGCATGCACAGATGTTTCCAATTTAAAAAGAACTTCCTCTGGTTTAGTATCATAGAAGATCCATTGGAGGAGATTATTTCGGTTTATAGCCCTGGTGGAATTGTATTATAGGGCTGTTTGAGAGTAGTTCCCATTATATTGGAGTGCTCATATTCTCAGGAAGCAGCTACTGTAGAAACTAACTCTTTTATCCTTCATTAATCTACATGAATTGGAAATTAATTCTTTCTTGTCTCAATGTACTGTTGATCTGGCTGCTGTTGTCATTGCTTGACTTTCCAAAGCCCTGAATGAAAGGTATAGTGCTTAAGGCGCCAGACTAGAAATCAGTAGATCACGGGTTCTAACTCTGTCTTAGGCACAAAGCTGGGTGGGTGACCTTGGGCCAGGGATGGGTTCCTTCCGGGATCACCCGAACCGATAGCGACCCGCTCGTGATGTCACTGTCGGTGCCGTTCTGTGCGCGCCTCCATCTTTTTTTTTTTGATTTTGTGAGAATTTTTCCCCTTCTGCGGCTTGAAAAAGGGCCTGCCCGCCCACCCGCGGGTGAATTCTGACCTTTATTTCTTCGTCCGAAGCACAGCTGATGAGCTCCTCAGCTGTGTTTTGGACTAATTCCTGCTTCTGAGGATGTGCGGAAGCCAAATCGCACAAGGGAACGCATGTGTGTGTGAGCGGAGCATGCGCGTGTGCGCAAAATGTCACGATGCGAACTGGTGACGAAGGTAAGTGGAACCCACCCCTGCCTTGGGCCAGTCACTATGTCTTGGCATTATCAGTCTGATGTATTTCTTTGCCCTCCAAGCAGTAGCTAGTGTTGTTGTATGAGGAAGCACAGGGCATAATATCACATTACGTTGTTTATTTCAAGTCTTTGGTGTGATAATAGAACTAACCAGAGCTCTCTTAACTCAAGTCAGTTTGTACTGTTGCAACTGCCTGCCTTTCTGATAGATCCTGGTAGACAGGAATCACGACCATATGAGCTTGTTCTACTTTGTTATAAGTCACATGAACAGAATCTTGCAAGTCTGATAATACAAATCTCCTGACATGTTTTTAATAGCGCAAGAAGTTAGGGATGTAATGTTATGGGACCCTGGAATCCCTTCTTTGTTGGTGCTCCTACTTCTTTCCGAGCCCCACATGGCCCAATCCTGCTGTCCTTTAGGGAAACCATAAAGACCCGGTTCCTCCAGCAGGACGGGCCATGGGGCCAGTGGTATGCTATGACTACTTTAATTTTTTCTGTAGGTGCCCTGGTGGCGCAGTAGTTAGAATGCAGTACTGCATGCTAACTCTGTCCACAGTCTGGAGTTCGATCCTGACTGGATCAAAATTGACTTAGCTTTCCCTCCTTCCGAGCTCAGTAAAATAAGGGCCCATATTTGTTGGGGGCAATATTCTGATATTGTAAATCATGGAACGTTATATAAGTTTAGGTGTTACTGCTATTGTATTCCTGGACAGCTATTTATTACCTGGCTCTTTTTTTTACTGTTATATTGTCTTTTTAATTTGTCCTACATGCTGCCTTACGTAATTTGATGATTTGGCAACCTTAGAAATCCAATAAATGAGTAAAATAAAAATTGCAGCAGGGAGAAATAGTCTGTGTATTGTTGCTGTGCGTTAGTGAATAATCCTCTATTGGGGAACAAATGTGGAAAAGTTATGGCTAAAATCCAACAAGACAGGTGGTCTTTTCAGAGCATTTTGTTGAAACTGATTGAAATGTTGCTGCACCTGCTCCTGTCAGTTTTACAAAAACAGCTTGCAGAGCTCCTCCAACCTCCTTCCTTGCAGAAAACTTGGATTCGCAAAATGACGCCTGGCCCAGTCTAGGTTTAATTAAAGCTGCCGTTCAAGACAATTTACACTTCAGTAGAGAAGTAAGAAATAGTTACTGTGCCTGTCAACATGTTCTGACTTTGCAAACTGAACTCTAAGACATCCATCATTTTTATACTTTATCATGTTTAAAGATAAAAACCATGAATTAATAATATGATAAAGTTAAGTTCCTTTCAAGTACAAATGTGCATTAAGAAATCTCCATTGTAAGAAGCTTCTGTAATGTCTGCAAGAACCTAATTCAAACCATATGAATATAACTTGGTAAAGCCATTTCATGCAGCTGTATCTTCTTAAAAATCTAAATGTGATTGTGTTTGGAGAAGGGAATGTTACTAGTTAGTAACCACCATTGCTTTCTGAAAAAATTTTTTTTTTAACAAGGTGGAATTTAGACATTTTCTCCATGGTGTGTGGAGTCCCTATCATAACAGAGATTTCCATACAAGAACTCTTTATATAAATGCTGTCTGGAAGCAGAAAAATAGCCAGCTTGATCTGTTTTGACATCAGATGTTTAAGAAAAAGAATCATGTGTCATGTTATCCAAAGTGATGAACATCTGAAATATTCAGAGCATTTTTTGACCCTGATTGCTGAATTACTGTCATGTGGGGTCAGTGCTGCCATTTCCAAAATGGCTGTCTCTGAGGAAATGGCCACCCACAACTCACCTGGCAAAGTCTGGACCAAGAAACTCTTAACTCACCCACAACAACAGAACTCCTACACCTGACTCAAATGCCTGGGGAACAGCTAGTAGTTCAATCACCAGAAATGTTGGAAAATGAATTGTTAATACAGGTAGTCGTCGACTTAAACACAGTTCGTTTAGTGACCATTTGAAGTTACAACAGCACTGAAAAAAAAGACTTATGACAATTTTTCACACTTATGACGGTTGTAGCATCCCCACGGTCACGTGACTAAAATTCAGATGCTTGGCAACTGACTCATATTTTTGACGGTGGCAGCGTCCCAGTGTTCCCCTTTTGCGACCTTCTGACCAGCAAATTCAATGGGGAAACCAGATTCACTTAACAATTGTATTATTAATTTAACGACTGCAGTGATTCACTTAACAAATGTGTTAAGAAAAGTTGTAAAATGGGGAAAAACTCACTTAACAAAATTATCACTTAACAACATAAATTTTGGGCTCAGTTATAGCCTTCCTTTATATTAAAAATTCTTCATGGGAGTTAATGAAAAGAAATGCAAAAATTAAGAGTAGCAAAGCAGAAAGAACTGAACTGTAAAGTGATAAAAGGAAAACATCCTCTCTATGTAGAGTTTTAATCATTAAAAATTCAGATTTTTCAATATTTCTTGGAAGGCTGGATATGAAGCAGCTGAAGAACTTCACTTGGGATTAGGTTCTAGCACCTTGGTAGAAAATGATTTATTCTAGCTGGGATAAGTATGTACCAGTAGAAGAACCTGGAACAAGTGTTCAACACTTTCTTACCTGGAGTATTAGGTTAGGTCAGAAGTATTGCTATCACTTGTACAAGCCATTTGAATTTTTTTTAAAAAATCTATTTGCTTAAGGCAGGGGTCCCCAAACTTGGCAACTTTAAGACTTGTGGATTTTAACTCCCAGAATTCAACCAGCTATGCTGGCTGGAGAATTCTGGGAGTTGAAGTCCACAAGTCTTAAAGTTGCCAAGTGAATAGAATAGAATAGAATAGAATAGAATAGAATAGAATAGAATAGAATAGAATAGAATAGAATTCAATTCTTTATTGGCCAAGTGTGATTGGACCCACAAGGAATTTGTCTTTGGTGCATATGCTCTCAGTGTACATAAAAGAAAAGATACATTTGTCAAGAATCATGAGGTACAACACTTAATGATTTTCATAGGGTACAAATAAGCAATCAGGAAACAATCAATATTAATATAAATTGTAAGGATACAAGCAACAAGTTACAGTCATACAGTCATAAGTGAGAGGAGATGGGTGATAGGAACGATGAGAAGACTAAGTAATGCAGCCTTAGTGAATAGTTTAATTTAATTTAATTTAATTTAATTTAATAGATTTGTATGCCGCCCAACTCCCGAGGGACTCTGGGCAGCTTGACAGTGGTGAGGGAATTATTTGTTTAGCAGAGTGATGGCGTTCGGGGGGAAAACTGTTCTTGTGTCTAGTTGTCTTGGTGTGCAGTGCTCTATAGCATTGTTTTGAGGGTAGGAATTGAAATAATTTATGTCCAGGATGTGAGGGGTCTGTAAATAAATAAGACCTCTGGCTTAAGGTAATTATCTCAGATTGCATCTGAGCCACTCCGTGACAATGCCTTCCAAGTAGAGTGTTAGGAATCTTACAAACTGCAGAGGATGGTTTAATTTTTTAAAGCTCATTGTTCATGTGATGAATGAGGGAAATACTCTAATTTGCATTTCTGTTATATTTGTACCAGAACAGCCTGCAAGTTTAGTTTTGCCTTCAACATATCTTGGCAAATCTGATATTATTTATGGAATAAAATCAACAAAATAATGTTATTTATTTTCCAAATTTCCAATTATGCTAAAGGCTGAGGGGACCTTTTGTCTTTTTTTTGTAAATTTGATGCTCAAAGAAGTAAGTTTCTCAAAAAAATAATAGTTTAACGTAAAATTATGAAATTAAACCACAGGCTGGGTTATGACAAGAATTTGGAGTTAGGAGCTCCTCATTATTTCCAGATGGACGGATAGAGTTTAATTCTGGCTGAAAGCTTACAAAAGCAACATTGCCTTCTGAGCACTTCTGCCTATGTGCCTAAGCTTCTCACCAAGAGAAGAAACTTTTCCTGCCTCACGTCTGCTCCAGCATTGTTCAGTTCCAAACCAACTGACCCATTTCCCCATAGAGTTTATACTGTCTACCAGCATTCTATACTGACATTTTTCTTTCACAACTTGGAATGTTCATATACTAGTTATGGTCTAAAATACTAAAAAAAATATGCAAAAGAACTGCTAGATATATGGCAGCCTAGTTCAACTCAATATTTCAGTCCTTCGCTGCCTTTTGCTATTTAGTTCCACTTTGCTGCATACACACACTTGTGTTCCTACTATTTTTTTTTTATTTCCTTTCTGATCTGGTATTTGTGTTTTCTTTGTTCTATCCTCCCCTCCCAACTCTTTCATAATGTATGTTCATAGGATGTGAAGCCTGTTATTAAAAAGTTAATATATTGTTTGTATGGTAGGTTTGTCCCCTGAGTATTCTTTAACACAGGGGTGCCAACCCCTGGTCTGTGGACTGGCAGCGGGTCACAGCATGCCAGAAACCGGGCCGTGCAAACAAGCGAAGTCCCATCTGCGGGATGCAAGCAGCACATGAAACCACGACAACTCTGGTCCGCTGGAAAACTCTCTCCACAGAATCGGTCCCTGGTGCCCAAAAGGTTGGGGCCTGCTGCTTTAACACATTTTGTATGGTGTGAACTCAGTCTTTCTGTAACGTTACAGTAGCAAACGCAATAACAGACAATGATCTGTTATTGGGTTAGCTCCACATCAGCATACTGTTTACATTAGAACAAATCCATCTGCTGTTGAAAATACTCAACAATCCAATTTTCTTCTATATAATCATTTTGTTGGAGCCATGCATATTTACAGAGAGACTTATTGGTGAAATTAACACACCACACTGAAGCACAATTGTTAAACTGTCTTAAAACTGGCTGAGTTCCCACACACTGCAGTAAGTCAAACACAGTATGTGAATTCTGCAGTTGAAATCTTGAGTCTTTAATTTTCAAGGAGCTGCTTTAAACATGGCTAAGTCTGAATCCAATCGAGTGTATTTAAATAAAGCATTAAAATATATTCCATTGCAGTGGTGCTTGGTTTTCTTGTTACAATACTTTTGCCAATATAGAAGCCAGAGAGCATGAGCTGCATTCTTTATCTGGAATAAAATTGCTCGGTATATAAACACATGACAAGTGATCACCATTGCTCCTTCCTTTCCCAGGATCTCTTAATTCTCCAGATTCATGAGCTTAGTTATGCAGTTAATACCCAGCTGTCTGAATCTGTAGGATAAAAATCCTAAACAGATAACAGATGGGAAGAAGAACGCACCTTATGCAAAAGGCAAAGATAGCTGAAAATCAGTTATTGCTTTTTAAAACTTCATCCCCTGGGACATAAATCAGTATCATTCTCTAGGAGGAAAAAACAAACATGAGTTCTGTGCGCATTATGAGTTTAAAATATCCATTATCAAACAATCTTCAAATTTGGATGCTGAGAGCCTAGTTTGCATTATTATAGTATAATGATTCTTCAACTGCTAGGATAATAAAATAAGATTTGACAGTACAAAGAAGGTACACATATAGAAACCAGAGAAAATTCATGGATAGGGACAATTTTTAAATTATGTTATATTCATACAAAATTGGCTGGGTTGATTACAAAATACAAGTAGTCCTCAACTTACAACCATTGTGATCCATGAAGTTACAGCGGCACTGAAAAGAGTGACTTCTGACCATTTTTCATACAACCGTTGCAGGATACCCGTGGTCACGTGATCAAAATTGGGCACTTGGCAATGGGCATGCTGTTTATGATGGTTGCAGTATTCTTGTGATCACCTTTTCTGAACCTCTGACAAACAAAACCAAGGGGGAAGCCAAATTCACTTAACCATGTTACTAAACTGCAGTGATTCACTTAACAACTGTGGCAAGAAAGGTGGTAAAATGGAGCAAAACTTAACTGTCTTGCTTAACCATGGCTCTTATGTCCTGGAGACACTTACTTGAAGGGAGTTGTCTCCAGTTTGAGGTCTGGACAGACCATAAAAATCTGGCTGCATTGCAGATGCCGAGACGACTGTCCCCAAAACAAATTAGATGGGCTATGTATTTCAAGAGATTCAACTTTGTACTAAAATACATCCCAGGTGGTAGGAATTTTCTGGCGGATTCTCTGTCCAGAAAGCCCCAATTTGATAGCCAACATGAGGTGGTTGTGCAAACAGTAATGCCGGCTCCATCTCCGCAAGTATCCCAACAAACACAATGTCAAAAAAAATTAAGGAACCTATAACTTGTGAGATACAGCAAGCTCTCACCAATGATGAATGGTATAAAGAAAACCAGTCAATACTAACTCAGAGATGGACTTGCTTGGAAAGGGTCAAAAGTATATGTGCCCAAAGCCATTCGAATAGTCGTGATGTAAAGGTAGCTGGCCATTTTGGTTTCCTTAAGACCTTACATCTCACAAATAGGCAATTTTGGTGGCCACACATGAAAAAAGATGTAGAAGGATATATAAAAAGTTGTGTAGCATGTGCGACTACCAAACACAGACCTGGGAAGCCGTCAGGATTGTTGCAAGCAGTAGCGTTCCCCGTGAGATCAGATAGGGATGGATTTTATCGTAGAAATGCCCAACAGTCAAGGTAACACCGTCATATGGATGGAGGTGGATTTATTCTCCAAACAGGCACATTTTGTAGCATGTCCCGGGCTTCCCTCAGCAAAAAAGTTAGCTAAAATGTTTATTAATCATATTTACCATTTACATGGTATTCCACAGAGGATAATTTCAGGTTGTGGTGTACAATTCACAGCTAAATTTTGGAAAGAATTACTGCGAGTGGGGTCTTCTCAAGGACTCAGTACAGCATTTCATCCAGCTACAAATGGTGCAGTAGAAAGAACAAATGCTATGATCGAGAGGTATTCGAGGTTTTATGTTAACCACCAACAAACTAACTGGGCTGAACTATTACCATACACGGGAGTAGTGTATAATAATGCAGCTCATTCCAGTATGGCAGTGGTTCCCAACCTGTGGTACGTGTACCACTAGTGGTACGCGAGGGCCTTCCAGGTGGTACACGAACACTTTCGGGGTCATGAACGATTTTTAGTTAGTTATTTTTTACTTCACAAAAATGTTTACTGCCTAACACAAGATAATCTGGCAACGATTTGCAACTGTTGCCACACACCACCCACCTGGTCCCAGCGGCCTGAGAATCCAGTTGCTGGATGCGCGGGGCCAAAAAAGGAATGGTACAATTATGGAAATAAAGTGATATCTGATCGAATTTAGTTTCTCTGGAACCAGGTGGTACGCGGCGACTGTACGGGACCTCCAAGTGGTACTCGATCACAAAAAGGTTGGGAACCACTGCAGTACGGGATGCACACCATTTCAGGTAGTTACGGGACGAGACTTTGTGCCTATCCCAGAATGTCCACACAAAGAACCAAGTGATGAGGGTGTGCATGACTGGATAGAACAGATACAGAAAGTGTGGAAACAGGCAAGTGAAGTGTCACAACACTCAATGCAGAAATATAAGCTATACGCTGATAAAAAAACTGAATATGTCAACCCGATTTCTATGTCGGGCAGTTAGTGTATCTGTCCACGAAATATATAAAACTCAAGACACCATGTAAAAAATTGAGCCCAAAGTATCTTGGCCCATTTCCAATAGTATGGGTTATTAATCCCGTGACAGTGAAATTAAGATTATCCAAATTATTAGGAAAAATACATCCCATGTTCCACTGCAGTCTCTTACACCCTGTACATACATATCCTATGAGGGATAAACCTGGCCAACCACCCCCTCCTGTTATGGTAGATGGAGAACAGCATTACAAAATACAACGGCTGTTGGATACAAGGTGGCACCGAGGCCGGTTGCAATATCTTGTACTGGGAAAGGATATCCACTGGCAGATGCCACCTGGACACAGAAAGAAGACATCTGAGCTCCCTGCCTCATAACCCGTTTTCACCAACACTTTCCAAACAAACCGGGGGGGGGTCTGAGTATGTAAGATAGACACCTCATTGTCGTTTCCATCTTGCAGGTGGTGTCTCTGTGGTAGAGGGCCGCATGTCAGCTCCAATGAGCCATCCGGCTCGGAGCTGGCATTCAGACGGGAGCAGGACATTGTGAAGCCGACATGCAGACCTGGGCGCTGATGGATGACGTCAGCCAAGGCAGCAGCCGTTAATCATCTGGGAGTCGGAGACAGACTCTGATTGCTAGCACAGACGAGAGAGTGATTACGCTGGGCATTGACAGCAGCCATTTATCAGCTGGGAGTCGGAGACAGAGTGATTACGCTGGGTGTTGGCTACAGAGACAAACTGCTACTTTGGATTGGAGGGTGGCTGAGCATGTGGGAGTTGCGCTTGGAGAATAAAGGTGGTGGGAGGAACACAATACACAGATTTGACACAAGCTTCACTTTGAGTGTTTATCAGTTCGTGCCGGAGAAGCCTATTAAAACCTGGATACAAATCAGCATTGGTTGTATGGTTATTTCTACAGAAGCTTATTCCAGAACCTGACAGTCAACACAAGTCACTTTAAACACAACCTGCATTTGGTAATGAATTTCAATTGGAGGGACACCATCAATCAAAAGACAATCACCATTTTTAAAAAAACGCCGATGAGTACTCACAGTAGACCTATATTACAAACAATAGCGATGCAACTTTTTCTCAACAATGTCACACCAATTGCAATGAAAGGACAACACTAAAGAATATATCAGAACTTCTAGTGCATCAGTACTGCCATCTGTTGTCAATTTATTACATTGGATGAATTACTTTCCATTCAACCCTTGTATACAAAGCAAGTCATTTTCACACCACGATACTGGCTGCTAAAGTATACAAATAAGTTGCCCTTTCCTCCTTATGTATTGCAGCCAGTTGGTGATGTATGAGTCTAATCTTACACTCCCAGGCCATTTCCATTAGGGAACTCTCATCCCTTATGCTGAGTCAAGCCTTGGATGCACCCTCAAAACACCACTGAATGGTATCATATTTGCTTTCCTCCTCTTTCTAAAACTCTCAGTCCTGTGAAGCAACCACCCAATTTTCAGACTATGGGAACTTTTCACCATTAATTTGATTTGCTGTAATTTTCTAATCTGTTTCCCAGATAGGCAGACCCACAAAGCCAAGTTGATTAGCCTCTGGGCAGGTAGCTCCCTGTTCAGTTTATTATAAATTGTGTGCCTCCGATTACATCATGCCAGAAAACTGAAATAGTCAGATGGTAAAGGAATCAGGAGCAGTTTTTTCGAGGCTCAGCAAAGCAAACTTCCCCAGATGAGACATTGCAACATTTCCAGGACTGATAGGAAAAAAAGTGACATCATGTTCAAGTGAGCTTTAAAGGCAAACCAGGTGCTGAGGGATACTGGGAGGGATTACGAGCTGCCAATAGGCGGAAAGCTGGATTTAATGTTTTCTGTATTTGCAGGGAATTGCAATCATATCTATGATGAAATCAAGTTCTGGTGGATATTATTACCTCCCCTGAAATTATATGAATTCACTACCCAAACATTATACATACATGTGTATGTGGATGGATGCACGCCCATTCATATGTATGCACTGACTAAGGCACTTACGTTCTATGCGTGTGTAAAGATAATATATCAGGGTAAAGCAAGAGAAAGGGCTATATCATTCATTCAACAAATGTCTGCTTCATTTTAATGGTGTTCTTTGATGATGTTTAAATCATTCCTGCAAACAAAAATAAAAGCGTGACAAGTAGCTGTCTTGTCCTTTGGTGGCAGTTTTCTACTTAGAGGGAGATTTTAAAAATGGAGCTAAAAATATGATTCTCCCATTACAATCTGAAGGATCTATTTCATACACGATTTCAGTCACCAGATAGGCAGAATAGGTCATTTGAAGCAGAAATTCTCTCTCTCTGTGATATCCTTGTGTAAGACAGCTCTGGGAGCATTTAACAGTGGAAGTCCTTCACCTGAGCCAGAAGAGCATCTGTCAGTCAGGTAGAAAAAGTTGGGTCAGACATCCAAAGGAATTTAGCCTTGCCCAAGTCAGCTTCCTGTATTTGTGGCAGGGGAGGTCATAAACCAACCTAGCCAATTCTCAATCATTCAGTATAAGGGAGTAGAAATAAAATATAAGCCAAACAAATAAATATGATAAGTCATGGCCAACAGCCCTTTCGAAGTTCCAGGATTTATTTTCACTGGATAAATATTCCAGAAGTTTGAAAGACAATTGCCTTTCTTTTCTAAATCAGGTCAGTATCAGTCGTAGGGTGCAGCAAAATATATCTGCAGAAAGCAACATCAATCTATTGGCGCGATAGTAGTGATGAAAAAGGAAGTATGAAGCCATACTATCAGGGACAACAGAAGATAAACTGTGTGAAAGGACCATTTCTTTTGGCTCCTCCTCACTCTGAATATTGTTCTATTCAACTGATATAGACAAGAATCACAGAAAATTTTAGAACTGGTGCCTGTGCATGATTTGTTTCATCCCTTCTTTCTGTATTTCCTTTTGTTGGGGGAGGCCAACAAAGTAGTACAGCTCTAGTACAGCTCTAATAGATTCGGGTTGTACCCGTTGCCTGATGAGGGAGGGTATAGCTAAGGAATTAGGAGTGAGGACAAGAGAACTGAAAAAACCAATTCAGTTCAAACAAATGGATGGATCCTTGTTGGGGTGGCGTCCGGCGACGCATGTCACCGGAAGTGTAACCGTAGAGATCGGTGAACATAAAGAAAATATACATTTTGTAGTGGTCCCTAACATAACCGAGGAAATTGTGTTTGGGTTAGCCTGGCTGGATAAGTGGGGGCCCATGATATGGTGGACTGGGCGATGACAAAATATTCAGCTAGGCCTAGGTCCCATTCCTCCTCCCCATGAGGAGTCATCACGTAATTTGATGAAGGGGGAGGTAGATCTGGGCTACCCGGCAGTATACAATGATTTAAAGGAGGTCTTTAGTGAGAAAGGAACAGACATCCTGCCTCCTCATCGGAAGACTGATTGAGGGATAGAAATCCTTCCCGGGGCCCCTATACCGAAAGCCAGAATGTATGCAATGACTCCACAGGAATTGGTAGAAATGCAAGCATACATAGACAAAAAAGAAAAAAGAAATGTCAAGGAAAGCAAAACATTTTCAGACCCACATGTTCCCTAGCAGCCAACCTCCCGATAAGCAGGAAACGGCATCAGATAAACAATCAAGGAACCATCAAGGAACAAACCACACCCAATCAAGACTGGCAGGGCAAGCTATTAGATATAAACAACCAGTAAACTCCATTCCCCCAAGCACTGTTGAGACGACTTATCTAGCTTGCTAACAACACAACTGCAGAAAAACAACCAAGGTCAGATAGCACCAAGAACTCGCCAAACTAAATCTGCAACCCAAATCATTGTCATTGATTTCTTGAAAGCCAGGGTAGGAATCTGAGCCAGAGAGAGGTCTACCTAACTAGATATAGCAGCACCAAGCTGGCCCCTGGCCAATTTCAAAAGCCAGTATCATTGGCCTGGCTTTTGAAATTGTGTGGATAGGTAATCACTGAAAATCTCAAGACTGTGAATTAGACCGAGAAGTCTAAAACTATCCTGAAAAAAAAAGGCAAAGTACTTCAATACTGTCACCATGAAAATCGCATGGGCATACTATATAGTGAGCTTACTAGGAGTGGAATGGGCTCCAAAGGTGGTGCAAATGTTTATCTCACCCACATGTTGGGCAAAGAATATATGTCAATGAACTTTATGGCTGATAAAGCAAGGTTTGAAACTTGGGTTCTTTTGTGATAGGAGAAAGGGGACCCTTTGAACAGAGTTCAGGATAGTCAAGAAATAAGAGCTTTCTGAAAGCTGCTGCACAGTCTAACCTAGATGGAGTTCAGGGGTTAGAGGCAATCTCATTTGGTAGTATCCACACTGAATCATAAATTGGCCAATTGCATTTTAGTCTAATGCAGTGGTGTCAAACTGGCAGCCTGAGGGCTGGATGCGTCACGCCAGGGGTGAAATTCAAAAATTTTCCCTACCGGTTCTGTGGGCGTGGCTTGGTGGGCATGGCAGGGGAAGGATACTGCAAAATCTCCATTCCCACCCCACTCCTGGGGGAAGGATACTGCAAAATCTCCATTCCCACCCCACTCCTGGGGGAAGGATACTGCAAAATCTCCATTCCCACCCCACTCCAGGGGAAGGATACTGCAAAATCTCCATTCCCTCCCCACTCCAGGGGAAGGATACTGCAAAATCTCCATTCCCACCCCACTCCTGGGGGAAGGATACTGCAAAATCTCCATTCCCTCCCCACTCCTGGGGGAAGGATACTGCAAAATCTCCATTCCCACCCCACTCCTGGGGGAAGGATACTGTAAAATCTCCATTCCCACCCCACTCCAGGGGAAGGATATTGCAAAATCTCCATTCCCACCCCACTCTGAAGCCAGCCAGAGGTGGTATTTACCGGTTCTCCGAACTACTCAAAATTTCTGCTACTGGTTCTCCAGAACCTGTCAGAACCTGCTGAATTTCACCTCTGCGTCATGCGCAGGCCACGCCCATCCCAGTTCTGTGAAGGGAAAAAACATCATGATACGTCATGTGATGGCAACATGATGCAGTGAGTTTGACACCCGTGGTCTAATGTGACTGTGGCCCTCGCTCATATGTTTAATTTATGATTCACTGTATTCTGCAAATGGTAAATTGGACTAATTAAGAAAGCCATTAAGTGTGGGTAAGAATGCAATGTAAATATAGTATTGGATACTTTTGGAAAGGAAAAGGAAATTATAGCTAATGTCTTTTCTTTTGGAAATATGCTGTCATAAGTTTGCTCTGGTGGCTTTTCCTGGTCAGGGCAAGAGTAACTTTTGTTACAGATGATGCCGGTGCCTGTTTCAAACAACTTAGTTCTTTTCTTTGTGCTTATCTTCGAAAATTAAGATGAAATTGAGAAATGTCAGGGAAATAATGGCAAACTCTGGAATCCCTTTTTACTAGCCAGTATTTGCAAAGACGAGAAAAGTTCTAAAGAATACTTATGCTAGGATATAGTCTCTATGCACAATAAACTGGGCTCAGGCCCGGCATCTCAGTGGTAGGTTTGTGGATGGTGCCAAACTATTTTTAAATGGTGGCTTTTGAATGAACGACATTGGCTGAGGTCACACATTCCGCTAAACCATGAAGAATGACTTACAAACCTAAAGACTCAACCTAAGTCTAAACTCAATAATCTGCTGAGTTAAAACCAAGTCAGTTAATATATAGCCTAATGAAGTGCATGAACCCAGCTAGCACAGGTCAGAAATATAATATTTTCCACAATTAGGATTAGGATGGTACTTTGGGCAGCTTCCTACAATGCTTCGATGCAGAACCCTACCTGAGAAAACAGAGCTCTGTTTTTGAATGTAAATGTTCATTAGCTATAGCAGTCCAGATTTTTTTTTATTACAGCAGGATATTTCGGCTTGGCAGGCAGTGAAGGTCAATATCTTCACACATCCACCAGGGAAGGGCATATAAATGAAACCAGAGCAGGTGCAACATCTTTGCTGGCGTGTTTAGACCACCTTCTCTTTCCCTCCTATTGTTGGCAAAAACGATACAACTCCAATTTCTGCAAGCTGCCAGTCTCCAGATGTGCCAGCCTATTCTGATCCGTAGCTAACACAATCATGATAGGGATGACAGGAGTTGTAGTCCAGCAGGTTTGGAGTGAGCTGACCTGAGAAAACTATTACTAGGCACTGCTTGAAGCCAATACTGGAAGAACAATGCCTCAGTAAATAAGGACTGTTTGCCTTAGTGATCATTGACAACATTCCTTTACTGATTAGATATATTGTGGTCAACAAATGCTATGCAAATATAGCCTGAGTTGGCACTGGAGTTATTAGCCTGCTGCTCACAATCATTGAAAGAGCTACAAGTGTAAACGGAGTAATTATTTGGCAATTTACTGCTTGGGATTGATGGTGGTGGCAGATCCTTGGATACTGAAAAGGCGTAGTAGGCCTTGCATAGAACAAGAATAGTATCTGCTGTTGGGATAGAGTTACAAGGGCAAGCGTTCCCCTTGCACAATTCAGTCACCTGCTGGGATTAAGGAAGAAAATGTCCTCTTCTGTCCTGTGGGCTGTTACTGCTCAACAGAGGGACATTCTGAAAGTCTTGGATTTCCCCTGTGACATGCTTGGAATGCCTGGAGGACAGACAGGTGATTTTTTTTAAAATGGGGCTCCTCTGGTGCTCTTCCCATGGTCTTTTGCTGGCTGTCCTCTACTCCCAAGATTTCAAATCTGGACTCCAAGTGTATATTACCTCTTTACAACTTAACATTCAGACTTCTATTTCCCATTGGATAAGTATTGGATTGGAGATTGACTCGAAGTCTGGGTTTACTACCAGTCAACAGAATTGTATATTGAGCTCTTTTTTCCTCCGAACTTCTGATATTACCCACATCTAGGAGAACTAGAACCTATCACCAAACTCCATCCATTTATGGCTATTTCAAACTATTACTGTATTTTCAATAGAACTCCATAAGTGTAGCTCAGAGTAAGGAACCGCTAGTCCTCCAGATACTTTAAAAATTGAACTTGGTATGCCTTCAACTATAAGAGATCTTGTTGAATGATGACCTTCAGCAGCCCATCATGGCCAACAGTGAGGGCAGTTGGAGTTAAGGACTCACCAACATTCAACTTTAGAGAGCTCCAAGTCCCCACCCATTGAATATATGATGGTTTACAGTTCAATATAGGCAAAACAACAAGTTCTCTTCCTGTCTGCTATTAGAGGGAAAACAACAGAGGGGAAGCATGTTTTAGTCATGACAACTAAGATTGCCTTTATGTTCAGAATCTGTGCTAGTAAATATTTTACCTCATGATATTCTGGGGACAAATTATATTTGGCTACCATGGAAGGCAGACGAGATGCGCTACTGTGTTAGTCTAGTCCTGCATATCTGCCTCCTACTCGGAGTTAATTTTTAAAATTTGGGCTCCAGCCTAACAAATTCAGGAAATGTCACTTCCTTTGTAGCTCAAAGGCTGAAGCTCACAACACCATCTAGTACAGCAGCCCCACCTCACATTTGTGTCCATGTATTCAGACTGTACCTGGTTTTATGAAAAAATGTATGAATCCCTTCAGGCAATGGAATCACAGTTGATCCCAGCCTCAATTTCAGGAGAAATGTGCAGATGGAACCAAATCCTATTGTCACCTCTTCATGGGGACCCAGCTAGATATGCAAATCTAGAACCCTCCTCCTCCTTCCTTTTTGGCAAAGGAGGCTGCCTACTGATTCAGTTAGGATTAATTGAAAGTAGAATGTGGGGAATGCTTCTGGGCTTGCCAGCTGGGCAAACTATGACCCTAATAGGTTTCATCCGCCTTTGCATTCCAGAAAGCATTTTTCTTCCTTGTAGGATTAGCAGGCTGCTTCTGCAATGTCTGCAGCACCTGCTGAATGTTGCATTAACAGCTGATTGCACGGCCACAACTGTCAGTGCCTTCCATTGAGCATCTCCGGTCAACTGCTTGCATCCTGTCCCATCCTGAGTTTTCTGATTGCAAAGCCTTTTTTGCAAGGCTGATTGGAGAAGTCAGGCCATGACTGCTGGATTTATCTCAGATGGATACGAGATGGCCCTTTGGTGACTGACTATGGAATTCAGTAGGTTTTCCCCTTCCTTCTGCAGCTGTTAGCTAACAGTAGGTTTCCCCCTTCCTTCTGCAGCTGTTAGCTAAGGAACAGCAGGAATCTTCTTGTTTCCAAGGTAGCCTTCATTCTTCACATTAGAACGATCGGCTCCCCCTGGTTTGCTTTGGATTTCCACCTACCCTATCAACAGCTCCTTCTCCCCATGGATCATGGATACATAAGTAATAGAGTTACTCAGCTAGAAACACAGGGTAGCCAGGTGTCTCTTTCAATCAAGGACCATCTATTTCTCTAGAAATAATCAAAACACAACCTCCAGGATAACTCATTTTTGGTTTCAAGACATTCTCTCAAACAGTAGGATCTAATGGGGTATGATCTAATCTCACCATATGGCCAACAAGGCTGCAGAACTTGTCACACATGCACTCCCGATAAAAATGAGATGAACAGAAGATGTGCATTTCTAATTTATATCCAATAATTCTGCTTTCCAGCATCAAATACCATATGCCTACAGACCGATTTTGTCTTTTTTAGATTCCTTTGATTAAAGAAAAAGGGCAGTTGTCAGAGTACCAGTTGCAAGCCTGTTTTCCCCACAATGCTTCAGGACCTCTCTTGGGTCCCTGGGACATACATGAAAATAAAATGGTGGATGGCATCATTCTATAGTACTTTGTCAGAACTATCATCTGCCCTCCCCCAACAATTATCAAGTTTAGAGGTCTCCTGGAAGGCTAGAGTAGAGGGGGAGGAGCAATCTTACTTATTGCTTAACTGTTTTTTACTTGGGGAGCACCTGCACCATGACAGCCTTCATTTTCACCTTCTCAAATGTAGCTACCAACCCCTAAATTAGGAGAATCTGCTTTGAATAAATGTGGATATCAACACGTACAGGAACACTGACCATAATGCATGGCCTCAGAATGTTTCCATCTTTATGATGTTGTTCAGATAATGGTAGGAAATGTAAATTGTTGAATCTTTGTTAACATTTTGCCTTTTTCATGGAACAGTTGGGGTACTGATTCTTTTCTCTTTTCTTTAAAACACATTGAAATGAGCCCTTTGATAACAGCTTATTCTGACACCAATTCTATATCTGAAGGCTACCTGGTTTTAATGATCCTTGGTGACTTGCTGTATGCACCCTCCTTTGTTTTCACTAAGCTTGGTTACAATTTAATTTAATTTAATTTAATTTAATTAAAAGTTCTTATAGGCCGCCCAATCCTGTAGGACTCAGGGCGGCGTACAGTAGGAATAAGAACAATATAATAAAAAACATGATAATATAAAACATAACATCATTTTAAAAAAAACATTCATTCAGGGGGAATCCTATCTTCTACTTCTTCACCCCGCCTGCCGGAAGAGCCATGTTTTTACGGCTTTGCAGAAGGCCAGTAGAGTGGGGATAGTCCGGATCTCTGGTGGGAGTTGGTTCCAGAGAGATGGGGCTCCCACAGAGAAGGCTCTCCCCCGTGGGCCCGCCAACCGACATTGTTTGGCTGATGGGACCTGGAGGTGGCCCACTCTGTGGGACCTAACTGGTCATAGGGAGGTATGTGGTAGGATGCGGTCCCGGAGGTAACCTGGCCCTGAGCCATGTAGGGCTTTAAAGGTCAAAACCAACACCTTAAATTGCGACCGGAGACTAATAGGCAGCCAATGCAACTGGCGGAGGATAGGTGTTACGTGGGTGTATCTCGGCACACCCACCACAGCTCGCGCAGCTGCATTCTGTACCAATTGCAGTCTCCGGATGCTCTTTGAGGGTAGCCCCATGTAGAGCGCAATCACATTGACTTCTTCTATTTTTCCTCTCTGGAATTCTTTGCAATTATACTTTTCATATTTTTTAGAAACGAATTTAACCCTCACCGTTTTTGTGAGGTTGGAAATATGAATGTTGTGGTGGAGCATCTATAACAGGGGTGGCCAAACTATGGTTCTTTGAGGATCTGTGGACTTCAACTCCCAGAATTCCTGAGCCAGCCATGCAAGAATGGCTAGCTCAGGAATTCTGGAAGTTGAAGTCCACAAGTCCTCAAAGAACCATAGTTTGGCCACCCCTGCTCTATAACAACAGGGAAATTCTGTTGGATTTCCCTGTTGTTCATCCTCAGGTCAAAGAACAAGTTCTCAATAGAGAAGTAAGCTTTGAGTCCCTATACAGGTTGTAGGAAGAAGGTTGCTTTGCCTTTCTCTTCTCCACTGATTGTCTCCACAAATACTCTCCTTACTTACTTCTTACTCCTTACTACCAAATTTGTGAACGGACTTACTTCTGTTCACAAATTTGGCAAAAGAAAGGAAGTCTGAAACACTTGGCCAGTTGAGACTTTGGAGCTTCTGGATGTACAAAATCTGTCTACCAGAGCTTATGACTATGGAGTAAGGGAAGAGTAAGTGTTGATCTGCTGTAAAGGCGGATCAATAGGGATCATCCTTAAATTGAGGAAGGCTGCCATAAACCAGAGCAGATAGTGCATTTCTTTTCATTGTTGAAGACAGTCAAGATGGATTGGTTAGAACAGCAGGTCAGTCTTCCTGATGGCAGTGGACCTGCTAAAAGCAAAGAGAGATTCTTTAGAGTTCTACAGGCCTTTTATGTCTATGTTTATATGTGTGGGTATACACACACACACATACACACACAGCCATGATGACCAATCATTTCTGCAATGATTGATTTCCACAGCTGAAAAACAGGATTACACCCCGTTTTGCCACAGGAGACCCGCATGATGGATGAGTTCTTTCAAGGATTACTCTACAGATAGAGTTGTCAACAGCATGAGTTGTTTTTATTCCCCCATTTCCTCACATCTGTAGAGATAACACAAAGCAGGGCCAATTAATTGTGGTTTCCTGGTGGCATCTGGTTATGATGCCTCCCTCCTTGTGAGTTCTTCCATGGGCTGTAAAGTTAGCACCAGGTCTGGTTTCCTCCCTGCTGTGCCTCTTTGCTTTCTATTCTCCATTTGTTTCTGCTCAAAGTTCCTGGAGGGGGGAGGCAGAATTTGGTATCATCTGCACATTCAAGTCTTCCGTGCAGTGCCTGGAGAAAATCCAGCTAAACAGGTTTGGATCTGGCCAGTAGTCAGACATGGAAGACTGCCCGAGGGCTAAATAACGTATTACACACCATCCCGTGTAACTTTTTCCAGATGTTTCCTTTTTGGAAAAGAAAAACCTCAACAAACCAAAAATAAACTATAAACCAGGCAGGGCAGACAACAATCAAGATCTGAGTCCTTGGATGGGAAGGATTGCTCAGTTTAACTTTTTCAATGCTTACCCTCTTTCTCGTCCTAATTTTGTTTCTCCCCCCCCAAATGTGTATCTTTCCTCCACACTTAAATTCATTAATTTATTCACATTATCCAGCCTGTCTTATGGAAATGCAAAATGAGTATCTTATGATCTCAAAAAAATGGAAACTTAGCAAGATCTATAAGCTTTATTAATGGTTACAAAAATTACAATAAATTATTAAGCATGATGGGTCTAATAATATTGCAACATTTAGACTATGTGGGCAGTACATGCTAAGTTGTAAAGTAGGGGTCTCCAAACTCGGTCACTTTAAGACTTGTGGACTTCGACTCCCAGAATTCCCCAGCCAAGCTTTGCTGGCTGGGGAATTCTGGGAGTTGAAGTCCACAAGTCTTAAAGTGACCAAGTTTGGAGACCCCTGTTGTAAAGCTTCATTAATGTTTGTGCCTATCTCCATTTTATTCCCATTGCCTGCTGCATTGTTTTTAAAAAGGCTTGAGGCTTGCTGTGATATGCAAACCTGAAATTGCAGGGTTGAATGCAATGGAGTGGTATTGGGGAGGAGGCAAGCTCAGTGATGCATGCTTGTGTTAGCCTATTGCTTTGATTTTATGTGAATAAAACCTTAATTATTTCCAAAGCGATTGCTGTTTCAGTCTGTTGCAACCAACAAAGACCAACATTTATTAAAAGCATAAGATGTAGTGGACTGCAATCCTCTTAATCAGATGCAACTATTATTTTGGATGTCCCAAAGGTATGTTTTCAATTATTTTCAATTATTATTTTGGATGCTCAGTGATTCTATATCAAAGGATACTCAAATGACCTGACTCTAAGACCAAGAACTAGATAAAGGAGATTGCTGTTCTGATTCTCCCTTCCATGTTTTAGTAAATTTAAAGATGCCTGAATCAAGCCAATTAAGTTCAGGAGTTATGACAGTGAAAGTGTTATTCTGGAAATCATATGTGAACTGCTAGTACAACACTGAAATAAACCTATTTATTACTTAGCTACGTGTACCAAGGTAAAAAGGGCTGAACTAAAGCTAGGAGTACTACAATTTTACATTGTTAAAAAAAAGTAATGCTTCAGTCATGCAGCTGTGGTCACATCTTGACTTTTAACTTCTTCCTTTCCATTCTTCCCAACATCCTTGGCAAGGACCAGCTTTGGCCACTGAATGATCTATCAGGCTATATTCCAAAATATTGTAAGTAAGGTCAGCACAAAAAAAAACTCCAGAACTGCCTTCACTTAATTAACATTTAAATTTGATTAAAGGTTGCTTGATTTAAGATAATTACACTTAAGTCACTTAATTCTTTTCTTCTTCTGTCATATTAAAGTTTACAATTTGCCAATAGTTTTGAAGCTGTCTAGGGCTGCACCCAGAGCTTTTGAGAATTTCAATTTGTGTGCTTCCAAGTGATATTGTTTTTAATACATGCATGGTTGGGTGAAGGAAACAGCAGTGAGTGGGAAATGGGAAGTCTTTTTCTGAAGCTCTGGACTAGGCTAATTATTATTATAAAAATCTTCTGCAACAAGTCAATACAGTACATTTCTGCTTTTGAAGGTGTTTTTAATGAATGTGAGTTGTAACCGCTCGCTTAGTAGTGCATCCATTAGTCCCAGATGTCAGTAAAAATATCAGAAGGGGTAAAGTTGAAAAGAAGAGCTTACTTATCCAAGAAGAATCTTGTCCATGCACAGCAATGCCTTGAGCAAGGGCTTTCCATTGGACCCATGTTTAAATGATTCTATCCTTGTATTCTCATGTATCCAAGTCAGGGGTGGGTTCCTCCCGGTTCGGACCGGATCGCCCGAACCGGTAGCGACCCGCTGGTTATGTCACTGTTGGTGCCGGTCCGTGCGTGCCACCATCTTTTTTTCAGGGTTTTTTGCAAATTTTTCCCCTTCCGCTGTTTGAAAAAGGTCCCTCCCGCCCGCCCGCGGGTTAATACTGACCTTTATTTCTTCGCCCGAAGCACAGCTGATCAGCTCCTCAGCTGTGTTTCGGGCTGATTCCTGCTTCTAAGCATGCGCGGAAGCCAAATTGCACGAGGGGACGCGCGCAAAATGTTACAATGCGAACTGGTGGCGAAGGTAAGTGGAACCCACCCCTGATCCAGGTTCTTTGATTTTTCTCCTTCATACAGTTTGGCCCAATGGCTTGTAGATGAAGCCAGCATCTAACACCTTGCTGAGTGTTCTGAATGTTCATTGTGGCCACAAATCAAATCCTGAAATGGAGCAAAACAAGGGATGGCACTAGGAAACACTCCCCTCCCAGTTAGAATGGAGGTCAAGGTTAGAGATCTATGTGTACATGTGGGAGCCGAGAGAAGTCCATTAGAACAGCTTTCTGCAGTAGGGTGTCTTTCAGCTGTACTCAGGCTCAGCTCTCACACTTCAGCCTGTAGGGAAGAAATGGAAGGTGAATTTGGAACTGCTGAAGCCCAACATCAACAGAAGATAGATGGCTGAAGAAGATCACATTTAGTGTTATAGCCTAAAGATTATATCAAACATGAAGGGTAAAGGGAGTCCTCCTGAATCATACCTGTTCCAGCCTCTTCTCTGGTTTCCCCCATTGGCCAGAGCACAGCACGATAAGAAAGCACCATTTTTACTATTTTTTTTACTGCTATTGAGGATGATCCAAATATTCAATCTGATTCAATTAGATTCCCTAATCCAATTTGAGATATTGAGTTCCCTCAGCATTGAGCCAAATGTCCACATTTTGATTTTGCAAGATTTAGTAACTCTGGCTGGATTTGTTTGGTAAAAGCATCCTGGTTCGAATAGGCTCAGCACTACATACATTTATTTGGGAGGGTGCAAAGAGGTGTGAGAACAGCGAAGATCTTGTTACTGGTATTAGAGGCATATTCTGTCACTCAGAGTTGTGGGACAAGTGGAGTTGTAGGAGCACCCATGATCCCTTGCTATCCTTGGATATTAAGTACAATAAATTAATGTTAGGATTGGAGTTTATCGACCATTGATCAAAGAGACATGAAGAGGTTTCCGGCAGCGGCACTTTCATAAATCCCAGGGTGAGTGAAAGATAATGGATCAAATGGCAAATCAATATCAAAGATGACATTTTATCCAATGCCTGCTTCAGAGTGCATTACACCAAGGCTTTTGCTTCCATTATTACAATGATATATTACTGGATGGGGAAGACAAGCACCAGAAGAGGAAACCAATTTGCCACTGCTTCTATTCATAGTTTTGTTTCTGCCAGGAATGACTCTTAACAATACGTTTAAGCATTCCCCTCAACCAATAGTCCTTCTGTTTGTCATTATACAGTGGGGAAACTGTAGCTTTCCAGCTCTTGCAACTGCAATTCCTAGCAGGGCCCCAGGGAAGTCTTCTGTATATCAGAACATGAAGTAAATAAGTGATTTTTTTTTCTGAGTATAAAGTAGCCAACTGGAAAAATATTTTTTACACATCCTAATTGTGTGTCAGTGCACAGCTTGGACCTCCTGGTTGGTGAGATGTGAGCAACAGTATGTTGGCTTGCGAAGTGCTCTCTAAACAGAGAGTTTGATTTGCACAGAATAGCATGAACACACTTGGAATAAAACAGGGTTTTATTTGAACTTGTGGCATGCTGGCTAAGTTAAAGTGACCAGATTTTTTTATTTTTAAGCGGGACGGGGGGCGGGCCCGCCTGGGCGCCGCCATTTGAGTTTTGCCCTCTGCGTATGCTTGAGTTTTGCCCTCTGCGCAAAACAATGCAAATGTCGGCGTCCAGGTGGTGGTGGGGGGAGGCGGGAGGCCTTTCCTCGCCTCCCGCCTCCCCTTCGGGAGCCGGCAGTGGCTTGCTTGGGCTGGCAAGCGACGAGCGGGAGGCGGGAGGCAGGGAAAGGAGGCAGCCGGCAGCTTACCTGCGAGGCGGCGCTCCCGTAGCAGCCCATGGCGGGGTCGCGAGCTCCAGGCATCCAAGCGCCCCGGTCTCCCGGTCGCCCGCCCGGCCCCAGGGCAACGACGGCAGCGGCGATGGCTCCTCGTCCCTCACCCCTCCACCCGCATCCCAACAGCAGCGGCACCTCCGAGGGCGGGGCTAGGGATGGGGCGGGGGAAGGAGAGGAGGAGCAGCCCCCCTTCCCCCTCTCCCCAGCAGGCAGCCGGCTGGCTGAAATTCCGCTTTGCCCGACTTGCTTCCGGTTTGTATTTTGGTGTAGTACCTCTCTTTTGTGCTTCCCCTTCTAAGGTTACCAGACGTCCCGCTGTTTCGGCATTCTTTCCCAAAAAGCGTGACTTTTTGGAAAGAATGCGGGACACGGGACACACGCTTGAAAAGCGTGTCTGTCCCGCCAAAAGCGGGACGTCTGGTCACCTTAGGCTAAGTAGGTCAAATCTGAGTGGGTATTGCTCTTACTGTTAGCAGAGAATGTTGCATGTAGACACAGGTACAACTAAACCTGGTTACTTAGTCTACGCATTGACATTACTATCTGAAAATGTTATGTGACAACCTTCATTTGGCCAAAAATATGACTGATGGGCCCATCTCATGATAACTATGACACATAAATGATTGCAACTTGGAATGTAAGAGGATTAAATGCTAAAAAGCATGAATGGATTGAAAAAATTATGAAATGAAATGAAGAAATTAAAGAAAGCTGCCCAGAGTTATTGTTTGGTAAGGTGGGTGGCCAATGAATTTAATAAATAAATAAAATAATATTTTATGTCCTTGTGAAAGTAAGAGAATACGGAAGGATGCAATGTGTATGAATGAAGATGACCTGAGTAGAGTAGGATAGATAAATACTTGAAGAGGAAGTGAACATTTGATTAGGATTGAAAGGATAAAGTATATATCGAAGTATTGGTTGGTATCATTTAGGTCAATGATGGCGAACCTATGGCACGCGTGCCACAGGTGGCACGTGGAGCCATAATTGCCGGCACGCGAGCTGTTGCCCTAGCTCAGCTCCAGCGCGCATGTAAGCGCCGGCCAGCTGATTTTTGGCTCACATGGAGGCTCTGAGAGGGCATTTTAGGTTTCCGGAGGGCCTCTGGGGGGCGTTTTTGCCCTCCCCAGGCTCCAAGAAAGCCTCTGGAGCCTGGGGAGGGCGAAAAACGGGCCTACCAGGCCCACTGGAAGTCGGGAAACAGGTCATTTCCGGCCTCCAGAGGGCCTCTGCAGGGGCAGGGGAAGCCATTTTCGTCCTCCCCAGGCATTGAATTATTGATGTGGGCACTCGCACGTGCGTGATAGCGCGTGCGCGTGTGCGTGCGCTTTCGGCACCCGAGGGAAAAATGGTTCGCCATCACTGATTTAGGTTGTTGTTGGTACATATGAAAGTAAGAATTTATAAGAGCTCCCTGTTAGTGCTCCAGTGAACATTGATGTAAGAAGAACCAGGGATCAGTTTCTAGAAAATTTGTGCAGGATTTTGAGTAAAATATCTATGATCCAAGGAACAAAAATATAATGATAGATAATATAACTAGATGGGCAGGAACAAGTTAAAGATAACAGAATAACAGAGTTGGAAGGGAACTTGGAGGTCTTCTAGTCCAACCCCCTGCTCAAGCAGGAAACCCTATACCATTCCAGGCAAACGGCTGTCCAATCTCTTCTTAAAACCTCCAGTGTTGGAGCACCCACAACTTCTGGAGGCAAGCCATTCCACTGGTTAATTGATCTCATTGTTAGGAGAAAATGAGAAAATATAGAAAAATCAACAAGATCATTTGAAGACCCCCCCCAAATAGATAAAGATGGTGAGGTTTTCTTGCGTATCGTAGAAAAATTCTAATTTTGAATACATGACTGAAGCACAGATCTGTTCATATGTACTAGGGGAGTCAAACTGGTGGACCGCGGGTCGGATGCGTCATGTGCAGGTCACACCCATCCCAGCTCCGCAAATGGGGGAAATGTCATGAAACGTCATATGCCGGCAGCGTGACGCAGCGAGTTTGACACCTGTGATATGTACACATGGAAAAGGAATGAATACAAAACTCTTACTACTTTGCTTACAGTGAAACAATGAGAGTATTTGTAAAGGGAGCGCTTGCCTCACAATCAGGAGGTTGTGAGTTCGATCCTAGGTAGAGGCAGATGTAGGGTCTCCTGCTTGGGCAGGGGGTTTGACTAGATGACCTGCAAGGTCCCTTCCAACTCTGTTAATCTGTTAATCTGTTAAAGGTTGAAAAAGTAAACCTTTTGAATTTAAAGTTTTTGGTAGTGTCAAAATGGATAAGAGAAAAATCGATAGGACAAAAAAAGAAAGACGTGGGAGAAAAACTGGAGTGAAAACAGAATGACTGCCATATTCAGACTGTAAGGAAATGTTATTAGAAGATAGATTAATTTCTTTTAGGAATGAATGGAAATTGAAGATAAGAACAGAATTCCGGTAGAGATAAGTTCTCTGAGGTTGGGCTCCATCATGAATCTGAAAGCTCGGAAGACAAAACTTCTGTCCTGGTGACCAACCTGGATTGGATCCAGCAATTTTATCCTGCGATACGTATATTTGCCTTCATTCATAAGAAAAGAAGACGTGGAAACTCTTCAAACAGGATAAAAAGAATTCTGTTACAGGATGTGGAGTTATTACTAAGTAGAAATACAAAAGAAGCTATTTGGTGAAATGATGCAGTATAAAGATGCTGTGGACTAGAACAAAACTCATATAATAATTTATTTAAATGCCGTAAGAGATTATACATAAGGTATAAAACTATGTAGTTAAAGAAAACAAGGAATAGTCAGATGAAAAGAGTGCAAATGCAGATTGATTTGGTTAGAAATCAAAAGTGGGTGGGAAACTACAAGGCATAGACGTGTTGTGTTAAAGATTTGTGTTAAACTATGGATGTGGTTTCCTAATGGAGCAGTTAGGGTACTTTGTTGAATGTTTGTGAACACT
The DNA here is from genome assembly GCA_023053685.1 of Diadophis punctatus similis. Classification (NCBI taxonomy): domain Eukaryota; kingdom Metazoa; phylum Chordata; class Lepidosauria; order Squamata; family Dipsadidae; genus Diadophis; species Diadophis punctatus. Next base: position 301,482,336 of record JALIGW010000001.1, on the reverse strand, counting down.
GCATCTGTACCTGTTGATTGAAAGGATGCCATTATTGTTCCCTTATACAAAGAGAAAGGTAACAAGAATGAGTGAAGGAACTACAGGTGGATTATTTTATTAAGTGTAGCTGTGAAGGTATTTGGCAGAAATCTGACTGAAAGGATATGAGAGGTGATGAAGAGCAAAATCTGGAAGTGCTGTCTGGGTTTATGCCAGAAGGAATGTGTGCAGAACAATAAATCAATGGGAAACGAATGAATAAGAGAAAATTTATTGTACCTTTGTTGTTTCAGATGAAGCATATGATAAAGTCAAGAGCGTGAATTACAGCATGTTTTGCATGAAGATGGAGTTGAAGTGGTTCAGTGGTTTCTGAATGCCTTATGTGTGGCATATGATGGAAATAAAGAACATGCATCTTTTTTTCTCTGAATGCAATGCCATGTTGTCAGATTAGAACCCAAATGATTTGCAATAGTAGTTGTGCTTAATGCAAAAAAAATGGAGCAAACAATTGCAAATTTTTCACAAATGGCAAAACAAATTAGATGAATTTGTATATTTAGATAAGAATATTTACAAAATATGGGAAAATGGATGGAGACATTTTAAAATGTGCTAGGTGAGTGTTGCAGGAAGCACATTGTCTGTTGTGAAGAATGAATGTTTGTTGAAAGAAATAAAAATGGTTGTGTCCTAAGAGTGTGGCTCTGCCCACCTCATTCATGAAAGTTGGGTATGTGAAGAGAATTATAAAAGTTAGTTGGATGCAATGGGAATCAGCATCTAAGAAATAAGTATGGTAAAGTAGGAAGTGACAGGGTAAAAAAGATGGGTACATAATGTGGATGTACTTTTTTTCCTTTATTCTCTCTCTGTCTCTCTATTTCTGGTGGTGCTGCCATCCGCAGTTCCTTTTTTAAAATATTAAATGGTGTTATTGACTAGAGCAGGATGGGCAATTAATTTTACCAAGGGGTCACGTGAGATATTGGGACTATTGTGGAGGGCCACTGCTGCTGTAGCCCCCTGAAACCCCTGTTGCCGCTATGGGCCAGACAGGGACAAAGGGCCAGAAGTGGCCCATGGGCTGTAAAATGCCCAGGGCTGCACTAGAATATGTTGATCATCATGGATTCATAAGCAGAGTTTCAAAAGAGGATAGAGAGCTTGTTACTGATTGCAGCTGTGAAGAAACCAGAGCATCATAGATCTGACAATTGGAATTTTTAAGATCTATGTTTGAAGAATTTACAGTAAGAGTGACACTTAAGTGAAACTTGAGATGTTGAAGAAACAATTAGAGAATAAACTGAATAAAATTACTGATGATATTAAACAAGTGAATGACAAAATGTCCTTTCTAGAACATAGAATAAAATAGAATTTAAGGGCAAAAGGCTATAATATTTTTATTTATTTATTTAAAACATTTATTTAGTTGCCCATCTTTCAACCAGCTCTGGGCAGCTCCCAATTAAAAATTGTGTGTGTGTGTGTGTGTGTGTGTGTGTGTGTGTGTGTGTGTGTGTGTGTGTCTGTGCGCGCAGCTGCTGGGATGTTGTGGTCTTTGGTAGTAAAAACAGGCTTTCTGTGATTCTCATTTGCTGTGGTGTAAGCTGTATTTTTCTCCTGGGTATTTTCTTATACTTGTGTAAACATGTGGGTACTAATTTAATACCTTTTGCTTGTACATCGATTGTGCTTTTGGCTCTATATTCCTGATGACATAGGATAGGAGATAAAGTAATTTTCCCTTCCTTGCCTTGTTCACTATAGGAAAAGTATTTTTACATTGTTTTCTACATCCATTGTCTGTCTGGTGGTATGTATAATGATATGTTAAAGCAATGTTTTCCTAATCTGGCAGCTTTAAGATGTGTGGACTTTAACTCCCAGAATTCCCAGCCAGTATGGGGGTGTTCTGAGAGTCGAAGTCATCTTTAAGTTTCCAAGTTTGAAAAACATTGAGTTAAAGTAGTTTTTTTTTTACTTGAAAGCAAATCACTCCTTTGGCCTTTGGTGTGAAAAGACTCATTGGTGCCTACCAAATAACTCACCTGACGCAAAGAGGATATGGCTAGGATCAGGAAAAGGGACTATTTTAATCCTTTAGAGAACACACCTGATGAGGTTTCCTTTAAGGAGGCCTTAACTGACTGGTGAACAAAAGAGCAATACAAAAGTCCTCTTATAAAAGGGAGGTGCCTTTTTTTTTTTTACATTTTAGGTCTTGACCTTTCTTTGGCATTCTGCTCTGCATCTAAGCTGTATAAATGCCTGAGAGCTGAGGAATAAAAAAGGAGCTGCATGCATTGGCCATTTGGCAAAGCTTTAGTATTAACAAATATTCACTCAGGTTCAACATGATTCATGGAGACGCTCTGGACACATCAATCGCAGTTCTCCTGGTGGCAATCCGGAAGGAATTTCCCATTGTTTTATTCCAGGCTTCGCTATCCATATCTAACCTGTGATGGGAGAAATCACAAATATGGGTTGTGACACAACAGTGCAAACCCTGCCCTTTCATGCTTATGGCCAATGTTATTTTATTACTGACCCCTCCCCCCTGAGGACACATTTTTTCACATGGTTAGTCTATAGCAGTGATGACGAACCTTTTTTTGCTCGGGTGCCAAAAGGGCACGCGCGTGCATGCAATAGGGCATGTGCGTGTGCCCACACCCATAATGCAATGCCCTCCCCCTGCGCATGCACGCACAATTCCCGTGCTGCCCCCCTGTGCATGCACGCAGGGCTCACTGAAGCCTCCTGAGCCTGTGGATGGCGAAAAACGGATTCCAACTGATTTTCGGCCTTCCGGAGAGTGGGCGAGAGGTAACTTTCGCCTTCCCCAGGCTTCAGGAAAGCCTCCAGAGCCTGTGGATGGCAAAAAATGGACCAAACGGCCCAACCGGAAGTTCAGAAACGAAATTCCGGTAGGCCCGTTGGGTCCATTTTTCGCCATCCATGAAAACAACCTCCCCCGACCTCTGGAAGGCCGAAAATCAGCTAGCCAGCGCACACATGCACACTGGAGCTGACATAGGGCAACGCCTCGCGTGCCCTCAGATATGGCTCTGCGTGCCATCTGTGGCACGAGTACCATAGGTTCGCCATCACGGCTCTAGGATCTGCTAGAACAACGCTGGCACATGATCACCCTCTATTTGAAGACCTCAATGAGGGAGAACTCATCATTTCATATGGCACCCTGTTCTACTGGCTGACAGCTCCTTCAGTCAGCCTGATGTTGTCTTGAATCTCCTTCCTTATGTCAACTGGTTGGTTCTGGCCCAACCACACAGTTGAATAGGGAATAAGTCATTTGAAGATTTCTACCATATCTCCTCTTAGTTGTCTTTTCCATGGGCTACACATATCCAGATGCTTCAACTGTCAGAAAGGTTTAAATCTCCATTCCTGCTTAAAATATAACCTCCCACTTGCAGCCGGAATTTTAAGATAGGCTTCAAATGTTCTCTTAGTACAGTGGTTCCCAACCCCTTTGGGGGTCGAATTTCCCAGGGGTTGCCCCGGCATCCTCAGCCCCCCCCCACTGCCACAAGCCTGGCCATATCGCGCCCCACAACCCGCGTCCCGCCCATGTGCCCCACCCCGCCACCGCCATTTGGGTTCTTTTACCCTCTGTGCATGCACAAAGCATTCTGCGCATGCGCAGAGGGTAAAAGAACCCAAATGGCGGCATCTGGGCGAAGTCTCCAGATCCGGGCGAGGTCTCCGCTCGCTTCGCGTGTTGCCTCTGGGAGGTTTCGAGCCCCGTCGCGAAAGGCATGCGTGACTTCGGCAGGGCCGGGACAGGCGGCTGCCCAGAGAGAGCCACCCCCTTTACCCCTAATGCTACAGGTAGATGGGAGAGACTCTGTGAAAGGCATGCACGACTTCGGCAGGGCCGGGACAGGGGGCTGCCCAGAGAGAGCCACCCCCTTCGCCCCGAACGCTGCAGGTAGACGGGAGAGACTCTGCGAAGGGGATGGCTCTCTCCGGGCAGGCGCCTATCCTGGCCCCGCCGCAGTCGCGCATGCCTTTCGCGATGGGGCTCGAAAAGCTCCCAGAGGCAACTCTCAAAGCAAGCAAAGACCTTGCCCGGATCTGGAGACTTCACCCGGATGCCGCCATTTGGGTTCTTTTACCCTCTGCGCATGCGCAGAACACTTTGCGCATGCGCAGAGGGTAAAAGAACCCAAATGGTGGCAGCGGGGTGGGTCACGGTGGGGGTGTAGGGGCGGGTCGTGGGTCGTGGCATTAGGAAGGTTGGGAACCGCTGTCTTAGTACATCTGTGTTCCAAAAATATTCCATTAAGAGCATCTAGAACAGGGGTATCAAACTCGCATCGTCATGACATCATCACGTGATGTATCATGACTTTTTTCCCTTCACTAAACTGGGCAAGGGGGTGGCCAGCACATGAAGCATCTGGCCCGTGGGCCACAAGTTTGACAGCCCTGATCTAGAACCACTGTCCCTCTACTGTGGAAGTCTCTTCTCTTGTAGTTTCATAATTGAAAACCGAGTTTGAACATCCTCTAGACAAAGGCAATATTTGGATTCACTATTCAGCTTGGGAAGACGAGTCCATATATTCAAAAATAAAGGGGTTTAAAAGAAATTGGTATAAATTCACTCAAAACATAAATTAAGATAAGCAACAGCATGGATTCACCCCATGAACTGAGAGGGAAGAATGTATGTTTTCATTTCCCTAAATGCCTTTTGGACTGTAATGTTGGTGTGTCAGCAGGATCTTTGGGTCTGCTGTTATTTTAACGCCAATGCACATAAAGCCACTGAGGCCAAGAGAGGTCGAGTCTTTTTTTTTTTTTAATCCCGGATCCAACTTGTTCCTCTGTTTGTTCTTTTCCAGACCATTTAGTGGAATTACCCTCAATTGCTAACTTCAAATTAATAACTGGGATCTGTTTTTTTTCAGCATCAGAAGGTCTGGCAACTCAGCCCGATTGATTACAGGTGAATGCTTCCCAATTGCGTTTTTCCCCCAGGTCAAGCTTCAGGGCCCCTGGACCACCTGGGTTGCTCCTGTAAGGCAGCTTTTGTTAAATTGCCCTAGAGCTCCCTCCCTCCTTCCCTCCTTTGCTTCCTTGTCCCTGTGCACATGATGGATCCCCTCCCTTTCTGCCACGTGACTTCAGTTAGCCTTTGAGTTCAGAAATCATCTCTACCATCAGGCATGCTTGCTTGGTTTCCCTGAGGCTATGCACTTGGAACAAATCAGCCTTGTTTGGGGTATTTGGAGGGCTGACAAAATGACTTTTGAAATGTTTCTTGATGTGAAAAATCTTAAGCAGGGCCAGGAGGTGATGGTTGGTCTTCTCCTACTTAGCTTTAGTACGAGATATTCAGAAGAACTCCCATATTATATTGTAATGTGGACAGCTACAGTTCAAGACTCTAGACCATAATATATTAATTTTGGTGCTAATATTTCAGTGTCAGAGCTGTTAATTCTGAACTCTGAATTTTAATTCAAAACCCACAACAATGTTTTATGTTATGCCATAAATTCCCAGGATTCTGTAGCTAATTATAACTAGTGTTTGAATCCTACTGGTTAGCCCAAAATTAGTAATGACATATTTCCTCAGAGTTAACAAAGTTTGGTGTCAGCCACCTTATACAGTTATCTCTCTTCAGATACAGTCAGAATCTAGCTCCCAAATTCCTGAACTTTGATCATGCTGTTTTAAGCTGGAGAGAATTGAAGTCTAACAATATTCAGAGGCCACAGATTTGCAAATGGAAAAGGAATTCAAGAAGTTCAAGTGCAAAGGCAGTTAATGTGCAACCCAATTTTACTGATCAGTGTACCAGGCCTATTCAGGGTTCCATCACCAGCATGTGAATTTCCAGAAGTGTGGACTTCAACTCGCCTTATTGCTGAGATGGATGGCATATAGATTTAATAAATAAATAAATGAACTCCCAGAATGTTCATCAACAATCAGGCTGACTGTGGAATTCTGGGAGTTGAACTCCCAGAAATTCTCAAAGTTGGGAAACCCTGGCCTACTGTTTCTCTGTTTCACTCATACCTACCGAACAGCATTCTGTAATCACTGAGCATGTTCTATCCTGGTGGGAATTTCCCCTTCCTTCTTCAAGATCATCCTCTCCATATGTTTTATATTTCTGCAAACTTTTTAGTTTCCCCAAGGTCAGCTGAACTTATCTTCCTGAATGACCCTATTTCAACTACTTAAGGAACCATACTCGGAGGATTTTTCTCTTAGGTGATTTGAAGCAGGGGTCACCAACCTTTCGGACCACAGGGACCACTAAATTCATAATTTTAAATTCCGGAGACCACTAATATGATCTGCCTAATGATCGGCTGGGTGGGCGTGGCTAGGTGGTCATGTGACTGGGTGGGCGTGGCCAACTTGATGTCACTCATGTCGAGGGGCGCCTCACTGGCCTCTACTCGCCCCTTCCCTCCCAGCCCCCTCCTCGCCTGCCCACCCAGGCTCCTTAGTGCTTCAACAGAAAGCAGTTGTTGGAGCTAAGCAGCCACCATGAGAAAGAGTTGGCAAAAAAGCTGGCTCAGTTCAAATTGGATCTGACAGAGGAGGAGACTCAGCAGAAGCACCTCACTGAGGACTACGAGCATAGGCTTTCCAAGCAGAGGGAAGACTTGCGGGAGTGCAAGGTCAGGTACTGGTGCCTGGAGGCTCAGTGGGCTGAGATGGTCAGCCAGTTCCAGGCCATGATGCAGTCCCACTGGAACAAGGCCCTCCGGTTCTTCGCCACCAGCAGCACTTCCCTCCAACCTTCGCCCAAAGTCCCGCACCAGGAGGATGAAGCAGACCCCAGGTCGGAATTTCTGCCCCCCTCCGACCCGCACAAAAAGACCCCAAAGGGGGAGACTCTCTGCAGCAACACAAGTTTATTGCACGTATCCAGCCCAGGGGCCGTAGTTTGAGGACCCCTGATTTAGTGCAATATAAAAAATGCAAATAATTTTTCTGCGGACCACCAAAATTTTCTCGCGTACCACCAGTGGTCCACGGACCACCAGTTGGTGACCACTGATTTGAAGGACTCCCTCTCCCCAATTATATCTACTTGTGCTATCACATCCAGCAGATGGAGCATGTAGTCGGTTCCATCGGCCAAAGAACTTTGTTTACCATAATCCACAAAGAGAGCCTTTTCTTCTGTGGCTCCTCCCTCTGGAACACCATTTCCCCCAAAGGGAGATTGGGCCCAACTCTGCCAGACTTCTGGAAGACTCTCAAAACTTGGGTGTACCATTGGTCCTGGGGATCCCAAGGAAGTGTGAAGCCTATTGAATGATTACACTGTGTATTGTTAAACTGCACTCTCCTCTGTCCTTTTGCTATTTTGTTTTTTGAATGCAGCATTTAATTATTTTTATTTGACTTAAATGGCAGAATGTTTTGATTATTAGTTGTGCTTTAACTGTTTATGCCACCCAGAGTAACATGCAAGGGAGATGGATGGCCATATGAATTGAGTCAATAAATAAAAATATATAAAGATAAAAAGCAGCTATTTTAAAAAATTAAAGTGAGAGAGATGCTTATGAAAGGTTATTAGAGTATGATGGCCAAAGATAAATACAATAAAAATCAGCAAGATTAATCTGGAAAAAAAATGTCTCTAGAATGGTGGTCATGCTGACAGCCAAGGCTTCTAAATAAGCACACTCAGGTGTGTGGTTGCAATTTTGCATTTCCCAGAAATCCTCTAGGGAGATTTACCTGACCGTGACTAGTCAGGTAGATGATACAATTAAGCATTCTGACTTTGCTGATAACTCATCTTTCTAAGAAGTTAGGAATTATGAGCAATAGCACTGTTAGAGCAGGAGACTGTCTGGAACCTCCCTGCAAGTACACACCTGGTTTTCCCACCTATCACTTTCTTTGCCTGCACCAATTACTCACCTATGTTCCCCTCCCACCCCTCAATGGGTGCTGCTTCCCCCCTTCTTCTTTTGACATGCAGACATGTTCTGGGCACTCCTGCCACTTTCATGTATCCACACTACTGTACTGATTTTATAAGGTGTATGAATTTTAAAACCTGTGGGCTGTGAGGTCATTGACCTATGTCTAATGATCCAGTCACAGTGATGGAACTGGTGATGGCTAATAGAATCAGAGTTCTAAGTAAACCAAGAGCATCTCTACTTCCCCTGGCATATGATAGTCTTTTAGATATTTGTAAACTGTTATCATAGTTCAGCCATCTTTTCTACAAGCTAAACATGCCCAGCAGTTTTAACCATTCCTCACAAGGCATGATTTCCAGATCCTTTGCCCTGGTAGCTCTTTTCTGAACTCAGTCTTAAATTCTATGTCCTTTTAAGTTGCTTTCCTCAGAACTGGAAGTAGTATTCTAAATATGGTCTGACTAGCAAAATGTATTATTGGATGAATACACGAGCACATAACAGATACAAACTCAAAGTGAACCGCTCCAAACTTGACTGTAGAACGGGGCGTTGTTCCTTACCTGAACGCCCCTTCTCGTAGGGCGGAGCGAGCCTCCAAGAATGGGATGATCCAATCCATCAGCCAATCAGGACTGAGTCTGACTCTATAAAAGTAGTCACCCCGAAGGGCACCCCCTCTTGAGACGAAGGACGGAGTCAGACCCATAGTGTAACAACCTAACCAAATTTTATTAAACAGCAAGAATTCAAACTTATAACTCTATGCAAGAAACCAACAGGGAGGGACGTGGAGGCTCGCTCCGCCCTACGAGAAGGGGCGTTCAGGTAAGGAACAACGCCCCGTTCTCCATAGTGGGCGGAGCGAGCCTCCAAGAATGGGACATGCCAAAGCAGTTCAGTCCCTAGGGAGGGCCTACAGTTATTCATGCTGTTCCCCCGCCGATAAGGCAGACTGAAGCACATGCCTCCCAAAATCCGCCTCAGCCGAGGCGAATTGGTCCACTTTGTAATGTCTTATAAAGGCCACCGGGGAAGACCAGGTGGCTGCCCTGCACACTTCCTCCAGAGAAGTTCTGGCCGACCACGCTGTCGTGGTGGCCGCGCTGCGTGTCGAGTGTGCGGTTAACCCTTCCGGACGTGGGAGGCCTTGCGCACAGTAAATGTCTGCAATGACCGACCTGATCCAGCTGCCAATAAGCGCTGGCGAAGCCTTGTTGCCCATGGATTTCGGATGAAAACAAACAAACAACGCTTCCGAGCGCCGAAAGGGAGCAGTGCGTACGTTGTAAATTTTAACCGCCCTCCGTACGTCAATGGTATGCCACTGGCGCTCCAAGTCCGTTGAAGGTCGGGCATAAAAGGAGGGCAAGATCAGGTCTTGTGTCCTATGGAAGAGTGTATTCACCTTCGGAATGAAGGTCGGATCCAGATGGAGAACAACCCTATCGGGGTGGAATATACATAAGTCCTCCCGGACCGATAGGGCCGCCAGTTCCGAAATCCGACGTGCCGAAGTTATGGCCACCAAGAAGGCAACCTTGAGGGTGAGGTGTCGTAGTGACACGGTGCGTAGCGGCTCGTAGGGCTCCGTCGTCAGTGCCAGAAGAACCCGTGGGAGATCCCACGATGGGAATCTGTGGATGACAGGAGGCGAGATGTTGGAAGCCGCTCGTAGAAATCGCCGTATCATCGGATGGGCCGACAGTGTGTCTGCGGTGTCGCAGGATAGCACGGTGGAGAGTGCCGCCATTTGGCGACGCAGAGTGTTGGGGGCCAACCCCTTGTCCAGTCCCGCTTGTAAAAAGCGTAAGATACCCACGATGGTAAGGTCCACCGGGCATAGCGAGGCGGCGGAACACCATGCACAAAAAGACTTCCATGTAGAGGCATAAATATGGTCCGTCGACGCCCGTCTGGAGGACATAAGGGTGTCCACGATGGCGTCGGGCACCCCGCGGTGAGTCAGGCAGCGCCGGTCAAGTGCCAAGCGGTCAACTTGAACCAGTGCGGGTCCGGATGGTTCAAGGACCCCTGGGAGAGCGAAGACGCGGTCGGTGGTATCCTCCATGGTGGGCTGGCCGACAGCGACCGGTGGTCCGCGAACCACGCTCTCCTGGGCCAGTGCGGGGCGAGGAGAATCACCTCCGCTTCCTCGGCGATGATCCGGTGGATGACCTGTGGCAGCACCGCCAGAGGAGGGAAGGCATATAGGAGGCCCCTCGGCCAGGGGCAACGAAGGGCGTCGATGTCCTCGGCCCCTTGGGACCGGTAGCGGGAAACAAACCTCGGGAGCTTGGCGTTGCGGGGAGTGGCGAAAAGGTCGATGACCGGAAGACCGAATCGCTGCACCAGCTGCTGGAAAATGTCCTGGTGTAGGCTCCACTCCGCTGAGTCCACCGCATTGCGACTGAGCCAGTCCGCCGTTGTGTTGTCGACTCCCGAGATGTGCTCCGCTCTGAGCGAGAGTAGGTGACGCTCCGCCCAGAGTCCCAAGGCTTTGGCCTCCGACATTAGGCCCCTGGAGACCGTCCCACCCTGGCGGTTGACGTGCGCCTTGGTGGTTACATTGTCCGTCAGCAACAGGACATGTCGGTTGTGGAGGATGGGCTGGAAGTCCTGCAGGGCCCGGAATGCTGCTCGCAGTTCTAGGATATTGATATTCAGGAGGGTCTCCGACTGAGACCACGTTCCCTGGGCCACATTGGAAAGGACGTGAGCCCCCCATCCCTGCAGGCTGGCGTCGGTTGTCACCGTCACCCGGCTCGGTTCGAAGAAGCTGGACCCTTCGGATATCGCCGGGGACCGCCACCACTGGAGGGAGCGACGGACAGAGGATGGGATTAAGATTTTAGTCGATGAGTTGCTCTTTCCCGCCCTTTGGAAGGGTAGTAAGAGCCATTGTAGTTCCCTGGAGTGCAGTTGCGCCCAGGGAGTGATATGGATGGCCGAAATCATTTTCCCCAGGAGAGACGAAAGCTGTTTCAAAGGCGCTCTCCTCAGGCAGAGTACCTGTTGGACAAGTGCGGAGAGGTTGTCCTGCCTCTCCTGGGAAAGGAACACCCTGCACTCCAGGGAGTCCACAATAGCCCCTAGGTGGGTGATTCTGTTGGTGGGCCTGAGCTGGCTCTTCTCGATGTTTAAGGAGAAGCCATGCTCTTCTAAGCACTCCATGGTTAGCTGAAGGTCAACCTCCGCCTGCGAATAAGAGGACGAGAGGATTAGAATGTCGTCCAGATAGCAGTGCATTCGGACGGGAATGGCCCGCAGGCTCGCCGCAAGGGCGGCCAGGATCTTTGTGAAGACCCGCAGGGCGGAGGATAGGCCAAATGGAAGTGCCGCATATTGATAGTGGTCGGACAGATAACAGAAGCGAAGGTACTTTTGGTGGGAAGGCCGAATTGGTACATGAAGGTATGCTTCTGTCAAATCAATAGAGGCCATGAAGTCCCCTTTTCTCACGCACGCCAGGATGGACTGCAGCGTGTGCATCTTGAACCTCTTATATGCGACGAATTTGTTGAGTCGCTTGAGGTCCAAGACTGCTCTCCACCCCCCCGAGGATTTTTCAACAAGGAACAAGTTGGAATAGAATCCTTGCCCCCGTTGGTCCTCCGGGACCCGTTGAATAGCATTGATCTCCAACAGGTGCTGGATAGCGGCCAGCATAAGCGACCGCTTCTCGGGATTGGAGGACTGGGGGCACCTCATGAAATATCCCGGTGGGGTGGAGAGGAGGTCGAGTGCGAGTCCCGATGTAATGGTCTCTCGCACCCAACTATCCATGGTGGTATCTTCCCATCGCCCGGCAAAGAAGCGCAGGCGACCCCCAATGGGAAGGACCGAGGGATCTACTTGAAGCGGCAGTAGGAGCGCCCGCTGGCACCCCGAAAAGGGCGCTTGGCCGGTGGATCTGCCTTAGATTTGTCCTGCCCCTGATACTGTCGGGTACCCGCCTGATATCTACCCCTATACCTAGGGGCACGGTATGGGCGTCGGGGTGGGGGAGGAGGAGGCGGGGTGGAAGGTTTGGTAGTGCCCCTACGGGTACAATTGGGAAGAACCTTCCGCTTGTCCTTGGACTCGACCAGGTAGGAGTCCAAGGCCCCCCCGAAAAGGGACTGACCCTGTACTGGTGAAGTGGCCAGCCTCCATTTGTGGCGTGCGTCCGATTGCCAGCCACGAAGCCAGTGCATGCGGCGCGCCACGACTGATGCCCCCATTGATCTTGCCGCGAAGCGTGTGCTCTGCAGGGTGGCATCTGACGTGAATTGCGCCACCGCCAACAGCTTGTTAATGTCCTGGCGTGTGCGCACATCAGAGGACTGTTCTTGCAGTGTCTTGAGCCAGCGGATGGAGGTCCGGCAGAAAAAGGAGGCCGTGGCAGAGGCCCTGACGGCCCAGGCGGCCGATTGATGAGCCCGTAAGATCGCCTGTTCCGCACGGCGTTCCTCCGGGCGGAGAAGCTCCTCGCCGTCACCCGGCAGGGGGTTGGCAGAGTAGAGGGCCTTGATAGGTTCATCCACCGGTGGAACGGGCAGGTGTTGTGCCAGACCCTGCGCCACATTGTAGTACTTTTTGTCCAAGGAGGACGGAGCTGCTCCGGTAATCGGGGCCTGCCATTGTTTTGTGACCGCCTCGATGAAGAGTTTCGGGGCCGGTATGACTTCCTCCTGAGAGGTCGTTTCTTCAAAGAGAGGATCGCCCGGTTCCTCACCCGCTGGTTTGGGTTCCACTGGAGGCATCTTTGCTGCCGCCCGCGCCTTGTGGAGGAGCGACTTAAATAAGGCCGGGTTGAAGAGGCCAGTGGTCGCTGGGGGTTCAGGGGCAAGGTCCTCATCAGCCGATAAGTCCAAGTCCTGTCCCTGGTCGTCCGTGTCGCGCAGCGATTTAGGAGATCCCTGCGGGGAGGTGGCGTCAGCTTGCAGGGGTTGGGCCCAGTCAGCGACTGGGGGAGGGCGCCTCGATGGGACAGGAGGGTCAGGAGTGCCAGACGTTGAAGGCCCGGGGGCCGAGGTACGTTGGATACCAGTGGCGATGCCCTCCTTGATGGCCGCCTGAATCAAGGCTTGGACCTCTGGACTCTGGAACAGGGCCGCAGGTGTGACCGGCTGGACCGCCGGGGAAGTGGGCCGCGGGGTGCGAGGTTCCTCCCAAATGTCACCGTCACCCAGGTACAGGTTGGGGTTGTCCAATGACAGAGCCCCGGAGGACTGCCTGGAGCGGGAGGGTTGAGGGTCCCCCGAGTCCCTTGAGCTGGTTGGGGCGGGGGGTGGCTTCCTGGCCCTGTCAGTGGCCTTATCTTTATGCCCCCCATCCTTCAGGGAAGCCTTCCTGGAGGATTCCCCAGTGCCTTGTCGCAGGGGTGAACGATCCCTGTGAGGAGTGGGAGGGGCTCTGGACTCGCCCTCAGTCTGCTTGGGATCCTTCCCTGGCTTGGACTTGGGTTTGGCACCCTTATCCGTCATCGTGGGGGGGTGGCCGAAGCTGGCGGGCTCACGCACGAAGCGGTGCCGACAGCCAGCTGATATGTCCCGGATGAGAAGGTGGACCCCCAAAGGCAGCCGCCGCACTGTGGCCGGAATCGGAGCCCCTGAAGGCGAAGACGGAAGCCGCTTGCCTGGCTCCCGACAGTCAGCTGGGGAGGCGGCGAAGACCAGGCAGCTCGCGGCAGGCTGGGGAGGCGCGCTGTTTGACTGCAGCTTGGCGCTCCGGATGGTGCGCGCGGCTCCGCGAAGCGCGCCGAGTAGCAGCTGTGAGTGCCGAAGCTGTCAGTTGCCGGCGCGCGCCAAGAGCTTCGGAAACCTCCCGATGAGCTCTGCGCCTGCGTGCTTGCCTCTTCTCCTCAAGCGGGCGATGTCTGGAAGTAAACTAGCCCGATGAGGACAGCGCATGCACAGAAGGCGCGTTGCTCCTCAGCTGTGGGGTGGGAGAGCTGTCAGCGGCAGGCGCGCGTCACAGTCCCGGAGACCTCACGATGAGCTCAGCGCCTGCGTGTAGGTCACCTCTCTTCAATCGGGCGAGGGCTGGAAGCAAAAAGGCCCGATGAGCTCTGCGCGTGAGCAGATGTCTCGCTGCTCCTCAGCTGCAGGGCGGGCCGAGCTGTCAAACTGCGGTGAGGTAATGGCCGTTCGCGCCTAACGACGAAGGATCTGCCCGGCAACCCAGTCAGGAACCGAAGGCCAGAGCGCAGCAGACGGAGGGAAGAGAGGGTGGAGGATATTTTGAGCTCTTTTTGGGCGCCAAGGCGCAGGAGCTGAGCAGGAGGGGTTAGCGATGTCACGATGATAGGCCTGCAGAGCTGACAGATGGTCTGGGGGACCCCTCCCCGCGGTCAGCGGCAGAGCCACCCTGGCCGATGGTCACCCAAGCGGATAGCTTCTGTGACTTATAGGCTGGATTGAGTGGCCAGGCCGTGAACTTATCCTCAGGCAGGAGGTGGCAGATGTCACAAGTGGTGATCCGGAGCCACCAGCTGCACCCCCCACTATAGCTGGACGTGGGGGCAATCACTTACTGAATTGAAGTTGAAGAATTGTAGATAGAAGAGCGATTAGGAGAATTAACCTGCTAGGTTAGGAACACTAGTCCTTGACCAAGGACTGAGTCGAAAGAGGGGGTGCCCTTCGGGGTGACAACTTTTATAGAGTCAGACTCAGTCCTGATTGGCTGATGGATTGGATCATCCCATTCTTGGAGGCTCGCTCCGCCCACTATGGAGAAAATATGACTTTAGCAACAGAGTGGTAAATGCCTGGAACGCACTACCTGACTCTGTGGTTTCGTCACCAAACCCCCAAAACTTTATCCTAAGACTGTCCACTGTTGACCTCACCTGATTCCTAAGAGGTCAGTAAGGGGTGTGCATAAGTGCACCAGCGTGCCTACCGTCCCTGTCCTAATGTTCCCTCTTTCAGTACCAATCTTATGTATATAAACAATGTTACATCTATGTATATTACCAACACGTACTTGACAAAATAAATAAATAAATAAATAAATAAAAAATAAAGATTACCTCCCATAATCTGGAATCAACCCTTCTTTTAATGCAGCCCAAAACTGGCTCGGTCATTTTAGCTGTTCACCTCAAAGTCAGTTTGGGGACCCGTAGTACTTCTACATCTTTCTGCCATACATTGTCATTAAGCTAATTCTTGCCCCAATTAAGTATCTACTTTTTTATTTGTTTATTTATAAACCCACCTTTATTACTTTTAGGTGGCAAACATATCCAACGCACACTTCCTCCTCCTATTTCCCCCACAACAACAACCCTTTGAGGTGAGGTGAGTTGAGAGAGAGACTGGCCTAAAGTCACCCAACTGGCTCTCATGGCTAAGGCGGGACTTGAACTCACAGTCTCTTGCTTTCCAGCCTGATGCCTTAACCACTGGACCAAACTGTCAATGTCTGTAGGAAGAATGAAAAAGCTTTTTGCTGAAGACCACTTGGAGCAACTGGCCTGTTAAGGAGACAGCACTAGATAAGATGAAGTCAGTTTTATATCTCCCCTCTCTGCTATTGTTAAAACTGTGCAAATCCATTATTTTTCTTTTAAGTGTTCTCACAGAAAAATGTTTTTGGCAGAAGCAGCCCTACTAGAACATTCCCAAACCGATGTATTGGCAACAGTTGCCTTTTTGGTTCCTGAAGCATTCTCCTAATAATATATTGTGCAATATTATATAACATTTTTCCCAGTATGTTTCCTTCCACCTCTGGTGAAAAAAGAATATTAATATTTGTGCATAAAAATACTTTAGTATTTTTCAGGGCACAGAATCCTTTTTTTCCTGGTATCTGCTTGGAATTTCCTTTTCTTCAATCAATTTCTTGCAGACTTTGCCTCGGAATGCAATGACTGTGTGTAGTACAAAACTTTTGTAACAAATAACCTTTTCCTGACATGCTATAAAATGTTGTTAAAAGTACACCCACATGAACACATACACATACTCCGTCCTTTCTAGTTGCTCTCTTCTTGGCTGTAGAAAGCTGAACATCTGCTTTGATTTAGTCATGATGGAACCCTTGCTTGAAAAGGCATTACTCAATCAGCTTGCCAGAGTAGATGACCTAAACCATGGCAGAAGGCTGGACCACAGAACTATCTTCAAACCTGTCTATCAACTGAAGCAAAAGAAGAGTAGCTGTTTAAAACAATACTTAAAGTAGGAATTTCCCTTCTCTCCTTCCTACGACTTATAATGTATGATTGCAACTGCAGCAGTGGTGAAATCCAATTTTTTTTACTACCGGTTCTGTGGGCGTGGCTTGGTGGGCTTGGTGTGGCTTGGTGGGCATGGCTTGGTGGGTGTGGCAGGGGAAGGACACTGCAAAATCTCCATTCCCATCCCACTCCAGGGGAAGGATATTGCAAAATCTCCATTCCCACCCCACTCTGGGGCCAGCCAGAGGTGGTATTTGCCGGTTCTCTGAACTACTCAAAATTTCCGCTACCGGTTCTCCAGAACCTGTCAGAACCTGCTGGATTTCACCCCTGAACTGCAGAGAATGTGGCAACAGAGATAGAGTTGGCCTCAAAAGCTTCACAGAGGCAATAATCTCAATAATGCACTTCAATAATGATATAGTTTCAGAGGAATAATTGTTAGACATGGGCAAGAAAGGGCTAACCACCTTCATCTCCTGTGATGAGAAGGTTAATCAACTTGCTTCCAATCTGCTGATCCATTCTAATTCAGCTCTTAGATCTGGTCACGTTTAAACCAGTTCCAAAATCAGGACAGCAATGTACAATATTGCAAAGACACGTCAAGGAATGCATGCACCTTCTTATCAATGAGTTCAAAATTTTATTGACTCCAAGAAACTTTTCTACTCAATAAATACACTATGTCCCGGTGTCTCTAATATGACATGGTTGCATGGTCAATCCTGGATGTCTTTCAATGCCCCTGCTCCTGCTGTAAGCATTTTGGACTTTTAAAACATAGCCTAAAAAGCAGAAGAAAAACCTTGGCCATCCTACAAAGTTTATAAAATAGTTCCCATGGATTTTATTTTTCTTGAGGGAAGGATAAACCCTAACTGGGCTTTGTCTTGGCTACAGTTTTTTCCTATTGTGGCTGTATCCTGAATTCACAGCAGGAAAATTCCCAGATTTGCTTACATCGAGATCCATGTAAATTAGGAAACCATTCTAGGCAGTGGCTTTCTTGTGAAATCTTCCTGGTAAATTCTCTTCTCGGGCAGAATAAGTCGTCTTCCACGTGATATTTGTGTTCATATAATTTCTTCCTCTGCTTCCTTGAATGATTACAGTTTTGATCCCCTCACTGTCTAGACCAGTGGTTCCCAATGTGGGGCCCACGCCCCACAGGGGGCAATTTGATTTTTAATGGGGGCCATTGGAACCTTGTTTAAACCAAGTTAATGGCCTTTTAAGCTTCCTCCGCGTAAGTATGAGTTCACTTTTTGAATAGTAAGAATTACCGTATTTTTTGGAGTATAAGATGCACCTTAGTTTTGGGGGAGGAAAATAGGGAAAAAAATCTACCTACCAGGTATTCATCTGGCTAGCATCCTTAGTCTGGTCAGCTTCAGCACATTATTTTATCCCCTGGTTAGGGCTGAAAAAAATCTTCTTCGAAGGGAGTAGGAATGAAAAAATCCTGCAAGCCTGGAAGATCGTTAGCACCTCATTAGGGCTGAAAAAATCTTTTTCCGGAGGCAGTAGCAATGAAAACAAGCCTGCAAGCTGGGAAGAGTCTGGAAGATCGTTAGCACTTCGTTAGGGCTGGAAAAAAGAACTTCAAAAAAGCTACATTCGGAGTATAAGACACACCCAAATTTTCAGCCTCTTTTAGGGGGAAAAAGGTGAGTCTTATACTCCAAAAAATACGGTATATGTCACGGGGGGGATCAGGATTTTAGAGATGCTTAGGTGGGGCATGGCCAAAAAAAGGTTGGGGACCACTGGTCTAGATGTTCTCCAGTCTGATCTTTTCTTATTTGTTTCTATGCTGAGATTCCCCCCCCCTTAGATTTAAAGAGTGACTTTACCCTTGTATTGACTTTAACAAGAATGTTTAGTTTCCTTCCTTCCTTTTATGGGTCTAGATTTTGCACTCCAAATTCCAAATTAACCTGGCTGTAGCACACACATCTATCTAGATTAATGAGGACTCATCATGTTAGCAATAGCACTTAGACTTATACACCGCTTTCCAGTGCTTTTCAGCCCTCTCTAAGACTTTACAGAGTCAGCATATTGCCCCCAACAATCTGGGTCCTCATTTTACCCACCTGGGAAGGATGGAAGGCTGAGTCAACATTGAGCCTGTTGGGATTTGAACTGCCAAATTGCAGACAGGCAGCAGGCAGCAGAAGTAGCCTGCAGTACTGCACTCTAACCACTGTGCCACCACAGCTCACATTAGTATTTAATCACTCTGTAACTAGAAGGTTTTAATTGATCTCTGTGTGGATTGCTTAGAAGAGCAAACATTTTTGATTTCCAAATATTGGATAACTGCAGCCATAAAATTACCTCTACTCCAAAATTTTAATTTTTTCTATTTAGAGATATTGTGAATCCTCTTCCAATCCCACACGCAAAGCAAATTCGTAGGTCAACATTATTTAGTCTTTGCATCAGGATTTGCATGGAAGATTTCAACCACTAATCAGAGATTATAAACTGAAAATATACTTATGCACGGTTTATACTGCTAGTACCCTGGCTGAACCATAGTTTGTGAAATAAACTACAACTGGCTTTCTTATTTCATTAAACCAAAACTAAACAAGTAACATTATGGCTTAATGCAGGATGTGCCTATGGCCTACATTTACCTCTCAATGCCCTGAGATTGTGAGGTTGAATTTCAGCAACAAAAGCTCCAATTTTACATAGTGCATTTTTCCTCCAGAATAACGTTGAGAATGGGAAAAAGAGGCCTCTGGAATGCAAACTGTTCTTCTTTCCAGCCTTAAATCTCCTCAAGCCCCCATCTATCCTGAAAACATGCTGCCAAGATTCAGCCATTTTGTGGTCAAATTTTGGCAGCTCTATTTTTGGCCAATTTTGGCAGGAGGCAGCATTTTTGATGGGTGAAAACAGGAGCAAATTTATCCCAGAGGCTTCCTGCTCTATTCCCATTCTTAAATCTCCCCACCGAGGAAAAATGTGATCCCAATTTCCAGTGAATTCATCTGTGGCTTTTCAGCTGGTAAGGGAATTGCAGCCCCCAACACAGAAAGCTGCCCATCCCTGGCTTAATGTAATGCGTGAACTCACCGATTTCCACCCCCAACTTTCTGTAATGCAGCCATGTTTCTTCTGGAGACATCCCAGAGCTTAGGATCTGGAGACAGAGGCTCCTCTTCCACAGGGGGAAGCTTCTTCCACTCTAGAGGCCATTTCACAGGTTCCAGAGAGAACGTAACCAGGGAAGTGGACCCAAGTTTAAGGATGTGCAGTTGGATGAAAGCCTCGCTGAGTGAACTGCCAAATTTACAGAGATGTCCCCGGCGGGCCACCTTTCTCTCAATGGGTTCAGCACTTCTATGGTAGGTAGCTCTGACAGCTGCCTGCTGGAGGGAGGAGAAAACCCCTTGCGGAACTTCAGGGCACTGGGCTAGATCCTGACCAGCCAAAGTCATCAGTGGCCCCCAGGATCAAGTGCCTCCCTGCAGTTCATGAAGAGACAAGGAAGTGGTGAGAAATGTCTCCTCCAGCCTGGTCTATGATGTTGCTCTACCTTTCTGTAATTGTGGAGAAAAGGGTTAGATTCCAGGTCAACTTACTGATCCCCCTCGACATTAACACATCCAATTGCCCCTTGGTGATAATGTGAGTGGTGGCTTCCTCCCCAAAGCTCCATTTCCTCTTACAGCACCCATTTTGCTATGGCAAGGGATTTTAGAAAACCATACACAACACTGGACATTACAATAATTTGTCCATCCTGATGCCCAGGTTTGAAGAGCTGGGTGTAAAGGAGGCAGATTTTAAAATCATACCAGATTTTAAAGTTTAGATGTGATGAGATTCTCAGAAACTGCATGTGCTCATTTCATAAAAATAGGGAGGGAAGAGCAATATAGGATTTAAAATGAGGGTTTTATTACAGGAAATTTAAGTCTAGTATCTCACCAAGTACATATGTCTGGGTTGTTGCCCTTTTAAAAAAAGTGAATTGGTTTTTAATGTCTTTTAAATAGCTATTTAAAAAGCACACACTCCAATAACAGAAATTCCTTATTTTGTGGTATAACCAGCATTTAAGAATGGATTTTTAAAAAAATAATCTTTGCAGATGTAGAAAACAGATACAATCTATGCATCTAAAGGGAAAAAAAAGCATAGATCAAGGCAACAGACTTCAGAAAGGGTCTTGTCAGTCATTCATAAAGCAAAAGCAAAAAAAATGCATACAGCTTGGGAATACAAAGAGAACTTTGTATTCTGAGGATCAGGGGTGTCTGCAGAGGAAGGTCAAAAAGTTAACATGGTGGCCCCAACAATGTGATAGAAGCCTCATCTGTTTTTATATGCATCAAAGCACATCAAAAGGAGACAGGTGTTTGACTGCATGGTTGCAGCCGCCATATATATATATATATATATATATATATATATATATATATATATATATATATATATATATATATATATATATATATATATATATATATATATATATATATATATATATATATATATATATATATATATATATATATATATATATATATAAAACCTTCCCTGCAGGCACACCTGGTGAGGATGGTAAAAAGGAATGATGTTGCACAACTACAGTGCTGGAGTGGTTTGACCTTTGCAGCAGAGGTGGGTTCCTCTCGGTTTGGACCGGTTCTATAGAACCGGTAGTAACATGGCAGTAACATGGTAGTAACATGGAACTGGCAGCGACCCAGGCCTGCCACACCCCCTAGCCCAGTGATGGCGAACCGTTTTTGGTTCGCGTGCCAAAAGGGGGGGGAATGCGGGGGATCACTTGTGTGCGTGCCCACACTCATAATTCCATGCACCCCCGCACATGCACGCGTGACCCCCCTGCTCCCAGCATGCAATGGCACGCCCATTTTTCGCTCTCCCCAGGCTCCAGAGCCTTTCTAGGAGCCTGGGGAGGGCGAAAATGGCCTTCCCCATCCCCTCTGGAGGCTGGAAACAGCCTGTTTCTAGACTCCCAGTGGGCCCAGAAGGCCCGAAAATCAGCCGGCTGGTGCACACATGCACGCTGGACCTGAGCTCGCGTGCCCACCGATATGGCTCCGCGTGCCACTTGTGGCACCCGTGCCATAGGTTCGCCATCACGGCCCTAGCCAGTTCGCTTGGCGGCAGTGTAGGCACCGCCATCTTGTTTTTTGCTTTTGCGCATGTGCAGCTTTTTTTTAGGACTGTGCATGCGCAGAGGGTCATTTCCGGGAAGTGATGTGTGTGCACAAAACGTGCTCTTCTGTCGCACTGCGAACCGGTGGGGAAGATAAGTAGAACCCACCCCTGCTTTGAAGAATTGGGTCCTGATGAAGGGCAGCTTCGATACTTTTGGACAATGGACCTGACATACAAGGAAAATATCAGGGTACAGAAGAGGCAGAGCAGGGGCAAAAAATAAATAGCTAATATATGGCAGAAAGTAGGGCAATATGGAGCTAGGGAAACAAAAGCCCAATCGGCTATTATATAACAGCACAATATAGAGTTTGTGTTTTACAGCTCAGATCTGGCAACCAGATACTCTGTGTAGTCTTTGTGTTGTCCCTTATTTGGAGCTCTGTCAGTTTGGAAATGTACAGGGATAGCTGCTATTGTCCAGGTGGAATTATTGTACCCTCCAACAGACTAGTCATGTGCCGTAATTTGCAGGGAGCGATTCTCCCCCCCCCCCGAAAGTAACCTTGATTTGGAAATCAGATAAGTCCAAATCCAGCTTACAGATCAAGAACCCTGAGAAGCTAGGATAGCAGGGACCCTGGTGCTGCCCATCAGCTGCTGGCATCTGAACAATAGATTATAATGAAGCCGGTACATCTGCTCTCTCTTCTCCTTTATGTAGAAATGTAATATGCTGCAATTTATAATAGTGATTTAAAAAAAAACCCACACATTTTCTTTGCCATCTGACTCAAATGCAGGTTGCACATGCAGGTTCCAGATTTAATCTTTGAGTTTTCCAGTTGCAAAACCCTGACGCCCAAATTTTCATTCAGCCATGTTGCCATTGCCTAATTCCTCTGCCATCGGTCTTATAGAATTCTACTCCATAAGCCTAGAGCAGTGATGGCTAACTCTTTTGTTGTCGCATGCTGAAAATGCGCGCATGCGTGTGACAATGTGCATCCCCGCCCATAATGCAATGTGCATGCGACCCCCACGTGCCCCACCCCATGCATGTGTGTGCGACCTCCCTGTGTGTGTGACCCCCACGCATGCATGCACGACCCCGTGCATGCACATGCGACCCCCACACATGCACAATCCCCATGCATGCACACATGACCCCTCATGCCCCCACGCCCCCGTGCATGCACACACAAGCCTCCTGCATGCCCCCCACCCCCCTGCCCATTTTTGACTTCCAGGTTGGTGCAGGAGGCCTTCCAGGCCCAAAACAGGGCAAGGGGGTGGGCGGAAGGTTTAATCCTAGGTAGCAGCACATGTTTCTCTCCTGGAGTACAAAGAAAAAATACCTGCTGCAAACTCCACATGGTGTCAGGAAGGGCATCCAGTCAGTAAATGCTCAGCTCCATCCAGTTGCCCCGACTCTACCCCGAATTAAGGGATTACATGGTCATAAAAAGGGCGATTTTTAAATGTGATTTCCAGTTGCCAGTAAGAAACCTTCCCTACCAGGAGGGCTGCCAAGTGAGACCTATTAAAATTTTATTTGAGACCCAATGGGGGTATTGGTTATCTGGAACACCCACATTCCACAAAGTCAACATTCCCGTGTCCAAAGTGCAGCATTGTCACTGAAGATCGGCTAGGCAGGTTGGAATCGAGCAGATCACTAGTCTCCTTCAGGTGTCCTATAATGTTTGCATATGAAATCTTGTATTTCAATAATCACTGGCTTCCTGCTGGAGCACCTTAGATTGACTTTGGCCATCCTTAGCAGCTGAGAGTTTACAGTGAGATGGGAGTTATGCTCAGAAGACAAGTCCCCAGCAAACATTTACCAAACAACCTCATGTCATGATAAGGAGAATATATGAATGAGCCCCTCCTTTGGTGGCTAGTTTGTTGCCCAGTGTCACATGAACACAGCCAAGGGGTATTAACAAAGTACAAAAAAACAAACAAATGGCCAACTAAAGGAGGTGGAACTCTTCCTTATTAAGTCTTTATTTTTGCAGATTTATGGCTGAAGTACCCTTTTTTTCAGAGTATAAGACGCACCTTTTTCCTCCCTAAAAGAGGCTGAAAATTTGGGTGCGTCTTATACTCTGAATGTAGCTTTTCGAAGCTTTTCCCCCCAGCCCTAACGAGATGCTAACGATCTTCCCGGCTTCCTATTCCCTCCGAATAAGGTTTTTTCCAGCCCTAAGTCTTTGCAGGCTTGCTTTCATTCCTACTCCCTCTGAAAAAGGCTTTTTCAGCCCTAACCAGGGGATAAAATAATGTGCTGAAACTGAACAGACTAAGGACGCTAGCCAGATGAATACCTGGTAAGTAGATTTTTCCCCCTATTTTCCTCCCCCAAAACTAAGGTGCGTCTTATACTCCGGTGCGTTTTATACTCCGAAAAATACGGTATACGCTATCTACACTAGTGACTGATAGGATCATCCAGTCATTACTGTGATGATAGATCACTGATGTAGACAGGCTTTGTATTGCCACAGCAACTTCTGGGTGATAGTATAAAGTACAAATGTGGAGAGCCTCAAAGTAGACAAAACTTTCATCCTGGCACACAGATAGACACAGTACTGCTAGCTGCCCCTCAACAGATAAAACTAGTTGCTCAGAGAACTCAACAATGCTTCCAATTCATTTCTTAGACAATCTTTTCAATTGCATGTGCCCATGTTGTTATGACATTGTTCTGAGCGTTTCCCAAATTCTGGACTCTTTCCCAAGCCAAAGATACTCACTGACTCTCAAAATTGTGGAAAAAGACACATCATTTCTAATATGAGATATTAAAATGTTGTGCTTTCAGCTTTTCTTTCCCCCATAGTAATCAGGACTTGAGACAACATATTCAACAGCAGTCTGCTGTGGTTATGATTCAGCAATTCTGAAATAGGTCCAATGGTGCAAAGCAAGTGCTGGCTGGGGATGTTGTGAGTTGTAGTCTAACATAGTGATTCACAGCCTTAGCAACTTCCAAATCAAAATGCCATCCGCAGGTATATCCTTTATTCCCAGCAATTCCTCTCCTACAAAGATATTGTTAAAAAACAAAACAAAATAGCAAGTGGCATATCCAGCACAACAACCATTATCCATTACTCCTCCCCCAAAACTGTTCTAGAAAAGCAAATGAAGCATAATTAATTAATTACTGAAAAATGATGCTTTGGTCATTAACACAAGTGGCATTAAAAAACAAGGGAAATATATACTCTAGCTTTAATTGAAAGAGACCTAGTGACTTTTAACCAGCCTTAACAATCTACACAAATTAAACTAACCTCCATTTCTGATTATTTATCATTAGTGTGCATATACAGCAAACTGTATGCGTATGTCCATACTGTGTCCAAACAGTGTTTTGGTTTTATTTCTTGGAAGGATCTGTGTATAGTCTTTCCAACCAATCAAACCGGAAACACACCCAGCAACTTGGCATATTTCAAAACTGCATAGAAACAGTCTATACTAAGATGATGATGATGATGATATTTATTTATATATACTGGTAGTAGAATAACAGAGTTGTAAGGGACCTTGGAGGTCTTCTAGTCCAACCTTCTAGGAAACCCTATACCTTTTCAGACAAATATCTTCTTAATCTTTTCTTAAAAACCTTCAGTGTTGTAGCACCAACGATTTCTGGAGAAGTTGTTCCACTGATTAATTGTTCTAACTATCAGGGCATTTATACATTTATTATAGTTATACTTCATATTTCTTAACTGCCCATCTCCTCAGTGGTGGGATTCAATTTTTTTTACTGCCGGTTATGTGGGTGTGGCTTGGTGGGTGTGGCTTGGTGGGCATGGCTTGGTGGTCATGGCAGGGGAAGAATACTGTAAAATCTCCATTCTCACCCCACTCCAGGGGAAGGTTACTGTAAAATCCCCATTTCCTCCCAATCAGCTGAGACTCGGGAGGCAGAGAATAGATGGGGGTGGAGCCAGTCAGAGGTGGTATTTACTGGTTCTCCAAACTACTCAAAATTTCCGCTACCGGTTCTCCAGAACCTGTCAGAACCTGCTGAATTTCACCCCTGCTCCCAGGTCTCCTTCCAACCCTATTATGCTATGTCCTATGGGATTTCTCCAGAGTTCTTAGACTGAGCAGCCTAAAAAAGACCTTACCGGTAGTTTTTATTGTTTCTTATTGCCTATAGTTTTATTGTTTCTTTATTCTTTTGTTTTTCATACCAAGTCTGAGCTTGTACGCTTCCTAGAGCCTCTGGAGTGAGGCAGCTTATAAATCATATCAATAACCAAAATCAGTACAATAAACTTGCCCCACTCGCCACTATAAGAAGGAACGCAAGGTCGGTTCCCCAGGATCACCTAATCTGGAAGGCTGTGCCAACTTGAGCTGCAGGTACTTCCTTCCTCCAGCCAATGGCTCCAATACAGGGTCACCTCAGACTATGGTAAAAAAGGCCATGATGTTGGCTGCAACCGTGCAACCAAAGCTCTGCCCGTTTTTTATGTGAACATAGCACCCTTGTTGCAGTAACTGGGATAAGAGAGAATGTGGGTTTGGTGAGCACTGCTTCTGGCATAAAGCGGAAATGAATTTCCTTGGGGTGAAATTCCTGCAATTCCTGCAGTTGGATGCCAGACTGGTCTAACTGTGCTGGCCTTTCAGGGCGGGTTTGCTATCTATTTTACTTTTCTGCTTGCCCGTTTTCCACATCACTTCACTTTCGCTCCTTAAAGAGGCTGTGCTCCAAAGGGACAGAGGCACATTTGTGAAGACCTTATCTGTAAACGGGAAGAGAATGGAAGTAACTAATCCAGCCAGAAGTCAGAGCATAAATCTTTGAACTATGTTTTGCCAGCTGCTGCGTCATTTAAAAATAGTGTGGTGCCAATAAGACAGATCACTCCACATGGGGGCCGTAAACAGAAATCAAAGGTATGCACCAGGGCCCTGATTGCAGGCCAGCCTCACTGCCCCCCCCCCGTGCCCCCCATCACAGTTCACTTCTGCTTTTCACTATTATGGGTATCCCCCCTGGATTTCTCTGCTGTCAGCCACTGATTTCTCCCTGCCCAGGAAGGCACCAACTGCTTTTCGTTCCGTAGAAGTCTGGTGGCACCTACTGATCTTTTCAGGTTTGACATTACGCAGAGGCATTGCTGTAGCTTGACACAAGAGGCATTTAACATGCTTCCTCCCTGTCCCTCTTTACAATCATGGAGACAGGGTGGTTGTCCGAATTAATATATAACTTTTCAGTTTTTCCTCCTCTGTAGAACCACAGTGACATTTTCTTTAATACAGTACTGAAATATACATACTGGGGCAGCTGTAGAGAAATATTTTCTTTATGCTGAGGATTTTGATCACTGTACCACAAAGGATTGTCTCCATCCTTAAGTGTCCCCTTCAGATCAGTCTTGACTCCTGGGAACTGCTTGGTCAAATCCATGCAATTTTCTTGGCAATGTTTTCAGAAGTGGTTTGCTGTTGCTTTCTTCTTCCTAGGGCTGAAAGAGCACTAAATCCATGCCCCCCAAATTGCCTGGTTGACAAGCTGTAGGCAAGAAAGAGGAATGAAGTCTGAGTCCTTCGGGAGTTGGGCGGCATATAAGAATAACAAAATAAATAAATAAATAAGGATGAAGGGGGAGGAATTGATCAATGAGGAGCAAGCTTAACTCTCAAATAGGAATAATAGGTTAAAACCAACGTTTAGTACCACACAGCCATCGTCCTTAGGCAAGATAGCACTATTTTTTTAAAAAATGCAGGTTTGGTGCTTCTTTAAAAGAATACTAAATCTATGTATATAAGGAGGCTGCATAAGGTCTGAGAAATGCTTTGAAAAACTCAATTCAAACATGCAGTGGAGCTCTGCAGCAGCCAATGTCCTGCAGTTCAAGCCAAAACTACCATGAAGTCCAGTTCCAGGTGAGCAGAGGGGAAATGTTATGCTTGTAGTAGCCTTCACTGGCCAGTAGGAATTGAGTAAATCCTAGTACATAACACATGCTCTGTCAGAAACCACATAGTCGATAAAACTAGATCATCTCCATGGCAAACGTTGTATTGAAGGAAAAGAGAAAACACTACTGTAGCCTAAAAACAACTTTTAATGCCTGAGCTGTGGATTGGGAATAAGACAAAATGATGTCGTGAGGGTATGGTATAAAAATGGCCACTGGTATATGTTTGTACTGCAGTTAAAGAGAGATGAAAATTGGCCCTTGTAGCATTTTCTAGGTTCATTGTTGTGCCAAAATAACAGCAATAAGAACGGGCTTTATATCACTTTGATGATGACTGAGTGAGGCTAACAAGATGTCTTTAGTAGGGAAGTAGCCAGAGACAGAAACCGTACCACTGTCAGAATGGGACTACAAACATTTTGATTTGCAAAGTATCTCACTTACTACTCATCTGGATTTCTGTAGTCCATATCTGATAGCCTTAACAATGCATCTCAGGAATCAGGCCCAAACCCCAAAGTCCTTGGGACAGACTGTTATTTTGCATGAAGTACCTGATATAGTCTACTTAATTCTTGCAACAAACCATTGGCTCACATTTGGCTTGTTGTGGGCTGAAAAATTGGGGATCTCATTCTTGATATTAAATTGAACCGGTAGAGATTAAGGAGGCTGATATCCTACACAACTCTAGGGAAATTGGTTGCACAATGCTATGCTAATACTCATATATCTAGACACAGATTCCTGTTTTTCTTCTTTTCAGTGTGGACAAATTCAATGTATTTATTCAATTAATCTGTTGAAACAGGTGTCCTCCAATGTTGTACAAATATTTCTGGTTCACAAACTATAATCATAATAAGAAATCCTATCCATGTTAAATGCTTGCAAGGAAAAAGCAAACAAAAGAAAACTATATTTCAGTAGTATATTTCATCATGCAGAAAACCTCAGGGTTTATCTCCTATATTTCTGCTGCTAATTGCTATTTTAAATGTATTCTTGAGATATTTTTAGATTTTTTTAGTTGTTTTACATTAGGCTGCTTTTAATTTATTGTTTTAGTATGCGGATTTTGCTCTGATCTGTATGCATTTGGCTTTTTTTTTTTTTTTTGCCTTTGGATGTATTAGCTAGAGGGGGGCTAGCAAATCTAAGCAATAAAAGTAATTGGTATTTTTGGGGAGGATTCTGCAGATGGAGTTTCAGGGGAGACTCTGCGCAAACAAATTGCATGCCTTGGCATGTTCTCAGCAATTGGAGAAGCTTTCCACCTTTTGCCCAGGGTATATTTTGGCCTTTCAGTTTGCAAAAGAGTCTGGATGGGGCACAGAGCCGAAGGAATACCGGAGATCCCAGCATACATTAGCCATGATACGAGAGACGTTCTTCTGGTAAAACGCAGAGTCATTAATCAATCCAACTTCTATTCATGTTATTGGCACACCCCTAGGTCAATTCCCATGGGCACTCATGAAACATTTATCCCATGAGATCAGACAGCATGAATAATCACAGGAATCTGGCTTTAAGTGAAGCTATGGCAGGATTGTCAATCAGCACTATGTCAGGACACTAAATTAAAGGTCATGCGATATGCGATGTTAACTTTTCCCTCCCCCAAATATTCTGGATCCAGTTATGAATTTTCAGCTGGGAAAAATGTGTTAAATCATAGATACATGTGGGCCTACACAGCGTGTGTACAATGTCCCTCTGGTTAATGTAATTGAAAGTAACTCCTAAAACAGGTGTTAATGGTCATTTCCCAATCTCAAAAGAAGGGAAGAACATAGTGGTAGCAGACAACAACCTGAATCCAGCTCCTGTGAGCTCAGAAAGGAGGTACCTTTTATACTCTGAATGATTTAAATTCTGCGAAAACAACTTCATGATTGTTACCAAGGACTGGACTTTGAAATGATAAGAATAATAGAAACCCCATCTTCCAAGCCCAGTGCTTTCCAGATGTTTTGATCTAACAATTGCAGTGCTGGGAACTGAATCCAACAGAAGAGCACCAACATGAGGAAGACTGACACAACTGCATTGGCTTCCTCGCCCCTGCCTAACCCCCTCCCCCAGCCCTTAGGTCAAATTCCATACTTCAAGCTTCCTCAAAATTTTCATCCTCCAAAAGTGTTGCGATTACAGTTCCTAGACTGGCTTTCTTTAATGGAAGGTTAACATATTATGAGAAAATGAGTCATTTGACTTGCTTGTTGTGTTTGTGGATTACCTACTATAGTACCTTGATGATTTCATAATATGGTTATATTAACTTGTCAGTCTCCATCTTATTCCTCCTAAAGTGGCCCCATCTGGATAGCCACACAATGTCAGCCCTACCGATAGACCAGATCAGGAAAATAATTTCACCGGGATAATAGAACTACACTTTTGTGAGATGGGCTACAATAAAGGAATTTGTTTGTGCTCTTTTTTCTTCCCTCTTATACCTCAGTGAGTCTCTTCCTAATTCTGTATGTGACACTCTATGAAAGCGAAAATTGGACTTTGAACAAAATAGGAAGAGATTAAAAAAATAGATAAAAACACTCTCAATTAAAAAAAACAACTACTGGCTCAGAGGTTTGATCTGGCTGTTACAGTTTTTATTTTGTTTACTTCTTTTACTTCTAATCTTCTAACATTATTCTACAGAATAATCCTTCAAGTGTGTGTAGAAATTACCTCAAGTTTCAAGTCAGTATTTTCTCTTCCAAACTGAAAAGCCCTCGCTGTCCCAAGATGGCTATTGGATGAAACGATAACCATTGGCCCATATTGCATGGGATGACAGATGCTGCTGTCCTCCCATGCAATATGCATGTGGGGAGCAACATGGCTTATTCTTTAGCTTATGGACATGCTTGGGGCATGTTCCCTCTGTCCATTATTAGAGTGGAATGCTTCAATTACCTGGATTTTTGCTGGCTCTAACTTAAAGTAATGGCAGACACATTGGTGAACCTCTGAAATTAAGTCATCGTGTCTGAAAATGAAAGGTTTAGCTTTAGCAGTCATATCAATTTATGTGCCAGGCAGTTTTATAGTTTAGGAGGCTCCTCTTGTAAAATGCTTTAAACCCATCTGCAGAAATAGGCTTCTTATTCCCTTGAGTCCAGCCTAGGATTAGATGTTTGCAGTTTATGACTCATATCTCCTAATTCAAACTGGTTTGGTTGCCATGTCTCAATTTCATGTTGTTTGTACTTCTTTTCTCTTTCTCTTTTACTCTTTACTTTTATAAAGTTTATATCCCACCTTTCTATGTGTTTCATGAAATACATAAAGATCCCCAGATTCACCTTCTCTTCAGTTATGTTGTCTATTCAGCCACAAAAAATAAACAGCAATATAATCCCTACATTGACCTGCAATAGGTTTGTATTAAGGAGTTTATCATTATATAATCCTGTTTGCTAAATCTGTTGAATTACTAATACCAAATGGAGCCTGAAGAAGGGCAAACCAGACATGTCATTAATTGCACAAATATAATCTGTGACCTTTGTTTTTGAAGTTTAAGCAACAGCCCAGGGACACCATTACTATGGTCTGTTAGGAGGTTTAGAAAGTCCAGATGGAACCGGCTGCTTCCTAAAAGGTATTAGCATTTGTTGGTGCCTAGAAAATTCCCTTCCAGGGCTAACAGCAGAGTGAACAGAATCTGCTATTAGAACACGAGAATGGGGAGAAATGCTTAAGCCTATCACTTTTAGCTGTAGTCCTGAATGTGACTGAGCCCTGTGGCTATTTAAATGCTAACCACAAAGCATATTTACTGAATTAATACAGTTACTATTTATTACAGACAGCTACACTGCCATTAACTATGCAATTAATCTCCGTTTAGTAGCATAGTTAACAGTTTAGTAGCATAGTTACATCCCTCAGATAAATTAGTGAAAGCACTATTGAAGGCATTATTAAAGGCAAATGAAACATGCATTTAGAAGAAAAGGTTTTATTGAAATAAAAACAAAGGGACTTCTGCAATGTTAAGTCGGTTTAGAGTTGTTTAAGGATTCAGCAGCCACAAGATTTGGGGTGATCTGGAAAGCATTACTTGGTGTTTCAAGAGAAAACGTCTGATAAACTTTTTCAGTACAAACTCTCTAGCAAATTAAGCATTCAAGAAGATTTTATTTGGTATGAATCTGTAATTATACAGTGTTGTTAAAAATGAAGACATATACATTGTAAAATCCTGCAGAACAGCTATATTAAAGTGAAACTTTTGAACTTATTTATAAATTACTTGAACTTAAGAGCATGTAGTGAGATAGTCAGGTTTGCTGATTGGCTGGAAAAGAGAGGTCTACCATAGCTCCAAAAATTGAGTGATTGTTCATTAATATGCCTAAGACAGAAATGTAAAAGAAGTATTAACATGATGCAACTTAGTGTAGAAAAGTCTAAATAGCAATAGCACTTAGACTTATATACCGCTTTCCAGTGCTTTTCAGCCCTCTCTAAGACTTTACAGAGTCAGCATATTGCCCCCAACAATCTGGGTCCTCATTTTACCCACCTCGGAAGGATGGAAGGCTGAGTCAACCTTGAGCCTAGTGAGATTTGAACAGCTGAACTGCTGAACTAGCAGTAGCCTGCAGTGCTGCATTTAACCACTGCACCATCTTGGCTCATAAAATTCATGTACAAACTGATGGGATCTGTGTTGGAGGCAACTAATCAGGAAAAGGGAGGCCTCAGTCAAAATGGTGATTCACTGTGCAACTGTTGATAAAAAGTCATTGATGCCATCATTGCAAAAGAAACTGGAACTAAAACTGCCAGTATGATTGTTTATTTATATACATCATTTATATCCTGCCACAAACATATAGAGACTCAGTGGCTCACATCATAAAGAATAATAATGACAATAAACTTTACAATATATGAACCTACAATTTTAAAAAAATGAACAAACCTACATTCCAGGCAGCATCTGGCATCATCCTCAGGTGCCATTTGCAATAGACCCCTTTTAAGAAGCTTCGAGAAAGCAAATAGCGTTTGGGCCAAATCTGCTTCTCGTGGGGGGCTAGTATGGTGCGCCTACTCTTAGAGATCTATGCAAAATTCTGGTTACAAATTATTCAAAAAGTATACAGATCTGATCAAGATACAGCAAATGGCTTTTTAGTTTGAGAAGTCCTTGGTGATCTCTGAGCTTGGTTGTTTTCTTGCAGATCTTTCATTACCTAAACTAGGCATCATCAGTCCTAGTCTAGGGGTTAAGAAACATCTGCAAGAAAACAACCAAGCTCACTTTCAACCCTGAGCTACAAATATTCTCCTTTATTGGCTTTGTAGTTTAGAGAAAAGTTGTGTAAAAGAATATGACAGATGTTTCTCAGACATGACTCCATGTATCTGGAAGAACATTCTTCCCAGGAATATTCCAAAATATTCTAAGAGTAGATTTATATTAAAGGAGGACTGTATTGCTCTGTGTGTGGGTTTTGTTGCTGTTCCTCAAGGCATAGTAGTATTGTTTTGTTTCCATTTTGCCACGGATGTTATTTTAATATCTGTACCATTATTGTAAGTCACTTGAAGTTCTGTTTGGATTAGAGTGATATACCAGTTGGAGGGAATAAATAAATATAAAATTATGCACACCGAAACCAATGTGGGCTAGGCTCTCTCAAGATTTCAGTAATCTTGTGGGACTTGGCATCAGAACAGCAAAATCTCATGAGACCTTCCTGAAATCTCATGGCAGCCTCATTCAGTTTTCAAAATGTCTAGACTATTATTGTGCAAGACCAAAAGAGTCCTGAGCTAGAAAAGTGGTCAGTCTCTGAGTTGACAAGATAATTTTTATTTTACTTCAAGATGTGATAATGATCGCTAAACTGAATGTCTTCAAAAGTAGGTTGGAGAAATCAGGGCATGCAAGATTGTAACAGGCTACTGCTTATGCTTCTCAGTCAGATGGCACAATTGTACTTATATCCTACATATCATTGATCAAGTAACATCAGATCTCACCTCCCCCCATTCCACCCCCTACCTTCCCCATGTATCTTTAGTGTTTGATTTTAATTATTTATGTTTCAATTGTATAGGTATAGACATATCTTTATGACTGTAAGCCTCCCAGAGTTACTCTATGGTAAGATGGGCGGCAAACAAAGAAACCAACAAACTAATTAACAAACACACAAACTTTTATTAGGTTTATTATTACAAAGATGCTGTGGCCTAGAGGTGGAGCTCTTGCCTCACAATCAGGAGGTTGTGTGTTCAATCCTAGGTAGAGGCAGATATAGGATCTCCTGCTTGGGCAGGGGGTTGGACTAGATGACCTGCAAGGTCCCTTCCAACTCTGTTAATCTGTTAAAGGTCTTTGGTTGGCCATCATGATCTAATGTACTTGGTTTTTTTCCCTTATGATCTCATTATAGAGCCGAGGTGGCGCAGTGGTTAGAGTGCAGCAATGCAAGGCTACTTCAGCTGACTGCTAGCTGCAGTTCAGCTGTTCAAATCTCACCGGCTCAAGGTTGACTCAGCCTTCCATCCTTCTGAGGTCGGTAAAATGAGGACCCAGATTGTTGGGGGCAATATGCTGAACTCTGTAAACTGCTTAGAGAGGGCTGTAAAGCACTATGAAGCGGTATATAAGTCTAAGTGATATTGCTATTGCTACTATTTCTAACTGGCATTACATTCAGCCTTCAGGTACTGAAACAGAAGCACAAATAATAGCTGGGAAGTACTATCCAAGACTGTGCTATGACTCAGAGAAAGAAGACGGGAATGTTGAAACATTACAGGAATTTTTTTTTTGGGGGGGGGGGAAGTAGAAAGTGAGAGAAAGAAACTCAAGACCATGTTATCTTGTTTGTGTTATGTATAAGTTAAAGTAGAGAGGGGCTCTGTTACAATACTCTAATCGCATTCCAAGCAATTCCTGTTTCTTGACCTTGTCTGGCCAGAGAGGAAACCTGGCAGCACAGGTAAGGCAGATTCTTAATCAGATGAATCCATCAGCAGGAACATTGAATTAACATTGTGAATAAATGTGAGAAGACTTGATAAGACTAGGAGAGAAAAGCCACAAACCCGGTGCAAGAAATCTTGTTAACCTGGGCAATAGGAAACTATTTCCCCCCAAATAAAACACCCTTCAGCTGACAATAATGGAAATTGTTTTAGAACCATAATTAAATAACAACGAGCTTAAAAGTATGGCATTGGGTAGAGCATTTTCTACACAGAGTACACACACATTTTCATTCCTTTTGGGAATATAAGCTGAAAGTCAGGAAGAAGGCATTTAAGCTCAGCTGTTGTTTCTTCCACCATCAGCATTTTGGCTGCCTGCAGGATGGTCTCTTCCTTCACTTGCACACACAACAGCCTGATTCATCCCACAGTGCCAGTAGTTGTATCTGGTTTTTGGATTTCATTAGTCATCTCAGAAGTATTTAAACTTGTGGTGAGCAGTTACAAGTGTTAGAACAAAAAAAGAAAAGAAATGAAGAATAACAGTGAGACAATAGATTTGCCAGCATAATCACCAAAGTAAGGGGAAAAATAAATTTGTGTGTGTGCATTATATAAATATGTAAAAATCACCTCAGTTCCACATTAATAAGATATCAGCTATAGACTATGTTTACTCCTAATGTGCAGGTAGTCCTCAACTTATAACAGTTCATTTAATGACTTGGTGTAGTTACAGCATCATTGAAAAAAAAGTGACTTATGACCATTTTTCACACTTACAACGGTTGCAGCATGCCCACGGTCACGTGATTGAAATTCGGACAGTTGGCAACTGACTCATATTTATGATGATTGCAGCGTGAAATGTGTTCCCCTTTTGTGACCTTCTGACAAGCAAAGTCAATGGGGAAGCCAGATTCACTTAACAACCGGGTTACTAATTTAACAAGTGCAGGGATTCACTTAACGATGGTGGCAAGAAAGATCTAAAATGGGGCAGAACTCAGTTAACAAATGCCTCACTTAGCAACAGAAATTTGGGGCTCATTTGTGGTCGTAAGTCGAGGACGACCTTTATGTCTCCGGGACCGCATTCTGCTGCATACTTCCCTCCGACCGGTTAGGGCCCACAGAGTTGGCCTCCTCCGGGTCCCGTCGGCCAAGCAATGCCGGCTGGCGGGCCCCAGGGGGAGGGCCTTCTCTGTGGCTGGCCCCGTGCTCTGGAACCAACTCCCCCCGGAGACCCGAACCATCCCCACTCTGCTGGCCTTCCGAAAGGCGGTTAAGACATGGCTCTTCCTGCAGGTGGGGGGGACAGCCTAACCCATTTGAGCTTACTCCCCAAGTATGTATGTGGCTGAATGGATGGATGTTGTTGTTGCTTTTATATTGTTCTTTTAACTTTTGTACTGTTTTTAAATTTTTTGGAATTTTGTTTATTCTTGTATCTCTTATGTTGTACGCCGCTCTGAGTCCTTCGGGAGTTGGGTGGCATATAAGAATAACAAAATAAATAAATAAATAAATATGTTAGTTTTAACGTATTTAAGATATCTGGCCCCATTTCTGAATTTCATTGCATATAGGTCTGCCATGAAAGATCGTCAGAAATTGTGGGATGTTCCAGAGTGCAGGGTTTAGTTTGTTGCTTACAACTACATATTTTCAAGAATTTCCCATGCGTAAGGACACTCTTGGTTACTTGTAAGTAGGAATAGCGCTGGAGGGCTAGCACAAGAGGCCTTCTCCCGAGGTGGAGGCAGGCTCTAACGATCTCTGCCAATGGCAAGAGAATTCTGGCTTTGCTCTGTGATTTGATGCACGAAGGGAGAAGATGCAGGAATGTCTTTCTGTCAGGAAAGTGATGTAGATTGGACAAAAAAATCCAGGAAGCAACAAGTGGGTGTTAATATTGGGGGAGGAAGAGGAACGTTGCTTAGCCCTGAAAGACCTTTATTTTGATTCAACATTTTTTTTTTGCAGGCTCTTAATAAGAACAACTGCAGCATTTGGAACCAGCGTCATAAATGGGTCTGGCTTCTTCATCCAGGCAGCTGACAGGGTCCCACCAGAGCAACTGCTGAGGCCACTTATGGGCCGGCTGCGTCAGATGGCTGAGCGCAAAAGACTCCGGCTCTTTTAATTGCCCAATATAGCATTGCTGTGGGAGACTCTGAGCGGCTAGAGATAGACTGCAACATTCCTGCTGACAGTGACATCCAACAGGGCTGTTCACAGCGTACTGAAGTGGCCCTGTTTTATAGTGGGAACCTGAGCTTTCGTGTAAACACTCCTTTTAACAGAATGCAAACTTAAGACTTGAATGGTGATAGATTATAAAATATAAACACTTTCTTGAGTGTCCCGGTGACCAAATGCACATCCGTATCATTTACTTTGGGAAAAATGTGGAAGTGATTTGCTTATTGCCTTCTTTCGGGATGAGTTGTCAACTCCCTAGTCCAGTGTTTCTCAGCCTTGGCAACTTTAAGACACGTGGACCAATTTTCTAGAATTCACCAACTAGGCTTCCCTAGTCTAATTTCTAATCTCGGAATTTTTGGGTGGCCAGCCTTTTTAAGTTTGGACAGGGCTGGATAGGTGCTGCCATCTGCTGTAGAGAGCAACTTGTTTCTCTTCGTTTTGCACTTCTTTGTGACAGTATGTTTTTGTGTGTGTGAAAATTGAACCAGCCCTACATAAAAAGATACGTTATTACTCTGGAACTTTTTAGAATTTAGGCTCAATCTTTGGGGTAAATGTTAAATTGTGGGCAAAGATCGCAGGAGACAGACTTCAGAACAGCTCTTTTATTAGCTCACTCAAAACAACCAGCAACTTGTAGACTGACAGATAGCTCTTTTATAGGGAACTGTCAGACACAACAACCAATAGCGTATGAGCATTCAAACACATGACCAGGGTGGCAACAACAGTTCAGGTAGAGTTCAAATATAATCATAACAACAACAGTTCAGTCAGAGGTCGTCTAGTCAAAACAAGTTTATGGTTCAGTTATAGGTCAGTCAGAACACAACAGTAAAGGTGAGTTAATCCCACACCTAGCAGTTTCCATTGCACAGTTGATTGGAACCGAAGTGTGAACTGGACCTGTTTGGATTCAGTCAAACCTTTTGACTTGATCAACTGACTCTTTTTTTTAAAATGTTTGCTAACACACCATTTCCATTGATTTAGCTGAGCTGTTGTATCTTAAAATCTATAGCAAAGGAAATTTTTACAACAAGGTCATCATACAGGTGCACGGGCGTACCAGAGGAAATGGAGGAAGCGCATAGACATAGTTGTGATGTTTGAAAAACCCAGGTGGCCTTTCAACAGTTTCTGTTTAATTTCTGAGCACAGATTGGATACGTGATTTCTCTGAATTGAGAAGGAGAAATTCTGAACACTTTTTTAAGTACGGGAAGTCTCCCCCATAGTGGCGCCAGCAGCGCCACTAAGAAGAAACTACCATGAGAGTCATTTCCCACCACTGTCTTCCCTTAGGGTTTAGTGGTAAGAAGAGAAGTCAGAGTTGCTATCAGCTAAGGCAGAGGTCTTCAAACTTGGCAACTTTAAGACTTGTGGACTTCAACTCTCAGAATTCTCCAGCCAGCATAGCTGGCTGGAGAATTCTGGGAGTTGAAGTCCACAAGTCTTAAAGTTGCCAAGTTTGAGGACCCCTGAGCTAAGGGATGATCATAGAATGAAAAGAGAACATTCCTGCCCTCACCCTGGCTATTTTGTAAGAAAATCAGCGTAAAAAGACCACATCTAGCCATGAACATTTCACCCCAGAATCTCTTCTTTTATGAACTAGTTTCTAAAGAAAGTTCAAATAGAATGATTACCCATAAAAATATGCAGGATAATATCTAATAATTCAGAACATAATATAAGGTTTTAGCTAGTTATGGCATTACAACAAGTATACAATTGGATAAGCTTAGGAGGACTAGAAGTACTGGTAAGACAGAACATACCAGGAAAACACAAATAATAGGTGGTTTCTGTCAAAATAATTATGTTTTCAGGATCTGTGGGTGAAAGGAGGAGGATCTTCTGCTGAAATGTCTCCTTTACTATTACAGCAAAAGATAAGAAGAGCCGAGGTGGTGCAGCGGTTAGAGAGCAGTACTGCAGGCTACTTTAGCTGACTGTGATCGTTTGAGTTCAGCTGTTCAAATCTCACCGGCTCAGGGTTGACTCAGCCTTCCATCTTATGTAAAATGAGGACCCAGATTGTTGGGGGTAACGTAAATACAGTATATACATTGCTTAATGGTGTAAACCGCTTAGAGAATGCTTGCCCTATGAGGCGGTATATAAATATCACTAATAAATAAATAAATATTTATAGGCTTTGCAGTTTCATGAATCAACTAGGAAAATGCTATGGACAAGGCTGACCTCTGCAGAATGACAGTGGGAAACCAGCTGTGAAGCTGCAC
The DNA here is from genome assembly GCA_023053685.1 of Diadophis punctatus similis. NCBI lineage: Eukaryota > Metazoa > Chordata > Lepidosauria > Squamata > Dipsadidae > Diadophis > Diadophis punctatus. The sequence goes on along the minus strand of JALIGW010000001.1, from coordinate 301,443,674 downwards.
TACTAGCCCATTATCTCTCCTTTGTCATGTGCTCTACAACAATTACATCTATATTTGTATTTCTTTAAAGGGGGGAGGGAGTTAAAAGCAATCCATAAAATGTCATATACAGTATGCCAAACACCTTTTTTCAGGATCAGAGGTAGTAAGTCTCTGCGTCCGTCTCACAACCAACATTTGTAGTTCAGAGACCCCATTTTTTTTCCTCCCTCACAGATGAGTTTCAATATCAGAAAAAGTGAACGATACGATGGGAAGATCCATAAAGCATCGGAGACTGTGTCATATGGTTCCCAGCAACTTTCTTTGGCATGCTGCTTCCATAATAAAAGCCTCATCTGGAAGTGCTCTCTGTAGACTGGCTGGTGGGGAACATGAATAATTGTTACAATCTTCATGTCATCTTCATGTGACATCTACTTGATCATAGTGGGAACAGAATGCTGGGATAAACCTCCCACTTAATCCAGGAAGAGCATTTTTATATTTATTCCCCAAGAGCCTCAGTTTGAGATGTATCCATTTCAGTACTGATATGGCTTTGTACTGATGGACATACCCACCCCTTTCCTAGAAGAATGAAATATTTTGAGAAATATTAAAAAGGCAGGATAAAATATTTCCCCTAGAAGAGAAATTAAAATCCTAAGGGAGACAGAAACTCAGAGCTCCAGCTCCCTGTCCCAAGCAGATACTAAGCTGAGGCCAGCTTTTAGAGATGCAGATTTGGTAATCCATTACTCCCTGCAGCAAATTCTGAACAAAGGTAAGATTAGCCCTCAACCATAATTGCCCAACATCCATTTAGAACACAAGCTCCTACATTGTATCATCTTGGTTGCACCACCCGAAGCAAACTTCAACCAAACTTACCTCAGACAACCTACAGAGCCAGCTATGACCCCTACAACAGCCAATAGAATACACATTCTTGCACAGGAACAGGAAGTTCAAGTTCAAAGCCCAAGAGAAGGTATAAATAGCGCTCACTCTCAACTCCATGTGGTCAGCTGCACCAGAACCACAAACATGAGGTCCTGTTCATCAATAAATGGACCCTCTTTTCAATCAGCCTCCAGCCTCCATTTTGTCTCCAGTGCCTTTCTCCTGGCTTGGAACTGAACCAGATGGATATTTCTTCCAACAATTTGCAAATAACATGCTATTCCTATTCAAACCTTCTGCTTTAGGGAATCATAAAAATATAACATTCTGGTTCAGCCTTCTTCAACCTGATTATATTTCTGTGAATATTTCAATTTCCAGAATTCTCATCAATGGTCAAAAATTAAAAATCTTTTAAATGTGTACATTGGAGCCTTCAGCTTTCTCCAGAAATTCCTTGTGTTGCGTGCCATGTAACTTCTTCACTAGCCAGTTTTGTAGAGGTTCTGGTTAAAGTCAGGCTGACCCTGTCCCTAGACAGCAAGAAGTTGCAGGAGGCAGACTTTTGCATCCCCTTTTTTTTAGCTTGTGCCTTCAGGTGTGGTAGACAAAGATATAAAATTGACTTGAAGGCAGCCTGCAGTCGCAGCATTTAACCACTGCACCACTTCAGCTCTTCAGCTTAGCCCGATTTTCACTCTCCAGTAGCCATTCAAAATGGCTACTGCACTTCATTTCATAACAAGGATAACCTGGGATCGTCTTGGGCACGTGTCTCTCTCCAAAACCTTTTCTTTCCTTTCATTATAGATCATGCAGAGCCGTTTGGAAGAAGACAGACATAGATAACAGGGAAACAAGGCAGACGGACAATTTCAACCAAGACCAGGAGTGGGCTAACGTCTGTATCTGCTGGCTTGACTTAATAGGTCTGTTGCAGAAAACCTGGTTTGGCCTCTTAGCTTTAGAATAGAATAATAACAGAGTTGGAAGGGACCTTGGAGGTCTTCTAGTCCAACCCCCTGCTTAGGCAGGAAACCCTCCACCACTTCAGACAAATGGTGCTTTACTTCATCGAAGTCAAGAGACTCCAGTATCCAGCAGTGGGCCAAACCAGAATCTTCCGCTTTGTTTGTCTTGGCCTGCCGTGCTTCTTTGTGAAGAAAACGGTCAAACTGAAGTACTTCCCCTGTGTAGGAAGCCTACACTTGACAGGAAGCCTCAGTAATATGTTTTCCTTTTATTGTATAACTTGCTCTTTTCTTTTAACCCTGTTCAAATATTTTCCAGCACAATGACATATTTATTAACCCGCCACTCACTCCATGAGGCAAGGCTTTGATTGGCTTTTGGTAAAGGGATCCCGAAAAGTGGAGGTTGCCCCCACCCCTGCTGTCTCCAATAAGAGTTAATATTATTACTGCTATTTGTGTCAAGCGCTGGAGAACAAGCACTTTTAAAAAACGGGCCAGGTTTATTTAAAACAGCTGGGCAAAAGAGCATGAAGGCCCAGCTAGAGTCGTCAGGTCAAAGGTCAGGGGTAACACCAATCTCTGCAGAACTTTGAAGCTGACATTTTACAGATTATATGTGTCTCGCTGCACAGTGGGCACGGCATATATATGGGGCTGAGGGCCCCCGATTTGTCCTTTGCATTTTTATGAGTCCACAACATTGTTCTTTGAAGCAGCACACACCGAGAAAATAATACTAACGCTAATAAAAAAAGATGCTTTAATGCTATTGAGCTATTTAAAGTAAATCAAGAGAGAGCTTCCTGGAAAGATGGTTGCACTGCGAGATAATGTTTCAGTTCTTCCCCTTCTTTAAAGCTTTCCCTCTTTTTCATTGATCCTTTGCTTTCCTATCCAAGACAACATTCTTCTTTGTTCTGCCTTCTACATATATTAGGGTTTTAATTAAAAAAAAACCCTGAGATTGTTGGGATATACATTTGAATCCCACCATGCTCCCCCCCCCCGGCTACATTCTGTTATTGCTTTCCCCAGAATGACCCACAAGATAGAAGTAACAGAAGTAACAGTAACAGAGTTGGAAGGGACCTTGGAGGTCATCTAGTCCAACCCCCTGCTTACGCAGGAGACCTATACTAGGGATTCGAACCGCCGAACTGCCCACCTTTCTGATCGACAAGCTCAGTGTCTTAGCCACTGAGCCACCTAGTCAGGCTGACCTTGCCAGCTTCAATCTTTTGGACAGCCATCGACTAGCATGAGTGCACAAAGAAGAAATAATGTAATGCAAATGGAAACACTGGGATTGATGGCTTGGGGGAGAAGGCTTTTTCCCTTCTCCTTCCACATGTTAAACCTATTCAATAGCATATAATTGTATTATTATTATTTTTGGCTTCATACCAAAACAGGATGAGAAGCTACATCTTCGCTTTGAGGGAGCTTTGGAAAGCGTCTACAACCCAAGTTACCCATCCTATTGTAATCAATGCACAATACAGACATAGACGGATGAATATACAGTACATGTAACCACTGTTCCCTCTAAGGTGCGCAGCCGCGTGGCCGGGCACGTAATGAGTGAACGCCACGCGGAAGTTTCTAACTTCCGCGTGGCATTTTTTAATGGTGAACTGGTCCGAATCGGGAGGAACCCACCTCTGCAGTGGCTCATTGTGAAACTTGCATTCTTGACCAGGACTCCAGTATTGGACAGTTCATAGGAATGTAATGTTAATAACTATCCCTTCTATGAATTTTATCTTTTCATCTTCACAATGTTATGCATATAACTATGTGGAGATATAAGTATTACAATATCTTGCTTCTAGTTCTGTGTTAAGGAAGGCGGGAGAGTGAGGATGTGTTCCCACTGTCTAAAGGAGGCATGTTCTCTGTTGAACAAACCTTCCGTTAATTCAAGAGATCTTTCTAATAGTTAGCAAATCTGAAGCATTCAGATAAGTTGTCAAGAATGTGATGGACTCACAAATTCAGATGCAACTGGATGATTTGGGTTAGCCAAACTCATTTCTATTGGGCTATGCTTGCTTTTGTAAATGATCTGTGAAGGCAACTGAATAGAGACAGTATAGTCATTTCACTGCTGGATTTCTTGGCATCATTCAGTACCATTAGCTACTATATGATCGTCTTCTGGGATTATCTGGCAGAATTGGATTCTACAGGAATTGTTCTACAATTGTTTCAGTCCTTTGAAGCAGATCCAGAAGGTGGTGCTAAAGTACCACTTTCCATTACCCAGGGGATTAATCTATGGTGTTCCATGGGTTTCCATTTTCTTTTTATGCTGTTCATAAAACCTCTCTGAGAGATCATAACAAATTTTTGGAGTAAGGTGACTGTCTACTGTTCTTTGCCTTCAAACTCAAAGGAGCAATCCGCATCTCTATACAATGCTTAAGTTTGATAGGCTGAATAAAGAAAAACAAGCTGAAATTAAACTTGGCTTAGATGGAGATGTTATTAGTCATTAGTAAACTGGATTTATTATTTGGGGACTTTTATTAAAATAATAACCAAACTGATCTCCAATAGGGAGATGTACTTACTCCAAACAATGCATTTCTTAGCTGGACTCCCACTTTCTGTCCCCCCCATCTACTTCTTCCACGTTGAAAAAATTCATTAAATCAATTCCAAATACACATGAAGTTTTAGGAACTTCCATCTTCTTTAAAAGGCAGAGTCAGAAAAATGTAATAAACTTAATAAAGGTAATAAACTGGTAGCCTGGTTAGCCATGGGGTTGGTTAAAGACACCATGGATGGCTAAGCTGTATGAAAGCCAGATGTAAAAGCTTTGGCAGGGAAGGAAAAGATCTGCTCCTTCTGCTTATTGGGTAATAGAAGGCAATTGAAAAGCAACAATTCTGTATTAAAGACACAACCCATAACAACCAGAAGAACTGAACTGGTTAGCCAGCTCAATAGAAAATAAAGGTAGTCCTCAACTTATGACCACAATTGAGACCCCAAAATTATGTTGTTAAGTGAGAATTTGTCAAATGAGTTTTGCTCCATTTCACGACATTTCTTGCCACAATTGTTAAGTGAATCACTGCAGTTGATAAATTAGTATCCTGGTTGTTAAGTGAATCTGGCTTCCCCACTGACTTTGCTTGTCAGAAGTTTGCAAAACGTGATCACATGACCCCAGGACGCTGCAATGGTCATAAGTATGAACTAGTTGCCAAGCATCTGAATTTGGATCACATGACCATAGGGACGCTGCAAAGGTTGTAACTGCGGAAAAGGGTCATAAGTCACTTTTTTCAGTGCCGTTATAACTTTGAACGGTCACTAAATGAACTGTTGTAAGGTGCGGACTACCTGTAGTATTTATTTTGCTTCAATAAAATTTCTATGTTGTTTAAAATATCACTGATTAACACAGGATAATGCTGATCATTCTTCAATTGGCATGGCATGAAAAATTACATAGGTAAAGGGTACTTCCACGATTTATCAACGTAAACAAGACTTTCAATATCCAAACAAAATTATTTTTTTGCAATATTTTTATTAAAGATGTTTACATCAGTAAAATATAATACAAACTAAAATCAAAATGAAGAAGAGAAGATAGGGGAAAATGAACAGAAAGTGCAGAAAAGAAAAAGAAAAACATATATTTAAAAATGTTATCTTCATATTCAAAAAAGAGAATGAGGATGACCGAGGAAACTATACACCTGCTCGTGCTAGATATATAAATACTGGGTAAGATCTCTGAGCAGATTATAAAGCAGCATACTATTATTAACAGAAGCTAGTCCTCATTTACCACAAACCAGTTGTGCCAAACTATGTTTATTTCCTTTGGATGTCATATAGACTATCTGGATCTGAGTAAAGCATTTGACTGGATGCCTTATAATAATTCTCCCTCATAAAATGCTAAGTGTGCACTAAATAAAACTACTGTTAGATGAGCTCATAGTTGGCTGAATGACTGTACCCAAAGAATGCTAATTAATGGCTCCTCTTCAGTTGGAAAGGAAGTATCGTGTGGAATGCCATAAGTCCTGGGCTGTTCAACATTATTATCAATTACTTGGATGGAGTCAAAAAAGATGCTTTAGAGTTTGCAGAGGATACAAAAGTGGGAGGATGGAATCTAGATGCTGTAGATCAGGGGTCCTCAAACTTGACAACTTTAAGACTTGTGGACTTCAATTCTGAGAGTTGAAGTCCACAAGTCTTAAAGTTGCCAAGTTTGAAGACGTCTGCTGTAGATAAATAGGATGGAATTTAACAACATGAAATTTTGTTGTACAATTTTGCGTCTGGGTAGAAAAAACATAAGGCACAAATATAGGATGGCAATAGCAATAGTGCTTAGACTTATATATCACTCCCACAGTGCTTTTTACAGCCCTCTCTATGTGGTTTACAAAGTCAGCATATCGCCTCCCAACAATCTGGGTCCTCATTTTACCCACCTTGGAAGGATGGAAAGCTGAGTCAACCTTGAGCCGGTGATATTCGAACTGCCAAATTGCAGGCAGCCAGCAGGCAGCAGAAGTAGCCTGCAGTACTATCTTCTAACCACTGGGCCACCACAACTCAATAGAACATAAGGAAGGGTTGAATGTCCTTGTTGAACCCAAGTTAAACATGAGCCATCACTGTAAAGAAACTCCTAATATCACAAATGACATATTGGGATGCATTAACAGGACCGTAGCATCCAGATTACAAGACATTATTATTCCACTCTGTCCTGGTTTAGAGCCCATTTGGAATACTATGACGAAGTTGGAAAAGGATAGTGACAGACTGGAGCATGTTCAAAGGATGGCTGCCAAGATAATGAGAGGTCTGGAAACCAAAGTCTGTGAGGAATGGTTAATTTCTGGATACATTTAGTCTACAAAAAAAGATGATTGAAGGGAGATATGACAGCAACCTTCAAATGCTTGAAAACGTTTCACACAGTAGCGTTCTTATTCTTTATTATCCTTATGCTGAGACCAGGTCCAGATCACTGGGCCAAAAGTATAAGGGAAGCAGTTCAGGCTAGACATCAAAAGAATTTTCTGCCTGCACAAGCTATCAACCAATGGAACAGGCTGTACATGAAATAATTAGTTGTTCTTGTCTAGAGGTCTTCATTCTTCCCCTTTCTCATAGTTTTGCAGGGACACAATCTACAAATTTGGTCTCTCTTTCATTTTATTCGTTAATTCATGCTTTTCACCATTTATTCCTTTTACATTTTAATCCACTTTTCTCTATATGCTACAGTCATCACCCTATAGGCCAGTGATGGCGAACCTTTTTTTGCTCGGGTGCCAAAAAATTGTGCGCGTGCGAGATAGCGTGTGTGCGTGTGCCGACACCCATAATGCAATGCCCTCCCCCCGTGCATGTGTGCTGTCCCCTGCATGCGCACAATCCCCCCCACGCATGCGCACAGGCCTCACTGAAGCCTCCGGACTTCCAATAGGCCCGTTGGGCTGTTTTTCACTCTCCCCAGGGTTCAGGAAAGCCTCCTGAAGCCTGGGGACGCCGAAAAATGGCCCATTGGGCCAACGGGAAGTTTGGAAACAAACTTCTGGTTGGGCCGTTGGGCTGTTTTTCACCGTCCCCAGGCTTCAGGAGGCTTTCCTGAACCCTGGGGATGGCGAAAAATGGCCGAAAAGTAGGCTGAAAATCAGCTGGCCAGCACGCACATGTGCGCTGGAGCTGACATAGGGCAACGCCTTGAGTGCCCTCAGATATGGTTCCGCGTGCCACCTGTGGCACGCGTGCCATAGGTTCGCCATCACTGCTATAGGCAACAGATATTTGTTTATTTATTTAGGAGATTTATATTGCCACCTATTCACACATGGTGACTCAATGCAGCTTACAAGAATATAAAAACATCATATAAAAACCAATAAAACTAATAAAAGAGAGAATCATATATAATAAAATAATAAAATAACCCCCTCACCTCCCCCACCCCGGCGACAACACATCCTACGAGCCATTTAATGGGCTCCATCCCGCTCTGGGTTCCCCGGGCCTGCTGGCAGAACCAGGTCTTCAGCGCCTTCTGGAAGAGTGTTAGAGTAGGGGCCATTCTAATCTCTGGGAGAATGATGTTCCAGAGAGAGGGAGCCACCATGGAGAAGGCCTTTCTTCTGGGTCCCACCAGGTATATCTCCCTAGGGGATGGGACCCGCAACATTCCTACCCCCCACTCTGGTGAGTCGGGTAGATGTGACTGGAAAGAGACAGTCTGTCAGATAACCTGGTCCCAAGCCATGAAGGGCTTTAAAGGTGACAACCAGCACCTTGAATTGCACCCGGAAGCCAATCGGCAACCAATGCATCTCCCGCAGGAGAGGTGATACATGTGCACATCGAGGTTTGCACAAAACCATGCATTTTTCACCAACTGGAGCTTCCGGATGCTCTTCAAGGGCAGCCCCATGTAGAGCATGTTGCAATAGTCAAGACGGGAAGTGACTAGGGCATGAGTGACCGTGAGTAGGGATTGTTGGTTTGATTGATTGTTGTTGATATTGTAAAAGAAGCAGACAGAGATACAAATTTACCAGCATCAGTTGTACCTATTGTGAAGTTTCTGAAAGATGCCCTGATTAATTCATGAGCCACATGCTATATTCTGTAGTTATAGTAAATTTTAGCTTAATTTGGTCAGTAGGTCACAAGTGCAATCACAGCCTAGCTTTATTACAAGCATGTTGACTCCATTCTATCTCTGGATCTCTAATATAGAGACTATCTTTCTCAAGGTCTGTTTCAAAATCCATTTAATAGTAGTTGGCATTGAGGTTTTTGTTAGGGAGTGATTCATTTATTCATAATTTAAACGGCATGCCTAAGGTTCAGAAAACCCACGAAAATATTTTATCAAGTTTATGCCAATGTGTAAGTTCTGAGTTCTGCCTCTAGAAAGACACAATTATGAAAGCAATATTGGCTATTTCCCAGTTTTTTATTTATACAAAATTTCAAAATTAAACCAGTCATTAACCAGCCACATTATCCCCTTACTCCAGAAGGCGGATTATATTTCTAATAAAAAAGTTCATTTTTGTACAAAGCAAAATAATCCATAGACAGGTGACAATTAGTACTATGTGTGGCTGTTCAGACGCATAAGAAAGTGGAAACTAACTTTAGCATTGCATCGCAATAGATGGTGAGAAATTTCTCAGAGGCAACAATTAGCCATTAGGTGCATTTCTGTTCTTACCAGCAGCTTTGGAAAATATCACCTGAATGCTGACTCATCTTTGAGAAACAGCAGCAGGCAGTCTTCCTTAACTTGGTGCCCTTCAGATCTTTTGTGAATGTCACTCCTCAGAATTCGAGGCACCAGAACCAAATTAGGAAAGAGTGGACTAAAAGGGCATGATCCCCCATCATCATCACCATAACAGTTGGAAAAATTTGGTTGGAGAGCAGAATGAATGCCACTCCTGTGCCAAAAACCCTGACTTGCATTCCAGCATGTAGAATCCTGCAATATGTCCCAGGCAGGTCTCTCTGCTCTGTAAGTGAGCCCTTAGCATGCCAGAAGCTCCGAGTGGATGAAGCATGACTTTAAGAAGACACAGGAGACTTCAATAAACAATCTCCATCTGTTTTGACAATAGAGGTTGAGCAGCTGACCTATGTGACTGTATCGGGCCTTCAAGATTTCATTGGTGGACTTAAGGCAGTAAGGCAGTTGTTTGGTAATTACAGAGTTGGTCTAGAATTGTCAAAAATCAGAAGGTCTGGGTACTGTAAAATATTTCTGTGTCAATGTGAAATATGGGCTTTTGCCATCTACAAAAGGATCTTGGAAAAGAAAAAAAAAGGGTTTTAATCTTTTTACTGGACTTTGTATTTCCAAAACCTGGTGAGACAGTAGAGCAGTCAGAGCTGTTAGTTGTCTGCAACATCTCCCAGTGTGAGAGTCATGGGTGCCTTGAAGAGCATTTGTGGGGCTTCTTCTGTATGAGATCCCTAAGCCAACATGTAGTGCAAGAGAAGTGGACTTTAGGAGAGGATGGGCAATAACTCCTGGCTCTGGCTCCTTTTACCATCATTTGCAACACTGAAAATAAAATCAAAGTGGGCATCTCTTGGATCCCATGCCAAGCTACTTGGGTGAAGCCAACTGCTCCAGCCATTACTCTGCTCTAGTGACAACCGCATCTCTCTGAAATGTACTACAAGATCAAATTGAAGAGCCAGAGCTTTCCGAAGACAGCTGCTGAAATATTGTTGCACATGAGTATGTTAAAACTATAAATATAGAACATAGAATAATAGATTTGGAAGGGACCTTGGAGGTCTTCTAGTCCAGTTCCCTACTCAAGTAGGACCCCTATACCAGTGATGGCGAACCTATGGCACTTGTGCCACAGGTGGCATGCAGAGCCAGATCTGAGGACACGCGAGGCATTGCCCTATGTCAGCTCCAGCGCGCCTGCGCTTGCTGGCCACCTATTTTCAGCCTTCTTTTTTACTATTTTAGCTCTCCCCAGGCTTCAGGAAAACTTCCTGAAGCCTGGGGACAGTGAAAAATGGCCCAATTAACTTCCAGTTGGCCCGTTGGCCCATTTTTCACCATCCCCAGGCTTCAGGAGGCTTTTCTGAACCCTGGGGATGGTGAAAAACGGCCCAACGCGCCTACCGGAAGTCCAGAGGCATCAGTGAGGCCTGTGCACATGCTTGGAGGGTTGGCAGCACAGGGGGTTGTGCACATGCACAGGGGGACAGCGCGGGGGTTGTGCGCATGCATGCGGGGGAGGGTATTGCATTATGGGTGTGGACACATGCGCGTGCACCCTTTTGGCACCCGAGCCAAAAAAGGTTCGCCATCACTGCCCTATACCATTATGAACAAATGGCTGTTCCATCCCTTCTTGAAAACCTCCAGTGAAGGAGCATCCACATCTTCCAGAGGTAAGCCTTCCACTGATTAATTGTTCCCATTGTCAGAAAATATCTCCTTTGTTCTAGGTTGGATCTCTCCTTGATTATCTTCTACCCATTACTTCTTGTCCTGCCCTCAGGTGCTTTGGAGAATCGATCAACCTCTTCTTCTTTATGACAGCCCCTCAGGTACTGGAAAACATCATATCACCCCAGTCCTTCTTTTCATTGAAGTAGACATACCTAATTCCAGGGGTGGGCTGCTGGGGGTTCGCAGGGGTTCGGGAGAAGCTCTAGCTAAGATTCTGTGCAGTTTGGAGAACCCACAAATCCCACTTCTGGCTGGCCCTGCCCTGCCCACCCCACCCCTCCCAGGAGTCCCCACGCGGCCCATTTTGGATGCAGGGTGTACGTGGAGGCTCGTAGGGGGCGAAAAACGGGCCTACCGGAAGTTTGGGAAGGCTGGAAATGGGCCAGTTTCCAGCCTCCAGAGAGCCTCTGGAGCCTGGGGAGGCTGTTTTCGCCCTCCCGGAGGCTCGAAAAAAGCCTCCGGAGCCCGAGGAGGGCAAAAAGCCCCTCCCACCATGGTGCGTGAGACCGACTAGGCCACGCCCACCAAGGAACCAGGCAGAGAACCCCTTGCTAATATTTTTGAAGCCCACCCCTACCTAATTCCCTCAGTCATTCATCATATGGTTTAGCCAGCCACTCCCCTAATCATCATTATTGCTCTTCTCTGCGCTCTTTCTAGAGTCTCAACATCTTTTTTGTATCATGGTGACCAGAAGTGGACACAGCATAATCTCACCAGTGCAGTATGCAGTAAAGCAGTACTATCACTTCACATGATCTTGAAACTATCCCTCTGTTAATACTACCTAGGACTACATTAGCTCTTTTGGCAGTTTTGGTTGGCTGGCTGATAACATAAGATATTAAACTGACTTTTAACCCAACAAATTCAATTGAAATAAACCTTTGTTTGCATATTTTATCATAAATGTGTGTCTCATCAAACCAGTGCAGAACACTGTAGTCTGTCCCATACAGCTTTCTAAGCTTCCTTAATGTTTTTGTATACATTTATTGTAATTTTAACCTAGAATGATTTATTAGATAAAAAAGAACATGCCGTAACACATATAAAGAAAAAGACCAGTAAAGAGAAAGAAAGAAGTCATTTTCCCTTCTTTTTTTAAAAAAAAGTTTCTGACATAATTATTGGCATATCATCCTCATCAGCTTAATTGTTTTTTTTTATGGTGCAGAATAGAAAAGGAATCATCTGATATCCTACTTTCCATCTCTATTCTGCTACTGTTATGTACATAAAATGATTAATTGCATACATAAAAGGAATAACCAAGGCCACTCCCTTTGGGAGTGTCCATGCTAATTACCCACTACATTACCCATTTCAGTGGCTCTGATTTATAGATATATTGATACCATAGATCCGTGGTGGCGAACCTATGGCACGCATGCCAGAGGTGGCACACGGAGCCATAGATGCCGGCACACGAGGGTTGCTCACCGGCAAACCAGCAGTGCGAAAAAATGCACTTCCGGTTTGCCGGTGTGCTGTTTTTTGCACTCCGGAGGGTTCAGGGAAGCTCCCTGAAGCTCCGGAATGCAAAAAACTACAAAACGGACAAACCGGAAGTGCACTTTTCCACACTTCCGGTTTGTCCGTTTTGTAGTTTTTTGCATTCCGGAGCTTCAGGGAGCTTCCCTGAACCCCCCGGAGTGCAAAAAACAGCATACCGGCAAACCGGAAGTGCGTTTTTCGCACTTCTGGTTTGCCGGTTTCGTCGTCCCAGGCTCCGGTAAGCCTTTGCATGGGGGTGGGGGTGTGTGCGCATGCGCAGGGGGCAGCATGGGGGGGGTGTTGTGTGCATGCGTGGGGGGGAGGGAATGGGTGTGGGCACGCGAGCACGTGCGAGCGCCCCCCCTTTTTGGCACGCGAGCCTAAAAAGGTTCGCCACCACTGCCATAGATTATTCTTACTAAACTCTCTTGCCTATTGTTCACATTTCTTTACTTTTGCCTGCCTTTTATCTCATTTTTGCAGGATAATGTTTTTATATATCTGTTGATACTTAATAAATAATCTGTATTTTTGCTGGCTCAACTGAGTGACATGCATGCTTGCTCTGATGTGAATATAGAGTGGATTGTGAATGTGCTACCAGAAATTACCCACTATAATTTTTCAACAATTTTGACATTCAGAAGGAACATTCTTTGTTTTATTATGAATGACCTCAAACTTTATAGCCCTTCTGTGACAGATCAGGACTCAATGTAATTCATTCATAGCTTTTTAAGCATGCTGGGAAATAACCCCTCTGAACGCAAGTAACTATAAATTGTGCCCTTTATAAAATAACATTTATGGTCACACATACATACCTTCTCCCACAAGAGTCCCCAAGGTTCTGCAATAAACGTTAGTAATTTAGCACCTACGTTCTTTGTCTAGTGTTGTTGAAGTGACTCTGTGTGTGCCAGCATGTGAGAACCTTCAGTGCTTTTCTTACCAAACCTTCTCTGTAATAGTTTATTTATTTTATTTATTTATTTATTTTTATTTGTCAAGTACATGTTGGTAATATACATAGATAAAACATTGTTTATATACATAAGATGGGTACTGATAAGCGTGAACATTAGGACAGGGACGGTAGGCACGCTGGTGCACTTATGCACGCCCCTTACTGACCTCTTAGGAATCGGGTGAGGTCAACAGTGGACAGTCTAAGGTTAAAGTTTATGGGGTTTGGGGAAGAAACCACAGAGTCAGGTAGTGAGTTCCAGGCATTAACCACTCTGCTGCTGAAGTCGTATTTTCTACAGTCAAGTTTGGAGCGGTTCACTTTGAGTTTGTATCTGTTATGTGCTCGACTTTCCAGAGAGTTCTTACAAACTGCAAGCGATGACACATGGCAGCCCTTCATGGATCTCCCTGCATCAGACAGTAGCAGCTGCAGAATCCCAGGACTGAATTCTCCCCCATATTTAATGACAAACAACTCCCTCCGTTTCAAAAACTACAAATCAGAGAGGAACATTGTATTCCAGACACTTTCCTGGCCCACTACTTTACTATGCGATGGGATGGTTTCCTTCAGAGGAAAACCTTGAAACTGTGACAGTTCTAGCTTTCACATTCAGAGTAGGAATATGAAGAATGGTTGCAGGAATTGGGTATGTCTAGTCTAGTGAAAAGAAGGATTAGGGGGTGACATGATAGTAGTGTTCCAATATTTGAGGGTCTGCCACAAAGAGGAGGAGGTCAACCTATTTTCCAAAGAGCCAGAAGGCAATACAAGAAGCAATGGATGGAAACTAACCAAGGAGAGAAGCAACCTAGAACAAAGGAGAAATTTCCTGACAGAACAATAAACCAGTGGAACCGCTTGCTTTCAGAAGTTGTGGATGCTCCATCATTGGAGGTTTTTAAAAGGGACTGGGCATCCATTTATCTGAAATGGTACAGGGTCTCCTGCTTGAGTAGGGTGTTGGACTAGAAGACCTCCAAAGTTCCTTCCTTCCAACGATGATGACGATGACGATGACGATGATGATGAGTAAAGCGTGACAATCTAGGTCCAGGAATTCTGCCCCATTGTCTGTTTTGTTTTCTGGATGTCATTCCAGGCCTTAGTACCATCTATTGGACTGAAGGCATGGAACAGCAATGAAGAGGACTTAGAACAAGACAACTGATGTGTGTATATGTGTTATCTTACAAGGACATGGGGGCATGGAAGCCGATTTAAGTCAGGATGACTTTGGCTGATCTGAAAACAGAAGACCTCCAGGAGTGCCAAGACTGTACAATAGACTGGGAAATCCTAGGCTACCAGATGTAGGCTGGAAAATCTGGATGATCTCTAAATAGCAGCAAAACCTCAAGAGTATTCTTTCTCTCTTTGCTGTCACCTAGGGGCCATTCAGATTTTGGCAGGCAACTTTTGATAACATAAGGTAGCTGATAACGCAAAATTACTTCTGTATTATTGGCAAGAAAACTATACACTCACCAGGTATAAAGTCTGATTTGAGAGTCCTTCCTGCAGACTTATAATATTTTATTTAATAGTGGAACAACTGAGTGTTATTTCTTTAAATAAAGTAAAGAAGTGGAGTCAGTGTGTAGGAATCTTTAACTTAGAAAGACCATGAGTTCTACTTGCTAGGAGTAAAAACTGTTTTGAAGATGCAGACATAAACATGTGTGTATGTGCACGTGCGTGTGCGCGCGCAAGCACACACACACACACACAGAAGAATTATTTAATTTAAGTCTTCTCAGGAGCAAGTCTTTTTCCAAGCAGAAGGAGTAAAAATGGCCTAAATATAGCAGTAAATCCAATGCTCTATGCTATGGTTCTATCTGAACTTTCTTGACATTGAGGCAGGATGTGCATATCACTCTAAGCCAGTGGTTCCCAATGTGGGGCCCACATTTGATTTTTAATGGGGGCAACTGGAACCTTGTTTAAACCAAGTTAATGGCCTTTTAGGCTTCCTCCGCGTGAGTAGGAGTTCACTTTTTGAATAGTAAGAATTATATGTTGAGGGGGGGCATCAGGATTTTAGAGATACTTAGGTGGGACATGGCCAAAAAAAGGTTGGGAACCAGTGCTCTAAGCCTTTGCTTGACTATTACTTAACCATGCTTTGCTTGACTATTACTTAACCATGACTATTAAATAAACCACTGTTGCTTGATCTTCCACAATAAGCCTAAATCAAGCAAGCCATACTCCAGCTTAGTATGGTGTTGAACCAGACCAAAGTGTTGAAAGAGTCACTGTATTTTACTTGAACTTGCTGAGGTTTCCATTCCACATTACATCATGCATATTATGGGAAGCCAGAACGCTGGTGGTAGAACATTGCTTTCATGTCATGCTGTTAACTCTTCCCTTCCAGAAAATGGCTTGCAAACTGAGCTTCCAAATTAACCCTCATGCTACCATATACTAATACTGTATGTGTAACATAATAACATGCAACACAAGCTAATCTTATGCATATTGATATAGAGAGTTAGTATGTCATGTGGCTGGTTTCTTTTTGGCTTAATGCATTTTGTCAGCTCCATCCCTGACGTCTCTAAGCATGATTTATGACTTGGCAAGAAATGTGAACCCAGACAATTGTGGTTTACTGAGCTAAGTATGGTTTTGTTTAATATATGAATTTAGCTACAGGGGCTAACCTAGGAGGCTCCCACTAAAAACCCCTGAAACAATTGGCCATAATTGTATATCAGTTGTATAAATACTGAATTTTGACAAAGAATGAAATATTAAAAACCAAAGAGAAAAAGAATTTAAAAAGTCAGAGAAGGAAGGGGGCGCAAAAAATAAAATAAAAAATAGATTTAAAAAAAACCCCTATATCGAGTAGGAGAGGTTATCTGTTTTGATGTCCTCAGCTGAAATACTAGGGTGACCAGATCCAGAGATTTTCCCATTTTGCTTTACCAAAGTGTGTTTTATCCAGGCAAATATAGACAAGTCAATCTCGGTTACTGTGAGTAAATAGTTTTCTTCTGAACAGACTGAGTCCACCTGCTAGGATAAATTCCTTGTAAAAAGATATTTGAGGAATAATAAATCTTTCTCAAGCAGCTCTCCATTAGCCATAAGATATCCATCATTTCTCTTTGTGAGCATTCAAGTTTAAAAGCAAATTCTTTGTTCCCAGAAACTGCTGCCCTCATCATTCCTATTTTAGGTTAACTAGGTGAGTCCCAAGTATGAACACAAATCTCTCAGTTTACCTCTGTCTTAACAAAATTACACACTGTCTTTCAAAACAGGGCTTTTCCCAAATGGATAGCTTACATAAAGTGACTTTTACCTTTGCCAAGAACTGCCTTTATGCCTTTAACTAACTGCACAAGTCGCAGAAGTTCAACAGGTGCAGTTTCTCTTGGCATGAATATGCAGCAGGGAGAAATGTGAGACCTTTCCCCTAAGCCAAGGAACTTAGCATGTGACATGTGGCTTCTGCCAAAGAGATGGTTGGCACTGTCAACCTTAAAAAGCCCTTTCATGGGAGACTTAAGTGTACTTGTTGGGAATGTTGGCATGAGGGAAGGAGGACCCCTGGCCTGCCTCTGTTCAGACAGTGTTTCTGCATCCCAGATTTGTTTAACGTGGCAGTTCCTGAAGCTTTCAGGCTTCAATAGTCATGAAAGTTTATACATATTTGTTGGATCAAAAGAGAACTTTCTCCTCTATCGATATTGTCATCTTTTAATGACCCCATAATTCCTTGCAGGGTGGAGTCTGGGCAACTGAATAGAACTAGCAGAGTGTTTTAATGGCCAGATGCCCTTCCTGTTGCCAATGCGGAGTTTTGTTCAGCGGATATATTCTCAGTGTGCCCAGAGAGAGAAATATCTGCCTCTACCTAGGATCGAACTCACAGCCTCCTGATTGTGAGGCGAGAGCTCCACCTCTAGGCCACCGCACCACTCCTTTCTCCTCTATCAATTTCTTCAGGGAATAAAAGGATATACAGGTAATCCCCCTTACCAATCATTTGTCCAGCAGCTGTTTGAAGTTACGATGGTACTGAATGAGAAGACTTACAACTGGTCCTCGTACGGTAGTTGTGGTTGTCACAGCATTGTCATTGTGATCACATGATCATGATTCTGGGGCTTAGCAATCAGCTCACAATTATAACGTTGCAGCATCTGATAGTCATGTGATCGCCATTTGCGATCTTCATGGCCAGCTTTCGACAAGCAAAGTCAATTGGGTAGCTGGCAGGAGGTCACAAATGGTGATCACAGGATGTTGCCATTGCATGAGATTCACTTAACAATGATAATCCGGAGTGCCACAGTGCTGTTGTAATGTGGTGCAGACACACAATGTCATGCTTTATTATCGTTAAGCAAGAATTGACTGTATATATCGATTCTTGGGACGGACTCAGTAGGTGGATAAAAATGCCAAATCCAGTCCTGAACATCTGACTGATGAACCAATAATAACATAATAAGTTCTGCAAGAAATACCATTTGTCTGCAAGCAAGAACTGGTGGGACCATAAAATAGATGAAATAATAGAAAATGAAGAAGCTAAAGTGCTATGGGACATTAGAGTTCCAACGGACAGGCGCCTGCCATGTAATATTCTAGACTTAACAACTGTTGATAAGCAAGATAAATAAAGTCTGTATACTGGATGTGGCAGTACCTGGAGACAGTAGAAGAGAAGAAAAAGAACTGGAGAAGGTAACAAAATACAAAGACCTGCAAATAGAAATAGAACAACTGTGGCAAAAGAAAGCAAAGGTATCTATGGAGATTCTCAGTCATCCAGGTCATGGTTGTCCCAAAGGTGCTTTTTTTGCATTACTCAGGTGACCCTGATGACACAGATAAACCTCCAGGTCAGGGGTGGGTTCCTACCGGTGCGGTCTTGCCTGTTCGTCATCGCAGAGCCGAAGAAGCTGGTGGCGTTCGTGGCGCAGGGCTTCCCCCGCCCGCTTTCCCCGGCTGCTGGGACACCGCCATTTGCGTTCTTTTGCCCTCTGTGCATGCGCAAAGCGTTCTGCTTGCACAGAGGGCAAAAGAATGCAGATGTTCAAGGTTGACTCAGCCTTCCAGCCTTCCGGGGTAGGTAAAATGAGGACCCAGATTGTTGGGGGCAATATAAATATACATTGCTTACTGGTGTAAACCGCTTAGAGAGTGCTTGCACTATGAGGCGGTATATAAATCTCACAAATAAATAAATAAATAAATGGCGGCGTCCCGGCGGCCGGGGAAAGCGGGCGGGGGAAGTCCCGCGCTGTGAACGCCACCAGCTTCTTCGGCTCTGCGGCAACAAACAGGCAAGACTGCACCGGTAGGAACCCACCCCTGCTCCAGGTGGCCTCAACGATTCTCTAAAAGAATGCAAATGACTAGCTGTCTGCAAGGAGTAGAAATCCTTCCATTCTCTACTTCTTGGATGAGAAGCGAAACGTCTTCAAAGAAAAACCAGAAAGTCCAGTTGCCTCTTGAAAAAAGCACCTTTGGGAAAGCAAAGGTAGTACCACTAGAGCACCACTTGAACCCCATTGGCATTGACAAAATCATCATCAGTCAATTGTAAAAGGCGGCTATGCTCAGAACAGCCGACATCACAACCTTCTGTGATGGTAACCTTTAATTCCATCAAACATCCAAATCTGCCTATCCCAGCTTTTGGGGAAGAACTTAAAAGATGGATAAAAATGCCAAATCCAGTCTGTACATCTGGCTGACTGTGCACTGAACCATATAATGATACGATATAAGATACAATATGATAATAATATAATTCCTCATTACTGTAAAAAAGATGCCAATTTTTCTGTTTATTTTCAATGACTGGTTTTCATAAGGTGGCAGGGTTTGTTTTCGTTTGCATTGTTAAATCCAGCCAGTCATTGTGATTCATAAACTGTGATTTATGGATTGGCATATTGTGTGAATTTAGCCAATTATGATTTATTTAGAAATCATGCAATGTTTATCCATCAGTAGTATGAATCAGATTTCTAGAAATGTTACAGAAATTCCAATCAAGTATAAGCATCTATGCATGGGCACGCCTGGGTGTGTATGTATACAATCATGCATTCATGCACATGCACACCCAATACATGTACTATATAATTTGTATATCTAATCTTTATTAGATATTGAGCTTCTCTTTAATATGCTAATTTTAGTTCATGATTTTCTTTTACTTTAGTAAGTAGACATTTTAGTATCAAGCATATATCTCTGTTTTTAAATTTTATTTTGAAATAAATTGAAATTCCCTGAAAGGGAAAAAAAAACAATTTGGAACTCTTTGAACATCAGAATAAAGCATCATATTCTGCCAGAAAACTTCAGTAAGAAGTTACCTTTTAAATGAAAGTGAGAATTTCCAGCATTGCAAGATGGTGATATCTTGGGCTTTCCTGTATTCTGCACCAGGGGTGGGTTGCTTCTTCTTCACGATACCAGTGCGCTGTGCGCGCATCGCCATGTTTTGGACCGAGCCCCCTCGCTACGTGCGAGCCCCCCCGCTACGCGCGCACACCCTCGTGTGATTTTGCTTCCTGCGCATGTGTGGAAGCAAAATCTTGTGAGGGGACGCACACGCGCACGCGATTTTGGCGCTTTTTTGCTGCTGCGCATATGCGGAAGCAAAAAACCAGCAAAACCTTGCGCGCACGCGCGTCCCCTCACAAGATTTTGCTTCCACGCATGCGCAGGAAGCAAAATTAGCACAAAAATTCCCCCAAAAAAGATGGCGCCGTGCAACAGACTGGCGAAGACAGCACCGGAGCTGTCGCGCACAAATAGCGCCATCTGCTGGCCGCTACCGGTGCGGTAGAGTCGACCGCACCGGTAGGAACCCACCACTGTTCTGCACCATTTTAATCATGAAAGCTTCGATATCAAAGAAATTTCTTTCAGTCTTTTGCAATATAGTATCTTCCCTGTTACAGGAGACAACAGCTCTTTCCAGCCAGAGCCATCATTTAAAGCAGGGGTCTCCAACCTTGGCAACTTTAAGCCTGGAGGACTTCAACTCCCAGAATTCCCAAGCCAGCTTTGCTTGGAGACCCCTGATTTAGAGAGCAACAAGGAAGGCAAGGTTGCTTCAAAATAGGTAGATAAATAAAATAAATTGCGTAAGTAGGTGAATTACTTGAAACAGCCTTCTTAATGCTGAAGCTTTCTGCATACTCAAAGTCCAAATGTCTATTCTGGGAATTCTTTTCCATTACAGTCCCCAAAGAGTTCAAGACTGGGAAGGTTTTTTCTTAAGATTTGCCTCAATCTTTTTCAAAATCGAGTCCAACATCCCCATCTTGTGGCACAGATCAAAACCTCAGGCTCACAGCTCACCTGGTGGCAAATTCCCACTCGGAGAGACAATGTTCCAAATATAACTCCTACATCTGATTCCAGACTGTTTAGTGACAGAACATGTTTATAATCTTCAAGCTCCAGATTTTCCTGTTCTTACTGAAGTGGGTTATTATTATTATTATATATTTGTGGAATGTGTAATTAGGCTTGATTGACTGGTTTGCCGATGTTTCATGAAAGCCAGGAATGGACGGCATTGCAATGTTTCAGCAACCTCTGTCAAACTCTTTTGTCTCTACTGGGTGATAATATTTGGCTTTCTAAGAAGACCACACCTCACAATCTGTTCCTGAAGGCTAATCCTTGATTTAAGTAAATTATTCTGTGTACCTCCTTGTAGCTTGAGAAACACCAGCCCAAGATCATGGCTGCTTTCCATAATCTCAAACCAATCCCTTACTACTGATTCTTTTTCTAATTCCAAATGTCTGTGAATTGCCTCTTTAGTGCCAGGCAGTTCTGAGTTCTCAGCCGATCTGAGCTTTTAAGCAAGCCAGCCTCCAGCCTCCAATCTCATTTTTATGCCCCTAAAGAATTTTTTAAAAATAAAACAGGGAGAGAGCTGCTGCCCAAGCATTGCTTAGAAATATACTGTGTTTCCCCAAAAACAAGACCCTGTCTTATATTTTTTTGAACCCTGAAATAAGCGCTTGGCCTTATTGCCATGCATTCAAAAGCCCGATTGGGCTTATTATAAGGGGATGTCTTACTTTGGGGAAAACAGGGTACTTGTCCAGAAAAAGGCGGGAAGGGAAGGGGAGAGGAGGGGAGGGGAGGAGAGGAGAGGAGAGGAGAAGGAAGGAGAGATTTCTCGCTTCACATCACATGTATTGTTTTCTAGGTGTATGCCTTAATTATTTTCCTCATAAAGTTGTGTCTTCCTTGTTTTACATGCATTTGTATAGGTTATATATGTTTGACTAGTGTGTGTGTGTGTGTGTGTGTGTGTGTGTGTGTGTGTGTGTGTGTGTGTGTGTGTGTGTGTGTAAGAGGAAGGTATAGTTTGTGCATGCTGCCTATATTTTTCTGAGCATCTTTAATTTTGGTTCTGTTATAGTGGCTCTAAACTTAGTTTGGCATTTGAGGGTTAGTCCCAGCTCTGCCTTATATTAGGGCTAGGATTAGAGGTAGAGGTCAGATCTGGACTACGAATATCCAGATTACTAGCTATGTCTTGATTAGTGTGCATAAAAAACTCCTACTAAATGATCTGTTCAAAATGATATTTCTTTGGAAAAAATGGTAATTGGTTCCAGCTCCATGGAAATAAGTGACATTTTTAAAAACGTAATTATTTCTCTGTAGATTAATAAATACTTCAGTAAAGGATAAAATAATATGTTTATAATTTGAATTTACTCTTAACAAAGAGAATAGTTATTTTAAAAAATTCTAAATTTTTATTGTCTTTCAAAATATCTTAGCAATGTAGACTGTTTTCTTTTTCTTCAGAACTTCATTGATATGCTGGTGGATGCATAATGCTTTATCCGTATCTCAGCAAATTTGCATACTTCAATCAAGATTAGCATCAGCATCCATGACTTTTGCCTCACGACTTCTGCAGCTGGAAATATATCTTGAGAGGGAACTGCATCACTTCCACATTACAGTTTTCCTCTGACAGAATTTTCCTTTTCTCCATTTTGCACAAACAAATATTAGAAGTTTCTAAAACCTCAATGATAACCACATACTTTGCTAGCTATACATTAACTAAATTTTGGTTTTCATTAAATGTGTCCTGGTATCAGTTTACAATTTGCACTAAACTGAATATCAGATTATTCAAACTCACAATAATTGCGATCTTGCTACAGATGGCAGGAAAAAAAGTACAATTTTCTGTATCAGTTTGCTGCTATTTAATGGTTGTTTGAATTTTTAAAACCCCAGATTTAGTAGCTTTCCTCATATTTTGGTTCTCGGGCAAATTACTTCTCTTTAGCCTTCATATTTTGCCTGCTAATAAAGAATTATTCTGTGACACGCCTGGCCAGATAGGAGTGGCCATAGCAGAAAAGTAGTGTATCAATCAAAATAATAAAGAAGAATATTTGTAGCTCAGGGTTGAAATGTTTTCTGCAAGAAACAACCAAGCTCAGAGAGCACCAAACACCCCTCAAATCAAAATAAATCAAAATGATTTTCTGAGTGGACAAGGCTCCAACAACAAAACTTTCTGAGAATATCCGTGATATCCTCTCTACATTGCAAATATACGGAGCAGGTATATTTCTATCCTCCAATATATACCCTGGTCTTTGTTATTTGGCAAAAATCAGTTATCTCATTTCTTTAAGCTGACCGAGAACTGATTTAGACCGAAATCATTTACATCCCAGCTGTCTTCAACTTGATGTTGTGCTAAACTATTAGGTTTCACCTCCTATAATCCCCAGCCATCTGGATGGGGGTGCGGGACTTGAAATCTACTTAGTAACACTGCCATATTTGAGGGGGGCCCTGAGCAAGATGTCATGTCAGAATATCTGGCTGCTAATCATCAAAAGCGCCTGAGTGCTCCTCCTTCCTGGAGGACATTTTCTTCCTCACTCCTCCTGTTTCTGTCCCAACCACCCTACCTCACTGCCCCTTGCCTCCTCTCTCCCCCTCTTGCCACCACCAGCTGTCAAACATGGAAAGAAATGCTACACTGGCTTTTCGGCTGAAACCATCATATCTAGATTATGGGCATTGCCATAATTGTAATAGAATGTGTGGATGATCTTGGGGGGGAAAGATGCTGTCTAGAAAACAATCAGACAAGACAGGAAGATGCTCCCGATGGCTTAACAGTCAGAGGAAGAAAGCTAGAAAAGTTCAGGAAGTTAAATGTGGCAGTAGGATATTTGTACCTTCAGATTTGCAAGCCATACAATTAAGTAGATTTAGCTCATCTAGTCATGTTTCCTGTCTAGTTTACCTGGGAGGACTGACAATAATTCTGCATTGAGCTGGCCCATTTAAAGCCTCTTTATTGTCCTCAGAGCTGAAATGCATGCTATTTATTGAACAATTCCATGTCACTTTTCATTTTCAACATTCCAAAACAGGGCACAATAAAACATGTGATCAAAACCCAATTAAAGCCCAGCAAAATAAAATAAGCATGCTAGGCCAGTGATGGCGAACCTTTTTTTCCTTGGGTGCCGAAATAGTGTGTGCGCGCACTATCACACGCACATGTGTGCCCACACCCATAATTCAAAGCCCCCCACTCACCCCATCCCCCTGTGCATGTGTGCGCGACATCTCCCACTCCCCGTTTCCCGACTTCCAGTGGGCCCAGTAGGCCCGTTTTTTCGCCCTCCCCAGGCTCCAGAGGCTTTCTTGGAGTTTGGGGAGGGCGAAAACACTCCCCCCGCCACCCCGGAGGCCCTCCGGAGGCTGAAATTGCCTTCCCAGAGTCTCTGCGTGAGCCAAAAATCAGCTGGCAGGCACGCACATGCGCGCTGGAGCTGAGCTAGGGCAACAGCTCACGTGCCGGCAGATATGGCTCCGCGTGCCACCTGTGGCACCCGTGCCATAGGTTTGCCATCACTGTGCTAGGCCTTAACATGGCAATTGTACAGTTGCAGACTAGGAGTTTCTCACCTCACCTCATAAATGCAACCTCTGGGCATGTTTTCCTGCCATGGAAATTAAATTAAATGGTTGTAAAACCATATTTCCCCCTTTTATTTTGGCTTGGGTGCTCCTGTTGTGTTTGCGGCTGTGCTTACAGTACTTTCCTCTGTAGAAGGTTAGCACCCACCCCTCTCCTAGAAGAATGAAATATTTTGAGAAATAGTAAAAAAGGAAGAATATTATATTTCCCTGGGTGAGAAATGGAGAAACATGCTCTTGGAAAGCAGCCCTCACCTTCCTTAATAGCCGACAGCAGATGTCAGCACTTAAGAGATAAAGAGATAGGTAGTTCTATTCATAAGCAAATACCCTCACCCAAGATCCAACAAAGGTAGGATTAGCCCTCAGCCACAATAGGAATTGCCCAACACCCTTTCAGAACACAAGCCTCTTCATTGCATCATCTCAGCAGTTCAAACTTCAACCAAACTTGGGAGCTCAGACAACCTCAGCTATGACCCCTACATAACCCCTATACGGCCCCATGGGAGTCTGAGAACAACCAATAGAATACATGTTCTTGCATAGAAACAGGAAGCTCTCTTGTACAGGAACCTCAAGTGCAAAGCCCAAACCCCCACTCTCAACTCCATGTGGTCAGCTACCCAGAATCACAAGTGCTTGATGGTTCTGTTCATCATTAAACCATCTTTCCAATCAGCCTCCATGTTTCCAGTGTCTTTCTCCCGGCTTGGAACTGAACCAGATGGATATTTCTTCCAACACCCCCTTATTGGCTACATCACCAAGACAGGAATGTTTCAGGGGTGGGTTCCGGATTCTTTTACTGCTGGTTCGCTCAGGGAAGGGCTGTGTGGGTGGGCGCGCGCCACATGCGCACACATGCACAGTACTAAAAAAAGCTTCTGCGCATGCGCAGAAGCAAAAAACAAGATGGCGGCTTGGGGGCGTGGCAGGCCTGGGTCGCTGCAGGTTCCAGCGACCCAGGCTGCCAAGTTACTAACGGTTCTATAGAACCGGTCTGAACTGGTAGGAACCCACCTCTGGAATGCTTCCTGCTCCCCTCAGTGGGGTCATTAGTGACTACGGTCTCTAGTGCCATTCCTTGTGCTCTTCTTTTTTTTCCAATTTTTTTCCTCCACCACTTTTACAATTCAATAGACATATACCTTAAAATGTTACAATAAAAAACACAATTTTACATTTATAATCCATCATTCAAAAGTCAATATCTTATACAAACGCTTACATCATCGATCATCAGTCTGTTCTACTTTTATTTCCTATCGCACTCTCCTCTCTCTATCTCCTCCTACTTTGTTACTCTTTCACTCCTCCTTTACTCTCTCTACTCCTTCTCTTCCTCCCCTTCTACTTCCTCTTACACTCTCTTTGCCTTCCCCTGAGTACTTTTTTGTGCTAAATCCTCTTATATTTGACAGGCTGATGACACAATCTCAAAATTAAACTCATCATATCTCTTCTTAAGAATTTTTTTTTTATTATTATTGTTATATCATTTCTTTATATATAATACTTTATTCTAGGTATATGCTGCTAACTTCATCTTACCTCCCCCCCAAAAAAAGGGAAAAAAAAGAAAAAAAATCTAATTTTGTCATCTGGGATATTCACCGATTAATTTTTAAGTTCACCTTCCAAATTTTCCTCTATTAATTTAATTTCCAAGATAATTACTATTTCTCCTGCTTCTTAATTTTCGGCCATATTGCTTCTTCTAATTTTTTGTCTCTTTATTCATCGTTTATGTTTTTTATCCTTATTGCATCACAAAAACTAAATGCCCAATTATACATTCCAATTTCTTATATTAATTATCAAAATTCTTCCTAGTTTATTTGTATTCTATTAGCTGTTTAACTCTTAAAATAAGAATTTTTTTAAAAAAATTAACATTTAAACAGATCTCATATGTAAAAAAAAGAATAATAATAATAATAATAATAATACACCATCATAATATACCTTTTCACATACTAATCATCAAAATTCTTTCTGAATTATTCAATTAAGTATTCAACTCCTAAGACTCCTTTTTCCCTTTTAAAATTTCATTGAACCCAAATTCATATATGTAAAAAAAGGGAATACACAATCATGATATATCTTTTAAGTTCTAATATTCCTGTTTATCATTCATACCTCATATTAATTAACATTGTTTTATCTAGAATGTCAAATCTTTTAATTCATTAATCAATATTAATATATATAAAAAGAACATAGAAAGAAAAAAATTCTTAACTCTTAATGAAATAATAATACTAAATAAAAAGAAAAGAAAAAAGAGAAAACATTTCCATTATATTTCAACGCCATCATCCATTTCCTTTCTCAATTCTTTCGTTTTTGTATATATATTTCCTCCACCCCAATCTCCTTGACTTCTTGTCCCTCTTTTTTTTTAATTTTATGCCAATAGGTTCTCTTTCCCCACGCTCTTTCCCTTCCTCTTAAGTTTATTTTCTGTGTGTATCTAATTTTCTCCGGTCTTTCCCCCATTTTATGTATCTCAAAGTCCTTATCATCAATCTGGATATAATTATTTTTAATATCTTTATCTCTATTATCACTATTATCTTTATCTTTGTTATCACTGTTAAACCCAGTGGAATCTTTATCATTAACATAATCATTAATCAGCATTACATTTTCAATATTGTTTTCCTTTTCATCATCATTTATAATATTTTCAATCTTCTTTTCTTCTTCTATTATGTTGTCTATTTTTTCCCCATTTGTCTTCTAAAATCTTCAAAAAGATCCTTCAAAAACCCAGCCAATTCTTCATAGTAAATTTTCTCCATGTCTTTACAATTTCCGTTCTCAGCTCTTAAATCCCAAGTTTAGAAAGGTTCAATCTTTAGTCAAAACTCAGTCTTTAATCCAAGTTCATTCAAAGATGCCACCAGTTCTCAATAATCATTAATCTCCATGTCTCAGCATTCAGCTGCTAACAAAATGTTCCACAGCCTATACCTGTGATGGCGAACCTATGGCACGGGTGCCACAAGTGGCACGTGGAGCCATATCGGTGGGCACATGAGCTCAGGTCCGGTGTGCATGTGTGCACCAGCCGGCTGATTTTCGGGCCTTCTGGGCCCACTGGGAGTCAGGAAACAGGCTGTTTCCAGCCTCCAGAGGGGGTGGGGAAGGCCGTTTTCGCTTTTCCCAGGCTCCTAGAAAGGCTCTGGAGCCTGGAGAGAGCGAAAAATGGGCGTGCCATTGTATGCTAGGAGCAGGGGGGTCATGCGCACATGCGCAGGGGTGCATGAAATTATGGGTGTGGGCACGCACACACGTGATCCCCCGCATTCCCCCCCCTTTTTGGCACGCGAACCAAAAAAGGTTCGCCATCACTGGCCTATACAGTAATTAAAGAAACCAAATCCTTCTGTTCTTTATTGTTAACATCTGTTCATACTCCTTCTTATCTAGACCAGAGCAAACATTTTCTTTCAGTCAGCAACAAAATATAGTTTATTTAACTTCTCTCAACTTTCTCTCAGCTTTCAAGAAGAGTTTTGTTTGTTTTTTCTTCATTCAAGGTCAGGACAGCTGTCCAAACATCCTTGAAGGTATTCTACCATAACAATAATTTTTCCAACCACCAGATGGCATTCTCCAGTTAAATTCCCCTCTTTACATTTCCTGTTTTGGTTTTTCCGTTTTTAAGCAAATCCCATTTACAAATTATTTCTTCCAAATTTATTTTCCAAGTACTTCTTCACCTTTATTAAATATTCAAGGCATAAATCAAAATCTTTAAAAGTTGGGCTTTAGTTATAAGTCTCGTTAATTTTGTTAAACTATTGTATCCACCTATTTATCAGCCGCTCCTTAACTTCCGGTCCTTTTGTTCCCTTTTAAGTTATTAAAGTATTTCTTTTAGCATTTCTTCTGGCACTGTGACTCACCAGCCTCCACCTTCTTCGACTTCTCCAGCACTTCACTTTACTTTACTTTCCCAGATGACTCCAATCGCCATTTCAAATCCTTGCAGATGTAACCGCCGCGGCTAAGGACAATATTTTGGAATAGTCGTCTTCGTACGCTGCCGGTCGAGGAGACAAAGCTGGCTCCCTAGGGGGTTTGTAGCCCACCCAGTCTGCCGACAGGCGCTCCTCTTCTTCCCCACCCCACCTGGGTGGTTCTGACCCGGTCCTGACCGGACCGGATCCCCGGGCGGCGCAGATTCAGGGCTTTCCCACAGGACACGGGGAAAGCTCCATAGCGCCGTGGCGCTGGCCACGCCTTCCTCCTCCTTGTGCTCTTTTGATGGTTACTGATCAACCTAAGCATAGGCTCAGGGTTTCAAAGTCAGCTGAAGTGAAGGTGATGCAAGTCATTTTGAAGCACTTAAATGGAGATTGGGAAATAGATAGCAGCATCCATGTGTGGGTATCTGGAGTGGAGAGGTGGAAAGGCAAGATGGCAGCACAACCCCAACCCCACACCTTTTGTACATGCTCCATTGTTGTATGCATGTACAGATGATTGGGGCTTGGATCACACTGCCCTGGAAAGTAGAAATGTTCTTGTGGGAGCAGCCATAGACGAAAGCCATTGGTGTCAATGGGAATCAGATATTGATTTGAATGGATGTCTTCTAATAGTCTTAAATCAGACGTCCCCAGTCTTGGTAGGTGATTTGGGCATACTGTACTCACAAAATGGTTTCCATGGACAGTACAGCAAATTACAAAGCACTCTTCTCAGAAGTCAAATTAGAGATTATATTGGTTCTGGACAGAGAGACATACTGTGATGCTGCCATTTACCATTTTTGCTTTCTGGACCTACTTGAAAGTTTAAAATGTTCTTGGAAAGAAATATGATGCTAGAGACTGGCACTTTTTTCTCCAGGATGCATCTGTCTGTCTGTCTGTCTGTCTGTCTGTGAGCAATAAAGCCTATTGAGCATTACATTAAGAATCCAATGTCTAGATATCTACCTCTCCAAAATATGCACACACTCATACATTCATTCTCTCTCTCTCTCTCTCTCTCTCTCTCTCTCTCTCTCTCTCTCTCTCTCTCTCTCTCTCTCTCTCTCTCTCTCTCTCTCTCTCTCTCTCTCTCTGTCTCTGTCTCTGTCTCTCTCTCTCTCTCTCTCTCTCTCTCTCTCTCTCTCTCTCTCTCTCTCCTTTCCCCCCCCATCCAATTGAAAAGGGAAGTTATCTCCATTTGTTTCTGAAAAAAAACTTTAACAAATTAAGAATAACTGAATTTAATTACCACTGTTAATTAAATATAACAGCTAGCATGTTTATTAATAGGAAAAAGCAAATGATAGTCTTTACAATGTGACTGTCTGTTATTTATGTAACTGATTAATACTGTAAGAAAGCTTCATTGCTGTTCTAGAAATGATAGATTGAACATTATCAAATCTCATTTTAATAATACACCATGAATTCCAATCCAATCTTTTTGTGGGAGTAAAAAGCTAGGTCTCATCTATTTCTTTTGAAGTGCTGGATTTATATGTGTAGGAAAGGTTTTTCTTTTTATTTTCGAGAGAGAAAAGGCTCAGTGATGTCTACACTTCAAAATCCCACAGGCAGAGACTTGCTTAACGCTGCTTCAGCAAGAAGAGGTAGATTTGGCTATACAGTACTGTAGCTGTGTTGACTGAAGGATTATGGGAATTGAAGTTTGAAAGCCCCAGGCCTAGGAATTCTGCTGCTGCTGTTTTTGGTGATGTGGAAACTCCTTCAGCACGATTGCTTTTAATTGTTTTCAACTGTTTAATGGATAAAATATATTGTTTAGTCTTGTTTTAATTGTATACACCACCTAGCATCACATGCACATGAGATGGGCAGCTATATAAATCCAACAAACAAACAAACAAACAAACAAACAAACAAACAAACAAACAAACAAACAAACACAAACAGTTTTCTCTATTGTTCCTTTTCAGGACTGAGTCTATTACTTCAGGACTGAGTCTATTACTTAGGTCCAAAGTAGCACCGCTTCAGGTAATCCACAGACTTGGGAAAGGATTGATTACAGAAAGGAAAAATAATGGCAGGGCAACATTCTTGCAAAACAATCCCAGTGATGGTTGAGTACGTTCTGAGTGTGGGCTGCTAAATTTTTTGAGGATGGGGACAGAATGGAAAACAAGATTTTAGGGAAGAAAGAATAGATGGTCCTAAAAAAAGGCCACATCTGCTTGTCTGAAACGTTGAACAGAAGACTTTGGATGGAGCTAACGCTGCAGCTGTTGAACATTTCTTGAAATTGAAGTCAAGATTAAAAATAAAGTTACTGTACTGTAAAACCAAAGTTCTGTAAAACAGGAACTAACTTGACTGAGTTTTTACTACAGCTATTGACTATTTATGTCTGTCTCATGTGCTTTCTGTTTCCTCCTACAGATGTTTCTCTCATTATTGTATTCTTAGGAGCTCATGATTTCCTGGGAAGTTTTATTTGTTCACAAGCCATGGGTTCTTCCAGGAAAATATGGGAATTAGATCAGTTGCAGCATGTGCCTGAACTTGATTTTTAGAAACAAAGTCCCACATTACATTTCAACATTTAACAGTAACCTGTTATCCTCATTTTCCCCACCCATTTTTTTTCCAAAGGTAGTGGTGTTTTGCAAAAAAACAAAAACAAAAAAAAACTTTAAACCAAGTTCTGAAAGTTACCTTTCCTTTAACAGATTCACACTCCAGTGAAATTCTTTCCATCCTTTTCAGAGGCTCTGTAGGACATTGGTTGAATAGAGGAATTATGAAAGACGGATCTGTTTACTTTGACTATTTATGTTTTATTTTTATTTCCCCAATTTGTTTACTAAAAGCAATGAATCTAGCCTATGAAAATCAAAAATTCCTGTGTGCCATGGGTGGAATCCAAGAATGGTTCTCACCTTCCAGCAGCAGGACTGGGCCAAGAGTCAGTCCTTTCCTCCTGCCCTCAAAATCTGCTCTGAAAGCTTGGGAGACCACCCACAGCAAAGTTTGTAGGCTCCTGAGGATGTTGCAAGGTAGAGGGGAGGGAAGGAGGGAAATGTCATGTGAGCAGGAAATCTGCTCCTGGAATGTGATATTTCACCCATGTAGTAAGAAAGAAACTTTAATGATTACAGCTGTAGGCTCATTAAAGTCAAATATTGTAATCATCACTACCTATGTAAAACCAGTAAAAAGAGTTGCCTCGGGATCTTTGTATGGAAAATGTATTGCCACCAATGGAGAACGTCCAGTGTTACTTTGGCTGATTGTCTTCATATGCTAAAAGACATGATAAATGATAGAGTACCTGCTAAGGATACAAACGGTCCATGGGCCTAGTATCACAATTAGCTGTGATTAGACAATTAGACAATTAGCTGTTACTACCTAATATGCTAATTGTTCACAATGGGCCAATTGTCTAGCCAGAAAAGTAACTTGGAACCATAATATCAACCAATATCTTCTATCTAATATTATGTTATGTTATGTTATGTTATGTTATGTTATGTTATGTTATGTTATGTTATTATATATTATTATATTATATATTATTATATTATATTATATTATATTATATTATATTATATTATATTATATTATATTATATTATATTATATTATATTATATTATATTATATTATATTATATTATTATATTATATTATATTATATTATATTATATTATATTATATTATATTATATTATATTATATTATATTATATTATATTATATTATATTATTATATTATATTATATTATATTATATTATATTATATTATATTATATTATATTATATTATATTATATTATATTATTATATTATATTATATTATATTATATTATATTATATTATATTATATTATATTATATTATATTATATTATATTATATTATATTATATTATATTATATTATATTATTATATTATTTCCCTATAATGCTTTTGTCATTATAGGAATTGTGGCCTAATAGGTTTAGAAGGCATCAAATTGTGGAAGGTCAATGTAGGGGCAGCTTCATACAAAGCAGTCCAGATTAATTGGTATCAAATAAAAACATTTTAATGTTGGAATGTGAAATCATACAATAAGGATATTCACTTTTGGAGCCAGCCAAAACTTTTGAACTGTCTTCATGGGTAGTCATGTACATGTACATTGCATTACAGTAATCCAGTCTTGAAAAGATTAGATAATTCATTGGATATTTTGGTTGGGCATACTGGGAGCTGTATTTCAGAAGCAAATGGCTGTAAGTTTCCAATTCTATATTAGAAGAACACTCAGATTGTGGAACTGAAATACTTTGGTTAACTTTCCTTTTTTATTCACTAACTTAGTGATAACAAAAGAAAAACAGCTTGTTTCTTTTCACAGACACATTTCATTACTAGACAATGAAGCATCATCAGTGCATGGGGCGGGGTGATAGTGGTGATGGGGTGATAGTGGTGGTGGTGATTTCTACTGATTCATATCTTGTAATTTTATTCTTGTAATTTTATTCTTTTTTTTCTTCCTAGCTTTTTGGGTGGGGCATTGTTTTTTCTGTGATTGCTCTAATATCTTGTGATAGTTTCTGCTTATCTGGAGGTTGGTTAATAGCTGTATGATGAGGAACTATGTCTGTTTGTGAAGGTCTAAGCTTAGGTAACTCATCAAAGCTGGCAGGCCAAGCTACAATACATAAAAACATCCAGCTAACTCTACTCCCCCATGCACTGATGATGTTACCTAGACTGGTAATGAAACATCTGCAGGAAGAGAAGCTAGCTCAGAGAATGCCAAGGACCCAACAACTCAGCCTTAAGCTACACATAATCTCACTATGGCAGGGGGAAAGGAATCTTCTAAAAATCTGAAAGAATTTATATTCCAGGTTAAAATATATTGATCATAATAGAGGATTTTCTCCTAATGCAAATGAGAGAGTCAAGAAAAAAGTCTCAAAATTCCAATAATGGAGGAAAAGATGAAACCATCCATTCCTACTTGTTGATCTTGATCACCCTTCCCCAGTAGCTTCTATTTCATTTTTTTAAAAATGTACCTGTAGACTTTATAAGCCACCACCTTATATGCTACAGCAAACTAGTTCTCAAATTAGCTGTTTTACCCCCAAATTTTGATTGTCTGATGGAAGGGTGATCTGGGAGGGAGATGAATTAGCCATGCATTGGGCACATCAAAGCTTGATTATGATGATTACGTGCCAACAAGTTTTGTTCTTCTTAACCACCACATAAATAGATGGCTGCTGCACTATAATGCAATATTTTTAGTTTTGGCTTAGGCATTATGTGATCCCAACTTGATATGTGTAACCACAGCGACCATGGTTTGTTCAGCAAACCACGGCTTAGCATAGTGTGAACTCGATCACTGAGGTAGACCCCATTCCCAAAAGCTGTAGTACCTCTGCTCATCAACTTGGAATTAAAATCTGAAGAGACACCAAAATGCTTGTCCTCAAAATCATACCAGTAATGTCAAAAAATTGTCTAGTTTTGATTCACTAACTTGAAACAAGTTTATAACTTTATAACTTGATTCACCAACAATTGAAGAGACAATGGAAAAACTTTTCTTTGAAATGCAGAACAAAAACAAGAGTCAACTCCACGTGGGTTGAGCTTCAAAATAGATCAGAGAAATCCCGTCATCCTGCCTTTGTGGCCACTCCTGTCCTCTGACTAGATACTAATTTGTTTGGGCTGGAACTGAGGATGGTAAGAAGTGGATTTTCCAGCTGGGGTTGTCCAAAGAAGGAAATTGTCTGTAGAGATTAAAATGTGACTTTGGGAGACGCCTTTTGGGGGAAATCTGAACGTTAAACTCGGCGTGAAGGTAAAACTCGGTGGATGGGGCTGCCCGGCGAAGATCTGAGACCAGGAAAAAACGTTTAAAAACGGCGGAGTCCGAGTTTGGTGCTTTGTTTGCAGACGTTTCATTACCTGACTAGGTAACGCCTGATGTTGTTACCTAGTCGAGTAATAAAACGTCCGCCAGCAAACCACCAAGTTCAAAGAGCGCCAAGGACTCCTCATTGCAACCCTGAGCTACAGATATTCTCTTCCATTGGGACATTTAGAACCGAGGGTTTGTGTTGCGGGTTCAGGAACTGCGCCTGGCTGAGGAGCGCCTTCAAAACTGAGCGCTGGGCGGCGGCGGCCCACGGCTGTCTCCGTGGCTCGGGACAAGTCCCTGCAGGACGGCTGAGAAGCCCCGCCTCTCGGCCCTGCCTTCTTCAGTCTCATCCCTCAGGTGTCTCCCTCCCTTTAATAACTATTTGCCTCTTTTCCTCAGCCGAAGCTGCTCTGAAACAGCCAGGAACGAAGGCTGGCAGAACGGAGGACTGGATTGAACCGCGGGCGGCTGTGTGGGTGAACGGCCGCTTCGGAGCAGCTGCGCCGACAGGAAAAGCCACCCTGCCGGCTTTGAGGCAGTTTCTTCCTGGGCTGGTGGAGAAGCGAGCGAACGAGCGAGCGAGGAACGAGGCGGGAGGAAACCGAAGCCTCCGAGCCGGAGAGCAGGACAGGCTTCGGTTGCTCGAGGGCCGGCAGGCACTTCAGGGGGCCTGGCGGCAATCGGGGGCTGTTCTGAAACTATGGCTTCCTCCCCCACGTCTTTCCTTTGTGTTCTGGATCCCTGATCCCAGCAGCTCTCACAGGAGGCGAAGAAAGCCGCGAGTGAAGTGATTCAGCAGCTTGGCTCATTTCCTTCCCGGCACCGAAGGCAGAAAGAAGGGACTGAGTTGGGGTGTGTGTGTGTGTTTGCGTGTGAACACACCAGCATGGGCCGGAGATCAGGAACCCTGGACTGCCCTGACCCCTGAGGACTCTAGTGTCCCAAGTCAGCTGGGACTGGGGAAAAGCTCCAAGCTGAAGTTTCCTATTTGATAGGGACGAAGCCTCCTTGTCTTGGCTTAGCTGGGACCTGCCATGTCCGGAGGGATGAAGTTTAATGGGTACATGAAGGTGCGCATTGGGGAGGCTGTGGGGCTCCAGCCCACCCGCTGGTCACTCCGGCATTCCCTGTTCAAAAAGGGATACCAACTGCTGGACCCCTACATCACAGTGAGTGTGGACCAGGTACGTGTGGGACAAACCAGCACCAAGCAGAAGACCAACAAGCCTACGTACAATGAGGAGTTTTCTGCCCCTGTCAACGATGGGCGCCAGCTGGAGCTGGCAGTCTTCCATGGCACCCCTATTGGCTACGATGACTTTGTGGCCAATTGCACGGTGCCCTTTCATGATCTGCTTCATGGCACAGGGCCTTCTGACAGCTTTGAAGGATGGGTAAGTAGTTGGCTCTTTTGGGGAACTGGAACTCCCATGGAGTGTTCATCCCTGCTCGTGTGCAACATAAAGATGGGTGTGCGTCCCCTTGGTCTGCCTGTGCAGATTGTGTGACTTGGGAGATGAACCAAAGTTATTTTGCAAGGCCGGAGGAAATACTAACTAAACCCTTGTCTTTGGGGAACCTAGAACTTTATTATTGGGATCCATAATATAAAATATCTTAAAGCTGCCAAGTTTGAAGACCTCTGTACTAAATCCTTGTCTTTGGGGAACCTAGAACTTTATTATTGGGATCCATAATATAAAATATCTTAAAGCTGCCAAGTTTGAAGACCTCTGTACTAAATTCTTGTCTTTGGGGAACCTAGAACTTTATTATTGGGATCCATAATATAAAATATCTTAAAGTTGCCAAGTTTGAAGACCTCTGTACTAAACCCTTGTCTTTGGGGAACTTAGAACTTTATTATTGGGATCCATAATATAAAATATCTTAAAGTTGCCAAGTTTGAAGACCTCTGTACTAAACCCTTGTCTCTGGGGAACCTAGAACTTTATTATTGGGATCCATGATTTATCATTCTATTTCTTCTTCTTACTAATATGAACGTTACCGGAAGTGCATCTAGTCCTGTGTGCTTATCTGGATTTAGAGAAGTTCATAAACATAGGATGATTAATAAGATAGTTCTTTCCTATTTATTATCTGGCATGTGATTTTCCAAAATATGTCTGGCTAGTAACTGCAGATATACTTATTTATGTAGTTGTCCATTTATTTAATGCTGTTTGCCATCAGGAATCAACATATGGGTGGCCGTATAAATGTAATTGATTAATTTTTATTGACAAAATAAATGAAAATGCATACATTTATGTAGAAAGGAAATTTACAAAATATGAACATGGCTCTAATTATAAGAGAAAAAAATGACTGAATACTCTCTTAGAATGCATTATTCCAAAAATTGCTAGATAATTAATGTTTTTCTGTAAAGTTATTGTTTTACAGAACCAAATTCTGTTGACCGCTAACAAATTTAATAATCTGAATCTATAAGTTTAGAAACTTCTTCTGTTTTTCAAGATTGTATTATAGGTAGTTGCGTTTGTTTCTTATTTTTCCAGGCCATTTGGAAATTATAGCAATAAATTACATAACGTAATGATCTGTTCCAAGAAGGATATACATTTATTAGTCTTGCTCTTAATCCTGCTTATTTCTTGAAGAAAATCTTTTGCTCAGCATTTGCCCACAGCATCAGTCCTTCAGTTTCTTCATAGGCCAGTGTATGGCTAAAATATGAAATATAGTGTATTTTTATTTTCAACTTTTCAACTTTTCCAGAAATAGGAGTCACGTCTCTGCAAGACTCTTGAACTTGAATGTACTATCCACCATGAAATAAATCCAATATTGTTGACAGATTTCATGCTTTCCCCCTCTCCTCTGCATACTTCATTAAGCAAAGTATTTTAAATGGTACTTAACTTTGCATGATCAAAGAGGCAAGGTAGTATGTTTGTGTATTGCAACTACAGATGCATTGATACATTTTGAAGGAAGGACTTCCTACTGATTCTCCCACTAATAGGAAATATAGGAAAGAGATTAGAAATATCTTGGGAAGTTTTCTAGCAATTAAAATTTTGTGGGGAAAAGACACTCATGGGCCATTCTTTAAAATCCAAGCATAGTACAATTTGTCATGCAGGAACCATTGAGATCTATTAAGCACTGGAACAGCCAGATTCCTGAAATCATAGGTCCTTCATCACTGAAAGTTTGGGGGCAGTAATTTGTCTGGGATACTATGAGGATTTTTTTTCATAAATCTAGGGGTTGGACTAGATGTCCTGTAACTTTTGATTTAGCCATGAAAGCCAGCAGGATGACTTTGGGCCAGTCACACATTCTCCGCTAAACCCACCAGGTTTTCCCTTGCTGTAGGGAAAACAAGAGGAGAAAGATGTGTAGGATAGATTCACCACCTTGAGTTGTTTATAAAAATAATAAATATGGAAAATAAACAAATAATAAACAAATAAAATAAGATCACTTCCAATCTAGATTCTAGGACTGAGCCTACTGTAGAAATTTCCTCTTCTGTCCTTCTTTCTTTTGCCACATCGATTGTATATATGTATATATTATACCCCCGGAGTTGGAAACCTACAGCCCTCAAACGTATTTCATAAGCCCATGGTAAACCATTGTGATTCTGGTAAAAATGTGGTCAGCTGGGCTAGGAGAATGAGAGAAAAACAATGGCCATGCCCATTTTTGGCATTGGAGAATGTAATTCCCCAAATGAGTCTTCTGCTCCAACTTTAAATAAAGATGTTCCCTATGATCTGATCACAGCCACGTCAAGAGGGATTTGCTTATGCCATTCAAAGGGAAACATTTCTAAATTTGGGGGTTTCGTCACCAAACCCCCAAAACTTTACCCTAAGACTACCCACTGTTGACCTTACCCGATTCCTAAGAGGTCAGTAAGGGGCGTGCATAAGTGCACCAGCGTGCCTACCGTCCCTGTCCTAATGTTCCCTCTTATCAGTACCAATCTTATGTACATAAACAATGTTACATCTATGTATATTACCAACACGTACTTGACAAAATAAATAAATAACTTAAAATAAAAATAAATTTAAAAAAATCAGAAATGGCCAACCTCTTTGTGGAACCCAAAGGGCTATCATGGGTGTACAGTTTTCTCCTCTTTTTTGCTCTGTTGCTCAATTATGTGGCTGCTATTACAAGAAGATTCTGAAACCTATCGTAGATCCCCCTTACAGAGGTTACTGCAATGGCTATGAAAAACTTTGCTAGTTGACGGCCTGCAAATTCTAATAAGTAAAGAAATAATTTTACCTGAATATAAATGTGTATTGTATCTCTTTTTTATTTACTCCTATGTCATAGTTCCAACTAGGTGGCAATATCCAGGTGACTGGGCTGATATCAAAAGTTAATATTCCACTAACTAGTTAGTACATGGGTGGAAACCATTAGAAAATCCTGGGGCTGTGGGCTAGAATGGGGGAAAAGTCCTAAAAGACAAAGCTAAGTCAGGTTCATTTAGGTTGCTAACTTGTTGGACTTGTTCATGAAGTCCCTTTTGTCTTCATGATTAGTAGAAAAAAGATCCAGGCTAAGTATTAGGAGGAGTTTGATGAAGTTAACAGTTGTTAAGTCGTGAAACTGTCCATATAGTGGTGAATTCGGGGAGAGACAGAAGATTCGGGGATTCCTGTATTGAATGGGGAATGGACTGGATGACCTAAGAGGTGTCTGGCAACTTCTATATTCTATAATAATTATTTCAGGGTTAATTACCTCTGTTCAGCATCCTTGTGTTACCTACACCCTGGATAATTTCTTATTCCAGTTCATGAGTCCTTGCCATTTAATGTAATGGTTGTCACAACTGGAGAAAAGGGTTGTGACATGGTCTTGTGGAATCCTTTTTCCAGTCTCTGTGCTAATTCTGGCTCTCTTTCTTTCTTCTAGTGCAGTGGTGGCGAACCTTTTTCGGCTCGCGTGCCAAAAAGGGGGGGGCGCGCTCACGCGCGCTCGCGTGCCCACACCCATTTTCTCCCCCCCCACGCATGCGCACAACACCCTCCCATGCTGCCCCCTGCACATGCGCACACCCCCCCCCGCGCAAAGGCTTACCGGAGCCTGGGACAACGAAACTGGCAAACCGGAAGTGCGAAAAAATGCACTTCCGGTTTGCTGGTATGCTGTTTTTTGCACTCCGGAGGGTTCAGGGAAGCTCCCTGAAGCTCCGGAATGCAAAAAAACTACAAAACGGACAAACCGGAAGTGCGGAAAAGTGCACTTCCGGTTTGTCAGTTTTGTAGTTTTTTGCATTCCGGAGCTTCAGGGAGCTTCCCTGAACCCTCCGGAGTGCAAAAAACAGCACACCAGCAAACCGGAAGTGTGTTTTTCCGCACTTCCGGTTTGCCGGTGGGCAACCCTCGCGTGCCGGCTTCTATGGCTCCGCGTGCCACTTCTGGCACGCGTGCCATAGGTTCGCCACCACAGTTCTAGTGCATGTACCCACTTACATACATCTACAGACACACAAATTTCCCCACCATTGGGAATGGCAGAAGTAGTCTTAATTCAGTCTCAGATGAATGTACAAACTCTACATTTTACTGTTGAAATTAACAACCATGCTATGAATAAGATCAATGAATCATACTGCAACTACAGCTATAAATGCCAAGGTGGGTAGGAAATAATAGGAAAATTATTGATCAGTTCAGGTTGTATAAAATGGAGGGCTTCTTCACACAGCACACAGTTAAATTTGCAATTTGCCAAGATTAGTAGCAATCTTAGATGCATTTCCAAAGATAGGTGTCTTGGTCTAATTTACCATGATCTTTGTTTCCAACTACCTGGCTTGTGGTCAAAGAATTTATAATCTAAGATGTCTACATAAAATCCTAACTTGGAAAAGCCTTGGTTAGACGTTTTGTCAGATGAAAAGATTTATCAAAAGCATTTGTCATCAAACCTAAGGAGAATCCTTTATGTCTGTGTGCTAAGGCAGGAATGCTAGACTTAAATATCAGATGTAGGGTGCTGGAGAAGTTGATCTTCATACATATATACAAATATATTGCTAAGTTCTTAAGGAAAATGACAATCACAAAGAACAATTTTTGAACACAAACTACAACAATTATGCTTAAAACAGACATTAAAACAGAGTAGTTGTAAGCTTGTATTTTTGTGAGCTTTGGATCTCTGAATAACTGAAAGCAACAAGTAGTATTGGAAATGTTTCAATCTCTCTCTTTATGATACTCCAACTATTGGGAAAATGAAGTTTTAAAGTATGATACACCAAGGAAAAGAAATCAGAGTGAAGAAAGGCACTCCAGAGTCATTCTCCTACTTAACAAATTACATACTTGGAAGATGGATGTTTCAAGCTGTAGTTCTATAAACGTAGCCAAACTTTGTACAGCCAAATTTTGCTGGCTCTACAAATCAGTTGGTTTGGTTGGGCAGATGAGTTGCAATAACTATACTGGCCATTTCCAAGTAGTAGTACTACACAATGGACATGGCTGTTTCCTTCTGCTGCTATTTTGAGTCCACTAGTACCTTAGGGAAATGTTTTGCAAGTTGTTCAAGGTGACCTGTTGAATTCTATAACAGCATGATGCTGCTATGTTTTTAAGTGATCCGGGTAAGCTGGTTACTTGAACACAGCTCAAGATTCTTGTAACATCTTGAATGCTGACACATTTATTATTGCATAAGCTTTTTATAATTGATAAACTCGTGTGCATGAAGGTAAAACAGTTTTTGATTAAGGTCATTTTCCCAATGATCACTTACTGCATCTTGCATCACTCAGCCGTCACTTGAGGTGATATAAAACCTATTGACCATGGCAGCGCAGTGGTTAGTTTCAGTACTGCAGGCTACTTCTGCTGACTGCCGGCTGCTTGCAATTTGGCAGTTCAAATCTCACCAGGCTCAAGGTTGACTCAGCCTTCCATCCTCCTGAGGTCGGTAAAATGAGGACCCAAATTGTTGGGGGCAATATGCTGACTCTGTAAACTGCTTAGAGAGGCCTGCAAAGAGGTATTAACACTTTACATGATCTTGATTCTATCCCTATGTTAATGCAGCCTAGAACTGTGTTGGCTTTTTTGGCAGCTGCTGCACACTGCTGGCTCATATTTAGATGGTTGTCCACTAAGACTCCAAGGCTCACAGTTACTACTGTTGAGCAAGGTACCACATATACTGTACCTGTGCATTCTGTTTTTCTTGCCTAAATGTAGAACCTTATTTTTTTCACCATTGAATTTTATTTTGTTTGATAGCGCCCAATGTTCAAGTCTGTCAAGATCCTTCTGTATCTTAAGCCTATCTTCTGGAGTGTTGGCTATTCCTGCCAGTTTGGTGTCATCTGCAAATTTGATGAGTTCCCCATCTATCCCCTCATCCAAGTCATATAGATCTGGTAAATGTATAGGGATTCTTCATTTAGCTGCTGAATATGCAGCCAATAGGATAGTCATGGATGAAAGTACCAGTTTGTGTAATTCTTTGCATGCTTTCATCATTTGAAGATATTGTCCAAATGACTTAAGCTTCTTCAGTCTAGTTGCTGCCACTATAATGAGCGCATGGATTTCATAAGAACCCAAGAAGAACCTTACAGACCAGACCAATGACCCCTCTAATTCAGCCAAGCACTGGGTTAAACTAGTTGTATTTAGGAAGCTCATATCATGAGGTTGGTTGTCTTTCTTCTTCCACCAAGGTGGTATTTTATGATTCCAGCCTGTATACACCGGAATGACAACTGGCTTCCCAGATTGGGAACATACCTTTATTCATCTCAAGCAGAATCAATATTGAGTTGACAGCTTCTATTATATAAAGCAATGATAGCCCCTTCCTCTTCTGTATAAGGAAAAATCTTCACGGAGAGAGAAGACGTTGCTGTATCTGAATGGGGAAAAGAAGTGGATGTATCATGTCCTCAATAGCTTTAGTAAACATCTAAAATTACTGTCAGAAATTGAGGTGTTTGGGGAAAAGATGGGAGCTTTGCTTGGGGCTCTTCAGTCATTGGTAAATGCTTTAGGCCAGGGGTCTCCAACCTTGGCAACTTTAAGACTTGTGGACTTCAACTCCAGCAAAGCTGGCTGAGGAACTCTGGGAGTTGAAGTCCTAATTTATTTTCTCTGTGCTAAAATTCATTATTCTTTATTATTTCTGTAGGAACTCAGTGACTGGGTATACTTCAACCTTTTATGATATAGCAGGTTGTGCATGAAGATACTTTTTTCTTTCAAATCACTTGGGATCATCACCCCCCCCTCCCGAGAAATTCTTTGAATATTGTAACAGATCACTACCATTTTGCATCTTTTGGGTTTTTTATTTAGTTTTATTTAGTTTAACCAATTTGTGAACTGCCATATGTTGTAAATTGCACAGCTCTATCCTTTAGATCTTACAGCATCTCATATTTACATTAAAAAGTGATTTTATATACTTATAAGATCTTGTGAGATGAGGGTATGCAGAGAACGGAGGTCTTCTTTTTGAGGATCTTCTCAGCTCCCTCCAATTAAGACATTCTTGGCCTTGCTCTTCTTCTCTATCTACTTACTTTGCCTTCATATATTTATTTTGCAGTTTCATCTTCATTTATTCTTTCTGTTTGACTAAACCATCTGGATATAGTTCTTTCATACACATGTCTCTCTGGTATTCAATTCACATTAATTGAGCACCCACTAATTCTGTCTCTTCTTGTTTTATCACACATCCTATTCAGCGGTGGGTTGTCTTGGTGTGCAGTGCTCTATAGCGACGTTTTGAGAGTAGGAGTTGAACCGA
The DNA here is from genome assembly GCA_023053685.1 of Diadophis punctatus similis. Taxonomy (NCBI): domain Eukaryota; kingdom Metazoa; phylum Chordata; class Lepidosauria; order Squamata; family Dipsadidae; genus Diadophis; species Diadophis punctatus. The sequence continues at coordinate 301,400,694 of JALIGW010000001.1, read as the reverse complement.
TAGCAAACTAATTCAGAACCCACTACTGATCCTATCTCTTCTTTATTAAACTACACACACTTCTCAAATAAAAAAAATCCTAATGTTTTATACTGTACTTTTATGTTTCTTCTGACATACCCAACTCTTATTTCCATATAACAAGGTGGGTGGAAGCACCCTCTCAGACAGTTATTTTGGCTTCTTTCAACAATCATTCATTTCTTGCAGCAGATCACTGACTATCTTTCCACCAGCATTTGCATGTTATAAAGTTTTCCCACCAGCTTTTAGGTAGTAAACATTCTACCAAGGTATAGAAACATTCTCTGTTTCTTTTTACTGTTTATGTATAATTTTCAATGGTTGACTCCATTCTCCATATCAAATATAACCATCTAGGACCAGGGTGATTGCATTTTGTTCAAATCATTTCTATTTTTAATCAATATAATCATACATAAAAGTAGTTTAATGTATTCTAACATTCTGAATCAGCACATTTTCCATGTCACCAGAACAGGGGCGGGTTCCTAATTTTTTTACTACCACTCTGTGGGCGTGGCTTATTTTGTGGGTGTGGCTTGCCAGCCATGTGACTGAGTGGGCGTGGGCCTCAGGAGCTTGGCAGCGGCCAGAGAAGCGGGGGGGCATTGCCCACCCGCAACGCAGCCCCCCGCAGCGGGAGCAGCAAGACCGCGGCAGCGGATCTTCTAGGAGGCTCCGTCCGGCCTGAATGCTTCTCCCCATTCGATGATCCTAGGCTCCTGCCGCCCGTTCCCCCTCCCCTCAGCAGCTCGAGAAGCCTCGAACATGCGAAAATGCCTGGGATCATCACCGCGCATTCGTGGCTTCTCGGACTGCTGAAGGGAGGGGAACTGAGATAGGTTCTGCCACCCGTTCCCCCTCCCCTCAGCAGCTCAAGAAGCCTTGAACATGCGAAAATGCCTGGGATCATCACCGCACGTTCGTGGCTTCTCAGACTGCTGAAGGGAGGGGAATGGAGATAGCTCCTGCTGCCCGTTCTTTCAGTGTCTCACGCGCTCCCTCAGCCATCCTCCCCTGCTTGGACTCACTGTGGGGTAGGAAGGCAGCACATGCACAGTGCAGGAAGCTCGGCTTCTGGGCATGCGCAGAAGAATTTTTTTAAAAAAAATTTAAATTTTTTTTAAATGGCGGCGCCCAGGCACCAGCAACCGACCGCACCGGTACTGTGACGTCACCAGTGGGCCGCTACCCGTGCTACAGAGTGGACCGCACCGGTAGGAACCCACCACTGCACCAGAAGCATTCTGCCTACATTCTTCCATAAAAACATTAAAACAACCAGCTGGACTTCATATCTCCTGACTTACTCCGTGCTTAGTGTTAAACAATTTGTTAAGCATTCCATTTCTTTAAATGCATTCTTTTATTGTATTCAACAACCAACCTTATGCTCAGAGGTCATTAGGTTTCCGTGTTTGTGCTAAAGAACACTGATGAGCAATAGGTCATGAAATACCTCAACTGGAATGGATATCAGGGTCTTCTCTCAGTGTACTTCTCTCAATGTACCCTAAACCTCTATAAGTTCTTCTCTGATAATTGTCTGCTCTCTCTTGAAAGTTACAATTGCAAACCGCTTTTTAATGTGCTCTTTCTCAGTGATGACAAAAGGAACACAAACATACAGTTCAATGTCTTGGCTTCTATCTTTTTGTTCTAACTTAGCCTTGCTCTCTCTGATTGTCCTTGAGAATTCCTGCAGCCCCAGACATAGAGAAACAGTCAGATATGGAAGCAGACCTTCCCAGCACTCTGAAGTGGCATGATACAACCATAAACTGTCTATAATCTCCTATTTGTTTAAAAGTTTTAGCTGATTTGACTTTATTCTGGCACTAGATTCTGCCCAGAACCTTCTGAGAAACGTATTTGCTCTGGTTTATTTGTTTGCACTTCTCTGTTGTCCAATTTGCGTGAAATCTTGAGAATAAATGCATTCTTTTATCTGATTAATAAAGACATCAAAACGGTTCTTCAGCCAAATGCTTATCTTAGGTTAAAAGATAAGATAAATTAATTGCAATGGTGTTTTCAAACTAGGCAGAAGATTGGATGTAATCCTAGGTTGCTACCTCTTTTGTTTGTACTGTATTTGCACAAATAAAGTACTATCCAATTTGTGACAATGTCAGATGGTGTAGAAACCTATAGTTTCTATGCCTAAGAAATTTTGTTGAAATAAAAGCATTGAACAGAATAGAATTCTTTATTCAAGTGTGATTGGACCACAAGGAATTTGTCTTTGGTGCATATGCTCTCAGTGTACATAAAAAGACAAGATACTGTACATTTGTCAAGAATCAAAAGGTACAACACTTAATGATTGTCATAGGGTACAAATAAGCAATCAGGAAACAATCAATATTAATATAAATTGTAAGCAACAAGTTACAGTCATACAGTCATAAGTGGGAGGAGATGGGTGATAGGAATGATGAGTAGACTAATAGTAATAGTAATGCAGCCTTAGTGAATAGTTTGACAGTGGTGAGAGAATTATTTGTTTAGCAGAGTGATGGCGTTAGGGAAAAAACTGTTCTTGTGTCTAGTTGTCTTGGTGTGCAGTGCTCTATAGCGTCGTTTTGAGGGTAGGAGTTGAAACAATTTATGTTCAGGATGCGAGGGATCAGTAAATATTTTCACAGCCCTCTTTTTGACTCGTGCAGTATACAGGTCCTCAATGGAAGGCAGGTTGGCAGTGATTGTTTTTTCTGCAGTTCTGATTATCCTCTGAAGTCTGTGTCTGTCTTGTTGGGTTGCAGAACCGAACCAGACAGTTATAGAGGTGCAGTTGACAGACTCAATAATTCCTTTGTAGAACTGTATCAGCAGCTCCTTGGGCAGTTTGAGCTTCCTGAGTTGGCGCAGAAAGAACATTTTTTGTTGTACTTTTTTGATGGCGTTTTTGATGTTAGGTGACCATTTTAGGTCTTGAGATATGATAGAACCTAGAAATTTGAAGGTTGATACTGTGTTGACTAGTATTGTAAGAGGTGGTAGAATGGGAGGGTTTCTCCTAAAGTCTACCATCATTTCTACGGTTTTGAGTGTGTTCAGTTCCAGATTGTTCCAGTCTGGATTGCTCGGATATGCATACTTTGCAGTAGATCAGATTAGTTTCTTTTTCCATTTCTTCACACAATCAGATGCCCTGAGGGTGAAATATTTAAAGGATCACCTTCCCCTGTAATTTTCCTTGATCACTTTTAGGAAATTATTTTTACATCTTTTGTTAGGCAGATTTCATTGGGTAAGGTTCTGGGGTAAATGTTCTTGAGATTATCTCCAGATCTAAATCAGGCTTTTTCTAGTCTGGTGCCCTCCGGATGGGCTGAAACCATATTTGCTAAATATGGTTTTCAGCTGGTATCACCAAGGCATGCCAAGTAGTAATAATTTGACCTTATTGTCTGAGAATTCTGGAAGTTGCAGACTTCAACACATCGAAATACACTTTTAAGTAATAAATGGTTAGGCCTTGTTTCCTCATTGCTAGATTTCAAAGGACACATTTAAGACTCTAGCATAAAACATGTATTTTTAAAACTACTTAATAAAAATTATTAAAAAAAGACTCTAGCATGAGTTCGAAAGCTCAGAAGACTAAACCACTGGTCCCAGTGGCCAACCCAAATTGGATCCTGCGATACATTAAGAGCCTGTTGCTTAGATTAAGAGAGTTCAAAAAAATATTTATTTCCCATTTTCCTTCAAGAAGCTGATTTCCCATCCATTTACCCTGAAATGGGGACTGAAGGTTTCTGTGGAGATTCTCAGTCATTCAGCTCATGGTTGTCCCAAAGGGGCTTTTTCAAAAGGCAAATGGACTTTGTTTTTTCCTTGAAGATGTTTTGCTTGTCATCCAAGAAGTTTCTTCTTCGGAACTGAAGAAGGGGTCCAATAATTTGTTCTATCTTCTTCAACTTTGAGGTGTTTTGGACTTCAGGATTGGGGGTGGGCACCTAGTTTTCTGAGGTAAAAGCCATGTTTGACCTTTGAATGCAGTGGCAGAGTAAATGCGGCCAACCAAAAAGATGTGGTTTAATTTATTTTAATTAAAGCTAGATATAAACCACACGATAACTTACCAGTCATATGCTTCATCATTTCCCTCTTCTAAATATAGAAACAATTTTTGGCGCTTTTAGAGGAGCCACAGTCAAAATTAATTTTAAGACATGTTTATTTATATAGTATAGATTATAATTCTTAACATTTTGATCATTGGCTATACTGCCTATGGCTGATACAAATTGTAGCCTGAAAAGGTTTGGGGGGGGGGTACCAGATTGTAGGAATCCTTAGCATTTCACAGCTCATTCTTTTTTTCTGTGCCACTTTAATACTTTAAATTGTATACAAGTATTGCCTTTTTGTTTTATTGCCCTTTCCACCTACATGATATTGTCAAGCTGCCCTGTAGATATCAGTTGTCTAGGAAAGTGGAATATAGATCTTATATTCCACCAGACTTGAAATATTGGGATTAGACAAGTTACAACTACGCCGCCTCCGATCTGATCTAAATGTAGTTCATAAAATCATATATCAAAATGTCCTTCCTGTTAATGACTACTTCAGCTTCAACCGCAACAATACACGAGCACGTAATAGATTCAAACTAAATGTAAAGCGCTCCAAACTCGACTGCAGAAAATACGACTTCAGCAACAGAGTGATCAATGCCTGGAATGCACTACCTGACTCTGTGGTTTCCTCCCCAAAACCCCAAAACTTTAACCTTAGACTGTCTACAGTAGACCTCTCCCCATTTCTAAGAGGTCTGTAAGGGGCGTGCATAAGTGCACCAGTGTGCCTCCCGTCCCTGTCCTACTGTCCTATTGACCTCTTTTATCGGTAATTTTTACTTATGTTATGTTTATACAAACAACTACTATCCTGTACATGTTTGACAAATAAATAAATAAAACATACATGTCTGTGGGCACATCTCAGCTAATGATGTTGAATATATTTATCTTGCAGTTATGTTCAGTTAAACATAAGCAAAAGCCATACTGGAGATGTTGAAAACTTTTAGAATATTTCAAGACAACCATAACCAGCCCTTAAAACCCCACGGGGACTGAAAAGCACGGTATAAAATTTGAAGTTAATTAATTGAGAAAGGAGCTTGTTGAGGTTTGTTGATTCTAAGTAGCTTCAGAAGGCGGGGCCTTTCGTTTCGTTTCTTGCACTGTGCAGTAACTGTTTCCACAGGAACTCAGCCCAGCAACCATGTTGCTGACTGATAAAGCCACAACGTAGAGAAGTGTGGTGTGGGTGTTTAGAATCTCACAAGTTTCTGAATTCTTTCCATCTCTCAATTTTTTTTTTCATTTTCTGGTTTGCTCATTAAGTCATTACCCTGGGAATTGCTTGAATCAGAGGTAGCTTAAAGCCCCCCTTGACAATCTTTGTCTTAACCATAGCCTGCCTACCCAGTGGTACATTGGTTATCATTTCCCTCAATCCAGGCTGTGGAGAAGTAGCCTTAGAAAATATCAAATATGTAAACAACTTATTGGTTTTATTTAATTTATGGACTGCCTAACTCCCAAACAACTTTGGGCAGCTTATAATAAAAACTAAAAGCTCTACATGGGGCTACCCTTGAAGAGTATCCGGAGACTCCAGTTGGTGCAAAATGCGGCTGCGCGTGCTGTGGTGGGTGTGCCAAGGTACACCCACGTGACACCTATACTCCGCCAGCTGCATTGGTTGCCCATCGGTCTCCGGGTCCAGTTCAAGGTGTTGATCACCATCTTTAAAGCCCTTCATGACTTAGGACCAGGTTATCTCCGTGACCGCATTCTGCCTCACACTTCCCTTCGACCGGTTAGGGCCCACAGAGTTGGCCTCCTCCAGGTCCCGTCGGCCAAGCAATGCCGGCTGGCGGGCCCTAGGGGGAGAGCCTTCTCTGTGGCCGACCCCGCGCTCTGGAACCAACTTCCCCCAGAGACCCGAACTATCCCCACTCTGCTGGCCTTCCGAAAAGCCGTTAAGGCATGGCTTTTCCTGCAGGCTGGGGGTAGAGCTTAATCCACTCAAGCTCACCCCCAAGTATGTATGGTTGCTGAATGGTTGTTGGATGATTTTAATATTGTGTTTTTAATTTTTATATTTGTTTTTAAGTAATATTTATAAATTGGTTATTCTTGTATTTTCTCTGTTGTACGCTGCCCTGAGTCCTTCGGGAGTTGGGCGGCATATAAGAAAACCAAAATAAATAATAAATAAATAATAAGACCAGAAGAATAAAATATATAAAGCCCCTGGAAGAAAGCAAATCAAAATCAAGCAAAGCAAAGCAAAACAAAAAGGGACCTCCATAATCACCCGGCCTCCAAGGCCTGGGAAAACAACAAAAGTGTGAGAAAGCTCATTTCAGAGGGCAGAAATTGGGACAGATTAGGTACACTTCCGGGGTCCCACTTTTTAAATTGACAGGACTCAAATGCCCAGAGTTCTCCATTTATATTATTCTTGGAATCTTTGTAATAACTCTGTATGATATTCCAACTATTTATTTTAAAGGAAGAAAGGGATATGTCCAAGTTGTGTAGCTTGTGCAAAATTGTTTGTTTTAGTGAAATTAAAATCGGGACTGGGAACTGCTAGCTCATTACTGTTCCAACTCTGTATAGTGCTGCTCCCACTTTATGTTTGTTGCACAAACAAAATAAGGGGGCACATCTGGGTAATCTCCCTGCTGTTTACTGTATGCATATTCAGTATATTTGCAGACACTTGTTCAATTGAAATAAGTACGAATCTATTGAAAAAAAGCTGGGCTGAACAGAATGTGATGGATTAAGTAATAGGAACCAGTTTCACATTCTTCCTTTTAAACTCAGGCCTCCCACACTGAGTTCACACACTGCACATAGTGTCTTTTGTTTGACTTTGGCTTAGAATGTTGCATGAACTCAATCACTATGATTTATATACTACAATTCATGACTTAGCATGTTGTATAAATCCAGTCACTAGTATTTTATGTAAAGTTATGGGCAGCCATATACAGTAAATCTATCTAATAAATTAACCAGTAAAAATAAATAAATAATCATAGTTAAATAACCCATGACTTAGTATGATGTGTTATCCCAACCACAAGCTGCTTCTTCTGGATGTGGAAGCACCATTGGGGATGGTGGGGACCATCCTTGGGAATCAAAGGAAACAATAGAAGGAACATGTTTTTGTTGAGAAGCAAGAGGTACCCCGTGGCCTTGACACAGGGTACACTCCTGATAGAAACTGTGGAAAAGACAATTCTGATTTATGGCAGAAAAAGTCAATTCCCAGTTGTATAAGATGGTAAAAGGTTGCCTTAGGACAGCACATGTCGGGATACAGCAGGAAAATACTAGAGGAAGCAATTTATGTTATGTGATTGTCCTGCAACCTATAAGCTACCCTGTTATTTTCAGATGTGGGACAAGGTGTTGCCCTATCAGCAAGACTAAGAGATATTAATCTGCTAGCATCAGTGGAAGCAGGTGCCCTCCTGTCCTTGGCCTCAGGTTGCAAATACTTGGGTTGGCCTGGGCACACAGCTGCTTTTTCTCCTTGAGAAAAGCAACCAGTTCAAGCATGTCTGCAGAGCCTGAATTGAGTTCCGTAAAAACAGACAATATAAGGTTTTTTAGATTTAGATTTAGATTTATTATTAGCGTTGGAGGGGACCTTGTAGGTAATCTAGTCCAACCCCCTGCTCAAGCAGGAGTTTCTACACCATTTGAGACAGATGGCAGTCCAGTCTCTCCTTGAAGGTCGCAAGTGTTGGGGCTCTCACAACCTCCGCTGGCAAGCTGTTCCACTGGTTGATCGCTCTCACTGTCAGAAAGTTTCTCCTCACTTCCGGGTTGAATCTCTCCTTGGTCAGCTTCCATCCGTTATTCCTTGTTTGGCTTTCTGGTGCCATAGAGAACAGCCTGCCCCCCTCCTCTCTGTGGCATCCCCTCAAGTATTGAAACACTGCTATCATGTCACTCCTGGTCCTTCTCTTCGCCAGACTGGCCAAGCTCAGTTCCTGCAACCGCTCTTCGTATGTTTTATTTTCCAGACCCTTTATCATCCTGGTTGCTCTCTTCTGCACTTTCTCTAGAGTTTCAATGTCTTTTTTGTAGTGTGGTGACCAAAACTGGATGCAGTACTCTAGGTATGGTCTGACCAAGGCTTTACAGAGTAGTACTAGTATCTCTCTGGTCCTTGATTGTATCCTTCTATTTATGCAGCTCAGGACTGTGTTGGCGTTTTTGGCTGCTGCTGCTGCACACTGCTGGCTCATATTTAGTTGGCTGTCTACCAGGACTCCGAGATCCCTCTTGCAATCGCTGCTATTGAGTGTGGTTTCGCCCAGTTTGTATGTGTATTTTTCATTCTTCTTACCTAGGTGCAGAATTTTACTTTTCTCTGTGTTAAATTTCATTTTATTGGTTTGGGCCCACTGTTTGAGTCTGTCGAGGTCCCTCTGGATTTTGAGTCTGTCCTCTGGGGCGTTTGCTACTCCCGCCAGCTTGGTGTCCATTGCTTCAAACCATTGAAAAGCACAACTGCTCTTAATCTCCATCCTTTTCATTAAGGGTTGAAACATTGCTTGGGATTTCAAATAAATAACCATAAATAACCAGCAAGTTTGGAGAAGGGTCTTTGTAGAAGAGCTTTCACAACGGAGAACTTAGCTCTCTTGAACTATAAAAATTCCATATTGCTTTTAGCCAAGTATGTATAACATATTTTGCTGGGTTATTGAGAAACTAATTAACATTTTAATTTGATTACATCCAGGTCTTCTTCTGAATGGCTTATGGCTGCATATGCACTTTTCTCCATTTCTCCTCACAACAGTTTTATGATCTAGGCCAGGCTCAGGGATTCAGTGGCCTAAGGTCACACTGGGAGCTACATAGCTGAATGAAGAATTGAATGCTTCTCTTTTGTGATTATCCAACAGCCAACTGTTAATAATATTGATGTTCTGTTCAGATTTGAGGCATATAAATTGATGGTTTGGGGAAAATAATGGAAGATGAGTCCTTAGGGAGTAGGGTGGCATAGAAGAATTCCCAAATAAATAAATAAATAAGATGTAAAAAACTGTAATGGAAAATCATCTTAAATGAATACTGTATTATGGAGTCCCTGGTGTTCTCTGAGCTTAGTTGTTTACTTGCAGACATTTCATTACCCAATAGCTCATCATCAGTGCAATATTGTACTGCACTGATAATACAAAACAATATTGTGTTACTAAAGTAGTTTTACAACTTTAAAGCTCCATTTTACAATATCTTATAATTGGCAGGATTACTATGCCTAATGTCTATAAATAGTTCCAGGAAGAGAAGTTATATATCTCTTATATTCTAGTTAAAGATGTAATAACACTTGCCCACAACCTCTTTTGATTTGTGTTTTGGCTGCAGCAAATAGAGCTGCAATTTTTGATAATGAGGACGACATACCTTTATTTGTAATAGGCTGCAATGCTCAGATATGCAGGGATGTTGCAGAATTTAGGCCAGATAGAGCAAATATGTTTTGCACTCTTCACACAGTGGACATTGTTTTTTTTTCTGCAGTTGTGGCTAAAAACAGATCTCCCACTTCTATAAATCAACAGAGCCTAATTTGATACAAAATTTCCTCTTTTTTCTCTCTCATTAATGGCTTTGCAGTGATGTGTCCAGGATCAATGTGTATCTCAAAGAAGGGGCAGGAAATCACTTGAATATCTTATCAAGAATGAAGTTTATGATCTGTACCTTCTCAGCTTCAAAAGATGGAAGCTAGTCTATATCTTCACCCAATTCTTTTGGCTCAAGAAGAATATAGTAGACGGTCTCTAAGAAATGTCATGCTCTTCTCATTTTCTTGAAGTGCAGGGTCTGCTTTTTTCAGATTAACCAATCTGTTGGCTGCAACAGGAATAGAACAATGTATTTGTTGGTGGGCCAAGAGAGAGGGACTGGTGTGAAGTCATCCAGCTGGCTTTCATGGGACTAAGGTGGGACTGTAACTCAGTCTCCTGGTTTCTAGCCTGGTGCCTCCCCCCCCCCGACACACTTATTCTCTTCTCTCTGACCAAATATGTCTGTTTTGCCATTTCCATTGATTCTGATCATTTTTTACAGTCCGTTTCTCCATTGTGGAAATTTCAATGCTTTTTCCTCCTGTGCATATAATAATCTTGCTGCTGTTATGGGTGATGAGACAGGATCGAGGAGATTCCAAAAATAATGCTTGCAAGAGCTATAGGTGTAGGTCAAGATTCTGGATATTTGTTCGTGGGATTGCTAGGGATTGGGCTTGACTCAATGGCATGTAATTAATTTTCTCCATGCAAAAAATACAAAACGAACATGGATTGGACTAGATGAGCTTTAAGGTTAAGAACAGAACAGAATAACAGAGTTGTAAGGGACCTTGGATGTCTTCTAGTCCAATCCACTGCTCAGGCAGGAAATATGTACCATGTTTGTATTTCAGACAAATGGTAATCCAATCTCTTCTTAAAAACTTCCAGTGTTGGAGCATTCACAATTTCTGGAGGCAAGTTGTTCCACTGATTAATTGTTCTCACTGTCAGGAAATTTCTCCTTAGTTCTAGGTTGCTTCTCTCCTTGATTAGTTTCCACCCATTGCTTCTTGTCCTGCCCTCAGGTGTTTTGGAGAATAGCTTGACTCCCTCTTCTTTGTGGCAGCCCCTGAGATATCGGAACACTGCTATCGTGTCACCCCCTAGTCCTTCTTTTCATTAAATTAGACATACTCAATTCCAGCAGCTGTTCTTTATAGATACTCTCCAACCATGTGTTGAACAAATACATTCTTCTCCCCTTTTCTTTCTGAGCTGGTCTAAACTTATTAGTAGAAGAGCCCAAGAAGTATGATGTGGCACTGAGGAACGTGAACACACCCTACAATTACTCAGGTGTCATGTTGTGGTACGAACTGCATTTTAGAGACAGTGTAATTGTTCTACAGGACAATGAAATGATTACAAGGAAGGGTGCCTCCATTCTACTAATTAAGGCATTTTTACACATTTTTCCCCCCAGTGAAAAAGAAAGAGGCAAACTCTCAAAAAACTTCTAAATGTGCAAGGCACTTTCATTGTTTTTCATGTGTTTTTTAAAAAAATTTGCATACAATACTTAATTTTTTCATTTCTATTAATTCTTAACCTGCATAGCATTCTCAGTGTGATTTACATTGCCAAAGGATTCTAGCTCATAGGTAAAATATTTGCATCACATGCTGAAGGTTTTCTATTTCCTCCATGGCATCTCTTGGTAGAAATGGGAAAGATTTCAGCCTGTTGCTTCTGATATGTATAGAGCTGTGTATTTGAATGCAACTCCTACTGACTGTGCTGATTAGGAATCATGGGAGTTGTAGTTTAACATACTTGGAAAGGTATGAGAATGGGGAAGACCGCTTAATAGTAAATGAAAATGGAAAAAAAAATGAAAAAAAGAGATACTCTTTGGAAGACACATTCAAACATTCAATTTGAGGAAGTTAATGAAGGGCTTCTCAAATCAGGACCTCGCCACCAGTTCACAAAACTCACACCCTTGCTTTATGCTTTGACTGGGCAAACCTGAAGCAGGAAGTGAGATACTGTAAGGTTGGAAAAAAACTGTGCTATATAGATCAACATATTATTGAAAGTGTATTTGTATTTCTTGCCCAACCAAACCCTACTGAAACCATTAGTTTATTCATGCGGGCATTGCACAGATTCATTTATCATTCTATGTGGTTGAAGTTCTCAAAACTGGAGGAACCCCGAGTTAATCTGTATTGGGCTTGACCACTTCAGGAAAAAAACTTCCCTTTTCTGTAGCAACAGTTCTCTGCTCATAGTAAAATATGTAATATTTAAAAGGAATCTTTTAAGTAACACAAAGGTAGTAGTCTCAATTCAGCTTTGTTTCTGGAACTACAACAACAATCCATTCTTTTCCAGGTTAGTCTGGAATATACTCATTCTGCAGGAAATTCTTCTGATTTTATGGTTGTGAAGCATTTATTTCAAATCTTGTGGAACAAAATATATTTGCAACATTAGGCCAGTATTTCTGTTCCTTGACAGCTTTAAGATGTGTGTCCTTCAACTTTCAAGATGCTGAGAAGGAAATTCTTAAGAGTTGCCAAACACCGGGTTGGATAGTTGCAATTTCATGTTACCTTTTCATTTGATCTTCTCGAGGCTCAACAGATCCAGCTCTTTTCTAGTTTCCTTGTAGGACTTATTGTCCAAGCCTCATAACATCTTCAACACTATCTCTGGAGCTTTCCATTTTATTGATAACAAACTACTGTATTCTCCCTAGAAATGTGTGAGTCTTCCCAAAGAGAATTCACCAAAGCGGAATTTAATTTTTTTAATCATTTAGGGGTACCTCTATTAATGTAGAATTGCATTATAGTTTCAACTACTGCATTACACTGTGAATGACACTTGGCTTACTTTCTACTCCTCCCTCTTCCACATTCTTTTTATTTATGCTGCTATCAGTTCAAGATCTTCCATCTTCTGTTTTTGTTTCTGATTTTTTCCAAACTAAATGCACTGCTCTCTGTTTATCTGATTAAATTCATTGTGCCAAGATCATCTTAAATTTTCTTTCTGTCTAGTTTAATAGGGGAGTTCAGTTTTGTATAGTGTAGAACCATGACTGCAAACCTATGGCACATATCAGTGGGCATGCGAGCTCAGGTCCGGCGCACATGCACGCGCCGTCCAGCTGATTTTCAGGCCTTCTGGGCCCACTGGGAGTTGGGAAACAGCCTGTTTTCAGCCACCAGAGGGGGTGGGGAAGGCTGTTTTTGCCCTCCTCAGGCTCCTAGAAAGGCTCTGGAGCTTGGGGAGAGCAAAAAAACGGGCCTTCCAGTTCAACCGGAACTTGGCAAATGGGCCATTTTCTGTCTCCGAAGGGCCTCCGGGGGGTGGTGGGGAAGGCCGTTTTCACCCTCCCCAGGCTCCTAGAAAAAACAGGCGTGCCATCGTGTGCTGGGAGTGTGGGGGGTTCATGTGTGCATGCGCGGGGGGGCGCATGGAATTATGGGTGTGGGCATACACGTGCGTGACCCCCCCGAGCCCCCCTTTTGGCATGCGAACCAAAAAAGGTTTGCCATCACTGGTATAGAACATTTAGCTAAAACTCTTACCCCTGACATACTATACTTTTGTTTGCATAGAATTTTATTTTTTGCTTAGAGGAGAACTAATGTATAAACTCTTCTTCCTGATTTACTAAATTTCTGTGGGTAGGGATTTAAGGGAAGGGGTGGGTTCTGGATTCCTTTACTGCCGATTCGCTCAGGAATGCACCACACGGGCACGCGCGCATGCTCAGTACTAAAAAAAACCTTCTGCACATGTGCAGAACTAAAAAACAAGATGGTGGCGCTTATTTCGCCGCCGAGAGAACTGGCTTGGGGGTGTGGCAGGCCTGGGTCGCTGCCGGTTCCAGCGACCCAGGCTGCCAAGTTACTAACGGTTCTATAGAACCGGTCCGAACCGGTAGGAACCCACCTCTGCTACAACCATGGTTAGCTTTATAGGTGATGGAGATACAGAACATTTATTTATTTATCATATGTAAAACCCGCTTGCTATTGCAATGGGAGAATATAAAAATATAAGAGGTGGAAGAAGTGTGGAAATTCACATTATATTTGCCTCTAGTGCTATCACTGAACTCAGTGGCTAGTGAATTAGATCCCTTAATAAAAAGCTTTGTAACATTTTGCTCTGAGCTCCTTTGGAATAGACTTCAAGGGGGCTGATCAAACAGGTTTAGCAAGTGGCGCAGGCAATTTATGTGAATACTGTAGATGTTGTTGTAGGGAGAAACTCTCCACAAAAACTGGGCAGACTTTCTTGAGTAACAGTCTTAGAGAAAACAATGTATGCGGGGGAGGGCAGGGGGAAGGCTGTGCATGGCTTCATTATGTCCAGGGCTGGAAAAGAAATTTTGATTACCGATTGTAAATATGGAAGCATGTTAAGTGATTTAGATGTCAGCTGAATCTGGTTTTTTAAGCATTAAAGGCTTTCCCCCCTTATCTTTACGACTTTAGCAACATTCCCATTTGTGTTAGCTACTTACTAACTGGTGATCCCCCCCCCCCGGGTTTTGGATTTTAGTACAATTTTAGTATCTACAATATATCTATACCCATACACAATTGTGTTCTTCCCACAGCCCTTGGAGCTGTGGGAATATGGCACCATTAAAGAAGGCTAGGTTAAGTAATGAGTCTTGGCAACTCTTGCCAAATTCTTCTTTGAGAAGTTCTGATTTTGCTCACTGATATAAAACAGATTTAAAATTTATACTGTAGGAAGATGGAATCTATGTTTGTTCCTGAAAATGAAAATCAAAAGGCATCTCCGTCTCTCTTGGAGAACAACTGATGAGGAAGTTCTCCTCCCTTATTTTATACCTCTTGGATAACTTCCATGAATCAATCAGCCTTCCCAATTATTGCCTTTCCAACATGAGTTTTCATATCCTGTCATTACCAGCCAGCATGTTCATGATGGCATACACAGCCATGCTTCTTGAAGATAATGGAAGTTGTAGGTTGTAGTCCATCACATCTATAGGGTACAAGGTTGGGGAGCAACACATTTCATTCACTTAACATGACACTATATCAGGTCCAATTTAGATTTATATATTTTGGCTTAATCAGATATACTTCAGGCTTGTGTGCTTCATTATACACAAAAATATGAGCAGTGGATCTTGTCCATCATTCTGTTCCCACAATGAGCAATCAGGTGCCCTTAGAAGTCTTGAAAATGACTACTAAGGAAATGGCACCCACTTTTGCACACCCATACGTCAGTGGTGGGTTCCTACCAGTGCGGTCCACTCTATAGCACCGGTAGCGGCCGGCTGGTGATGTCACAGAACCGGTGCGGTCGGTTGCCGGTGCCTGGGCACCGCCATTTCTTTTAAAAAAAATTATTATTATTTTTAAATGTTCTTCTGCGCATGCCCAGAAGCCGAGCTTCTGGCACTGCGCATGCGCTGCCTTCCTACACCACAGTGAGTCCCAGCAGGGGAGGATGGCTGAGGTAGCACGTGAGATGCTGAAAGAACGGGCGGCAGGAGCTATCTCAGTTCCCCTCCCTTCAGCAGTCCGAGAAGTCATGAACACGCGGTGATGATCCTAGGCATTTTTGCACGTTTGAGGCTTCTCAAGCTGCTGAGGGGAGGGGGAATGGGCGGCAGGACCTATCTCAGTTCCCCTCCCTTCCACAGTCGGAGAAGCCACGCCCACCCGGTCACATGGCTGGCAAGCCACACCCACAAAATAAGCCACACCCACAGAGTGGTAGTAAAAAAATTAGGAACCCGCCCCTGCCATACGTTCATGTTTCTGAGCTACTGGTATTCAGATAATGGACTGACTACTAATTTTTGTAAAATTATCTTCTATTTGGTTTATTTTGTTTTGACACAATATAACCATCTAACATAGAAACCAAGTGTGGAAGAGGTGGTTTAAAACATTGGCCCTAACTGATTGCTTAGTGAGGGAACTAGTGCAGGGATGTCAAACTCAGGGCCTTTGGGCCGGATCCAGCCTGCGGGGTGCTTAGCTCTGGCCCGTGGGGCCACCCTGGAAACAGTGGAGGACCGGCCCGCAGTGCCTCTGCCAGAGAAAACGGGCTCCCAATCTCCATTTTCGGCTGGGATGGTATCCTGCAACCCTCTGCCAGCAAAAATCTGGCCTGGGAGATTGGGAGCCCGTTTTTGCTGGCAGAGCACTCGGACCACCACAGGTGCCCCTGACATGAGTGACGTCAAGCTGGCCATGCCCACCCGGGCCCCCCAAGGTCAAACACAACCCTGATGTGGCGCTCAATGAAATTGAGTTTGACACCGCTGATCTAGTGCATTTCTAAAAAAAAATATTCAACTTCTATTTGAACATATCTAGGTAAGGGAAGGGATGTGATAAATCCCTTCATAATTGATTCTTTTGATTTTTAACAAGTTTTTTCTAACATTCAGTTAACATCTGTCTTCCTGCTACTTGGATCTATTGTTCCATATCCTGTGTTTTAGGATCACAGCGATCACAGAGGTCATGGGCCTCCATGCGACACTGTGCTTTCCTTCTTAATCATCTATTCTCAAAACATTACATTTTCTCAAACTGCTCTGTGTAGGATTTAATTTCCAGGCCTTTGATCATTCCTGCTCTTGTTCTTCACACCGACTCCGGATGTCTGGACCTTCTTAAAACGTGCTCATGTCCAAGTTTGAGTGGAACTGTTTCTTCCTGTTGTCTGGAAACAATGCTACTCTTGATATATCCCAAATCTTACATTTGTCTTTTTAGCAACCACATCATGCTGCAAACTAAGAACTTTGTCACAAATGATGCCTTAATAATCATTCTTCTGCTGTGTTCCTGCATCATTGTCTTGATTTTTATATTGTATGGACCAGGGGCGGGTTCCTAATTTTTTTACTACCATTCTGTGGGCTTATTTTGTGGGTGTGGCTTGCCAGCCATGTGACCGGGTGGGCGTGGCTTCTCCGACTGTGGAAGGGAGGGGAACTGAGATAGGTCCTGCCGCCCATTCCTCCTCCCCTCAGCAGCTTGAGAAGCCTCAAACGTGCGAAAATGCCTAGGATCACCACCGCGCGTTCGTGGCTTCTCAGACTGCTGAAGGGAGGGGAATGGAGATAGTTCCTGCTGCCCGTTCTTTCAGCGTCCCACGCACTCCCTCAGCCATCCTCCCCTGCTTGGACTCACTGTGGGGTAGGAAGGCAGCACATGCGCAGTGCCGGAAGCTCAGCTTCTGGGCATGCGTAGAAGAAAATTTAAAAAAAAATTAAAAATTTTTTTTAAAAAATGGTGGCACCCAGGCACTGTCAACCAACCGCACCGGTACTGTGATGTCACCAGCGGGCCGCTACCGATGCTATAGAGTGGACCGCACTGGTAGGAACCCACCACTGGTATGTACTGCTTAAGTACTCTTTCATAGTATTTCCAGTAAAGTTGTACTTTTGCTGTCATGTGGCACCATCCAACAGCACTTTAACAAGTAATTGAGATGGAGAGCCAACTCACTGTAGTTATTAAAGGTGCTAGGCTGGAAGCTGGGAGATAGTGAGTTCCAATCCTAACAGAGGTTGGCTGGGTAACTTTGGGCTTATTAGGTTCTCTCGGCCTTAGAAATAATGCAACAGCAAATCACTACTGAAAATATTACCAAGAAAGTTGCATGAGCTTGTCCATGTAATCATGAGAATCAAAACTGACCTGAAGGCACAAGAAACAATGTAATAACAAAAAAAACCCCATTTTTGAAGTATCTAGGAATGACTGGGAAGAAAACATATACGTACACAGAGAAGGAGTTGGCATTGGAGATAGTATCCCAGCTTCCCAAATATACATATATTTACTTGCAGGATCCATTCTGAGTCAGTCACCAGGACCAGAGGTTTATTCTTCCAAGCTTTTGGACTCGTGGAACTCTTCTCTCTCCAAAATATGTGTGTGTGAGAGAAGTTCCCTGAGGATGGGTTCCAGTACAAGTCCAAAAGTTTGGAAGAATAAACTTCTGGTCCTGTTGACTGACTCAGATTGGGTCCTGCAACATTATCCTGAAACACACATATTTGCTTTCATTGCAAGATATTTACTTGCTCATCTTTCTTATCTTTTTTTGGTAAAGGAAGCTAGGAGAGGGACCTTTGGGGGGTATCAAGGGATGTGTCTGGGGACACATTATTGTTTGTGGACACTTCACCACTACATTTGTATTAGCAGATATGTCTGATAAGATTGACTTTGACATTTGCATGCCAAATCTGTGGCCTTTTGTGCCTTTTTTCCAGAATATATTTCCTTCACTGATTAAATGCACCACTTAAAAGCCAGTTAACCCCCAAAGAACAGGTGTCTGACCAAACTGGAAGAACCTGTTAATCTCGCACTTGATGTACGTAATAGAAACTCTGAATCAGTCATCAGCAGTAGAGGATTTCCAAGACACATAAACATATGCATGCACACTTCTTGCTAAGAAGCGGGCAGATACTGGTATTTGTGCAAAGCATCCACTGAAGTGGAAGATCAAGTACAACCAGTTGATGTGAGACAATTAAACTTGGCATTGTTCCATTAAAACAATTCTTATACTGATGGAGATGAGAGGAACAAATGAAATGCTAGCAGCTAAACCTTAATTAACCTGAAAAGAAAAAAGAAAAAGAAAAAAAGAAAAAAAAGAAAAAAGAAAAAAGAAAAAAGAAAAAAGAAAAAAGAAAAAAGAAAAAAAAGAAAAAAAAGAAAGAAAAAAAAGAAAGAAAAAAAAAGAAAAAAAGAAAGAAGAAAGGAAAAGAAAAGAAAAAAAGAAGAAAAGAAGAAAAGAAAAGATCCTATAATATAAGATGTTTGGTTTATGTAAGAATCACATATTTAGTTCTAGAGAAGCAGCATTCACAATGGACAACGTGGTAGGGCCATGTACAACTCATGTTTGTGGGTTATTGCTATGCAGCCCCCCAGTTAATTGCCTAATTAATTTCTATTTTGTATCTGAACCAGAAGTCAGAAAGAGTGCCGTAGCACTTTATCAGACCAACTAATTTTTATTAAAAAGAATACACTTTCATGAACTTCATGAAAACCTATTCCTTTTAATGAAATTTGTCACATAGGAAACCATGATTATCAGAATCCGAAGGATTCAAGAAATTAATCCTTTTTATATTTATATTTATTTATTTTAATAGTGTCACTCAGCTTTTGGAATCCAGTTGTCCCTCTTACAGCTCACATTGAAAATAAAGAGGTATAATTTTAAATGACTTAATAAAGGAGAATATTTGTAGCTCAGGGTTGACATGAGGGGTACTTGGTGCAGAGGTGGGCTTCACATAATTTAACAACTGGTTCATCTAGTGCAGAACTGAAAATGTGAGCTTGCGTGCGGCTTCGAACACACAGCGATTTCATGCGCGCGGCTTCCAGCACAACTTCTCGGGCAGCTGCGGTGAGTAGAGTGGGCAAGATGCGGAAATTGGCTGGGCTGCATGGGCTGGGTGAGCGAGCCAGACAGTGAGATATATAGGACAGGATAGCACCAGGGCGGGTGGGTGGGCCCAGCCGGTGGTCGGAACTACCGGTTCGCCCGAACCGATCTGAACCAGCAGCAGCCCACCTCTGCCTTGGTGCAGCAAGGAGCACTGATGATGTTACCTAGTTTGGGTAATGAAACGTTTAAAATGACCTGGTTGATTATATGGAATATATGGCATTCCCAGGAGCCTTGTCCAACACTCGTGTTCAAAAGCACCAATACTTTTCCAACATTCACTTCCATAGTGTCTCACAGGGAATATCCTTCCTTGCATAACTCTGATCTCTGTGGATAGAGATATATCACAGCATCTGAATCAGAGGTGGGTTCTACTTACCTTCCCCACCAGTTCGCATCGCGATGGAAGTGTGCGTGCATCACTTCCCAGAAATGACCCTCTGTGCATGCACAAAAGCCTTTGCGCATGCGCAGAAGCCTTTGCGCATGAACAGAAGTTTTTTTTTGCAATCCGCGGTGACTGGAGGACCGGTTCAGGAGCGTGGACCACCGGTCATCGCTGCCGGTTTGGCGAGCGGTGCCAAATTTCCGCTACCGGTTCTAAAGAACCGGTCCGAACTGCCAGCAACCCACCACTGATCTGAATATCTTTTCTAAAAAAAATTTAAAATCTAAATTAATCTAGTTTAACTTAAACATATTTATTTAATGTAATCAATTTATAAGATGCCTCAATCACTGTAGCAGTTCTGGGCATTTTTTTACAAACAACAGCAACAAAGAAAATATTCAGTACTAAGCTTAACACCCTGCATTTGGGAAATAACCTGCATAAATGTAAGCAATTGGTCTGAAAAAGTGTGGTTACAACCAGGGGTGAGTTCCTACCGTGCGGACCAGTACGTGCACACCGGTAGTGGCCCGCTGGTGACATAATCCTGTCTGTGCTGTTCTGTGGGCGCCGCCATCTGTTTTTTGGAATTTTCAGCGATTTTTGGGGGTTTGGATGGCTTCTCCTCATCCTCTGCTTTGAAAAAAAGCCCTCCTGCCCACCCCCGGGTTAATACCGACCTTTATTTCTTCATCCGAAGCACGGCTGTGCAGCTCCTCAGCTGTGTTTCGGGCTGAAACGTCCTTCTGAGCATGTGCGGAAGTAAAATCACGCAAGGGGACGCACGCGCGCACCGGTAGCAAAGGTAACTGGAATCCACCCCTGGTTACAACTCTCCCCGCTGTCCCATGGAGTGCTGAAAGAGCCAAGTCTTCTCAAGAATTGGGGCCATCTGGACTTTTTTTTGGGGGGGGGGAATGGGACTGCTGTGCCTGAAGCAAGAATGGCCTCAGAGAAGACCTGTGTCCAAGGCCCACTGAACTAGCTTTGTTTTAATGATGGAACTTTAATGATGAAATGGTGAAGCATTCTGACCCTGCAGAATTTACCAATCAGACAAAAGCAATCTGTAAAGAGAAATATAAATGTTGCTGGTCTGTAATTAAATCTCAACCTAACATAAAAATGAATTCTAGCTGACTTCCTTTCCCTCTCCTCAACCTTTATAGATACACAAAACAGCATGCACACAAAAAAAGGGAAGTCTGTCAAGGAAAAATCAGTGTAATGATGGTAATGATTCTTTTCCTATGCATACAAAGCTCTATGGAAAAACAGTGCTTAGGGAGGCTTTTTCTGCCTGTTTTTCTCTTAACTCAGAAATTTAAAAAGTAGAGTTTATTCAAAATCTGGACAGCTTTTAGGGGAGGAAAAGTACAAACCAAGCCAAGGCCTAAGCAGTTGGTATTTAAGGCAAACTCTTTCCGAAAGGCAGCTTCATTGAAAGGAAAGGAATCAGCATTTGAAGCCAGATGGAGGGGGGACATTTGTCCTGTGATTGGAAGGGATACTCATTTTCATTAATGTACCCAGAATTTTCTGTGTTCATCTACTAGCATCTGATGCCTTCCAGATGTATTGGACACCAGATGAAATTACCATCGTGGTAGAGGATATTGGAATAGCATTTTATCTGCAGATAAACAATTTGGGAATATTGATTTCAGTTCTCCATCATCTGTGATTTTTAAAAAAATTATTTGCAGTGTTGACACTCAAGATGGGACAGATTAAACCTGGGACATTTTGCATGCTGAGCTGATCCCCTCTGCTCCCCTCCTTTGCTTGTCCTTGAAGAGCCCTTGCCAGCCACACTGAATCAAATGGACAAATAATGTGCTGTAGCATAAGACAGCGTATGAAGGAGCTACACATGCCCATATTTTATTTCTCAGGTACTTTGAACCTTGCTAGAGCTCCAGCAGTCCAATAACAGTGACTTCATAGTGGCAACTTTTGGATAAAGGAAACCATTGACATGACCTCTGCTGTCTTTTAATGCCACTGTGAGGGAGAGAGTATAACAGTTTCCAGCCTGGGAATGACACCAAGAGTCATTGTAGCTCCATCAGCTCTGTAATCCAGGCTTGGCACCTCCATCTAAACAGTTCATTTTTCAAATGCATACTGAGCTCCATTTAGACTGCCTATTCCTGCCTGTCTACCACCTACTTCTTGCCTCCAGGGTATCACGTTTAGCATTTGCATGCAGAAAATGTTTTGTTTACTCCCTGGGAGCTTTATTATTTATTTATTTATTAAAATTTCTATGCCGCCCAACTCCCGGGGGACTCTGGGCGGCTCACAGCAGATATAGAAACACATAAAAAAACAATTTTTAAAAGGAGCCATATTAAAATACTATCCATTAAAAAACTTTCATTCATACCCTGCCTGCCGGAAGAGCCAAGTTTTTATTGCTTTACGGAAGGCCAGCAGGGTGGGGATAATCCTGATCTCTGGAGGGAGTTGGTTCCAAAGGGAGGGGGCTCCCACAGAGAAGGCTCTCCCCCTCGGCCCCGCCAACCGGCATTGCTTGGTCGATGGGACCTGGAGGAGACCCACTCTGTGGGACCTAACCGGTCGTAGGGAGGTATGCGGCAGGATGCGGTCCCGAAGGTAACCTGGCCCTGAGCCATGTAGGGCTTTAAAGGTAACGACCAACACCTTGAATTGGATCTGGAGACTAATGGGCAGCCAATGCAGCTGGCGGAGAATTGGTGTTACGTGGGTGCATCTGGGTGCACCCACCACAGCTCGCGCAGCTGCATTTTGCACCAATTGCAGTCGCCGGACACTCTTCAAGGGTAGCCCCATGTAGAGCGCATTGCAGTAATACTTACAATATTTCCAGAAACTAGACTGTAAAAGCACTGTGCTCACCTAGGAAAGAAGTGACGAAACAGAAAAAATAAATGACATACTCTTTCGCCCCCAGTCTTCTGTTTTTTGCCCAAGTTACCGGTAGGAAGATGTGTAATCTGAGTTTAAAGAATATAAATCTCCCTAGAGGAGAAATGCTGCATTTTTAAGAGACTGTGGCGAAAGCCACAACATTTAGCTTCTGAGAAACTCAGCTTTTAGAGAACAAAAATACATTTATTTCCCCCATGGTGAATATGGTGCATTTGTGGCAGGACCTGAAAAAAATAATCTGTCTGCTTATCTGAAGCAGCTCCAGGTTGCACAAGGCCCAGAAAATGCTTTTGTGTGGTCTTGCAGCTTCCAAAATGAGTGGGAAAGCAAGCCTAGTTTTGCATGCTTTTTAGAGGGCCTTCTTGCATGACTTTCAGAGAGTCCGGAGGTTTGGCATGTCATTCGAAATGACATGGCATGTCAGAGGTTTGCCATCATTGGGTTAGGAAGACACGAGTAGCTTAAGACCAATAAACAAACTCACGGAGATTGTCATTTTTCTATAAACTGTAAGATTGTCTTGTTTTGCAGTACAGTATTATAGTTGCCTTAACTGAGTATTATGGCTTCTTTTATTCCATACTTTGATTGTGGCATATAACATGTTTTTCCGTTAATCACAGTTATAGGAAATGAGGCATTATATGTGGCTCTACACCAGGGGTGTCAAACTCAATTTGATTGAGAGCCGCATCAGGGTTGTATTTGACCTTGCGGGGTGGCGTGGCCCTTGCGGAAAGGGGGTGGCCAGCTCGACGTCACTCGTATCAGGGATGCCTGTGGTGGCCCGAACGCTCTGCCAGTGAAAACGGGCTCCCGAGCTCCATTTTCGTCTGCAACAGCCTCCTGCAACCCTCTACCAGCGAAAACAGAGCTCGGGAGGGTTGCTTGCGGCCCTTCCAATCTCAATTTTTGCTGGCAGAGGCACTATGGGCCAGTCCTTTTCTTTTTCCAGGGCGACCTTGCGGGCCAGATCTAAGCACCCTGTGGGCCGGATCCAGCCTGTGAGCCTTGAGCCTCCTGTTCTACAGCATTTAGTAGGACAAAAACGTCTTCCTGATGCAACTGCCAGCTTCAGAGAAGGATTTTTTTCCTCAGAGGTCTATCAGAGAGGAATGGGGAGAGAAATGACCCAAATAATTGTCTGCTCCATTAGTTGATGTTTTTGTGTTGTAAAAATAAAAACCAATCCTCCAAATACAAAAGTGAATGAAATGTCACTTTAAGTTTGACCCTCAAAATGGATATTTGATGAGATGAGCAAAAATTATATGCTGGCTTTCTCCATTCTGGTGTTTCAGACAAATCTTTGCCTGGAGGCTGATATTATTTTGACAGAATACTTTAGAGGACTGCATCCATTTAGTCTGAATAATTACATTAGTATTTATTAGCCCCATGTTGCAGATGGAGATTTGAGGCTTAGGGGCGGTAGTAAGACAATATTCTGACTTCATAATAGAAGTGACACATGAACCAGGAAATTTACTAATTTATAAACAATCCTTGGGCTGCTAAATTAAATACAAAAGTCTGGTGATTACATGGACATACCAGTTTTTTTCTTGTCAATAAGACAAAATTGATTTCCTATTGCATTTTCTGAGATGTTTTTTCACTTCCAAACTAGTCTGTAGATTTAGGATTTTCTCCTGACCAAATAATAGCCAAGTGTGAACCACATAATTTGGGCCGCTAAATGCTTCTAGTAACTAGAATATAGCACTGGGAAGCCAAGTATTTGTTTTTTGTTATTTATTTATTAGATTTTTATCCTGCCTTTATTCCTTTTGTTATAAGTAACTCAAGTCAGTGAACGTATCTGATATTCCCTCTTTGTTTTTCTACACAACAACAACTAGGTGAAGTGGGTTGGGCTGAGAGAGAGAGTGACTGGTGCAAAGCAGGGATGGGTTCTAACTTACCTCGCTGCCGGTTTGCTTCCTCCCGCGCCGCGTGGGCGCACCTCATGGGTGCACGCGCGCTTTGCAAGCATGCATGCGCAGTGCCAAAAAATTTGGCAATTTAAAAAAAAAGCTAAAAACAAGATGGCGACTGCATGCACAGTGCCGGAAACTCGGCTTCTGCACATGCTCAAAAGAAAAAAATTAAAAAAAATAAATTAAAAAAAGATGGCGCTCACAGACCGGCACCGACTGAACCGGTTCCGTGACGTCATTGTGACGTCACCAGCGGGTTGCTACCGGTTCAGGCGGGTTGCTACCGGTTCAGACTGACCCAGAGGAACCCACTTCTGGGTCAGTCACCCAGCTAAGGGTGGACTAGAACTACCTAAGGCAGGACTAGGGCAGGACTAGAACTCACAATCTCCTGGTTTTTGGCCAGCATGTTCACTACTATACCAAAGTGGTATTCAAAATGACCTTCGGATTCTACTAACATAAGTACTAGCATCTTTGGTTGTTTAGTAAGTCATGTGGTTTGCCTCCCTTGTTTTTTGTGTGACAAATCAATAGAAGAAAAAGAAACAGAAGAGCAGCCAATGTGAATTGCATCAAATTTATGCACAAGTGTATACACCTATGTTCCTTGTTTGGGCAAGCAACCCAAGTATTGGCTCTGGATCAAGTGTGCCAGTGGGGCTGCATATGATTTTGGGAGCTGCATATGATTTTGGGAGCACATTTCAAGATTACTTATACAATGTGTTGGATATCAAGAGCTGCGGTGGCACAGTGGTTAGAATGCAGTACCGCAGGCTACCTCTGCTGACTGCCAGCTGCCTGCAGTTTGGCAGTTCGAATCTCACCAGGCTCAAGGTTGATTCTGCCTTCCATCCTTCCAAGGATGATAAAATGAGGACCCAGATTGTTTGGGGCAATATGCTGACTCTGTAAACTGCTTAGAGAGGGCTGTAAAGCACAGTGAAGCGGTATATAAGTCTAAATGCTATGTTATGCTATATTGGATTCCCATGTCTAAGATTAAGACCTTTTGCTAATAAATTTACTGCTTATAAATCAACTCTTTAGATTGCATGATGCACCTTGCGGTAGTAGGATAACCTGCCATGCTGCTTTATCTGTGTACAGATACAACCATTTGTTTAGTGACCATTTGAAATTGCAACAGCACTGGAAAAAGTGACTTATTACCATTTTTCACATTTATGATGGTCGCAGCATGCCCATGGTCACGTGATAAAAAACGCTTGGCAATTGACATGTATTTGTAATGGTTGCAGCGACCCAGGGTCATGTGATCACCTTTTGTGACCTTCTGACAAGCAAAATCAATGGGGAACCAGATTCACTTAACAACTGTATTTTACTACGTAAAATGGAGCAAAACTTAAAAACAGTCTTGCTTAGCAATGGAAATTTTGGGCTCCATTGTGGTCGTAAATCGTAAATGAGGTCGATAAAACGAGGACCCAGATTGTTGGGGGCAATATGCTGATTCTGCAAAGTGCTTAGAGAGGGCTGTAAAGCACTGTGAAGCGGTATATAAGCCTAAGTGCTACTGCTAAGTGCTAAATCAAGGCATACTTTAACATTGCAATTGAAAGAGACTATGACCCCTTACTTTTGGAATATCCTTATCTTCATCCAGAACATGGGTGTCAAACTCACGTTGTCACGGCGGCATCACGTGACCTATCGGGACTTTTCCCCCCTTTGCTAAACTGGACGTGGGCGTGGCTAGCGTGTGACGCATCTGGCCCATGGGCCGGGAGTTTGACAGCCCTGATCAGAAGGTGGTTCTTATTTCCAGACTGTCAAAGTCCCAGTGTTTTGCTTGGTGTGTTTGTGTACCATGCAATGCATCCTGTGCTGTATTACTTTCTGAAGCAGACTGCATTAGTCAACTGTTTGCTTGTCAATTTGTCATTGGAATGTCGCCTGTGGCAATGGACCTGCTTTGCACCTATGTTTCAGAATAGAAGAATCTGTAAATGAATTCAGCACAATAGTTATTGACCGGAGCAGTAGCTGATCACGACGCAAAAGAAGAAGCAAAAAATGAAAGCTTCATAAGAAAATAGAAACCGGCATTTTTATGAAGGGAGAGTTTTTGTTATTCCCATTTGGGACCAATGACAATTGTAGTCTGGGAATTCTAAATTGGAAATTAGTGTTTTAGTGTGAAAATAAAAATCCCGAGCAAGCATCGGGCTTGGTCATTTATCCCTTCTATTATTGGAAGGCTTCAGAAGCGTCTCTTTCTCCTTTAGATTATACTTCGTTGGCCATCAGATTCCAGACTAATGTGGCTAATCTTGTTTGTTTAAAACAAATTTCAAATGGTAGGTTATGACAGCAGCTCATTTTAATATGGTAGACTGATAAATTCTAAACTTGCTACATTAGAAAAGAGAGGAATAGGAATACACAAAGTCTAAACCCTCTGTGGTATATTTTTGTCACTTTAAACAGTGCTGCTTGTTTGACCATGGGCTCTGTTTTATCCCTTCCTGCCTCATTTCTTCTTTTTAATAATAATTTTATTAAGCATTAAGTTAAATAGTTAAAGACTAATTGAAACTACAAAAAAAAGAATAAAAAGAAAACAAGAAAGTGCATGTATGTATATGTATGTATGTATGCGTGTGTGTATATATACAGTATATATAAATATAAATATAAAAATATAATGTATATATAACAGAATAACAGAGTTGGAATGGACCTTGGAAGTCTTCTAGTCCAACCCTCTGCTTAAGCAGGAAAATGTATACCATTTTAGACAAATAGTTGTTCAGTCTCTTTTTAAAAATCTCCAGTGTTGGAACACCCACAATTTCTGGAGGCAACTCATTCCACTGATTAGTTGTTCTGTCAAGAAATGTCTCCTCAGTTCTAGCTTGGTTCTCTCCTTGATTACTTTCCATCAGAGGTGGTATTCTACTGGTTCGGGCAAGTAGCAGCTCTATGCCATCCTATTTCTGCATGTTTTGAAGCCATGCGCATGCGTGCGAGCCATGTGTGCAAGCAAAGCACATGCACGGAAGGTCGCACACATGCGCGGACAAGACGCGTGCGCTCACATTTGCAAACCAGTAGGGAAGGTAAATGAATACCACCTCTGCTTTCCATCTATTCCTTCTTGTCCAGCCTTCAGGTGCTTTGGACTGAGAATAGCTTCTTCTTCTTTGTGACAGTCCCTTAGATATTGGAAAACAACTATCAAGTCACCCTTGGTCCTTCTTTTCATTAAACTAGACATACCCAATTCCTGCGACCATTCTTCATATGTTTTAGCCTCCAGTCCCCTAATCACCTTTATTCCTCTGCTCTGCACTCTTCCTAGAGTTTCAATATCTTTTTTTATATTGTGGTGACCAAAACTGGATGTAATATTCCAAGTGTAGTTTTACTAAGTTTTTACTAAGTTTTACTAAGGGATTATAAAATGATATTAACACTTCATATGATCTTGAATCAAAACAGATCCTTAAATTCTTCAGTCATTCAGTCCTGGTCAGCAAAAGTCCATTAAGGGCTACCAGAAATAATTTTTTAAAATCTTGATCAAATAAACCACTTTTTATGTCTTCCTTTATTTTTAATAATCTTGATCTTTAATCCCTTCAAATAATATTGTAAAGCTGGTTTTTTAAATTTCTGTTTTGTCCCTTCTCATAAAGTTCTCCAGAACGTTAACACATCTCATTTGGAAATCCAATATTGGGAAGTTATCCGAGTCGCTTTTTTTTGGTTTGACATTTGTACATTCTTTTTAATTATTAAGACATCAGCTGCTTTTATTTGTACATCCAGTTTAACATCTTTTTCCATACCATTCTTGTAGCTTGTCAGTTTTTAAATCCACTTTCAAACCAGACTCAGTCTTGTCTGGTAAAACTTGTTCCTCTTCTAAAACATCTTTTAAAATCAGTCCATTTATAATGTTAGACACTTTTAAAGTTAATTTCTGGATCCATATGTCACAAATATGTTACAGTATGTCCAATGTTAAAGTATTTTTCTCCATTCCATGTTAGTAAATCAAATTTAAGCATACTTAAATTTTCCTTTTACTGTAATTGTAAATTTACAGTAAAATTGAAAAAAATTTCCTTTTACTGTAATTGTAACTTTTAGTGTTTTCTGGTTCCTTCTAATGTCCAACATTCAAATTCTCAACCTATCATGTTTTCTTTTAAGAATTCCAAAACAAAAGCATTTTCCCATGGGAAGGATTCTTTTTAATTTCAAAATCTTATTTCAAATTCACCAGGACCCTTTGTTTATTTATAACTTTCCAAAATCAATGCTATTTACTGTTTATTCTAAAAAAAAATATTCTTACTTATCTTTAAATTTTCTTTTTCTAAGGATTAAAGGAAGCTCCTGGTGCACGTTGTAAGATTTGTTGTTTGAAAGATTTTTAATAGTTGAAAAGCATTTAAAAAGCAATATCCAAAACTGCTTAAGAAATGAAGCTTGGCAGAACTTTGTGTCCATAAGCTACAAACTTGGCAACTTTAAGACTTGTGGACTTCAACTCCCAGAATTCTCCAGCCAGCATAGCTGGCTGGAGAATTCTGGGAGTTGAGGTCCACAAGTCTTAAAGTTACCAAGTTTGAAGATCTCTGAGCCATACTGAAGCTGGGAACTTGGTGGGAATCCTTGACTCCAAGGCACTTGGCTCATGGAGCCCACTGCAGAAAACTCCATTCCTGCAGCGTATTCACAAGGAGCAGCTGTTGGGATCTCTCCTTTATCTTGTCCAGCCAGAAATCTCTGTCTGGCTGAGAATCTTGTCACAATGCTTCAGAGACGTCGAGCGCACCATGAATCTTCACTGGAAACCCCCATTCTCTCATTTCTCGCATGGATTGTGATATCAGAGACATTGCCTCATCGCTTTCTACGAAAAAGAAGAAGAAAAATTGCATTCATCTGAGAAAAAAGTTTCTGCAATGGTTTATCTTGATCTTTATAGGGTTTAAAATAGGAATTTA
Organism: Diadophis punctatus similis; assembly: GCA_023053685.1. Taxonomy (NCBI): domain Eukaryota; kingdom Metazoa; phylum Chordata; class Lepidosauria; order Squamata; family Dipsadidae; genus Diadophis; species Diadophis punctatus. The sequence goes on along the minus strand of JALIGW010000001.1, from coordinate 301,371,330 downwards.
CTTAGTAATTTAAATACTACTGAATTTTACAGCGATTATTTTCCAGTCAACTTTTCTCTGCTCTGGTTGCATATTTAGAGCTCATCAATTTACTCATCTGTTTGTCTGGGGTGGTGGTAGTGGTAATAGTTTCCGTAAGTCTGACATCAAACCATACTTGGAAACTTGAGGATTCGATACAAACCGAAGTAAGCTTATTGTATATATGGGGAAATTGTACCCCTACATGTTTTGTATACGTGTGTGTTTTACGTATATTTAATAAAAAATTATATTAAATAAAATAAAATAAAATACAATGGCTTATCAGAATGTTTATTTTGGGTCTGGTTGCAAGTTCAGCCACGAGGAATGGCTGTTGGAAATCACTGAGTCACCTTTCCAGAGAACTCTATTTTCAGACCATTTTAATTGTTGCAAAATGTTACACGTGGTGCGTTAGATTTATATTTACATTTAGCCGTCACATTTTTTTTAAACAAGAAGAATAAGAGGGAGCTTTTTATAGAAGGCATGTGATGGGGTGACATGAACTTCAGCAGACCTTTTTGGAATTGCTATAAAAGGAATGACAAACAAAACTTCCAATTCTGCGATCTTTGAATAAAGAATTGTTAAAAAACATGGCCTTTTTGTGGAAAACAAGTACAGTACTGATTTTCTTTAGCAGAAATATAATCACTTTGGGTTGTGTTTTTGCCTAAAACAGTGGCAAAGAGATATGAACCAGAACTATATCTATATCTATCTATATCTATATCTATATCTATATCTATATCTATATCTATATCTATATCTATATCTATATCTATATCTATATCTATATCTATATCTATATCTATATCTATATCTATATCTATATATCTATCTATATCATCTATATCTATATCTATACATAAGTATCAAACTGCTTTTGACATATTATAAGTACAAGGATTCTAACACAGTCCAGGTAATCTTTGACGTGTGATCACAATGGAGGCTGGAATTTCCATCATTAATCATTGTGTGTCCGGATCTGATTTTACAACCATTCTCTATCAGTACATTCCTACTACCATTTTATTTTGCCGATTTTGGATTTGTAATGATTGGGGGCGGGACAAGAGACAATGAGCAGATTTAAGAGGAGTGGGAGTTGCTCCCTTCTTGGAAGCCTTTACTCAAGCTGTAATTATCTGAATGTGCTTATATATCAGTATTATCTATGGTTAAAAAAAATAACCAACCCTTTCTTCCCCTCCACATCATTTGGCTTGTTTTTTAGGGTCTAAATGCTAGGAATGCCTTAGAAAATGCATTAATTTTTACATACTCCAGAGGAGCCTTCCTCAGCATAATGTTCCCTTAGATACTGAGATTACAATTCTCATAATCCTTATGCAGAAGTCTATGTACTCATAGAGGCAATGACAATTGTAAAGTCATCCTGCTTAGAACATGGTGTGGGGAACATGATATCACCTAGGTGTTTTGGGACTGCAGTTCTTATAAGATCCAGCAAGTATGGCCTGCAATTATTTATTTTGAAAACTGTAATCCAAAACATCCTTGCTGTACAGAGTGCTTTAGGATCTCAACCACTTGAGGCGTAGATACATCTTGACTCAAGATGTAAATTTGTATGGACTTAAAACAGTGCACACTTCTTTTCTTTGAAATATTGTGTGTGAATCTGAAGTTTGGCAATCAAGATGTTATAACTTCTAATGCAAACATACCCAATTGTAGATTAATTGACATCTGGGTGTTGTGTTTATTTTTGTTTGTTTGTTTGGGGGAATGGTTATTTATTAATTTATATATGATTTATATTTGCTGTGGTAAGTACAGTATTTTTATTGGCTAACCTCCAGGAGTTTTTGTAGCTTACAGGGGTGGGGTCTCTACAGGGGTGGGTTCTAACTTACCTTGCTGCCAGTTCGCTTCCTCCCATGCCATGTGGGCGCGCGCGCTTTGCGTACGTGCGCATGCGCAGTGCTGAATTTTTTTTTAAAAGATTGCAAAAAAGAGAGAAGAAGCCAAAAACTCAGCTTCTGCGCATGCACAACCCCCCCCCCAGAAAAAATATAAATTAAAAAAAATCAAAAGAAAAAAAAGATGGCAGCGCCTACAGACAGGCACCGACCAAACCAGTTCCGTGACATCATCATGACATCACCAGCTGTTTGCTACCGGTTCAGGCGAACCAGTCTGAGTCTCTACCAATCAAATACAGAAATATTGTTTAGGTCCAGGTATGAGAGCTTAAGACTTTGCCACCTATTCAAAAGAGATGCTTCACAAATGTTCATGTAAATGTATCTGGTGTATTAAAACTCCCTTCAAAGTTTCCATAACGTTTTTGACACTGCATTGACAGCCCTTTTACTGAGATCACCAACAAAACAAAATAATTGTGGATGCACAATTTTAGGGACGTGTGCTTTGCTTGTGCGTGGGTAAATTCAAATGCTTTCCACAGCAACAGCAGATATATGGGATTGCAGATAGCATAGATGTTTTCTGCATGGGTATCCATAGGGTTTGGGGGCCATATACTGAAATGATCGCAGTGTTGTGATGCAGTCTCCACCACTTTTGTACATGCATTGTGATGTGACATTCATGTAGATAAGGAAGGCGCTTATAGTGCAACAGCACAACATCGCAACATCACAACATCACAACATCACAACATTTGTTTCATTGCTCGGATGAACATGCCTCGTTGGACAAATGCATCTACTTTTTGTGGTGAAATCCTGAACTCAGATCCAAATCTAATTCTTATTATCCACACTGGGTCTTATCTTCCAGGTCATTGTCAAATTATTACTAATAGGGTTACATCTAATATGGCCTTTTTATTTCCAAAGCACATTTGACAATTTCTCCCTTTCTCTTCTCTTCTCTTGCAGGTGGACCTGGAACCTGAAGGGAAAGTATTTATAGCAATAACCCTCTCAGGCAGCTTCACCGAAGGTAAGAGGTATACTGTACCTTTTCTCTCTAGTCTAGTAATTGTTACTACTAATACTTCCATACACCATAGCATGACATTAAGCTCCAATTGCAAGAGATGTAAAACTTGAATAAACCGAAGAATGTTATTAATTGCCAAATTATGCATGCTTTGTTGGAATGGAGAAAAACTTGCATTGGACTTCTTCAGTAACCCTTACGTTGGGTTCAGAACACTGAGTCTTATCTTCATAATAGGATAGCTGAGGAACAGTGGTTGTCCAAGACTAGGGGTGGGTTCCAACTTACCTCGCTGCCGGTTCGCTCCTTCCCGCGCCCTGTGGTAACGAAAAAAAAAAGCTAAAAAAAAGATGGCGACCACATGCATAGTGCCAGAACTCAGCTTCTGCACATGCTCAGAAGGGGAAAAAATAAAATAAAATAAAATAAATTCATAAAAAAGATGGCAGCGCCCACGGACCGGCACCGACCGATCCGGTTCAGTGATGTCATCATGACATCACCAGCGGGTTGCTACCGGTTCGGCAAACCGGTCCGAATCGGGAGGAACCCACCCCTGGCTAAGACTCTACTAAGCAGATTTGTAATTCATAGGAAGATCTGAACTGTGGACTTGGTTGCTCACGTAGCTAGCTGTCAGTTTCCCTCTTAGTTGGGCTTTTTGAAACTTCCCAGACAAACCACAGGGTATTTAGAATCTTTATTGTACCCTAGACTGAAACCATAGCAACATTTTTCACTGCCAAAATAAGCTTGCCCTACTGTCTTATGCCCTCTTCAATGCTTCTTTCGCCTATCTTCTTTGGAAGTTAACAAACACATTTTATTGCATGTATCATGGTTAATGTGAAATTGCAATTAGTTAATGATCTATTTGACATTTCTCCATAAGGAAACTCTGCCAAAGTGTCTCCCTGACTAACCCCCTTGGTACAGGCCATCTAGAAAACAGTGAGGACAGCCTTCTTCTGGAAGGCCTTTGGTGATTGAAGGTCATCTTGCAAAAGGGGTTGGATGAACTTTGATGGGAGTTTTAGTTATGGTGATTTTTTTTGAACTGTTATGGATTGTTCTACCACAGATGTGATATCATCAATATATAGTGTGGACCTGCTTTTTTTCAGGTTCATAATATCTTTGATGATGTCAGTTTGTACTTTTTGCCATACTCTGTAGCCTTTTCATTCATACTGATGCCTACATCTTACTTCCTTGCAGGTGTTTATCAATGCCACTCCAAAAAGTTCAGGCTATCTTCTTTCAGACTTTTTCTTTCCTTTCCTCTTAATTTTACAGATACATGAGATAACTTTTTTTCTTCCTTTCATTTGTTAATTCACTATTCCATATGCCATCACTAGAAAGGTAATTGATTGATTTCCATCGCCAATCATAGCTTTGATGAATGGAGGCTTTCTCATGATGCATTTCATTTATTTACTTCCTCCTACCATTTGCATCCATCTCCTTTCTTACTCTTTAAGTAAGAGTACTTAAAGAGTACTTACTCTTTAAGTATAGATTTGGTTACCAGTTTTAGCTTAAAGCCCAGGTTTTCCTCAACCACACATATGATATTCTATGCAAGCCACAATCTCTAATTTAAAGACCACCTTGCAATATCCTGCAGTTCACTTTCTACCAACTTGGAGATTTATACATGTACAGACACACACAGTACATATTGTTCTACATCTCCATTTCTTATGGAAATAATTATTAAAAGGAGAGCTCCAAAATAATTTTTATTTCCTCCCCGCCCTTTTTCTGTAGCAAATCCTGAACACGAAGGGACAAACTTTTACAAAAGAAAGGCAGTAGACAGGATGATGTGCTTGTGGACAGCCTGAATGTCATTATTAAAAAAAAACTATGTTTCTATAAAAGAAAAAAAACTGCTATAATTTAGAGATGGGATTGAGTTAAAAGGTTTTGCCCAAACCATGAATTCTCCATATGAATCCAAATTGGAGAAAAGCATTTCTACTTCCAATCTTCTGCTTGCGGGAGAACGCAGGAGAGGAAGAAGTTATACAGTAAACAATGTGTAACCAGAGAAACTTGTATTACAATCTTATTTCCATATAGAAATCTCACTACAAGCATGCCACTGCGTTAGCCTGGGATGGGCTTTCTTTGGCACTGGGTTCCAAATCCAGGATGTTGCAGGAGAAGAAAGTTAGTGACTCAGGAGGGGAGCAGCAGTTTTGTAAAGTCACAGGAGTAGGCAGTGCTGTTTTCAGTCCAGTATAAGCCCAACCCTTCACCGTGTTTGTTGAAGAAAGCTGTTGAGTTGCTGGTTGAAAACGATGCTTTGTGTATGCCATTCAATTCAATTCTGCGAGGATCAAAGGGAGTATAAAGAGATTGAGGACCGAAGTCTGCTGAGTCATCTCAACCTTCTGCAAGGTTTTGGTATCAGACAGTTGCAACCAATTGTTGTAAGGAATATCCTTCTGGGTTCAGTTCCAAGTGGGGAAAAAGACACTGGATTCATGGAAGTTGCTTGGAAAGAAGGTTTAATGGTAGACAGGAGCACATGGCAGGAGCCCCTGTACAGAAAAGATAGATTACATGCTTCCAGGTGTGGGTGAAGAGAAAAGGAAGGAGAGATGCTGAGTCCCTTGGTTTTATAATCTCTGTTGGGCTCTACCTCTTAGTTTCCTGTTCCTGTACAGAAATGTATTCCATTGGCTGTCCAGGGGCATGCTGGGGCATCTCTTGTGGGCTGTCCTGAATCCCAGGGGCATGGTTGATGGAATTTTACCAGGTCCCATGTGGTATAATTTGGGATTCCTATTATGGTTCTTTGTTATGCAGAAGACTGTTCCAGGCTAGGTGAGAGGAATGTGTGAGCTGGGCCCAGTCCTTAATGGCCCATTGGCAAAGGGTAGGGGCAGGGAGCTGCAGGAAGCTGCTTTGTATTTAAAACATGTTTCTCCTTTCCTCATTCAGGGAAACATATTCTTTCCTTTTTCAATATTTCCTAGGATATTTCATTTTTTCTAGGAAGGGATGGGTGCTAACTTCTTACACAACAAAAGTCCGGGATGAACTTGAAATTTATTTATTTATTAGTGAGTCTTACATACCACCTCAAAGTGCAAGCACTCTCTAAGCGGTTTACACCAGTAAGCAATGTATATTTATATTGCCCCCAACAATCTGGGTCTTCATTTTACCTACAAAATCTGGAATAAAATCTGGAATAAAACAAATTACAAAGGAGGGATGCATAATCTGCAGCTCCATATGCTCCCTGCAAACAAATGCTGCTAATTGTAAAGTTTATTATGTCAGAAGGAGAAAATTATGTCGGAAGGAGAAAATGATTAAAAATGTATAAGGAGTAACCCAGGAGGAGGAGAGTTCAGACCCACATTTGAAAATGCATGAAGTGGCCAGGCCTCTTGGTCTTTCATTTAGAAGCAAAATTGTGTGGTTGTGTGGTTATTCTGGGAAGGTGCTGCAAAAGAGAAGGAACCTCTGCAGAAAGAGCTGTGCTGCTTTGGGGGTGGGGTGGGGTGGGGGGCAAAACAGGAGGTGCTATTAAAAGAAAGAAAAAACAAACTGTTTTTATACCTGTCAGCTTTTCAAATATAGAATTAACACTTGAAAAGTAGGATGGTAACCACTGTAGAATCAAACTGAATCTAAGTGGTCATGCTTTAACCAGTAGCTTAATTATTTCCTTCTGCTTGCTCTATAAATTCACCTATGAAACAATAAATGCATACCAAGCACTTCAGTGTGGAAAACTGAAGGCTGAACCCGGCAACATCGGCAGTAAGCAAAACTTGTCCTTGTTCCTGAGTCTGGATGGCTTGGCCTCAACCCCCATCAACAGGGATCTTGCTGGCTAATTTGGGGTGCTGCTTGTGAATACAGAATGGAGATGTGCAAGTTCTTGCAGGATTCCCTAACACATCCACGTATATAAAAAAACATTTCCCGAATGCCATCACTCTGCTAGACAAATAATTTCCTCACCACTGTCAAACTATTCACTAAGGCTGCATTACTATTACTATTAGTCTTCTCATCGTTCCTATCACCCATCTTATCCCTCTTATGACTGTATGACCGTAACTTGTTGCTTGTATCCTTACGATTTATATTAATATTGATTGTTTCCTGATTGCTTATTTGTACCCTATGACAATCATTAAGTGTTGTACCTCATGATTCTTGACAAATGTATCATTTTATGTACCCTGAGAACATATGCACCAAAGACAAATTCACACTTGGCCAATAAAGAATTCTATTCTATTCTATTCTATTCTATTCTATTCTATTCTATTCTATTCTATTCTATTCTATTCTATTCTATTCTATTCTATTCCATTCCATTCCATTCCATTCCATTCCATTCCATTCCATTCCATTCTATCTCCTAAGGAGGGACATGTCAGCCCTTCCAGGTAGGCCGGATCAAGAAGCAGATATTGCAGGAATTCCAAGAATGCTTCTTCATTACTGTAGGTCAAATGAGCAGAATCTTGAAATCCTGTTCCAAATTTCTCACTTTTCCATCTTATACCAAAGAAAATGAAAGGGGGGCTAATTTGAGTTGCTCTTTCATACATCCTTCTGACCCTGAACTGTGTAATTTCCTCTCTAAACCCTTCATAATGGTTTGCTCTTTCCACACACACCCTTAACAGGTTTATTGTTCCCTCCCAAAGGTCCACTCCAAATTCCTTTACAGGACATTATTATCAGTAAGACCAGTGGCTGGTCCTCATGTCCTTCACTAGTCATGGTCTGCAGCATTAATTAGATCCTGCTCTTGCTGAAAATTACGCATGTTCATAGCCTTGATCTTACAACATATAATAGAGACCTATCAGGGTCTTTTTCAATGGGGTCAGTAGGCTGGACCTCTCACAAGGTGATGGTCTACGTGAGGTATAGTTCAGAATTTGGAATGATGAGATGAATCCAGACTTTTCATTCAAGGCAGCAAAATTAATCAGATAAAATATACTGGCCAATTGTTTCAGTCTTTGAAGTTTCCAACCCTTACCAGGCTTTTATTTTCAATGGACAAAGACAATGGAGCAAATATCTATCTATCTATCTCAAGATAAGATATATCAAGAACAAATTAGATGGCAGTGGTGAGGGTTCAAGTGAATAGCCCCCCAAACCTCTCAGTGTCTTGGAAAGGTTCTGGGGCATCCAATGCCAGTTTAAGTTCATCACCAACTCACTGTTTCTAGAATCGTCTCCTTTGTGGGGTTGTTGTATGTAATTTGGAGAGACAGATAACATTTCTCTTTCTTTCTAAAAATAACTGGATTATAAATTAATTCACTGGACAGAAGGCCTTGAAACCATACCCAGCATGTAAACCATGTGACATGTAGAAGTAGGAAGTATGCACCATGTGGATGTTAAAATAGCTGGTTTGAAGAACTGGAAGAAATTAATGATAAGATTTTTTTTAAGAGAAAAAAGACTAATCATTCAGTTCAGGAATACTTTTTTTAAAAAAAAAATGTTATTCCAGGAACTGTGGTTGAGTTTATTTAATCAATAACAACGTTAACATAAATTCAAAGTTTAAAAAAAATATCAAGGAAACCCCTAATAAATATAAGGTACTGTAAAATGTTTTACATTTTTGTGATATATTTGAATATTTAGAATACTTCATATGGAATAAAGATTGGAATTGCTACTTCCTGAATATGACTTTGATATGTCTTTGTCAATTGTGATCTAAGGCATTTTACCACCCAAAAGGGTAAAACTGGTCTTCATAATGCCATGTACCTACACTTAAATCAAGCTCTGCATTTTGACTTAATAAAGAGAAAGTGAACCTTCAGTGGTGAAATCTACTTACCTTCCCTACCGGTTCGTAAGCCGCGCGATTTGTGCGTACGTGCGTGATTTGTGCGTGCACACACGCTTTGCTCGCATGCGTGCCACCGTCGTGTGTGCTTTTTTACCCTCTGCGCATGCGCAGAAGGCTTTGCGCATGCGCAGAGGGTTAAAAAATAAAATGGCGGCATCCAGGCGGGTGGGCGGAGCCTTGCGCTGCCGCCATTACCGGTTCTCCGAACCACCGGTGGCAGCAGCTACCGGTACACCCAAACCAGGCCGAACTGGTAGCATTTCACCCCTGCTTCAGATAGGAAATGGAAACCAAAGGAAAAGAATATTATTGGCTAGCAGGTGTCTCCAACCTTGGCAACTTTAAGACTTGTGGACTTCAACTCCCAGAATTCCTCAGCCAGCTTTGCTGGAATTCTGGGAGTTGAAGTCCACAAGTCTTAAAGTTGCCAAGGCTGGAGACCCCTGGGCTAGAGGAAGCCCACACAGTCTAGTAGGAGCCATTCTTTAGGGTTTCCTAACAGGTTAACAGGGAGAATGAAGGAATAACTAAAGGAAACAGGATATTGCAAAGTAATGGAGGAAGCTAAAGATAAATTGATTTGGGATAAACATGGGTGGAAAATTAAAGGAAAACAGCAATGGAGAAGTCATGACATTTGAATGACAGGCAGCAATTTGTTCACTTGTTTAACCTCTCCCTTTGGGTTCCCAGGTACACTCCAGAGGGACAGGATCTTTAAAAACTTCACGCGGAAACGCCAACGGGCCATGCGCAGGAGAGTTCACCAAGTCAACGGACACAAGTTTATGGCAACTTATTTGCGGCAACCAACGTACTGCTCACACTGTCGGGAATTTATCTGGTATGCTTGAAATGAAAACAGGCTTGAATGGGCGCTTTCACCCAGGAAGTTGCTTCCATAATTCCCTCCCCTTTTGCTAAGTATAAAGTTCCCTTTGCGTTGAGCTCAACTCCTTGTGACTTTATAAAGACATCCATGTGGTTTCCTGGCCACAGTTCAGAAGTGATTTACAATTGCCTCCTTCCAGGATGTGTGTTTACATCCCAGCTTTGTTTTACAACCCTGGCATTCCCTGGAATTCTCCCCTCCAGGTATCAGCCAGGCCCTGACTCTGCTTAATTTCTGAGCCAGATATTTAAAGCCAGCTGCTGCCACCTGCTGAATTCAGTTCGAGCAGACTAATCCCTAAAACAAGTCAAGAGCAGGTTACAAGAAACAATTATTCTTCCGATCAAAAAGAGAGTTTACAACAGGAACAATCACTGACTTAAGATCTGATATTTTCCCAGAAAGCAGCTTTAATCAAAGCTATGCAAACTATCAAATCTGCAGGGGAAGAGTTGGAGGTACTTTCCGGTACTGGTGGAGATAGTGGAATCAATGTGAATACTGTAGAAAGTGATCTGAAGTTTAGGGTTCAGCACCAGAAAGTTTTAGTTTTCATTTTAAAATGTGCAAATTACAGCCATCTCTATAATTGAGATGGCTGATACAGTGGAACAGCTTGCCTTCAGACGTTGGGGTTACTCCATCACTGGAAGCTTTTAAGAAGTGACTGGACAGCCATTTGTCTGAAATGCTATAAGGCCGTGATGGCGAACCTATGGCACGGGTGCCACAAGTGGCACGCGGAGCCATATCGGTGGGCACGCGAGCTCAGGTCCGGTGTGCATGTGTGCACCAGCCGGCTGATTTTCGGGCCTTCTGGGCCCACTGGGAGTCGGGAAACAGGCTGTTTCCAGCCTCCAGAGGGGGTGGGGAAGGCCGTTTTTGCCCTCCCCAGGCTCCTAGAAAGGCTCTGGAGCCTGGGGAGAGCGAAAAATGGGCGTGCCATTGCATGCTGGGAGCAGGGGGGTCATGTGTGCATGTGCGGGGGTGCATGGAATTATGAGTGTGGGCACGCACACACGTGATCCCCCACATTCCCCCCCCCTTTTGGCACGCGAACCAAAAAAGGTTCGCCATCACTGCTATAAGGTCTTGGACTAGACCTCCACGATCCCTTCCAACTCTGTCGTTCTGTTAAGTTCTCATCATCTGTTTTATTATAACATTGATTATTAATTATATATTATCTAATATGTACAAAATAATTTTGGTTGGAGCAAACAACTCAAGCCACTCATTTCACAGCTAATAACTGTATGGAATTAGGAGTGAGGCATGGAGATTTGGGGCTTTCACTCCCTCCCCTTTTCCCCCATGGCAGTCTCAGCCTAGAGATTGCCACCCTTGCCTCTCTGTTTGCATTGGTGAAAAAGCTTCCATTGGATCTCATGGAAGCTCTTTTATGTGTTCAGTTGGGTAGACCTGATTAGCAAAAGAGAAGAGGAGCAGGTCAAACTTTAAAGCCCTCTTACCATTCATGTTATGCTCCCGAGATGCCTCCAGTGTATATGCCAACACAATTGCATGTATTGTTCCATCAAATGTTAATAATGCAGACTGCTTATTCATTCTGAGTTTTATCAATATTGGAAGTAAGATTCATCATTTAAACTTGGATTTTATGTATCTTTAAATGTATTTACAAAATGTTTATACTATCCTAATCAATTGACTCTGGTCATTTAACAATGAAAGCAAATTAAGCAACCCATAAATGACCTCTAAGTGGTCTTGTCAGGCCTGGAAACCATCTTGGGCCTTGGATCTTCAGGCCTGCCACATTTAGTGCAGTGGGAAACTGGGAGGGGGGATAGTGTGAGTAGTCAAAGATATAGTCAAAATAACATTCCTTTCTCCGAGAGTCAAGGTCACTCTAGCCTGCACCTGGAGGGGTGTTCCTGGGAGGCATCTCCAGTTGGGACAGTGCATTGATTGGATAATGTGGTTGTAAAGACTTTCATTTCAACAGTGGTGAACATGTGGGTGCTGGGGCAGGGACTTGAACTTTCTTTTGGTTGTGGAAAACCGGAAGCTTTCAGATTCCGGTTTTCCCAGATGTGCCAATATGACATCTCTAATAAAATGGAACTTTGAGGAAACTCAAGCCTCAGAGTTTTCTTTCGTTGGGGGTGTTACTTGGAACCCTGACAGGTCTTACTTATCTAAAGAAAATGGTTGTGTTGTGTCCACCAATTCAAATACCCTTTAGAGATTTTTGGAATGCCAAGTATGAAGGAGCATGTTCTACCTTATGGGGGGCAGCCTTTTAGAGATTCCTTCTAGTTCACATCCCTTTCAGCTCTGATAATGAAGGGACCTTGAGCAAGCCTCCCTCATAGTTCAAAACAGGAAGGCAGAATCGTTTTGGGCAAGACAGTTCTTGATGAAACCCAGTGTTGTGCCATATTGGACTTCATAAGTGATACCCAACACTTTAAACCGAGTGCAGCATTGCAAAATAAGTGCTATCCTGAAATAGCAGCTTCCATCCACCCACCCACAATTTGGCTACTGCATTCTGTGTGAGCTGCAGCTTCTGAGTTATTTCCAAAGGCAGTCTCACCTAGTACATTGCAGTAGTCAAGATATGGTGGTAAAGGCATGCATTATCCTCACCAAGGCTTGCAGTTCCAGGTGGAGACATACTTGGCATATCAGTTAGAGCTGGTCAAAGTATCCCTGAGTCACAGCTTCTACCTGTTCTTCCAACACTAACTATGAATCCTGGGTAAACCCCAGTGACACACCTGCTGTGTTAAAGGGAGGATGATTCCACCACTAGTACTAAAGTTTCCAGAGTGCCTAAATGTTTCTGGATGAACAATAACTTTGTCTTTTTAGAGTTTAAGCTGAGTTTACCTCTCCCCATGTTGTTGATACGATATACATTTAGAACTTTGCAGATGCCGCTCAACCTTTGTTTTGTTCTTGTGTCAGATTAGCTGACCTACTTTTTAAGTGTTTGATCTCATCCTGAGTCATATGTTGTCTCTGCTTTATCTTCAACAGGGGAGTATTTGGAAAGCAGGGATACCAGTGCCAAGGTACAGTAAGTTATTGTTAGGGTTACATTATGCCCTACACATTTGCCATTTTCTCCTTTTTACACAATCTACTTGCAGTGAATGGGAGATTGGGATTTTTTGTGGCTCACTAAATGTTTTAAACATTTCTTTGCCTTTTTAGTCCTTAAAGGTTTAATTTCCAGTCCTGATCCCTTTTATTGTCCTTCTTTGCACATACCCCAGATTGTTTGGATCAGAGGCAATAAAAAATTTAATCCATCTAAGAGCAAATCTTACTTTTCTGTATTAGTTTCTGATCATTTTCATTGTTTTCTTTTTCTGCCTTCTTTTCCAGTTTGCACGTGTGTTGTGCACAAGCGTTGTCACCATCTCATAGTTACAGCTTGCACATGCCAGAATAATAAAAAGATGGATATGAAGGTAAAGTCACAGTTACACATTTGGAGATCTGCATGTTGTTAATTCTGGACCAAAGGGATTATGGGAATGGTTTTGGAATAACCATGAATTACTATTACTAAAGACAGATCAAGATGGATAAAATATACAGGAATCAAAACCTAACTCAGTAGCATCTGACTAATTAAATATATTGTCAACTGCAGCATTATGACATAATGTATTATTCCTTAGATAATATGCTTTATTTGATGACTTTTGAAGTAGCTACATGCCTCTTATTTACCTGGTACTTAACTCCATTGGTTTGTGAAAAATTGATGTGGCAATGCAAAGAGTAAAGATATCATCCAATTAGTGCTAATAAAGATAACATCAAATGTATTTATTTATTTAACAAATTTATATGGCCATTCATTGCACATAATGTGACTGGGTGTTGTACAGTCACGGCAACAATTAAAAGAAGGTAACCAAGTGCAGAGGAAGAGAATGTTCTGCTGTTCTATTTTATTTATAACTTTAAGACCCTACCATAATTGTTTAATTCAATTCAGTGTTAGAAGAAAATATTCACCGTGATTGGTTTTTAGATTTTAAAAGAATAAGAATTCTTTATTGGCCAAGTGTGATTGGACACACGAGGAATTTGTCTTCGGTGCATAAGTTCTCAGTGTACATAAAAAATTCATTAATCAAGAATCATAAGATACAACACTTAGTCATAGTCTTAGTATACTAAATAAGCAATCAAAATCATACTAGGAGATTAAAACAATATAAATCGTAAAGATACAAGCAACAAGGTTATAGTCATAAGTGGAAGAAGATAGGTAATAGGAAGGAACTATTCAAGTATTTTTCTTCTATGTTTAATTATAGAATTTAATTAAGTTATAATTGAAGAATTATACAGTACTTGAAATTCACTTAAGTTCAAGAAGGCAGTTTGTTTTTAAAGGCCATGTCTGTTTTGTAAAGAAGTAAGCAGTCTTTATATTTTGTGAGCAAACTATGTTCTAGTGACCATCATGAAATGGAATAGATGGTCTAAGGATACTGTACCACTATGAATGTTCTCTAATGCACTAAAAACAATGGGATATGGTGATTTTTGCTGATTGGATGGGGACAGCCTCTGGGTTTACTCAGTTTTGGGCAAACCATTTTTTAGCCTCAAAATCAAGCTAGATGTGATTTGATTTGCTTTCTTTTGTGAGAAGAGATGGTAGATCCTGGTTTTTTTTCTTTAACAAGTAGCCATAGCTGGCATGTTTGGGACCAGCTGAATCAAAAATACAAGTTGTGAGTGGTGGTGGGGGGAGGACTTTATCTTTGGGGTCCTTGGTGCTCTCTGGGCTTGGTTGTTTTTTTTGCAGACATTTCATTAACATCATCAATAAATGTAATGCAAGAAAACAACCAAGCTCCAAGAACATTTAGGGGACTGTCACTGGAGGCTTAAACATATGAAGAACGGTTGCAGGAACTGGGTATGTCTAGTTTAATGAAAAGAAGGACCAGGGAAGACATGATAGCAGTGTTCCAATATCTCAGGGGCTGCCACAAAGAAGAGGGAGTCAAACTATTCTCCAAGGCACCTGTGGGTAGAACAAGAAGCAATGGGTGGAAACTAAACAAGGAGAGAAGTAACTTAGAACTAAGGAGAAATTTCCTGACAGTTAGAACAATTAATCAGTGGAACAGCTTGCCTCCAGAAGTTATGAATGTTCCAATACTGGAAGTTTTTAAGAAGGTGTTGGATAACCATTTGTCTGAAGTGGTGTAGGGTTTCCTGCCTAAGCAGGGGGTTGGACTAGAAGACCTCCAAGGTCCCTTCCAACTCTGTTATTATTATTATTAACACCAAGGACCCCACCGGGAACTTTAACTTCTTGTCCTAACTGGTATTCCTAACTGATATTCATTCCTTCTGTCCAAATTATTTGCTGTGAGAAGAAAACTCATGAGACCAACTTTATGTTGTAGAAACATTAAATCAAACTCTTAAGCCCAAAATCCTGGCTCTCTCTTTTCTTCCTTGCCTATCAAATGGGGGGGGGGGGGATGACATCCTCTGCCTGCCTTGCTTCAAGAACTGTAGACTGAAAAATAAGGATTGGTCAACCGTTAATATTTTATCACTTTTCACCAACTTTTCTTCTTTTGCTGCTTTTGCTTCCTCAGTTTTCTGAGCAGAGATTTGGAATCAATATCCCACACAAGTTCAGAATCCACAATTACAAAGTGCCAACCTTCTGTGATCACTGTGGGTCTCTCCTCTGGGGAATCTTGCGACAAGGGCTTCAGTGTAAAAGTAAGTTGAAAATCTACACAAAGACAAGAGTCCTTCTCTGCGGTATTCGTTTAGTTTTCCTGTCCTGAATTGTGTGTGTATGTGTGTGTGTGTGGGGGCAGCAGCAGTGGGTTGCTCCCGGTTTGGCCTGGTTCTGCGAACCGGTATTGCTGGCAGCAGGAGGCTCCGCCCACCCACCCGGGAGGCTCCGCCCACCAACCTGGGAGGCTTCTGCGCATGCGCAGAAGTGTTGCATGCATGCACGCACGTGAACCGGTAGCAAAGAGTTTTAGAACCCACTACTGGGGGGCAGCATAGTTGATGCAACACTAGAATAGGCTGCCCCCCCCATTTGCACACATTTTGCATGTACCAGTTTTTACCTATAGTTCTTAGTTAAGAATCCCTAAGATTTGGATATAAATATAGTACATTTCATAAGGAGGAGATTAAGGAGAGGAATGAAAATAGGCCTGAATGATCAGGCATTGCATTGCTGATAGATCATATCTAACTGCTAATATTCTAGAGCAGGATTAGGCAACAGAGCTATTTTTTTTTCTTTTTTAAAGTGGAGGTGGGCAGGGGCACTCTTTGGCAGAGCAGTCAGAAAGTGACAATACTGAAGGCAGGACAAGAAGCAATGGTTGGAAACTAATCAAGGCGAGAACCAACCTAGAATTAAGGACGAATTTCCCGGCAGTTAGAACAATTCATCAATGGAACAACTTGCCTTTAGAAGTTGTGGGTGCTCCAACATTGGAGCTTTTTAAGAAGAGCTTGGACAACCATTGTCTGAAATGGTATAGGGTATGAGCAGGGGGTTGGACTAGAAGACTTCCAAGGTCGCTTCCAACCCTGTTATTCTGAAGTTGGGAGTGCTGGGATATCAGGATATCTGGTTAGAGCTAGGTTTTTGCTCACTGGTGTATAAATGAAAACTTGTACACTGTTTGGATTTTATTTTTTCTCAGCAACGTGCTGCCTAATTTCACTACTAAATTCCTGGGGCTCTAGGAATTGCTGAAATACCTTTGTTCTATAAGAATAAAGGATAGAAATGGCAAGGAAAGGAACCTTGATTTTCTTTATTTCCATATTGTGTTCAATTAAGGTACATATTGATTTGCATGTTAAGTATGAACTGAGGGTTTGTAAGTATGTACAGAAAAGTATTGTAGATAAGTATGATGACTGAGAATCTCCATAGACATGAAGTATGAACTGTTCAGATATGGAACAAGTCCAGGGAAAGTGATGGGGTCTATTTTCATGGAGCTAGATCAGGAGTCTCCAAACTTGGCAATTTTAAGATTTGTGGATTTCAACTCCCAGAATCCCTTTTGGGAGTTGAAGTCCACAAGTCTTAAAGTTGTCATGTTTGGAGACCCCTGAACTAGATGGACAGTAGCTGAGTGTTGATCTGTGAGGGATATTGTACTTAACTCTTGCGTTGCAGATTCACCAGGGAAGGTAAAATGGTATTCATCAAACTGGTGTGTAGCATACATCCTGTGTTTTGTTTAACAATGGTTAAATAAAACACAACTGCTTGGATTCATGTGGTATGATTGAACACTCTGCTTAAACCTTGATCTGTGATTCAAATGGAGGGAATAAAGATTGGATTTCCATTCCCATGCTGTCATTAGGAAAGAAACATCGTTTTGTTCTTGTTCCAGTGTCAGTCCCTGGCAGAAATAATGTTTGTTTACTTTTGTTTTCACTCTCAGTGTGTAAAATAAATGTACATATTCGGTGTGAATCCAATGTAGCTCCAAACTGCGGGGTGAATGCAGCAGAACTAGCCAAGACGTTGGCATGTATGGGACTGCAACCTGGAAATATCTCTCCAAATGGGGTAAGAACTTTGTTTTCCCTCCTCTTCTTCTCCACAGTGAATTGGATTAAAAAAACAAAACCTGTGTACATATGTTGCTTACAGTATATGCACTACAGGATGAGATCAGAACCGTGACTATTCATGCATACACAGCATGTTATTCCCTTTCAGGATAAGCAACAGAAAGGAATACGAAATAGTAGCCCAAAGAGATTAAAGTAATAAGGAAAGGAAAAGGAAACATAGCTAATATAGTTTGAACCAAGACAATTTTCTATCCCTCTCCTTGACTTTCTATCCTTGGAAATTAACATTTTCCCTTCTCTGTTCTTTAAACTTCCCTCTCAATCATGACTTTTTTTAAACTTCCTTTTCCTCTCCACTCATTCACTCTTCCTTCATGTATTGTTTTGTAATTTGATCTTCATTCATTCTCTTTATATATTCAAACCACTTAAGTCTATTTGTTCTACACTAGTTATTCACTTTGGTGTTCAGTCCACATTCATTTGGCCTTCCTTCCTTCCTTCCTTCCTTCCTTCCTTCCTTCCTTCCTTCCTTCCTTCCTTCCTTCCTTCCTTCCTTCCTTCCTTCCTTCCTTCCTTCCTTCCTTCCTTCCTTCCTTCCCTCCCTCCCTCCCTCCCTCCTTCCCTTCCCTTCCCTTCCCTTCCCTTCCTTCCTTCCTTCCTTCCTTCCTTCCTTCCTTCCTTCCTTCCTTCCTTCCTTCCTTCCTCCTTCCTTCTTTCCTCCCTCCCTCCCTCCCTCCCTCCCTCCCTCCCTGTTTTGCTACACACATTTATTAAGTACTAGTAGCTGGATACCCATGCTTCACTATGAAACTATGTGATCGGGCTTGATAAAGTGACAGTTAAAGCTTGAAAATTAATGAGTACTTACGATTGGGCTTGATACATTGACACTAAAGCTTGAAAATTTATGTAGAATGTGTAACTCCTTAGCATCAGAGTTCCAACTGACAGTTGGAACACAGTTCTTTTCAGGTGGGGAGGGGGAGTAGAACATCTAACTCCTTAGCATCAGAGTGTGTTAATTAATATAATACTGCATAAGAAATACTAATGATCTGATGGTCATTTCGAAAAATCCTTTCTTAGCGAGCACCTAGAAGCCAAGAGGAACATACATGCCAAGTTTCAAGTTTGTAGGCTTTACAGTTCTGGAGATTTCGTGATGAGTGAGTGGTATTTGTCTTTTCTATATATAGATACCATTTTCACCACATTCAACTTTACTTCTATGTTTCTCTTGTTTTTCCCCAATTCTTACCTTTGTGTGACAAAGTAGGGAAAACTGTGCTTCTCTATCCAACAATTTTCACTTCTTTTAACAAACATTCATTTCTTGCAACGGGCTGCACATCACCCTGCTACCTTTCTATCAGCATTTTCACATCTTAAAATGTTTTATTCCTTTTCCCATCTTTAGTAAACATTCTATCAAGGTACAGGGCAGACATTCATTTACGTGCCTTAGTTTTTGACATGTTGGTATAATTAGCAATTATTGGTTTCATTTATCTGCCAAATATTACTACTTTGGTCTTTCAGTCTTTAATTTTCAGTTTGATACATTTGTTCCATAATTCTGGGAAACCATTCAGGTTTTCAGCCAAGAACAATTCATCATCTACATGCAAAATCCACGTAGGTTTATGTCCTCATGCAGTTTGTCACCATAAACATTCCTTATACATTTATTCATAAATTCATTACACCATCAAGAGAATGTCAGACACCCTTGTCTTTATTAACTATTCATTGTTGAGCTAAGCGTTGAGCTTTCAATGAATTCTCATGCATGGTTTATTTCCATCATATACCACTCCTATTGTATTCAGCAATCAACCTTCAACTCCATACTTGTATAATACATTCTGTAATTCAAGTCAATTCAGTTTATTGCACACTTGTTTTAATCAACAAACATACAATACTTTTTCCATTCATATCTGCTTCCCCCACCACTACTTAGAGAGTAGTTCTACTCTCTAAATCCAAGCTGGGTGAATTAGATATTTTTAGACTACAATTCCCATTAGGTCAAGCTAATTTATTTATGAGGTTTGATGTCCAAAATTTCAGGTAGGTGCATCTTGCCTCCTCCAATTCATGCCATGTTCAAAGTATTATCCCTCCTGACGGTTTTCTTTTCAAAATTGAGTTTCTGAACGTCATAGGCGCTGAGAAAATTTGGGGTGCTGTCTTGCAAAAAGCAACTCATGACTATTGAATCTTTACAGAAGTTAGTCTCAAGATCAACGTTGAGACGCCAGAAAAAAGACAGCACAAAGGATGGCGGTGGGATGGTTGAAGTCTCAGCCAGTAGGCTTAAAATTGAAGATCTAATATTCATCAGGGTGCTGGGAAAGGGCAGTTTTGGAAAGGTAAGTGTTTATGTGGAGATTTGAAGTTTCCATACTGGCATAACTTTTGGTTATTTGAAATGAATTTGCATTAAAGGAAGGTTTAGTTGGACCAGGCTGCATTCGCATATTACGTTAATCTATAACCGTAGTTTGATTTTTGTCTTAAAAAGTAGTGGCTTCTAAATTATTTCTTATAACACGAGTACAACATTTTAGTCCTGGCATGATTTTTGTTTTGAACCATGACACCTGCTCAGGTTCTCCACCTTTATAAGAAATAGCATTAAGGACATAACATTCATTAAGAGACACTGCGTCATGTCCCTTTAAATTGTGAAAATGTTTCCTGTTATTAAAACTCCAGTAAACTTAAAATAAAAATGAAGGTTTTTTTCTTTTTTTTCTTGTGTTTTATATTGTTTTCATTAAGTCAGAGGTCTTCAAACTTGGCAACTTTAAGACTTGTGGACTTCCAAGACTTGTGGACTTCCAACATAGCTGACTGGAGAATTCTGGGAGTTGAAGTCCACAAGTCTTAAAGTTGCCAAGTTTGAAGACCTCTGTGTTAGCAGGCAAGATCATGACTTGCTGTTTCTGAGATACTTCCATAGTTATTCGTTTTGTTTTGCTTTGAATTAAATATCCTGCTTTGTGGCAAATTTAGGTAATGCTGGCTAAAACAAAAGAGACAGGATATCTTTATGCCATCAAAGTGCTGAAGAAAGATGTCATTCTTCAAGATGATGATGTGGAGTGCACCCTAACAGAGAAGCGGATCCTGACTTTGGCCAGAAACCATCCTTTCCTCACTCAGCTTTTCTGCTGTTTTCAGACCGCTGTAAGTATTCCTTACAACTATAATGATAATAATAACAGAGTTGGAAGGGTCCTTGGAGGTCTTCTAGTCCAACCCCCTGCCCAGGCAGGAAACCCTACACCACTTCAGACAAATGGTTATCCAACATCTTCTTAAAAACTTCCAATGTTGGAGCATTCACAACTTCACAACTTCAGGAGGGGGCAAAGGCTTCTGGTGTTACCGGTTATGAATCATTGCAGCAATTCTTTTTTTCCCTTTTAACCGCCTTCGTGGTTTTCTGCAGAAAGAAGAAGGAAGAAAATAGGAAGCTCGCAAATGAAGGACAATGAATTCTTAGTGATGTGAATAAGGCAGAATAGTTGCACAGGGAGTCCTGCATTCCCTCCTTTCCATACTGAAAACATCAGCATGATCACAACATAAAAATACTTTTTATTTATTTATTTATATTTTATTTGGCAATTCTTATATGCCACCCTACTCCCTAGGGATTCAGGGCACCGTACAACATAATATAAGAACAGCTATAATACAGTATAAAGACAACAATAAAATAACAATTAAAAGAATTTAAAAAACCACACATGCAACCCACTCAATCAATTGGGAAAAGACCTGCATTAGAGTTTGTGTAAGCAGTGATCCTGCAGTTTTTCTAGAATCAAAATGGAATTACAGAATCGAAGAGTCCCTAGACACCATCTAGTTCTTATTCGATGCAAAAAAAAAATGTTGAGCTGGTATTATCACTCTCAGACGTGCACAGATTTTGAATAAAATCTTTCATTCCAACTTTTTTTCCTTTAACAATTTCTCTTCTGATAAAGGTTTCTTCCCTGAAACCAAAACATTGTTAGTGCCAGTAGTCCAACCCATCTGAGCCAGTGGTGGGTTGCTCCCGGTTCGGCCCGGTTTGGCAAACCGGTAGCAGCGGCTGCGGGAGGCTCCTTCCACTCACCCGAGCCGCTTCTGCGCATGTGCAGAACTGAGGTGGGTTCCTGCCGGAGCTGTCCAGTGCATAGCTCTGGTAGGGAGTGGCCAATTGTGCAATTTGCATGTGACCACTCCAGAGCCCTCTCCGCCGATCCATCGCGCGCGTCGCCATCTTTTTCTGTGAATTTTTGGGCAATTTTGCTTCTGTGCATGCGTGGAAGCAAAATCTCGCCGAAATCTCTCTTGCGTGTGTCCCCTCATGAGATTTTGGTGCAATTTTGCTTCCGCGCATGCACAGAAGCAAAATCGTGTGAGGGGGCGTGCGTGCATAGCGAGCGCGTGCCCGCCCAAAATATGGAGATGCGCGCGCAGCGCACCGGCACCAGTAAGCCAGCAACCCGCCCCTGGTGCAGAAGCATCGTACACACGCGCAAACGCGGCATGCGAACCGGTAGCAACGGGTTTTAGAACCCACTACTGATCTGAGCTGAGGTTGCGTTGCTTTAGTGGAAGGGCAAATATGTTCAGTGTTTTATGCTTGTATCTGCATCTCCTTCCACTGCTCATGTAGTGGGAACATTATATATGCCACCTTGAGTTATACAAAATAGAAAGACGATGATAATGATGATGATTGTAATGTCTTTATATCTACTCTGACATCATCATTACAAAAAATATTATCCATACTTTCAGAGGACCTGCTGATCCTCCAATGTGGTACATGCCATTATCTATAAGGAATAAGAAGACACTGAACAAACTGATCAGTCCTTACTTAGCAGCATACAATGTCAACTTCTCTGTTGAGACAAGTTCAACTCCTATTGACAGCAGATCCATGCTGTTTTTTTAGAAACAATACAATAACTGTCTGTTGTGTACAGGATGGTTTTTGACTTCCCAGTCTAGTCTGTAGGTCTGGGATATCTTGATGGTTTCCCATCCAAGCACCAATCAGGTCTGGCATGCTTAGCTAATGTTGGCTAGGTTTTGTTATTTTCTACAGAACTCAAAAGAATAGTTGGACCTGTGTCTGACATCAGAAATGGTAATATTCAAATGGGAATCATTTCAATTTCCTGAGACACAAAGGTCAATGCCCTCAGGATTTCTCTCTTTGAACGAAGGGATTACAAAGGCTAATTTCATAATTAAACAACTGATCTGGAATTCGTTATGTTGTTTAATTGCACAGAGGTAATTCTCGCTTAAAGGGTACTTGGTCAGCGACCGTTCAAAGTTATGACAGTGCTGCACCAGGAGACTTACAACAGGTCCCCATAGTTGCAGTCAGCGCAGTGTCCTCACGGTCATCTGATCTCAGTTTGGGCACTTGGCAACCACAATTGCCCAATTGTGGCAAGGTATGAAGTTGCAGTGTCCCACACGGTCACCATTTGCAACCTTCACTGCTGACTTCTGGCAAGCAAAGTCACGGGGAAGTTGGCAGAAAGTCACAAATGGTGATCACATGACAGCATGACACTTTGACCGTGCAGAATTTGCCTAATTACGGCAACTGGGACTGCCGGAACTGCCGTCATAAGTCAGTGCAATCACACGATGTCCTACTTTATGACTGTGTTACTTAGCAATGGAATTCCTCTGCTGGCAACAGAATACCTTATTCCACCAGACTTGAAATATTGAGATTAGACAATTTAGAACTACGTTGCCTTTGATCTGATCTAAATGTTGTTCATAAAATCATATACCACAATGTCCTTCCTGTCAATGATTACTTCAGCTTCAACCGCAACAATACACAAGCACGCAATAGATTCAAACTTAATGTAAACCGCTCCAAACTCGACTGCAGAAAATACGACTTCAGCAACAGAGTGATCAATGCCTGGAATGCACTACCTGACTCTGTGGTTTCTTCCCCAAACTCCCCAAACTTTAACCTTAGACTGTCTACAGTCGACCTCACTTCATTCCTAAGAGGTCTGTAAGGGGTGTGCATAAGCGCACCACTGTGCCTACTGTCCCTGTCTTACTGTCCTATTGTCCTCAGTTATCTGTAGTTCTTTGCTTATGTTATGTTTATACAAATACCTACTATCTTGTACATGTTTGACAAACAAATAAGTAAGTAAATAAATAAATTCCCAGACCTAATTACCATTGGCAAGCGAAAATTACCTGTATCTCCTGGATTAAGCACAGAAGAAGGCCTCTTATCACACATGTTATTAATCTGTTTATATAAGCTTGCCGGTGTTGCATCTAGCTGCTACGTTGTTAATGGTTGCCACTTTATAGATAATTTTTTCTGCCCCCTCATCTTTTACTGTTCTTTCCTTTTCCTTTCTCTTCCCATAAAGCAATGGATATAGGCAGCGGTGAAATCTACTTACTTTCCCTACTGTTTCGGAAGCGCGCGATATGCCACCGTCGTACGTGCTTTTCCGCCCTCTGCGCATGCACAGAAGGCTTTGCGCAGGCGCAGAGGGTTAAAAAAAGAGAATGGCGCCGTCCGAGTGGGTAGGCAGAGCCTTGCGTGGCCGCCGCTACCAGTTCTCTGAACCACTGGCGGCCGCCACTACCGGTACACCAGAACCAGGCCGAACCGGTAGCATTTCACCCCTGGATATAGGATGTTCCTTCCTCAAGATTAAACCCCATGAATCTGATCCGTGAAACATGTGCAATGTAAAAAAAAAAATTTGTCTTTAATTTGCCACTCAAAACTTTGTGGCTTAAGGGAGGGTGACCACTAGGTGGCAGAAACTGCAAGCAAAAAAGCACAGCTTGCCATCTCGTGGCCTTTTTAATTAAGGAAAAGATTACAGTAGTTGCAAAGAGTCAGTAGTAGCTCTTTAATTCAGTTTCACTACTTTTCATGTTCCTGCCAAAGAGAGAGACTACTGACTGAGCCCCACGCCTTACTTTGACTTCACAAAGCTTTCAGTTTCTTGCAGAAAAGGGAGGAAATCTTTTGCAGCCCTGGTTTTCCATCATAACATATTATTCCTAGCACCATGACGGCCGTGTCCTGCCACCGCCCAAGTTTAGGAGATTGGAACGATGTGTTCTAATGATGATACTTCCTCCCAACTTGTTTTTAACTCCTCTGCCCTTGTCATACATATATATTTAAAGCTGCATGATATCATTAGTTCTAGAAAACTGACAGCATAAGCTGTTTGTCTAATCTTGCTTTTGGGCCAATTATCAGATTAAAAAAACAAAGGATTCAAGGGTACCCATTTTAACTGTTTCAACATTATTATGGTGTTATGTTATTTTATCATGCTCAAGTCCATAAATATGTAGATATCTATATTAATATGGACCAGAAGCAATAGATGGAAACTAATCAAGGATAGAAGCAACCTAGAACTAAGGAGATATTTCCTGACAGTGAGAACAATTAATCAGTGGAATGACTTGCCTCTAGAAGTTGTGGATGCTCCAACACTGGAAGTTTTTAAGAAGAGATTGGACAACCATTTGTCAGAAATACGGGGATGGGTTCTAACTTACCTCGCCGCTGATTCGCTTCCTCCTGCGCCACGTGGCGGTGCACGCATTGTGCACCACATGGCTGTACCCTGCACGCACATGCGCAGTGCCAAAAACCCGGCTTCTGCACGTGCACAGAAGTCAAAAACAAGGTGGCAGCACCCACGGACCGGCACCGACAGAACCGGCTCTGTGACATCACCACTGGTTTACTAACGGTTCTAAAGAACCGGTTAGAACCGGTTAGAACCGGTGGGAACCCACCTCTGCTGAAATGGTATAGGATTCTCTGCCTGAGCACGGGGTTGGACTAGATGGGATTTGATTGACTCCAAGGTCCCTTCCAAATGTGTTGTTCTGTTATTCTGTAATTTTTTTTAAAAAAAAATTATATAAGTCTAAATTGCACTTAGACTTACCATATTTTTCGGAGTATAAGACGCACCAGAGTATAAGACGCACCTAGATTTTGGAGGAGGAAAACAAGGAAAAAAGTATTCTGAACCAAATGGTGTAGTAATATATTATTTAATAAAATACCAGTGTAGCAGAATACTTTTTACAACCATGTATACTTTTTACAAACTTCAAACTTGACAGCTTTAAGACTAGTGGACTTCAACTCCCAGAATTCCTCCTCCAGTCATGTTAGCTCAGGAATGGGAGTTGAAGTCCACAAGTCTTAAACTTGCCAAGTTTGAAGACCCTTGCACCCCTAACCCCTAACCCAGGGGTTTTCAAACTTGACAGCTTTAAGACTAGTGGACTTCAACTCCCAGAATTCCTCCTCCAGTCATGCTAGATGGGGTAATTAGAAGGCAAAAACACTCCAGTTTTTGCAAAAACCGGCCCATTTTTCGCTCATTTTTTTTTTTTGCAAAAACAGGGCATGCAGAGGGTTTGGGAAGCCTGCAGAGCACTCCTAGGAAGTGGGGGAAGGCAAAAATGTCCCAATTTTTTGCAAAAAATGGCCCGTTTTTCGCAAAAATGGGATGCGGGGATGGGGCTTCGGGAGGCCAAAAAATGGCTGTATCTGGTGTATAAGACACACCCTCTTTTGGGGGGCAGAAAGGTGCGTCTTATACTCTGAGAAATATGGTATATATATCACTTCACAGTGCTTTACAGCCCTCTGTAAGCAGAGTCAGCATATTGCCTCCAACAATCTGGGTCCTCATTTTACCTGACCTCGGAGGGATGGAAGACTGAATCAAATTTGAGCCAGTGGGAATTGAACTGTCAAACTGTTGGCAGCCAGCAGTCAGCAGGAGTAGCCTGCAGTACTGCATTCTAACCACTGCGCCACCCCAGGTATAGACATGCAGATAGCAAATGATAAATAAATTTAAGTCATTAGCAGGATTTTGTAAAGTGTCATAGAATCATAGAGTTGGAAGGGAGCTTAGTGGTCATCCAGTCTTCTTTCCTGTTCCATTATGGCTTCTTTTACAGATCACTACGTAGATTCTGTTCGAAGACTTCTAGTGAAGGAGAAGTCACCATTTCATGTACTAGCTTGTTCCACTGGTTAATAACTCATTTTGTCAAGATGTTCCTCAGAATAGCTTTATAGTTTATAGTTAAAACTTTATAGTTTTAACTCATTGCTTCTTGTCCTAAGGAGCTGAGGTGGCGCAGTGGTTAAAAGCAGCACTGCAAGTTCAGCTGACTGCTAGTTCAGCAGTTCAGCTGTTCAAATCTCACCGGCTCAAGGTTGACTCAGCCTTCCATCCTTCTGAGGTCGGTAAAATGAGGACCCAGATTGTTGGGGGCAATATGCTGAACTCTGTAAACTGCTTAGAGAGGGCTGTAACGCACTATGAAGCGGTATATAAGTCTAGGTGCTATTGCTATTGCTAGTCCTACTCTGTGGAATAACAGAAAATAAATCTTTGTCATCTATGTAGTCTCTGCTTGATCTCAGTATAAGTACTTCATTCCCCTGATAGAACTTCCTGAAGAACAAATTGCCTGGCTTCTTTGCCACTACTTAGTCATAGCTACACATTGATTGCGCAACTCTTATAGCCAGACAAACTCATTGAACTGAAATAGTTGAAGGAGATCTTGTCTTCTTGCATTTACCAAAAACCAGTATGATTATTTATCCACTCACCCATCTTCAAAAAGTGGAAGTGCATTTATTTTTTAATTGTTTTAATTATTGTTTTATTGTTTTAATTATTTCTTAATTGTTATAATTAAGTTAGAAATATGAACCAATTCACCTTACAGGTGGGACTACCTCACCGCTGACATGCTTGCTTAGTGTTCTGTCCAAATGCTATCAGTTGACTAGCAGGTTGAGAACTAGCATTTGTTCTACTTTCTTTAAACCAGGCTTGCATTTGATAGCCATTCAAATAAAACACTCTTTCAAATGGAGGTCAGACCTCCAATGGCCTTTCCAATAAAGAATTGTTTTCAATAGAACAGGACACTTGACCTCTTTCTGTCAATATGAATTCTGAATGCATGGCAGGCAGTCTGAACTGGGGTTGCAGTGAGAGCAAATCCAGATTTCCAATGTCCAATCCAGAACAAAAAAGTCATCCCAGGATTGAATTAGGTTGGTCAAATACTGTGTAGTTTGGTCTATGGGGGGTAAAATCCTAAACATTTTGCTCTTTGTTGCTGCTGTTTCAATTCAAAGGTATTTTTTAAAAAAATAGATGTGGGGAGAGAAAAAGAAATACAATTAGCATCTTTCCACTGATGATGGTATCTGGTATTGCCTTTGATCAGGATCGCCTCTTCTTTGTTATGGAGTTTGTGAATGGAGGGGATTTGATGTTCCACATCCAGAAATCCCGGCGCTTTGATGAAGTCCGAGCCCGATTCTATGCTGCAGAAATCATTTCAGCTCTCATGTTCCTTCACGAGAGAGGCATCATTTACAGGTCAGCAAAAAGAATTTGTGATTTGTTGTTTTGTTGTTAGGTTCAATCAAGCGTTGCTTTTTGTTGGAGAGGATTCTTAATGGGGATTAATATACCTGCTGGAGTTCATAAATGGGACGGCTTCTTTGTATTTATTGTTGCACTGAAGTAGAAAAATTGACAGATTTAATTGAGTTGGGGGCATTATTGTGGAATATGGGATTTGATTGGGAGCTGCTCAGAGATGGGTGGCTACATGAAGCAGTTCCCAATCAAATCCCATCTTTTTTTGTTGTTGTTCAGACCTGAGTTGGAATGACATTCAGGAGGTCTGCTTGAAAATCATCAAATGTTGGTGATTGTTGTTTTAAAAATGCTTGTTGTGTAGTAATTTAAAATCTAGCTTTTTGGGGGAAACGGTACAGTCTGTGAGAATGGAAATGAGACAGCATTGCAGAATTAGTTGAGAGTATCTTTTTTTCCTTGCCTGGGGACATGGTGACCATGAGGCACAACATTTGCTGCATATTTGGAAGCAAAATATTGAATTCTGATCCGTGTCCATAATAAAAAATACTTCTGGAACAGATTGTCTTGTGCATTAATTTATGCGGCCCCTCTTTGGATTCTTAGACTGCCTTACATGCTAGGAGGCCAAGGTAATTCTTGTTTTCATTGTGTATTGCAATATCACACAGGATAACTGAAACAACCTTTGAACAATTGTATGCCCTAAAGTTGCAGAATTGCTCATTGAAAGTTGTTCTCTCTAAATATAGTGGGTTTTGATTTCAGTATTTAATTTATCCAAGGACTCTGTCAATCAAATGGTTCTAAGAGCCGTGGTAGCACAGTGGTTAGAATGCAGTATTGCAGGCTAAGCCTGCTGATTCCTGATTACCAGCAATTCAGCAGTTCGAACCTCACTGGCTCAAGGGTTCCATCCTTCCAAGGTTGGTAAAATGAGGACCCAGATTGTTGGGGGCAATATGCTGACTCTGTAAACTGCTTAGAGAGGGCTGTAAAGCTCCCTGAAGTGATATATAAGTCTAAGTGCTATTGCGATTGCTAAAACCATATGTCAGATCTGCAGATTGAATTGTGTTTGCGTAATATGAGTTGACACAGTGTGTATTTCTTCAGCTCTGTTCTCTTGCATTCTTCCTTCATGTTATTATAGAGCTTGACATTCATTAATTTTGGGCTCAATAGTCATCATAAGTTGAGGACTATCGTTAGTTTACATAAATAATCATGGTTTTGATGTAGAAAACATAATGAAGGACCAGTTACATATTTTCATGCAGTCAAAATTAATTGAAGGAAAAGATACTCAATAAGACATGAATCAGGAAACAGTGTGCCTGCTAAGCTCTTTCTTGGAATTGATTAAATCATCTTTTTGTTGTAAAAGACAAATGCAATCTCTCTTCTTGGATCCCATACATAACACTTTCGAGAGAGAGAGTTGCATGTTTACTGGGAACTGTCACTGAGTTCAAGAAAATTTCTGGTAAGCTGATTAGCTGATTGCAACTTGGACACCGTTCTACTGAATATTTTTTCATGTAATCTCTTATTTAAAACAAATGTGCAACTCTTCACAAAGCTAATAACTAATAATGAGGCAAATTCCCAGGAAGCATGTACAGAAAGACAGTTTTATATTTTAATGAACTGAATCTTTAGAAATTTGCACTCAATAAAATGAAACTTATGACATTTCTGGAGAAAAGGTTTTTAGATAGAATATTTTTTTCTAAAGGGAAAATATTTGTGATATTGATACTTATCTAGACAGTGGACATGCTTAAAGGTCTCCTTAGTACGGGCAGGTCTTTGTGTGAGCTCAGCCTCATGTCCCACTTACCACAACACAAAGGTTTTCAAGAGAGACGTCCCCTTCTCAATAATCCTCCAAAACAAAACAAAAATCCGGTTGAGTAGCCAAGGACGTGGAATGAAGCTTGAGGCTCTCCCAGCCCTGAATTGCTACACATTGTGGAAACAATCTACCAAATCATCTTCATCTGGCATGGAATTAAACAGAAAAGAAAATAAATTAATGAGTACATATTATATGATATTATTTTATGTTGTAGAAAAGACGTCAAAGATAAGATACTTTTAGTCTAGTCAAACCCTTTGCTCCAAGACCAAACAGAAGATACTCAAAATAATATGTATGCATTTATGGGCATTTGAATCATGCTCACTATTTCTTGGGTTCTGGATGTTCTCTGAGCTTGGATGTTTTCGGGCAGACATTTCATTACCAGGCTAGGTAACAACATCAGTGTATGGGAGAGGGGAGTTGTATTACTTATCCTGATAATGAAACCTCTGTCGAAAAACATCTATAATCCAACCGTTCTGTCCTGAGCTACATATATTCTCTACTAATGGAATTGGAATCACTGTTCTTTCCAGACCGTATGAACCCTTGAGACCATCTGGAATTTCGGGAGTATGTGATAGGGTGGACATTTTCACAAAATGTTAGGCTGCTAACACCCTTGCGCTCTGTCACTCAATCTTGTCTCCCAATAATCTCTTGACTGCCTCAGCTTTAATAATCCTTTTCCTGGGCAGGTTGACACAATTCCAAAAACAAAAAACAAAAAACACAAGGCTGCAGCTAACTAGAAGTAAATAACAAGAATAGTTGAGCTAGCTCATTGATTTGTAGCATGTCATTATGCTTTTCATTATGTTCTGATATGGAAACCATCAACAGATTTAAGAGGTGGAGAATGGAATTTGTCAAGAGATAAGGGACTTTTGCTAGGCATGTTGGAAACTCAAGATGCATGCATCGTGTGGGATGGTTCAGTTGCTATGATGGTAGACAGTGCAGGATAAAGGGCTGTGGAAATTGCCTTTGAAATCAGTCTGAACTCTGGCCTTTACTAAACATTGCTGCGACATTCAGAGAATGCTGATCTTTCTCTTCAACTGTGTATGTGAGAGGTGTAATGTTAGAGATCACGTACTGTAAGAAAGTTTGGTGTGGGCATCAAACTGGGACTGATTTGTTTTGTATAAAAGACTATTGTATTGCTGGCAGCTCTCTTTTACAGTTGACTTAATGTTCTTGGCTATTAATGTTTCTTGATGATATCACACACAGGCTTGAACATGTCTAAATCAGAGGCTTAGGTAAAAGAGGCACGTAACATCGTGGTTTGGGTGGCATGCAGAAAGCATGAACTGTCGTTTGGTAGTGCAGCAATAATTTTGGATCTATGATGTCCTTACCTCTTGAGAAATTAGAGATCTGCAGCAAAGAAGTTTATTAAGCACATAACGCAGCTTTAATCTGTCACGTTTTATTGCTCTGAAAATAAAGTCACTCTCAGTATTTCCCCCTCCCTTTTTTCTCCGTTAAGACATAATACTTGTATGTTTCTTGGCATACATCTCTTGAAAGCTTGGCTTCCTCTAAGCTATGTATTGTTCACTTTACTTTTTAAAAACGGTTGTTCATCCTCCCTTGTTTGGGCAGGTTCTGTACAAAGTTTTAATGGCTCTCTTTGGAAATACATACTTGTTCATCAAAGGGTGACATGGAAAAGATGGTCAGGAATTATTTTGATTGCCATAGAAATAATGAGTATAAGTTGCAACTACAATAGAATAGAATAGAATTCTTTATTGGCCAAGTGTGATTGGACACACAAGGAATTTGTCTTTGGTGCATATGCCCTCAGTGTACATAAAAGAAAAGATACATTTGTCAAGAATCATGAGGTACAACACTTAATGATTGTCATAGGGTACAAATAAGCAATCAGGAAACAATATTAATATAAATTGTAAGGATGCAAGCAACAAGTTACAGTCATACAGTCATAAGTGGGAGGAGATGGGTGATAGGAATGATGAGAAGACTAATAGTAATAGTAATGCAGCCTTAGTGAATAGTTTGACAGTGGTGAGGGAATTATTTGTTTAGCAGAATGATGGCGTTCGGGGAAAACTGTTCTTGTGTCTAGTTGTCTTGGTGTGCAGTGCTCTACAGCATCGTTTTGAGGGTTGGAGTTGAAATAATTTATGTCCAGGATGTGAGGGGTCTGTAAATATTTTGTGTAAATATAAGGAGAAATTTCCTGTTGAGATAATCTGTACAAACAGTGGAACAGTCTACTTACAGAGATGGTGGCTTCTCCATCTCGTGAAGTTTTTTTTTTTAAAGAAAAAGCTGGATAGCCACCTCTTGAAGACAGTTTTATTGCTTTTTCTGTTAGTCTTTTTTGACTCCATACTTCTGATCCTATGAATGTACCAAGAATTCTTATTATTTTCATAATCATCTTGTGAGAATTGGATTGAGAAAGCCCATTAACCAAATCCTTGGCACGCACATGTACTTGGGTTCAAGTTAGGCTAATGGGTTTGCAGATACTCTACCTAAGAGATTGGAGAGTTTCTGCTGGTCAAGGAAGTTAATACTAGGCTAAGTGGATTGTTGGTCCATAGAATTGGGGTAAAAGAAATTAAATGTAGTTCAACATTAATAATTAATGCAATTACATTTGTTTAAGAATTTTCCTCTTCTGTTGCACAAAACAGTAAAATTCATTTGGATTTTACTGGGGAAAATGGCTATCTTCAAGACTTTGGGAAGTCAAATTGTACAATTAGTTTATATGCAGATGCTCTAACCACTATAGTACATTATAGTAGTCTACTCCTGCACTTGGGGGAGGGAGGGAGATTAGATTTTATGATCTCCAAATTGCCTTCCATTCTAAGATTCAGTTTGGAATAGAAATGCATATATCTCCAATTCTTTCTTCTACTTATTTTGCAGTTTGGAATAGCCAAAAGATTTAATTACAGACCTCTAGTCCTCGCTTGATGAAGCAGATCTAAAAATGGTTGTTTATTTGTTCAAATCTTAATGGACCAAAATGGTTAGTCTGCATATGATGCAATCCAAAGAGCTGTTTGGATGGGAAAAAAACTATTAAATATTTTCTCTTGTTTCTTTTTTTCTATAGAAACATAAGGCAGCTTCAGAGACAAAATGAGCGTTGACTTACCTGATACGCTCTTTCTCATCAGGAGGAGCCAGCAGTCAGGATAGGATGGGTTTTGTCTCCGCCCACTAGCAGTGAGGACCGAGCCTTTTTTAAATATCTGGATCCGCCTCCTTGAATCCCCAGTTATGACGAATCCGAAGCTAAGACTCGAAGTGGCGAACAAATATTTGCACAGTGACAAGCTGTCATCCCGACTACTTCTGTGTCTGGTTCAGTTCTAGTGCATCGTCTAATGACTCAGGTGGTCTGAAGTGTGTGTACCTAGCTGACAGGTCGAATCATGTCCTATCAGGAATTTTAATTGGGAACCCCTTTTTCCTAATGCCCTGTCCTGCTGCCGCCTTCCCCTTCATGGATCATAGGCGGGCAAGGGAGTGAGATAGAGAGAGAAAAAGGGGGGGCCAAGGCCCGAGAACTTCGCAGGAGAAGAAAGAGATGATAGAGAAGATAGAGAAGGGAGGGAACTGACTGCTGGCTCCTCCTGATGAGAAAGAGCGTATCAGGTAAGTCAACGCTCATTCTCCATCCTCTGAGGAGCCAGCAGTCAGGATGGGACATACCAAAGCCAAGTCCCTGTGGGTGGGGAGACCTCGGGCCTAGGCCCTATCCCCTAACACCCGTTGTAACACCCTTCGTCCGAAGGCCGCGTCAGCCGACGCGTACTTGTCAATCCAGTAGTGGCGAATGAAGGGAGTTGGGGAAGCCCAGGTTGCGGCCTTGCACAGGTCCTCCAAGGTGCATTGGGTGGACCAGGCTGCTGAAGTGGCCGCACTCCTGGTGGAGTGCGCCGTGATGCCTGCGGGCCGGGGGAGAGAGGACAGGTCGTAGGCCTTTGCTATCGCCCCTCTGATCCATCTGCCGATGGTGGACGGAGAGGCCTTGAGTCCCATAGACTGGGGGAGGAATGTGACCAGTAAGGCCTCCGTCCGTCTAAAGGCCCTCGTGCGTTGGATGTATATTTTCAGGGCACGCCGGACGTCTAAGGTGTGCCAGAGTCTCTCCGAGGGGTGGGAGGGGTGGGGGCAGAAGGAGGGTAAGATCAGTTCCTGAGCCCGATGGAAGGTGGTGTTTACCTTCGGGATGAAGGCCGGGTCCAGTCTCAAGACCACCTGGTCCTGGTGGAAAATGCATAAATCCCCCCGCACCGATAGGGCCGCGAGCTCCGATATTCTACGGGCCGATGTGATGGCCAGGAGAAAGGCCAGTTTGAGGGAGAGATGCCGGAGGGAGGCCTCTCGTAGGGGCTCGTACGGGGCAGCCGTAAGGGACTGAAGAACCTTGGGAAGGTCCCATGTGGGATATCTGTGGATGACCGGCGGTTTGCAGTTGGTAACTCCCTTGAGGAACCGTCGTACCGTGGGAATATGGGATAGTGAATCCCAATGCGAGCACGACAGCACGGATGAGAGGGCGGCTAACTGTCGCCGCAGCGTGTTTGGTGAGAGACCCTTGTCTAGGCCCTGTTTGAGGAACCTGAGAACCATGGGAAGGGGAACATTGAGGGGTGACAGATGCTGAGAGGCGCACCAGGAACAGAACGCTCGCCAAGTGGCCGAATATATGCGTTCTGTAGCCGGACGACGTGATGCTTGGATGAAGAAATTCACGTCTGGGTCATATTGCTGCCTGCTTAGAGCGTACCGCTCAACCGCCAAGCGGTCAGTCGGCACCACTGGGGGTCCGGATGGAGAAGAGGACCCTGACTGAGAAGGGACAGGAAGACGGGCAACGTCCAGGGCTCCTCCACTGAAAGGGCTCGGAGCTCTGCAAACCAGGGTTGACGAGCCCAGAATGGAGCAATTAAGATGATTTCTGCCCTCTCCTGAAGGAGCTTCTGGAGAACCTGGGGCAGTATGGGTAGGGGGGGGAAAGCATAGAGAAGGCCCCGAGGCCAGGGGCTGCGGAGGGCGTCGATTCCCTCCGCAGTCTGTGTTTGGTACCGGGAGAAGAATCTTGGGAACTGTGAATTCTCCTTGGTTGCAAAGAGATCCACTAGAGGGGTCCCGAACCTGATTTTGATGGATCGGAAGACCGATGGGTCCAGGCGCCATTCGGCCTGGTTCACCGTCGATCGACTGAGGTAATCTGCCTGGACATTGTCTACCCCGGAGATGTGCTCTGATGTCAAGGAGAGCAGGTGGCGCTCCGCCCACAGCCCCAGTTTCCTTGCTTCCGCCATCAGTGTTCTGGAGCGGGTACCGCCCTGGCGGTTTATGTGGGCTTTGGTGGTAATGTTGTCCGTGAGGATTACTATGTGACGGCCCTCTACTAGGTGTGAGAAATGTTTTAGGGCTAGTGTGACAGCATGCAGCTCTAGCCAATTTATGGAGCACCTGCTTTGTTCTTTTGACCACCTTCCCTGTGCTGTGAGTCCCTCGCAATGTGCTCCCCATCCGGTGAGACTTGCGTCTGTAGTGATGGTGATGGATGACTGGGGACAAAACAGCGTGCCTTTTGCGATGGCTGACGACTGCCACCAATGGAGGGACCGTCGCACTACGGGAGTGATCCTGACCTTTTGGAGAGATGCTCCGCGACGCTCCTTCTGAAAGGGAAGAAGGAACCATAGGAGCTCCCTAGAATGGAGCCTCGCCCATGGAGTGATAGACATACAAGACACCATCTTCCCTAGGAGGGATGAAAGGGAAAGGAGGGAGGAGGAAGTCTGCTGTTGGATCTGGAAGGCTAGAGCTTTCAGACTGTCCTGGCGTTCCTGTGAGAGGAACACCTTCCCCTCCACCGAGTCTATGGTAGCCCCTAGGTGAGAGATAGATGTAGACGGTGACAGGGAGCTTTTCTGGAAGTTGATGGAGAAACCATGAGCTGAGAGTAGGTCAGTGACTATCTGGAGATGCTGTGCAGCGAGATGTTTTGAGGCTGCGTGCACTAAAATATCATCCAGATAGCACTGAACCTTAATAGGGAAGGACCTAAGGTGGGCCGCCAAAACAGAGAGAAGCTTTGTGAAGACCCTGGGGGCAGATGAGAGCCCGAAAGGGAGGGCCCTATATTGAAGGTGTTTTCCTGCGTAGCAGAATCTGAGGTATCTGCGGTGATGATGGGCAATGGGGATATGCAGGTATGCCTCGGTTAAATCAAGGGAGGCCATGAAATCACCTTGGCGGATGCAGGCCAGGATGGTCTTTAAGGAATGCATCTTAAATTTCCTATATGAAACGTAGCGATTTAATCGCTTCAGATCTAAGATGGCCCTCCATCCCCCCGTAGCTTTGGGCACTATGAAAAGAATGGAATAATGACCCTGAAAGAGTTCGTTAGTGGGAACCTGTTGAATTGCCCGGATCTCAAGGAGATGTTGAATTGCTTGATCCATAAGCAGCCGTTTAGCCGGGACTCTGGGAGTGGGACAGCTGAGAAAGGATCTTGGGGGAGGGGAGATAAATTCTAAGGATAGTCCGTGCCTGATGGTAGCGAGGACCCACGGGTCATCCGTAGTCAGTGCCCAGCGGTCGGCAAAGAAGGATAGCCGACCCCCGATGGGTATATCGGATTGGGCAGGGGGGCTACCATCTGCCTCGCCTATTGGAACGACCCCCGTTTCCTCCTCGAAACGGTCTCCTGGATGCCCTCCCCCTTCCGGATCTGTCCTGGTTGGGACGGAAACAGGACCCGTACTGACCTGGAGCCCGGGGGAAGTTGGAGCCCTGGTCAGCCTGGCGAAAGGGCCGTCTGGAGAAAGGAGACTGCCGAGGATTGCCCTTGCGGTTCAATGAAGGTAGAATCTTGCGTTTGTCCCGCGATTCAATGAGGAAGGGATCAAGAGTTTCCCCAAATAGGTTCTTTCCCTTTACGGGCTTGGAAGCCAGACGCCACTTGTGACGCGTGTCTACCGGCCACTGCTTCAGCCAAAGCATGCGTCTGGCCACTGTTGTTGATGCCATTGCCTTGGAAGCGAAGTGGGAGGTGGACAAGGTGGAGTCCGCTAGGAATTGGCAAGTGGCAATCAATTTGTTAAGGTCTTGCCTCGCTCTTATGTTGGTGGAGGGAACAATCTCCTGCAGTTGGTTCAACCACAGGAGAGCTACCCTAGCGAAGAAGGAAGAGGTGGAGGCAACTTTAATCGCCCAGGCTGTGGCCCTGTGGGCCCGTGTGAGAGCCTGATCCACCTTGCGCTCTTCCGGTTTCAGATTTTCATCCGATTCCCCTGGCAGAGTTGTGGTAGTGTGGAGAGCCAGCACTGGGGGGTCTACAGATGGTACCTCTAGTAAATCTGCTAATTCTTGAGCGACATTAAAGAATTGGCGATCGAGCCCGGAAGGGGCAGGCCCAGAGGCCGGGTTGGACCATTGGTTCTTGACCGTGTCCAGAAAGAGTGAGGGAGCGGGAATCACATCTATGTCTGGGGTTACTGAAGAAAAGAGGGGCCCCAAAGGAGTATCCTTGGGTGGATCCTGAGATGTTGGTGCGGCTAGGCCAGCTGCGACCCTGGCCTTGGCCAAGAGAGATTTGAAAAGGCCTGCTGGAAAAAGGGTAGAAGATGTGGCCTGGGGTTTGGCCGGGGTCTCATCTTCAGATAATTCGCCCTTATCTTCCCCTTCCCCTTCTAGGGTATCCTCCAATTCGTCCTCCCGAGATTCATTGGACAGAAGATCTGCCTCCACCAATCCGGCACTAGTGCTAGGTTGGGCCTCCATTTGAGGGGTGGAAGGCCCTGATCGCTGTTGGGGCAGGGATGCCGCCAACGCCTGTAAATTAGCCGTGATGCTGGTCTGCACAGCCATGGCTATCCATTGCTGTATGATTGTTTGATCAAATGGAAGGGGAGGGGGGGAGGTGTTCCCTCAGTTTCAGGTTGAAAACTGGGAATATGATCAGCAGAGGGAGAAAGGTGGGGAGGACTAGAGCTAGGGTTAGTATCCTGGGACAGGATAGGCTCTTGATCCCGCTGTTCCAGAGGAATGGGTTCCAGGCCAGATGGGATGGTTGTTGGAATGGGTCCCAAGCCCCCTGGGCCCCACAGATTCTCAGATACTGGTGGAACTACAGAGCTATCTAGAGAGAGAGGTGGCTCTACAACCCCTATTGCAATCGGATTAGTTTGATTGTTTTTAGCTGCCCTAGCATGGATTTTTTGTAGGGCCTTGTCCCTGCGTTTCTCTGCTCTTGCAGTGGCCCTGGTATTAGAAGCCTGTAAAAGGGCTGCTGCCTCCTCCTCATTAGGTCTATTTGTTTTCTTCAATCTTTTTCCCCCTGGCTTGAGGCTCACATCAGGGGCTTTGTTTGCCATTGAGGCTTAAGTACTGCCCTGAGGAGCTCTACAGAAGTTTGCAGAGGGGGGGGGGTGGAGGAGGAGGGAAGCCCAGCAATAAAGAGGGGAAGAATGGAGCCCAGAAGGGTGATTGCTATCCCTTTTCCCACTTTTGGGGGAGCCCGGGTACTTCCCTGTAGTCCTGGCTGATCCCAGCGAGGCGATGTGGGAGGTAACGGTCGCTCCTGTTTTGGCGCGAAGCCAAACTGGCGCCGCCCT
Source organism: Diadophis punctatus similis (assembly GCA_023053685.1). Classification (NCBI taxonomy): domain Eukaryota; kingdom Metazoa; phylum Chordata; class Lepidosauria; order Squamata; family Dipsadidae; genus Diadophis; species Diadophis punctatus. Next base: position 301,333,022 of record JALIGW010000001.1, on the reverse strand, counting down.
GCCGGGCGCGGGAAGTTTTTCCTCCTTGGAGATCCTCCACGTGGGTTGTTCCTCCGCTCTGGCTGAGCCCGGCGCTCTCTCTTCGCGCGCTTTTGGAATCCGGGTGTGCGTGGGCGCGGCAGAGGGATCTATCCCTCGCGGCCAAGCCGGAGCGAACGCTCGAACGGCTAGCGCTTGCTAAAGCGCCGAACAGCTGTTTAAAATCGGCCGCGGCCGCAGCGCGGAGATTGCCGGCTTCTGAGGCAAGGGAGGGAGGGCCGAGGCCCGAAGCACCCCCCCCACGTGGCAGACTGTGCAGTAGCTGCTGCGTCTAGCCACGGAGCCCAACGCCCCCTTCTGTTCACAACCTTTAAGTTTACCTTTTCTTCTTATTCTTGCTTTGCCTTGCTTTACTTTTTTTTTTTTTTGTACTGAGTTGTTTGTTATTTTAATTTGAGTCAGTAGTCGGGATGAGCTTTGTTCGCCACGTCCTAATCTGCTGAGGACCGAGAAATAACTGGGGATTCAAGGAGGCGGATCCAGATATTTAAAAAAGGCTCGGTCCTCACTGCTAGTGGGCGGAGACAAAACCCATCCTATCCTGACTGCTGGCTCCTCAGAGGATGGAGAACGACCCCATTGCAACTGTAATCTATAAACTGTCCATCTTTATTTCAGTTCTTAAACAAAAGAGTGTCAGTTACTCTTAAGTAAGATGCATTTTTATTCCTTCCAGAAAATTGCTTTCTCAATGTGTCAGCTTTAGTGCAATGGTAAGCAGTTTGCCTTAGCTCAGATTGTACGCTGTGCATTCCAAGAAATACTCTGGAAAACATGATTGTGGCAAAACAACTAGAGAAAGAATGGGAGGTATGTAAGTTTCCACTGAAAGGGTTTTCTGCTTTTTGTCTCCAAGGCCTTATGATCACAGTTCCTGTAAAAATGGCTGACAAATCTTTACCCTGGTAAAGATCTTTACCCTTTACCCTGGTTCATGTGAATAAGATTTAGTGGAAAGTTGTATTTCATGCTCCTGGTTTTATTCCTAAGTGGTATTTATTAGCCTTCCATAACCAGGCAGAAATTACTCCCACATTGATAGTAGTAGTGGCAGGAAGAAGCATTCCTCTTCTGCCAGCCAGTTTTTCATGGCATGACTCTACATTACATTGAGAGGATGGCTTCTTGGTGATGATGGTGTTCTGACCTAAGCTTCCTGATCAAATAATACAGCACAAACGGCATCCCAAAAACCTCTTTTATTTTAACGGCTGCGAATTATTATCATTCCCAGCCGTAATAAGTCCCAAACAATGATAACAAGTCCGACAACAGTCTTTTGGGGGGAAAGGCAGATAAGCACATGAACCTTGATCTTTCTTGAGAAGCTGCCGAAGACCAATTAGCAAGAAACTTGGTAAGGCCAAACAGAAACACGGAGTCAGAGCTAAAATGACACGAGTTGAACAAAGTTGCTTCCTGTGACGAGCACTTCCATGTGCTCCACTTATATAGCCTATGGGAGGGGCCAGTTATCTCCAAGCCTTACTCCCGAGTAGTCATTCTCCTCTGTAACTGTTATTGCCTTCTGGCAGCTCTGCGCATGCGCGCATTGAGAACAGGCTCCCCCTGTTCCTCTGCCTCACTCATGTCAGCCTCTGGAGGCTCTGGAGTCGGATGCCCCAGATGGCCCGAGCTGGATCCCTGCCTCTGGCACCAAACCTTCTCCAGACTCCAGGCCTGGCCCATGTTCCTCCCCAGCCTCCTCGCTGTCCGATTCTGCTGCTAGCTTCGCAGGCCACTGGCGGACCACAACACTTGGCCACCCTTTTGAACAGCTGTAAAATGGGATTGGATAAAGTCATGGAGGACAGATCTACTCATGATTTATAAAACTTGTAACATGTGTGTTTCTTCTAAGTTTGGTATAGTATATTTCCAGTTGCATAGGGAACAGTTTCAGTTGCAAGGAAATAAGGATATGAGAGGGCATTTCCTGCTTAAAAGAATCCCTGGAAGTATCTGGTTAGCTGTGCAAGAAACAAAATGCTGGATTAAAATGGGCATGGTCTGATGCACCAGGGCTTTCTTATGTTTCTCTGTTTGCTTTTAATTTTGAAATAAAATGGAATATACCATGAGAGTGGAAACATAACAAATAAATAAACCATTAGGGGAGTAGCTGGTGATTGCTACTACTGCAGTTGTGTCAGGAGCACTGAAGCATTTCCAGGTTGAAAGGATTGAATGGTGATATCATCATTGCCTGGGGAATGCCCAGTTGGAGGCAAAATTTCAGGTCCCCGTTAAGGTGCCCACCAAACTGGCACCCATTTATCTACTCATGGTTGCCTGCTTTTGAACTCCTGGTTGGCAGGAGCTTACCCTGTCCCATGGCAGCAACCATGTCCTGAATGTGAGCCTGCCTATTGTCAGCCCAGGGTCCTAACTTTGTGAGCCACTGCACTCATGGTGATTGCTGAGAACTGGATATCACTAAGTCAGACTAGAACTCAGCCATGGAGTACTTATTTAAGACAATAAAAATACAATGTTCAGGTGCTACCATCTCTCTGTCTTGAACCATATAGACAGTTATTTTGAGGATCAGTGTTTCTCAGCCTTGGAAAATTTAAGCTTTATGGACTTCAACTTCTAGAATTCCTCAGCCAGCATAGGGAATTCTAAACTTCCTGAGCCTGGGTGCCTTCAGATATGTAGACTTCAACTTCCACAGTTTTTTTGCAATGACCATGCCACTTAGGAAATTCCACAGATCTGGAGGATGTCCACATTGAAGAAAGTTGAAATAGATCATGCTGGCTGGAAGAATTAGAAGGTTGACAAGGCAAGATACCTTTGTACAGTGAAATGAAACTTGATGTCTGATCTTCTGATGCCCCTTTTCTTGATCCAGCTCCTGCTTCTCTTCCCAGATATTTATAGAAATAAAAATAGAGTCACAGAACAGGAAGGGACCTTGGAGGTCTTCTAGTCCAGCCCCTTGCCCAAGGCGGGGGTTCTCAGGTAAATGGTTTGATCCCAGGTAGATGATTGTCCAGTCTTTTCTTAAAAACCTCCAGCAATGGAACACCCGCAACTCTGGGAAACTTTCTTATTGAATTTTTTGTGAAGTTAACTATAAGGTCAGCTTTGTTGAATCAGGTGTGGCACTTTGCAACATGGCTCAGTTTGTGTTCTAATAATGCTTTTGAATTATAGTTCTAAGTATATACTGTGTGTATATATATATATATATATATATATATATATATATATATATATATATATATATATATATATATATATATATATATATATATATATATATATATATATATATATATATATATATGTAGTGGGTTGTAAATCCAGTCGCTACCGGTTCGCTCGTGCGCACGTGTGACGCTTCTGCGCATGCGCAGAAGCATTGCTGGTGGGTGGCCGGAGCCTCCTGCCGCCACCGGTTCACCGAACCGGGCCGAACCAGGAGCAACCCACTGCTGGTAAGTACATGTATTTCATCTCTCCCAACAACTAACTCTTTTGAGAGCCTTCAAGATGCTGAGTGAAATTTTCAGTTAAAGTAGACAAAAGGAGGTTTGAGGCAGAAAGGCAAGGCTAGGTTTGGTAGCACCTGGCAGAAATCCGAGTAATAGACCATAGGTATTAATTAAAACAATTGTGATAACCAAACTAGACTCCTAAATACCAGTGGAGGCTGCTGAATATCTAAACATCAAGCCTTTGCTGACAGCAGGATTTATAATTTTAATTGCACTTTATAATTAGGGCCTAGAATAGGTATTACAGTAGCTCAGCTGAAGGGCACAAGCCTATATTTTAGGGATAGAGTCATACATTTTTTTCCGAGTAAGTCACAGATTATTTTTCCCCATCTTTATCCCCCCCCCTCCTTGTATTCCAAGAAACTCAGGAGTAACATCTGGACAGTCTCTAGCAACTGAGTTCTCCAAAGACTTGGAAGCAGTTTTAATGGATTTAAAAAAGAGTAAAACACCCCATTTGCTAAAGAAATATCTGCAATTTAACATGCATAGATATATTTTTTTTCTTTTTGACTGACATGGCATTTTCTTTTGTGCAGCCACAGATTGTTTTCTAAGCTGAATGGCCACCTGCAAGTAATTTCAGTGAGTCACTTTTTGGCACTCCTGAAGGGTGGTACAGGGCATCCATTTTCTTTTAATGTGTTTCCACATCAAGGCAATGTAATTGGATTTGCACAGGAGGCAAGAAGAAATAGGAACCAAAGGAAAGAGCTTCCGTTAGTGACCTTGCTGAAATCAGCACAATTTGATACGATGGAGCTTTGTACCAGGTTTCTCATATCAACCTCATTGCAGATCCATCTAAACATGAGGAGGGGTGGAGAAATGCAAGGGGTCACCATCTCTACTGCAGTCAGTTAAAGTAATGGCCCTCAAATATGGCTCTGCATTTCTTATTCTAAAGTATCAAGCCTGGAAAAAAACATTCACCTATTTTTGGCATGGTTTTTTTTTAATGCAAAACTGTATATTTAATAATAAAGTTGAAGGAGATAAGCTGGACTTTTCCAGTCTAGTTCTCTGGTCGCTCCAGGATCTTTGAAATACTGTATATGGTTCAGTGGTTCTGAGATCACCTCTGCCAGATCCTTCAAAACTCTGGAATGTAATCCATCTGGTTCAAGTGATTTGCCTAGGGTGGACAGGTGTTCTTTTACCATTTTCTTGCTTATTTTAACTTGTATTCCTAGTCTCTCTTTTATGGTTCTGCATTTGGTAGGTTAGGCTATTTTTCTCCTTTTGCATGAAGACAGATGCAAAGATTGAATTAAGCAGTTCTGCTTTTTCTCTGCTGACTGCCACTTCCTTGCCATCTTCTCTGATCATTTCCTTGACTTTTTTCTTGTTTTTTATATGTTGAAAGAAACTTTTTAAAAATTATTTTTGACATTTGTTGCAAGTCTTAGTTCATTCTGAGCTTTAACCTTTCCTGACTTCATCTTTGTAGATTCGGGCTATTTGCTGGTATTCTGCTTCCACTTTTTATATTTGTCCTTTTTGTCCTTAAGTTATTCAGTTATTCAGTTATACGCTTATTGACTTATTCAAGTGATTTCTAATACTTGCATCCCTTTTTTCATATCAGTCCATTGGCAGCAGTCACAATTCAGCATTTTCACACGAGGAAGCTGTGTGTAGATTCAACAATTCCTGACATAGTTCAAACTGATAGTTGTTCAGAATTAAAAATATCTTCTCAGACTTTGGCTGTTATTTAATTAGTCCAAAACACTTCTGTCTTCTTGATTTCCAAACTGTATAAAGGGGCCATGCTTCAATGTCATTAGAGGAGATGATGCACCGTAGAATAATTAAACCAGCCTTTTAGAGGTATCCATCAGTATTTTAAAATAGAGTGGGAATTATGCTACATTGGTTCCCTCTCTTTCTAATATATAGACAATTATTACATTCTAAAGTAGCTGTAACAATGCATCAGGATTCCCTAAGACTATTCACGCTATGACGTGATACCACTCTAATGGTAGAAAGTGAAGAGGAACTAAAGAGCCTCTTGATCCGGGTGAAGAAGGAGAGTGCAAAAGTTGGCTTGAAACTCAACATTAAGAAAACTAAGATCATGGCATCCTGCCCTCTCAATTCCTGGCAAATAGATGGGGAAGAAATGGAGGTAGTGACAGTTTTTATTTTCCTGGGCTCGAAGATCACTGCAGATGGGGACTGCAGCCAAGAAATTAAAAGATGCTTGCTCCTAGAGAGGAAAGCTATGGCAAATCTAGACAGCATACTAAAAAGCAGAGACATTACCCTGCCAACAAAAGTGCGTATAGTCAAGGCTATGGTTTTCCCAGTTGCAATGTATGGCTGTGAAAGTTGAACCATAAGGAAGGCTGAGCGCCAAAGAATTGAGGCCTTTGAACTATGGTGCTGGAGAAGACTTCTGGGAGTCCCGTTGGACTGCAAGGCGATCAAACCAGTCAGTCCTAGAGGAGATCAACCCTGACTGCTCTTTAGAAGGCCAGATCCTGAAGATGAAACTCAAATAATTTGGCCACCTAATGAGAAGGAAGGATTCACTGGAGAAGAACCTAATGCTGGGAAAGATTGAGGGCAAAAGAAGAAGGGGATGACAGAGAATGAGGTGGCTGGATGGAGTCACTGAAGCAGTAAGCGTGAACTTAAATGGACTCCAGAGGATGGTAGAGAACAGGAAAGCCTGGAGGAACGTTGTCCATGGGGTTGCGATGGGTCGGACAAGACTTCGCAACTAACTAACACCATAAGGGGCATGCATAAGCGAACAATCGTGCCTACCATTCCTGTACAAATGTACCCATATAGTCATACCTCTTTTACTCTTATTCATGCTTGTACTATTACATATATATTCAATCATGTTTTTACTGTTTATACTTTGCTTATAATCATATATGCTTGACAAATAAACAAAATACAAAAAAATGCCTCAACAACATTCACACTATGGCTGAGAGATTAATTGAATTTCAGAAGTACCAGGAAGTTACTGACTTTGTTGAAAGGGCATATCAGGTCATAATACCTGAATTATTTTCCTAATATAAGAGGAGGCCTATTCATGGTCCTGTGAGCTGGCTGAGAAAATGCATTTATTTAATTTGGAGATATAAATGATCAGTAGTTTCCTCCACCAGTTTCAGTGCAGTGAAATAATTGTGCCCAAAGAACAAACATTTAGGAGACATTAGTCTTTTTGCTCTGGAATTAATGTCATTTGCATCAATGATTCCAGGAGGAAAGTTTTCTTTCTTTCTCTCTTCTCCCCTCCTCCCCTAGCAAATCTTATGAATAGCAGTGCTGTTAGGAATGAATGAGTTACAGGATATTAAGTAGGTTATGAAAACTCCACTGTCTCCATCCAGGGGAATGAAAGAATTTGTTGGACTTATAGACCTTTGGTTGTTTGAGCATCGTGAGATTTACCCAGTCAACATGTCACCAACTTTCTGGAAGGAATTCTCATCATACATTCAGTGGTATTTTCCTTGCAGTTCTGGGAAATGTCCCTGTGTCCCATTTTGCATGAAAGGACTATTGTTCTTTCTTTAAAATGTGACTCCCTGCTAAGGAACATTGTTATACAACAACAGACAGATTGATGATTATAATAATATGTGTTATAAAAAAACTGGAAACAAAGTGCAGAATCTTTGTACCATGAACAAAATGTCTCCAAAAATATTTGACAAGTTATTAACACCTACAAGCTTTCCCTTGGAAAAAGAAACTAATTTAAACCTTGATAAACCACATTTAAAAGCAGTCTACAATTGCTCATGGTCCATGGCAATGCTTTAGACCACTTCCTTGTGAGAAGGGCCCTTGGTATCATGAAAAATTAGTTGGAAAGGCAGCCAAGACTGTGTGGCTTTAACAAGCAGCAATTGTACTAATGTCAGTTTGACAATTTCCTTGTCATTTTGATGGCTGTAGGGAAACCATGGTTTCTCAGTACAAAGAGTAAAATCATTTTTGACCTTTAGATCAGCCTGGCTTTCTTATTGGGAGGTGAGTGACTTACCTCCGTCTTGTTAATCTATATAACCCAGATCATTCTCCCTTCAATCAGCCAAGTTTATTACCCATTTTGTACCTGTTAAAATTACTAGGGGGGACAGGAAGATTTTTTTCCCCCTTATAGCTGAAGAAACTGATAGCAAACAAAGAGACCCTTTCACTGAATAGTATTTCTTTATTTGCATCCTTTCATTTTTCTCTTAATGCAATGTGTTTCTCTGCTTGTTGGAAAGTGACACAGGAGGCTCCCAGTGGAAGGGATAGCTTTCCCCACAGGAACAGACTTTTTGTGTTGTATGCTCTTGTCAGGGGTGGGTTCTACTTACCTTCCCTACCGGTTCTGAATGCGACGGAAGTGCGCGTCGCGCAAAAGACCCAGAAATGACCTTCTGCGCATGCGCAGAAGCCTTTGCGCATGCGCAGAGGGTATTTTGGCAAGCCGTGGTGGCCGGAGGACCAGTTCGGGAGCGTGGACCGCCGGTCATCGCTGCTGGTTCGGCGACCGGCGGTAAATTTCCGCTACTGGTTTTAAAGAACCGGTCTGAACCAGCAGCAACCCACCATTGGCTCTTGTCCATCTTTTCAGGATGCTTTGGGATGACTGACTTAGCTGGAATAAATCTAATATTGTAATATAGTATAAACACATCGATTTTAGAATTTCTCCTAAGGTAGGCAGTGAATTTCAGTTTAATATGCATATTTGGTTAGGGACTACTGTATACTTTAGCAACAGAGAAATTGTTTTTAACACTCACTGTGGTCAGATACATATGTGGAATCTCTGGTTTAAACAAAAGGGTTGGAATAAACCTATGATTTTGAGAATTCTTGATTTGAAAAACCAATGAAGCTTCATTGGCCTCTAATTACAGAGATGTCTAAGTGAATCTTTTTGAATAGAATCTGGGAAGAACATAGGAGAGACTATACAAGAATTTTATGTTCCACTTTGCCCATTGCATCTCATTATAACGCACTATGTTTTGGCAATACCTTAAACAGAACCTTTTATAGAAGCTGTATACACGTCTCATGGCATGTCCTGCCATGCAAATTTTCCTCCTTATCCTTTCCATAATACTCTGACAGCAGATTAAATGGACATAAATTCATTTTACTGTCAAAATACTTTTGCTTCCTGGATATTCACTATTTACAAAGCGCAGATTCACTCCTGATTTGTTCAATATGTCAGAATATTTGCAGCAAACACTCCTCAATAGCTGTATTTTCTTTGCTGTTCCAATAAATGGAACTGCCTTGGAAAATCACATTACCAGAATTTTGTCCAGTAATACTGAACAGCTATTCTTTTTTTCTTTTTCTTTTTTTTCAGATGACTCAGGCTGACTAGATTCCTTGAGACCACTTAGCAATTTTTTTCCAGTGACCTGGAATTTAGAATATTTGGTGTATCCAAAATTAGCTCTCAAATTACCTACCAACAAGCGTCTTTCCCTTGATGAGAATAGGACACTGGATCAGCAGAGCCAACCCTATTTAATTCAGCTCCCTGGACTTAAAACATTCAGTGCCTGTGGTTTTCAAAGAAGATAGATTGCCAGTCTTTCCTCTGGTCCTAGCAATGCTATGGACGCAGGTGTCTCCAACTTTGGCAACTTTAAGATTTGTGGACTTCAACTCCCAGAATTCCTCAGCCAGCTTAAAGTCTTAAAGTTGCCAAGGTTGGAGACACCTGGAGGACACAGACTCCAGACACCTGAGAAAAATAGAGCTGTGCAAAAGGGATGACCACTACTGATTTCTCTTTCATATCCTAGTATTCTGGACAGGATGCTCACTGTCTGAATCCAAAAAGTATCCAATCAATTCAGATTAAAAGAAACATAGCAAAATCTATATTGGAGTTCAAATATATCATATTTCCAAACATGGCCAACCAATGGATGTCCTTAAGCGGGGAATAGCCATCCTTCAACAACTGGCTTTCAGAGCTATATCGTCTCTGAACCTGTAGGCTCCACATTACTTGTTACTAATAAAGAGTGAGAAATTATGTCTATGACATTGTCCCATCCTTATTTAAGCCATTAGAGACCACTGGCCCGTTTAGTTCAGCACTATCTATATTGGGGATGAGTGGCCAGATTCTCTTGGGAATGGCACCATGAGTGTAGCAAATCCAGTGTCCCAAATGGATCAGGATACCTGTTATCTCTGATGCTACTTTTGCTTATAGACCAGTGGTGGGTTCCTACCAGTGCGGTCCACTCTATAGCACCGGTAGCGGCCCGCTGGTGACATCACAGTACCGGTGCAGTCGGTTGCCGGTGCCTGGGCGCCACCATCTTTTTTTAAAAATTTTTTTTAAATTTTCTTCTGCGCATGCCCAGAAGCCCAGTTTCCGGCATTGCTCATGCACTGCCTTCCTACCCCACAGTGAGTCCAAGCAGGGGAGGATGGCTGAGGGAGCGTGTGAGACGCTGAAAGAACGGGCAGCAGGAGCTATCTCCATTCCCCTCCCTTCAGCAGTCCGAGAAGCCACGAACACGCGGTGATGATCCTAGGCATTTTCGCACGTTTGAGGCTTCTCAAGCTGCTGAGGGGAGGGGGAATGGGCGGCAGGACCTATCTCAGTTCCTCTCCCTTCAGCAGTCCGAGAAGCCACGAACACGCGGTGATGATCCTAGGCATTTTTGCACGTTTGAGGCTTCTCGACCTGCTGAGGGGAGGGAGAATGGGCAGCAGGACCTATCTCAGTTCCCCTCCCTTCAGCAGTCCGAGAAGCCACGAATGCCGGTGATGATCCTAGGCATTTTTGCACGTTTGAGGTTTCTCGAGCTGCTGAGGGGAGGGGGAATGGGCAGCAGGACCTATCTCAGTTCCCCTCCCTTCAGCAGTCCGAGAAGCCACGCCCACCCAGTCACATGGCTGGCAAGCCACACCCACAAAATAAGCCACGCCCACAGAGTGGTAGTAAAAAAATTAGGAACCCGCCCCTGTTACAGACACACTTTTTTTTTCTCTCCCCCCTCCCCCCCATCCACTGTATGATGAAGGAAAGGAAAGAATGCCCATAATACAGGCCTGAACTGATTTCTTGCAATTTACATGCTGCTACTTCTTAGTCTGTATTGACTGACGGCAGTGTTCCAGAGTTTAGTTGGGCAGGGATTGAATTGGATTTCCAAGACATAACTTGAAAACTGAACCTGAAACCTAGAACTTCCATCAATTTCCTTGGCTATTCCTGGGATTCCAGTATTACAAGAGGCAAATAATTGTTTCTATCCATTTCTTGCTCAACAGGCATATTCTGTTACACCTCTATTATGTTCACTTTTAAGTTGTTTGATTGGGCTTTTTTTTGTCTCTTTGAGTTACTTTTTGACTTCTCATGATTGCCTGGACTAGTTTTTCTTGACAATGTTTTTCAGAAGTGGTTTGCTATTACCTCCTTCTTTCTACAGCTGAGAAAAAGTGACTGGCCCAAGGTTGCTCAGCTGACTTTAAAGTAGGACTAGAACTCACCCTCTCCCAGTTTCTACCTCAGTACTATAACCACTATACTCACTCAGTTGGGCTTAATCCAGTGGTGAAATCCAATATTTTTTACTACCGGTTCTTTGGGCGTGGCTTGGTGGGTGTGGTGTGGCTTGGTGGGCATGGCAGGGGAAGGATACTGCAAAATCTCCATTCCCACCCCACTCTGGGGCCAGCCAGAGGTGGTATTTGCTGATTGTCTGAACTACTCAAAATTTCCGCTACCGGTTCCCCAGAACCTGTCAGAACCTGCTGGATTTCACCCCTGGCTTAATCAGAGTTTAGATACACAGAGACGTACAAAGTGTACTTTGGATTAGGAAGCATCTGAACCATGACTGTTTATTGGACAAGGAGAGCCTAATCAAATCCAACAAAGCATTACTTGTGTCCTTTTGGTTAACAGTCCTTAGACCTGAGAGCTCTTAGACTTGATCTCTTGAATTGTTTCGCCCATCATGGAATTGCTGAGCAAATGGAAATATATGCCTTATTTGTGATTTAGCAGTCTATCATGAAGTTACATGAGTCTAAAGTAAAGCTTTGTTCAGATGACTTCCTATCTTAGCCAAGAATAAGTAAAAAACACACTACTGAAGGTTTATAGAAATCAAGTCATGCCTTCCAGATTACAGATGGGTTCCAATGTGTCTGCTGTATTCACAGGCCATAAAATAATTCTTAAATGGTAAACCTGGTTTCTAGTTTCTATAAAAATATATGTAGAAACATATAATATAGAAACATATGGAAAATGCTTCGGTAAAACTTTCTGTATTTTCCATATTTTATATTAATGTTATATCTTTATATACAGTATTTAAATTTTAATAACATTATTATTAAAAAGAAATTATGGGACAGATATATAAGACAAGACGACGTAATTGCTGGACTGAAGAGAAACTTTAAAATCATGAGGATTTGCTGATGACTTGGTGATAATTTTGGAAGATCCTCTGGAAGGAATAGAAATAATGAGACTTTGTGGTATTACTGGATTTAAATAAAAAACAACAACAAAAGAAAGACGTTAACAAAGAATATGAACATTGAAAAGCAAATGGAAAAAATGGTTTTAATATTGACAAAAAGTTAAATATTTTCATATTACAATGACTAATATGAATTGTATAATATACCAGAATAATTATGTTAAGACATAGAATGAAATTAAAAAGGACATGTTAATAGGGGAGAAATTACATTATCAATGTTAGAGAGAATTTATGTGATAAAAATGTTTGGCCAAGATGATGTTTTTGTTTCAAACAATAACTATTCTGAAAACTGGTGTACTATTTAACCAGCAGTTCCCAAAGTTTCCGGCTCTGTGGACCAGTGGCAGTGTGTGTGTGTGTGGGGGGGGGATTCAACCTGGAAATAAGGAGAAATTTTCTGACAGTGAGAGCAATCAACCAATGGAACAGCTTGCCTTCGGAGGTTGTGGGAGCTTCATCACTGGAAGCTTTCAAAAAGAGACTGGATTGCCATCTGTCAAAAAATGTTGTAGGGTCTCCTGCTTGGGCTGGGGGTTGGACTAGATGACCTACAAGGTCCCTTCCAACTCTGTTAATCTGTTAAAGATGGATGGTTTCATGCCCATGTGCATCACTTGTGCAAATGCAGCTTTGGTACCGGGCCATGGACTGGGAGCTGAGGCCCTCTGATTTAAACAATGGCAGAAAGATGTATCTAAGTTTGTATAGCACGGAGTAAAATGAAGAGTTAACTATAAAATATTTCCATATGCAAAGGAGGGAGAATATTGGGATTACCTAATTTGAAATTGGGTTTGCTGAGAAATAAAAGAATTTTAGAATTAGAAGAATATGATCTGAGGTTTGGATGACATGGTTTCCTATGGTATGATAAAGTTAAGATCAATGTAGATTTAGAAGTGTCCTATTGAGATATAAGCCCAGATTGTGCCTGAAAATGCCTTTAGACAGGAACATGGAAAAAATAAGATGAAATCAAAATAACAAGTGATTGTAGAGGGATTTAATTTACAATGGTTTTCATATGTGCAATGAAGAGAAAGATTTAAGGTACATAATAGGACACTTGAAATTAAGCAGCAGAAAACAGAATTTGAAATTGAACTGTGTACAAATAATGAGCATGTAATTGTAAAATGTATAAACTTTAATTATAAACCGAAGAAGAACAAATGAAAGACTCTACGATAAAATGGACACAACTTTGTCCAATAAAACTTTGGACACAATATATTAATGGACAGTGGGAAAATATGTTAAAAGGATTGAGATTTACATTATGTTACAACCTAAAAGAGAATTTTTATAAAAATGATATACCTCTGGTATATAACTCAAGAAAAATTATTTAGAACTTCACATTTATGTAAAAAGGGGGAAAACCATGAAGGGTCATTTTAACATGTCTATAAGCCTTCTGGCATAAATTTATACTTCACTATCCTATCTTATGTTTCCCTTGGGGTCAACTGATTCTTCATTATTTCTCTCCAAAAATGTTCATTTCTTTTTTCTTATTACTTTAATAATAACTTTTTCCCTTTATTGTTCTGACATCCTTTCTGCAATGTTGTTGTTTCCATCTTACGATCTCTTACCTTAACATCACTTTTTATTTTGAACTTTCCTGCTTATCTTTTGATTTCAACTCAGTATTACTTATATTTTTCTGTTTATCCTGATACATTTCCTTTTTGAAAATTATTATTTTAAATGCTGAAGATAAAGTTTTCTTGACAAAATACTATTGCAGGATTTAGAGAAATCAGCAAGGAATGTCCTATTGCTGTCATTATGTTATCTTTATTTACTTTTAATTTTCTAATATTGTATGAAGCTCAGGAGAAAGCTTTGTTTGAATAATATAGGGAAGAGAGAAATCAGCAAGAATTCTAGTGAATGCTAGGATAGTCGATTAGGGTTTCTAGTCTTTCTGATTATGGGTTATTCAGATTTGGATGGATTTGATAGTCTACATGTCCCTCTAACTACTATATGACTCTATGCTATAATGCAGGGATCTCCAACCTTGGCAACTTTAAGACTTGTGGACTTCAACTCCCAGAATTCCACAGCCAGCAAAGCTAACAAAGCTGGCTGTGGAATTCTGGGAGTTGAAGTCCACAAGTCTTAAAATTGCCAAGGTTGGAGACCCCTGCTATAATGGATTCAGGTTTGGTATATTTCTCTACTTTACTTTCACTTAGAATACTGAGATTGTTGTTTTTTCTATATTGGCAGTAATTTCCATTTTCTGTTGAACTTCCATAACATTCATGTAACTTCAGCACATGGGAAAATATTTATACAGTAGCATCATGCTTGAAAACTTTCTATGAAATAAGCAGCTGTGATCATCATCTGTGATGGTGTTGATCTTGGATTTGTCGATTCATTTTAGTTTGTTTCTGCCTCAGTTTACCACTGACAAACCGATGTGATAATATCAATAACTCTTACAGAGATCTGAAACTGGATAATGTGCTGCTGGATCATGAGGGCCACTGCAAGCTAGCAGACTTTGGAATGTGCAAAGAAGGAATCCATGATGGGATCACCACTGCAACATTCTGTGGAACCCCTGACTATATTGCTCCAGAGGTACAGGAAAGGTTTCCATTTTCTTTAAATGGGTTTTAAAACCCAAATGTCCATCATATTAATTAAGGTGACCAACTTTTTTACAATGAAAAGGAGGACAAATAAATTAAAAAAAATATCGTAAATAAAAGAAACATTTTATTCATTGCAACAATAATACACTATAATATGATATATGCATAATAAAAACATTTGTAACATTTTATATTGTAATTATGCTTACATGCCTGTTAATTATTATTTAAATGAGTACTTTTCCATTGAATTAATATTTTTTGTCAATGTATCATCTTCTAACAATATATTGGAAATATTTGAACAAGAAATATCCTTCATATTGAATTTTACGGCAAGTGCTGCAGCTAGAGTATCAACATAACATAAGAAGTAAACATAGCACATAACATAAGAAGTAAACAAAGCCACTTGCACGCGACACTCTCTCTCAAGGTCTCCCGTGCGGAGCGCATGCGGCTCATAATCACGTCTTATACTGCACTGTACCGAGCCTTGACGAATCATCATGTCAAATACAAATACGTCACATAACGCGCAACAGATTAGTCTTCAAATATCGAAAAGGAGGACATGTAGGAGGACACTTTTTGGGGGAGGACAGAACTTACAAATGAAGGACTGTCCTCCCTAAAGGAGGACGATTGGTCACCTTATATTAATGGAGTCCAAACAAACAAATTTTGTTGTAAAATCTGCTTGGCTTGGTTGATAAAATAAAATATTCAGCATAAGCAAATAGCTACATAATTTCTACACTTATCATCAACTTGGTGCTTACAATTGCTCTGTAAAGGATTTGGATATATATTTGCATGGACCCATGTGTCCATGCTTATGTCTTATATGTACCGGTAGTAGAGATGATGTACTCATGGAGTACTCATGTACTTCTGAGTAGATAGGCCATACATGGCCAGCTTATGATGATGTATCATAAAGGAATTGTTTTTCACATTTATAAGTGGAAGTAAATCTCTTTGGGTATGGGAACAGACAAACACAGTAATAATCCAGTGCAGAATAGGCGATTGCCCACTAGATAAAACATATATGTATATTAGCATATTAAACATATACAATGCAATTTTATGTCTGAATATCTCAGATCATACAGTGGGTCAATATGATTTCAGATTTTGGAATCACTTTTCTGGGCCTTATAATGTGTCTCTTTCTCATTTGGCCCACACATTCATATACTTCGTGATTTCCTTATATCTGATGTCACATGAATTGACTTCCCTGAAAATTAAATGATATAAAAATTCTACCTATGAAAATTAGAGTTGTAATGACACCTTTGTCATTGCTTGATGATGCATTTATCAACTGAAGACTAAGCAACAGTAAAAAAATATATTTTGTAACCTTGGGATAAAATTGTCCCTGAGTCAACATGAAATGTTTATCTATTGTATTTAACACATACAAGTCATAAGGTAACAAAACAGTTATCAAGTGAAGAATAGTAAAGATTCAGAAGAGTAGGAGAGCATTAATGATCTCTACCTTTTTTTTCCATTGTAGATTTTGCAGGAGATGCTTTATGGTCCTGATGTTGACTGGTGGGCGATGGGGGTGCTCCTCTATGAGATGCTCTGTGGCCATGCTCCATTTGAAGCTGAAAATGAGGATGACCTCTTTGAAGCTATCCTCAATGATGAAATTGCCTACCCAACATGGCTCCAGGAAGATGCAGTGACAATCTTGAAAGCTGTATGTATATCCTAATTTTTATTTTTGTTTGTAGTAGTTTCCCCTTCTTAATGTGCTTTGTAAGACAGACATGAAAACCCTGAAGCCAGCTTAGATTTTAAGACAATACACAAACATATACAAGAGAAAAACAATGTGGTAGAAATGCAAAAATAAAATATTTAAAAGCCTAGGGAAGAGACATATCCTAGCTGGATGGGGAGTAAAAGTAATGGTAAAATATCCAACTTGGCCTTAATTCCTAGTATTGTCATTAAATATCCATATAGTGTTGTTGGCCACAATAAGGAAACAATTTGCTGTTGTTTTATTTATTTTCCAGTCTATTTCACAGCCCTGAGATTTCCTGGTAATCTCCACCTAAGTTTAACTAGTCCCATCCTATTTAGCCAACATGGCTCTTGGCTGGACAAAGGTAGAGAGTGCTGGGACCAGTTTCCATTTCTGAAGAAATATATTCTGTAGGATGGCAGCAATGGAGGCGAACAAAGATCCTGTTCTATATGTCCCTGAAATGACAGGCCATTTTTGAAAAGGTTTCTCCAGATGAACTTTTGTCCTGATAGGTTTATAATCCCCTGCCTCCATTCCTTATTGTAATTTATGAATAGTTGCCTCAAAGTCCTACAAAGAGGAGTTATGTTTTATGTTTATAGAGCTGAATTTGGGGAATCATGTCATTCTCTTTGCTTCTCTCTATTTAACAAAATGTAAAACACATCTTGTTAAGAGACAGTAACTATTCCATGGGCACAGCTAGTCATGTGGGGCAGGGGTGGGTTCTAACTTACCTCGCTGCCAGTTCGCTTCCTCCTGCGCTGTATGGCCACGCCGTGTGGCCACGCATGTGCAGTGCCGAAAATTCCAAAAAAATTCCCCCCAAAAGCCACAAACAAGATGGCGACACATGCGCTGTTCCAGAAACTCAGCTTCTGCGCATGCAATGCGGCATGCCGCTGCCCTGAGCTGTTGTCCCCTGTTGCTGCCGGTGGAGGATCCTGCCCCTGTATCATCTGTCATGCTGATTGAGGACCAGCTGTTAACCGTCACAGCTGAGGATATTGCTAGTTGCACCAAGAAGGATCGCATGCTATCCCAAGTAAGAGACTGGGTGCGCAGGGGGTGGCCTGTAGGGGACATAGATAGGGAATTTCTCCCTTTCGGACCGAGACAGCATGAACTATCGGTGCTATGGGGGTGTGTGCTTTGGGGAAATAGGGTTGCAGACACCACTACTGAGGGCTTTGCATGAAAGTCATCCTGGCATAGTCAGGATGAAAGCCCTTGGACGCAGTTATCTTTGGTGGCCTGGTTTGGATAAGTCTATAGTCGAATGGGTAGGAAATTTCCCACAGTGTCAGCACCATCCCACTACGGCACCAGTTAGGGAATGGGAGACGCCTAACGCCCCGTGGTCCAGAATCCATGTGGATTTCGCTGGACCCTTCCACGGGCAATCATCCATTGTTGCAATAGATGCCTACTCTAAGTGGGTCGAAGTAGTCCGCATGCGGGTCACCATGGTGGAGGCCACCGTAAAGGTCCTTCGCCGCTTATTTGCAACACATGGCCTGCCTGACATCGTGGTGTCCAACAATGGACCCAAGCTGATGTCAGCCCACTTTTGGCCTTTTTGGCATCCCATGGGATCCGGCACGTCACTGTAGCGCCGTGGCACCCATCTAGTAACAGATTGGCTAAAAGGACCATTAGGACAGTGAAGGATGCCTTGGGAAAAATGGGGCTGGGGGACTGGGCGACCAACCTAGATAAATACCTCTTGGCTCAACACTCCACGCCATGCCCCTTAACCAACATTAGCCCAGCCAATTTATTCTGGAATAAAATGTCTTTACATTGATTTCTGAAATGACATATAAATGTTGCTCTATTGTGAAAGTATCATTATGGTTACATAATCAGCCAGATGTTTACACTGGATTTGGCATTTTTATCCACCTATCAAGTCCTTTCCAAGGACCTGGGATAGGCAGGTGATGTTATCTGATAATGTTAAAGGTATCCTCGTAGGGTGTAAGCTACTCCAAGTAAAGCTGCCTTTCACAATTGATTAATGGTAATATTGTCAATGCTGATGGTATTTAAGCAATGCTCCAGATGTTTTGGAATGTCACCCAAGGCACCTAATTATTATTATTATTATTATTAATAATATTTGTTAATAGCTTATTTAAATGCCTAGTAGTCCTCATTTGTTCTAATCACTTGAGTTATGAAATAATGTAAATGAATTAAATATTAAATCAAAACAAAATTAGTATTATAAATGTGCCTCAGCTGTCATTGCCACTCTAATGTTTTGTTTTCCCAAGCCAGTTTGGAATGTGTTTGTCCTGCTTTCTCAAAGTTGCCATTTATTCCCTTCTTAAGACATTTCTGCTATCATTTTTATTTAAGCTTCTGGGAATACGTTGAATAGAATTCAATGAGGCTTGTTTTTGAGTAGACACTTGTGGAGGTTATGTTTCCAGACAAATATTTGCAACATTTCTAGCCTAATTAGCAATTCCCATCCAGAAAGGTAAAACAATGGCCTTTGGAAATTAATAAGGATTTTTCTCTACAGAAATATATTTATGAGAATACTCCAGTAGTTTACATCATCAGAATTTCCAATGATTCACAGGGGGCAATACATATATATTGTTTCTGGAAATGTTCTTGCTATTACATTTATTGTTTTGAGTTAGGAAGTTTCAAGATTATAAATCTAGCACTCCCACAACAGCCACCCAACCAAAAGAGACCTTCTTCACTTCCCATTTCAGCCCAGTTCTAAGGCTATGCTAGATCTCTTCAACTTCAGTTACCCATATTCCAACAGAAGAATGTCCCTCTCCCTGATCCATCACACTTCATGATAGGATAGCCCAATCATAAGCAGCATGTGCTAAATCAGGGTTAGGGAGTTCATAGGCCTCTAAATTTGGCTGGGTTATAATTGTCAGAATTATAATATTGCTGGGAATTGTACTTTCATACTATTGGGATCTCATCCCAGAAGGTGATTCATATTGCTGTTTCAAAGATGGGAAAAGATGCATCAGAGCAAAACATGTTCACTTGGTCTGTATTTCACGTTTATTCAGTTCATTTCTATTAACATTTTATGCAAGATAAGAGCCAATCCATCTATGTGGCCTTTACTTTGGAAGGTTTACAGGTACTGTAATCTAGAGACGTTACAGGTATAAGCAACGCCAAAAAGTGCCACTCTCAATGTGCTGAAAGACAAGAGTAAAAGCTGTGACTTTGCCATCAGTAAAATGGAGGCAGAGAGGTTCAATAAAATAAGGATAGTGACCTTGATTGTATGATCAAAGAACCTGCATTTACACCAGTAGTGGGTTCTAAAACCCGTTACTACCGTTTCTCGCATGCATGCGCAGAAGTGTCCTGGGCGGGTGGGCGGAGCCTCCCACCGGCGGCGCTACCGGTTCTTAGAACCGGGGCGAATCCGGAGCAACCCACCACTGATTTACCCCTTTTGGACTGTTCTGATTATTATCATGCTTGTTATAAGGCTGGTTTCATGCATGATTAAAATTGCTGTTTGTGCTTTCAGTTGGATTTGTAGTGATGGCATTTACAATCTAGAGATTTTTAATTGTATTTTCTCTCTGGCTGCAGTGATATTGCATGGTTGCAGTGCTCTCTTGGCTTTTTCAAAATCTCTAACACAAATGCTCTGGTTTATCACCATTGAGAACTTTATTTTGAGATGTACCCTGAACTTCTTAGAATTCAGAGATTTCCCATCTGTTTCAAAGATTTGTAATTGTGAGGGCTTTAAATACCAAAATGAAATCCACCTGGTTTCCAGATTTCTCTAGTCTCTGAAACACTCACTCAGTGACCTCAATGACCTAGTTTCCCAAATACATTGATCTTACATTTTATTTTAATAAAGTCATTGCCTTCCCAATACACATTCTTCTTCCATTCTCCATGCAAACGATGTTTGAAATCCAGGATTTTGCCAATGAGAAAAATACAGGTAGTCCTTGACTTACAACAGTTCATTTAGTGACCGTTCAAAGTTACAACGGCACTGAAAAAGGTGACTTATGACCATTTTTACACTTAGGACTGTTGCAGCATCCCCATGATCATGTGATCAAAATTCAGATGCTTGGCAACTGACTCATATTTATGACTGCTGCAGTGTCCGGGGTCATGTGATCATCTTTTGCGACTTCTGAGAAGCAAAGTCAATGGGGAAGCCAGATTCACTTAACAACTATGTTACTAACTTAACAACTGCAGTGATTCACTGAACAAATGTGGCAACAAAGGTTGTAAAATGGGGCAAACAAATTTGTCACTTAACAATTGTCTCGCTTAGCAACAGAAATTTTGGGATCAATTGTGGTCGTAAGTGGAAGACTACCTATATCAGTGATGGCGAACCTTTTTTGGTTCGCGTGCCAAAAGGGTGTGTGGGCGCGTGCTAGCGCGCGCACATGTTCCCACACCCATTCCCTCCCCCCACGCATGCGCACACACCACACACACTGCCCCCTGTGCATGCGCGCACCCCCCCACCCCCGCGCAAAGGCCTTACTGAAGCCTGGGACGGTGAAAAACGGCAAAACAGGCAAACCGGAAATTCGGAAAAATGCACTTCCGGTTTGCCCGTTGGGCTATTTTTCGCACTCCGGGGCTTCAGGAAGTGCGTTTTCCGAACTTCCGAACTTCCGTTTTGCCCGTTTTGCCGTTTTTTGCATTCTGGGGCTTCAGGAAGCTTCCCTGAACCCTCCGGAGTGTGAAAAACAGCCCAATGGCAAACCGGAAGTGTGTTTTTCCGAACTTCCGGTTTGCCCGTGGAGCTGACATAGGGCAACGCCTCGCGTGCCCTCCGATATGGCTCCGCGTGCCACCTGTGGCACGTGTGCCATAGGTTCACCATCACTGACCTATATAATTCAATTTCCTTTGGATTGTAACTGGTGCCTATAATTAATTATTTAATGAACACAACTAGGAACTGGGCTAGATAATTGAAGATTTTTATTATGCTTTTCAATAATCTTCCAGAGTCATTTAAAATAATTCAAAGCTATCCTCACCAACCACAGCCAGGAATAAAGCTGTGGACATAGCAACAGGTGAGACAATAAAAAACATTTTTTTTCAAAGTTCAAACTTTTATTTTCATGATAGGGCTGAGCTGTACTGTCTGATATTTTTTAATGAAATGAGACTGGGCATGGAAAGAAATTTTCCCATCTGTGTCATTTCTGCAGCCTGTAAAAGAGGTTGTGAAATTGGGGAAGGCCTTCAACTCACCCACTAAATAAAATGAGTCCTTCAATTCCCAGAACCAGTCATGCTGTCTGGTGTGCCTTTCCCACCTTCTCTGACGGGCACCAGGTTGGAGGAGGTGTGCAGGTATACCATCATTTGCTGAAAGGGGGAAGATCATAGGTTACGAATCTAATGTACATTAATGCAATTGCTTGTCTTCCAGGCTAGTTGTTTTGGACTTAACATTGCAAGTAATCCTGCCTTGAGATTCTGGGAGCAGGGCACAACATAAATGTAACTATGAATGAATAGATTTTAAAAAATTAGCCTTCTGGCCCTAGGCATCTTTCTCCATTCTTTTTATCCATTAACATTATAAAGTGTTAATACCAGTTTATAATGCCTTGGTAAGGCCACACTTGGAATACTACATTCAGCTTTGGTCGCCATGATGAAAAAAAGATGTGGAGACTCTAGAAAGAGTGCAGAGAAGAACAACAAAGATGATCAGGCTAAAACATATAAAGAACAGTTACTGGAATTGGATATGTCTAGTTTGATGAAAAGAAGGACTAGGGATGACATGATAGCAATGTTCCAATATCTCAGGGGCTGCCACAAAGAAGAGGGAGTCAAGCTATTCTCCAAAGCACCTGAGGGTAGGACAAGAAGCAATGGGTGAAAAATAATCAAGGAGAGAAGCAACTTAGAACTAAGGAGAAACTTCCTAATAGTTAGAACAATTAATCAGTGGAACAACTTGCCTCCAGAAGTTGTGAATGCTCCAACACTAGAAGTTTTTAAGAGGAGATTGGATAACGATTTGTCTGAAGTGGTGTAGGGTTTCCTGCCTAAGCAGGGGGTTGGACTAGAAGATCTCCAAGGTCCCTTCCAATTCTGTTATTCTGTAAATTCTGTAAATTTTCTGTTTTTTTCCTTGTCAAGCAAGAGAGGTACAGTATCAGCCATATCTTGTACAAGAATACCCCAACCTATTCCAGATCCAGAACAGATTAATAGTCCGTGGAACAATACATGGATTTGAATATGCAGTATTATAGATTATAAAACAATCCAATCTATAGATTATAGATTCACTTTATTTTGGCACAGCTGGACTCGACCCAGGACCTGAATCTACAACCAGTAGTGGGTTCCTACCAGTGTGGTCCACTCTATAGCACCGGTAGCGGCCCGCTGGTGATGTCACAGTACCGGTGCGGTCGGTTGCCGGTGCCTGGGTGCTGCCATTAAAAAAAATTTTTTTTTAATTTTTTAAAAAAATTTCTTCTGCGCATGCCCAGAAGCCGAGCTTCCGGCACTGTGCATGCGCTGCCTTCCTACCCCACAGTGAGTCCAAGCAGGGGAGGATAGCTGAGGGAGCATGTGAGACGCTGAAAGAACGGGTGGCAGGAGCTATCTCCATTCCCCTCCCTTCAGCAGTCCGAGAAGCCACAAACGCGTGGTGATGATCCTAGGCATTTTTGCACATTCGAGGCTTCTCGAGCTGCTGAGGGGAGGGGGAATGGGCGGCAGGAGCCTAGGATCATCGAATGGGGAGAAGCATTCAGGCCGGACGGAGCCTCCTAGAGAACCGCTGCCGCGGTCTTGCTGCTCCTGCTGTGGGGGGCTGCGTTGTGGGTAGGCAATGTCCCCCACTTCTCCGGCTGCTGCCAAGCTCCCGAGGCCCATGCCCACCTGGTCACATGATTGGCAAGCCACACCCACAAAATAAGCCATGCCCATAGAGTGGTAGTAAAAAAATTAAGAACCCGCCCCTGTCTACAACCAATATGAGGCCACAACTGTGTGATTTGGGCTCAGGCCTGCCCTCTCATTCATAAATAACTCCATTTTTTCCTCACAACAATCCAGAGATTAGAAAAAGTAGCACTTTTGCAGATTAACATAATTTAATTGAATAAATTATATCCCAAAATTAAAAAAAATCTGAAAAGATTTTTGCTACAAATCCTGATTTGAGACTCAGTTCCCTCACAACCAGTAGTGGGTTCCTACCGGTGCGCTCTCCGCCTTTCTTCACCGCCGAGCCGAAGACGCTGGCGGCGTTTGCGGCGGGGGCTTCCCCCGCCCGCTTTCCCGGGACGCCGGGATGCCGCCATTTGCGTTCTTCTGCACTTAAGTTCAGGACACTGTTTTGCTTCAGGGTTCTCCTCTCTTGCAGACAGCAGGTGGCCATGTGTCCTTTTTAGTTATAAACAGTTCTGCCATTTGAAGGCCTTCTCCTTGTAGATGATAATCTCCTGGAAGTTCTGTCCTGTTCAGATGTTAACACCAAGAAGCACCAGAATAAAGAAAAGCAGAGACCTGAAATTTCTCACCACAGTTGGCACCCATTTCATACAATAAGCAGTAGGCACCCAGGTCTTCTGGTCACAGACTTTTCCACTAGGGCGTGCTTGCTGTTATTTTATATTTATAATTATAACTGCTAGATTAACCAACCCATTCACCAATGAGTAAGGTCTATAAGGAAATAGATTTCTTCTTCTGTAGAAACTGCACAGAGACCTTGAACGACATCAATGATAAGGAAAGGAGATTAAGAAAGGATAGTTTTACTGAGAAATCCTTCAAAAGTAATTGTTTGTTTATTCAAAACATCCTATTGAATGATGTTTTCAATTTGAGTGCAAACTAAGAATGATGCTTAGAGACCAATTATTATTATTTATTTCAAATGGAACTATGAACCCAGATTTTATAGATTTGCTTCAGCTGAAGCCATTTGAACTCTCAAGCTTCCTCTTTCTGCTATGTATTTAAAATGGACAGAATAGAATAGAATAGAATAGAATAGAATAGAATAGAATAGAATAGAATAGAATAGAATAGAATAGAATAGAATAGAATAGAATAGAATTCTTTATTGGCCAAGTGTGATTGGACACACAAGGAATTTGTCTTTGATGCATATGCTCTCAGTGTACATAAAAAGACAAGATACATTCGTCAAGAATCATAAGGTACAACACTTAATGATTGTCATAGGATACAAAATCAGGAAACAATCAATATTAATATAAATTGTAAGGATACAAGCAACAGGTTACAGTCATACAGTCATAAGTGGGAGGAGATGGGTGATAGGAACAATGAGAAGACTAATAGTAATAGTAATGCAGCCTTAGTGAATAGTTTGACAGTGGTGAGGGAATTATTTGTTTAGCAGAGTGATGGCGTTCTGGAAAAAACTGTTCTTGTGTCTAGTTGTTCTGGTGTGCAGTGCTCTATAGCGTCGTTTTGAGGGTAGGAGTTGAAACAATTTATGTCCAGGATGTGAGGGGTCAGACTCAGTAAATATTTTCATGGCCCTCTTTTTGACTCGTGCAGTATACAGATCCTCAATGGAAGGCAGGTTGGTAGCAATTGTTTTTTCTGCAGTTCTAATTATCCTCTGAAGTCTGTGTCTGTCTTGTTGTGTTGCAGAACCAAACCAAACAGTTATAGAGGTGCAGATGACAGACTCAATAATTCCTCTGTATGTATACTGTGTGTGTGTGTGTGTGTGTGTGTGTGTGTGTGTGTGTGTGTGTGTGTGTGTGTGTGTGTGTGTGTGTGTGAGAGAGAGAGAGAGAGAGAGAGAGAGAGAGAGAGAGAGAGAGAGAGAGAGAGGGAGGGAGAGGGAGAGGGAGAGAGAGGGAGAGAGAAGCATGTGTATATGTGTGTTATGTATGAGTATGGGTAGATATATACTTTCTTTTGAGAGCAGGCAACAGAATTTCATTTTTAATGTGTGCCAGTGTACCCATAGTAAAAAAATGACAATAAAGGTTATCTTATGATCTGTGTATGAGATAGGCCACTACAGGTAGTCATTGACTTAAAACATTTTCATTTAGTTACTGTTCAAAGTTACATCAGCACTGAAAAATGTGACTTATGACTATTTTTCACAGTTATGACTTTTGCAGCATCCCCATGATCATGTGATCAAAATTCACATGCTGGGCAATTGGTTCATATTTTTGACCGTTGCCGTGTCCCAAGATCATGTGATCATCATTTTCAGCCTTCTGACAAGCAAAGTCAATGGGGAAGCCAGATTTACTTAACAACCGGATTAACAATTTATCAGCTGCAGTGATTCACTCAACAACTGTGGCAAGAAAGGTCGTAAAATGGGGAAAAAGTCACTTAACAAAAGTTTCACTTAACAACAGAAATGTTGGGCTCAACCGTGATTGTTGGGCTCAACCGCCCTGAGTCCTTCGGGAGTTGGGCAGCATAGAAGTAAGTAAGTAAGTAAGTAAGTAAGTAAGTAAGTAAGTAAGTAAGTAAGTAAGTAAGTAAGTAAGTAAGTAAGTAAGTAAACAAACAAACAAACAAACAAACAAACAAACAAACAGTAAACCAAGGACTACCTGCATTCAGATATTGGGTGAATATTAAACTGACATTGCATGGCTGAAAGTTAATCTCTCCCCTTTCCCCCTTCTCTTTTAATAGTTCATGACAAAGAACCCTAAAATGCGACTGGGCAGTAGTGCCTTGGGGGGAGAGAAGGCGATTCTTCTGCATCCATACTTTGAGGAACTGGATTGGGACCTGCTAAACCAGCGCCAGATTGAGCCACCTTTCCGACCTCGAATCGTAAGTGTTTAAAACTGTGAGGTATGTGTGTACATTGGTCCATACAAGAACAGATCGCATCCAGTAAAGGAATATGTGCATTATATGCAAAATATATAATGGTTCAATCTGGGTCCAGTCAATATAGTAGAGGAATGGACTAGTAGATACTTGATCTGATTCTCTCTCTCTCTCTCTCTCCTCTCTCTCTCTCTCTCTCTCTCTCTCTCTCTCTCTCTCTCTCTCTCTCTCTCTTCTTTCTTTCTTTCTTTCTTTCTTTCAGTGAATATGGGCATTGCCCAAATTGTGCTTATGTGCTTTTGCTGAGATGCTGCCCACATTCAAAACTCATATTGGCTATTTCCAATCTGAGAAATACCAGGTTTGCATTGGTTTGCCTGACCACCAGAATTTAACCAAAAGAGGAAACATTTGTTTTATTTATTTGTAAGTTGTCAAAGGTCAGGTCAGGTCAGGTCACAGTAGTATAATATATTGATTATTTTTATTTATATTTCCTTTTATAGTCCCCAACAAAAACAGTTCCGGTTTTAATTCTATTTTTTGTTCTATAATTTCCTCTAACCATCTTTGAATCTTTCTCCAATATTTTTTGCCTCTGTCCAATATTTTGTCCACCACATGGGGAGCACCCACAACTTCTGAAGGCAAGCTGATAAAGTTCCACTGATAAATTGTCTTTACTGTCAAGAAATTTCTCCTTAGTTCTAGGTTTCTTCTCTCCTTGATTAGTTTCCATCTATTGCTTCTTGTCTTGCCTCCTGATGCTTTGCAAAATAAGTTCCTCTTCTTTGAGGCAGCCACTCAAATATTGGAAGCCTGCTATCATGTCACCCTTAGTCCTTCTTTTCACTAGACTAGACATACTCAATTCCTGCAACCGTTCTTCAGAGTTAAATTTATATCTTGCCTTTCTGCCGGAAGTTCAAGGCAGCCTGCATAGCAGTTCCTTCTCCAATTTTCTTTTATGACAACAACAAGATTGTGAGATAGATTGGGCTATGAGAGAGTAATTGGCCCAAAGTCCCAGCAAAATGTAGGTGAGGCATCTGGATTTCCCCGGTCCTAGACCAATATTTTAAGCACTGCATCAATTCAGAACATATTCCATAGAATATACTGTCAGCAAGAAGAACTCTTCACATTTATGTGTCAGGTCATATTTCCCGACTCCAGGGGAGAGATAATAAGCTATTATCTATAGCTCAAACTATGTGTCCTGCTAGCTTCTGCCAACACAGTATCCTCCAAGTAATAGTGTCATTTAATATTTATTTTGTTTTCATTTTCCAGAAATCGAAAGAAGATGTGAGTAACTTTGATCCTGAATTTTTAAAGGAAGAGCCAATCTTGACTCCCATTGAAGAAGGAATACTATCCATGATCAACCAAGAGGAATTTAGAAACTTTTCTTATACAGATCCAGAATTAGAGTCTTAGCTCCATGTTGACTGGACTCTCTATTTAGCAACAGAGAAGGATTGGAATATGGGATTGCCTAGACATTTGTTCAACTGGACCATCCAACAGGCAGACTTATACTATGCATCAGAGTAAAGAGGAGAAAAATGAAAGTGAGGATCTCAGCCGGAACAAGTAAATGAATGATGCACAAAAGAGGAATGAGTAGAGCTTGTTAGCTCTGAACGGCTACTGAAGTAACTTTGTAGTAACTCTGGGGAATTTCTAGAAAGACAAAAATCAACTCTGAGCCAAAACTACCTTTTTGCAGCACTGATTTTCCACAAAATAACTCGGTTGAACTACTTTCTGCAATCAAGGAAGCAAAAAGAGAATAGGGCTGACTGGTTCAAACTGTAGTAGGAAAAGGTTACATGTTGTGCTACTACTTTGCTTAGAGGTTATAGGTTCAGGTTTCCTCAAATCTGAGTCAGTACACATCTGTTAGAAACATTTTGGACTTCCATTTACAAATACATGTAATTATACACATTGGCAGGAAAGAAAGAAAGAGGGAGGAGGGAGGGAGGGAGGGAGGGAGGGAGGGAAGGAAGGAAGGAAGGAAGGAAGGAAGGAAGGAAGGAAGGAAGGAAGGAAGGAAGGAAAGAAGGAAGGAAGGGTTCCATCATCTCTATCTTTATCATTATCCACCAGATACTGGCAATCAGGTAAAAGGGGGAATATCACAGTGCACGCTCATATTAAGGATATGTGTCCATGTGAAGGAACAGGAGAATCAATCCACCTGCTACCTCTGCATTAGAATGAGGGAAATATTATCTGCAAATTTGTAAAATACTGAGGTTTTGTATATTTTGGCTAATTTAGTTTTTAGGGGTTTCTTCTTTTTTATGACTTTTCTTCTTTTCTCCTGAATTTGCAGAACAAAGTGCAACTGATTCTGTCCTTTGTCCAAAGACAATTTTACTTCAATTCCCTTTACAAGGCTCCTAGCTGCTCGTTTTTTTTAAAAAAAATTGAAATTTAAAAATGTAGCGGTTAAATTATTTGTCCACATATATGAAGGACAATACACTGAAGCTATTTGTAACTTAATTCATATACTAAAACTGAATTAAGAGAACCCACACAATGTTTGATATATTGTGAGCACGTGGTGTCTTTGCCTCAATAGTAACATGGAGTTAGGACATGGAGCTTCATGGTCAAGTCAGGAAATTTAATCTGTTACTGTTACTATCTATATCCATTTTCAAAGCATGTAATAATGTATGCAAGTATCCTGGTGTTACCAGATTCTGCTTTATACCTCTCCAATCCACATTTTAATTACCGCATATTAATCCAACTTTAATTAAACCAGATGTCAACTTTATTCATAAATCAATTTGAAATGTAAAGTAATACAATGAATTCATCAAAATATTGAAAAGATGAGTGGAAGTTTGAAGCTGGGTAAAATACAAGAAATAATATAGAACAGGGTTCCCAAATTTCTGCAGAAAGCAAACATATAGTAACAGTTAGCATGTAGCATGCAGCAAGATGATACTACTGAAATGCTCAAATCGGATTATATTTAAGAATATTCAAAATTTCTCTTAGAGTATCATGCAATCCCTGCGCATCCCAATCATAAGGACTAATCTTGGGGAATAAAATATAGGCAGAGGTGGGTTCCTGCCGGAGCTGCCCATTGCGCACCTCCGGTAGGGGGCGGCCGATTGCATAACTGCTCCGGAGCCCTCTCTGCCGGTCCACCCGGCGCGTCACCATTTTTTTCCGGTGATTTTGGGTCGATTTTGCTTCTGCGCATGCGCAGAAGAAAAAACGTGCCAAAATCTCATGAGGGGATGCGCGCACGAGAGATTTTGGTGAGATTTTGCTTTCGCGCATGCGTAGAAACAAAATTGCGCGAGGGGGCATGTGCGCGTAGTGAGCCCGAGCGCCCCTGAAGCGTGGAGATGCGCGCGCATGGCTCCGGCAGCGAGGTAAGTGAGCAACCCGCCCCTGAATATAGGATTATATTCAACTTTAATTGAGAATACTTTGTCTTCTCAATGAGATTCCCCATTATTTTCTACTTCCCACAATACATGTCCCATGTCTGCCCTGAACATTACTGAAATGGGAAGCATGAAAGCACCCAAAATCAATGATATGAGGGAATTGTTTCATTCTGTCTAATATTAGGACTCTCTTTAAATGGACTTTAAATGGACAGTGGTGGGATTCAATTTTTTTTACTGCTGGTTCTGTGGGCGTGGCTTGGTGGGCATGGCGTGGCTTGGTGGGCGTGACTTGTTGGGAGTGGCAGAGGAAGAATATTGTAAAATCTCCATTCTCTCCCCCCTCCAGGGGAAGGTTACTGCAAAATCCCCATTTCCTCCCGATCAGCTGGGACTTGGGAGGCAGAGAATAGATGGGGGCAGGGCCAGTCAGAGGTGGTATTTACCTGTTCTCCGAACTACTCAAAATTTCCGCTACCGGTTCTCCAGAACTGGTCAGAACCTGCTGAATCCCACCTCTGACTTGCATGTTCAGTTCATTAAGTTATTTCTTTATAAATTGTCACCTGTAATGATCTGTTGTTGGTGACCTCTCTACCCAAATCAATATAGCAGCCATTTCTCAAGGACGAGCTTATGAAAATGTACAGCTAAAGTATAAAGTTTAGTTAATTCATTATATTTGGTCAACTTATACCACATTCCAAGTAAATTGTGGGATGGGAGCTATTGGCTCCCTTATTTCCTCAGATATCTGACTGATTACAAGTTATAAGCACCATCACTTGGCTGATTTAATATACAAAACAACTGTTTCCTGGAATGTACCAATTCAGGCCACAGGAACAGGATGTGGAGACTTCCTACATAACCGGGGGAGGGGGGAATCCAATATCTAGCATTTTTGAGAGAAGACTAAATTATAGTAAACCTTAAGCTTAATGGATTGTAAAGAAATGGTCCACCTTCAATAGATACTTAGTTCACTAACCTTGAGAAGTACATATTATTTGATCAAAATGAAAGAGGGTTATGAATATTTAACAGATGTTGACACAGTATGGCAAATTGAAATGGACTGGAATGCAGTTTGGATTGACTAATTGCCCTGGAGTCTTCTCCAGATTCATGAATTAAATCTTTTCTGGAACTTTGGACAAATAAGTAGAGGTATAGTGATGATCAGTAAAAACTGATTTTTCCCCACAAAAGTCCCATCTTTGCATCTTTGCACGAGACTCATATCACAAATACCTTAGAGCACTTCCCAAACTTTTCACTAACTTGGAAACGTGATTGGTTGATTTTCCCCAACTGGATTATTTGGGTTACTGAATATGTACAGATGGAATACAAATGGATTCTACAGAAATAAGGGCCATCTTTTCTAGGTCCATCTAGAAATGTGAAGGGTGTCCGAATCTTTCTGGTCTTTGCAATATCTATAGAATTAGCCCCAATTTTGCTGAATACACAAGACCACACTCCCAACTTCTAAAGAAAGGACATAAATTTAAATTATTTACTGAACAGCAAGTAACTTATCAGGATTTTTTTTAAAAAAAATCTTCTCTCCCCAAGCCACTGCTCAGACATTTGGATCCCTCTTGTCCCTTTGATGTGCAAACAGATGCCTCAGGCTATCTTAGGGTTAATCTCCTTCAAGCTTCAGCAAAGGAAGACAGAATTTCTTGCCTTGTGTATTTTATTCCAGCTTTTATACCCGATTCCAGGTAAAAGGAACTCTGGCATTTTTAAGACAACTGCTTGAGATAAAAGCAGCATTCCATTAATGGAGATGTTTGTTGGAAGGAGCATTTACCCAGTGTAAGTACTCAAGTGCACATAGATCTCAAAAATTTAGGGTTTCAAAACTTTCAAAAAAAACCACAAGTGCTCACATCCTGTCAGATCAGATTGATGCAATTTTTTTCTCATTTCAGTGGTTCATATCGCCTATATTCCAGGGTCACAGAAGAAGCTACCAGTACCAGATGCGCTTTCATGTAAACTTGAATACAGTCCCTCCTTTTCATAGTCTTGAACCTGAACAACTTTGTCCCTCTCCTAGCTATGCACTTTCCAGAAAGGTTGGAGCCAGAAAAGCAGGATGGGGTTAGACTGCAACCATAGGATCTATTTGTGAGGACGCAGATGTACCATCTCCAGGGCAACTTACAGAATGATTTGTTCCCTTTTTCTATAACTGACAGACAGTTGTTTCATAATGGCATTTTATATGTTCTCCTTTGTATAAGGGAAGAAATATTGCAACTTTGCTATGACAATAGAAATGCTGGACAAGAGGAAGTGTTTGAAACTGCCGTGGGTATTGACAGAGTCTGACAGGGAAGAGTTAGAGCAGAAGTCAAGGTCCATATTTCATCCTGCCATGTCTGTCGATGGACCAAGGGGAGGGGCGCTGATTAAATCAAACAGTTTAGTTTAGAACCCTCCCCTCCCCCTCTTGGGCCATGAGACACAATATCCATGGATTTTTGCTACCAATTTTCTACATATAAAAGTGTATAAACCATTTTCGCTGTAGCGGATTTGTTTACTAAAATGCTCGTTTCATTTTTGGCAAAGGCTTCCCTTTTACTCAGAAAACTATACAATTCTTTCTGTAGCCTTCTTTTGAATACCGGGACTTGGATCATGGCTCTCAACTTACATCCAGGTTTTGCGCAGACCACCTCCGGTTATGTTGTCATTGTGTCATTAGCTTGGCACTATTGGGGTAACTGCAGAACATGAAACTATCATCTATGTCTCTTAATCCCAGAACATTTGGAATAAACTTTGCCTTTTGCAGACTTTTGTCTATAACTCAATTCATTCCTCCATAGGCATGTCTCCTTTTCAGGCAGTTTATGGCTATCCGTATTTTGTTTGCAGGATCAGTCTCCTATATGGTTAAATAGCAATAGCACTTATATACTACTCCATAGTGCTTTACAGCACTCTCTGAGTGGTTTACAAATGTCAGCATATTGCCCCAACAAGCTGGATCCTCATTTTACCGACCTCAGAAGGATGGAAGGCTGAGTCAACCTTGAGCTGACCAGGATCGAACTCCAGGCTCTGGGCAGAGCTATCCTGCAGCACTGCACCACCATGGCTCCATACTTAAATGCATCCATCATAAGTTACTGCCTGATTAGTGATCAGATATTACTTCTACAATCTGTGGATATAGGTTACGGCAGCATGGCAGAACTTTTTTTTTTATTGCATTGAGAGCTGTTCTTTATTTCCTTGGTCTGCTCCCTCCTGATTGAGTAAATTTCCTGTTAGCTGTGAAGCAAGTGCTCTCATGGCTCTTGCTTTTGGAGTACTTGCACGTGACTTGGCCTAAGCATTATATCTATGCTAATACTTGCTCAATCCAAAGGGCAACAGGAACTGCCCATTTTCTTAACAGCATACAACTCTCAAAGAAGGCTTCGGTGACCCTTATTCCAATCTGCAAGCCCAAAAGAGTCATCTGACCAGCTCTTACTGAATCTTGCCATAAATATTACAACACCATTTCTCACCAAACAGATTGTCTGCTGTCGCACACCGTGTGGTTTGAGAGCAGTAAAAGTTGAGTAAACATTGCAGCTAACAATGAGTCAGTGTTTTAAGTTCAGTTCCAGGCAGTGCATTTATCTGTCATGTCATACTCTGAATTTAATCTTTCAAGCTCAGAACTACGCCTGTTAGCACTTTTTGTCACTATGAACTAAACTCCCCACCACTTTTATAAATTTTTGGTTTTTTCCTTGCTCCATGCATATTTCCACACATTATTATCATGCTTCTAAATGGTCAGGAGAGGTCCAAGAACTCTAGCTGAAACAAAGGAATGCCAGGCCTGTGAATCATCCAATCCTGTGCTCAGAATTGTCCAACTCTGGCACTCTCTAAATGTCAAACTCAATTTCATTGAGGAACGCATCAGGGTTGTGTTTGACCTGGGGGCCCGAGGGGTCGTGCCCGGGGTGGGCGTGGCCAGCTCGACATCACTCATTGAGGCTCCGTTTTTGGCCACGATGGCCTCCTGCAGCCCTCCGTCAGCGAAAACGGAGCTTGGGGAGGTTGCCTCCCCAGGCTCCATTTTCACTGACAAAGGGCTGCAGGAGGCCATCATGGTCAAAAACAGATCCCAGACGGGTCGAGCGTGGCCCTCCCAAGCTCCATTTTCGCTGGCAGAGGGCCCCAGGAGGCCATTGCGGCTGAAAACTGAGCCTCAATGAGTGATGTCGAGCTGGCCACACCCACCCCGGACACACCCACCCTGGGCCATGTCCCCTGGGCACACCCACTCAGGCCAAATACAACCCTGATGCGGCCCTCAATGAAATTGAGTTTGAAACCAGTCCTTTGCTGTTTCCAGGATGGCCCCATGGGCCAAATCTAAGCACCCCAGATCTGGCCCCCAGGCCTTGAGTTTGACACCCTTGCTCTAAATGAATTGGATTATGAATCATCATTGCCAGTTATTTTAAATCGGTGGGAGCTATAATCCAACACTTCTAGAACACACTACCCTAGGTAAGGTTGGAATATATAGATTGAGAAGATCTATGTATTTAGAAAGTCAGATGTGTGTGTTTTTTCTTATTGCTACCATGAGAATTAGCAGAATAACAGATTTGTAAGGGACCTTGAAGGTCTTCTAGTCCAACCCCCAGCTCAAGCAGGACACCCTACATCATTTGAGATAAATGGCTGCCATTCGCTTCTTTAAAACCTCCAGTGATGGGGCACCCATAAGTTCTGAAGGCAAGCTGTTCCAGTGATAAATTGTCTTTACTATCAAGAAATTTCTCCTCCTTTCTAGGTGAGTTTTCTCCTTGATTAATTTCCATCCATTGCTTCTTGTCCTGCCTTAAGATGCTTTAGAGAATAGGTTGATCTCCCTCTTTTTTCTGGCAACTCTTTAGATATTGGAACACTGCCATCATGTCACCCCTAGTTCTTTTTTTTTTAAGTTAGACTAGGCATAACCAATTCCTGCAGTTATTCTTCATACGTTTTAGCTTGCAGTCTCTTAATCATCTTTGTTGCTCTTCTCTGCACTCTTTATAGAGTCTCAACATAGTTTTTATATCGCAGGACCAAAACTGGATGCAATATTCCAAATATGATCTTACGAAGGCATTATAAAGCGGTACTAACACTTCACGTGATCTTGCTCAGATGTTGCAAAATTGACATGACACCTGTTAGAATTCTGATCCAAAGATGAGGCAGAACCCAAAGAACCATAAACTAGGTTTCTTCAATGCCTGGGTCCTGGTAGCAGTATTTGTGTCAGAGGCTCAGACCCCAGCCCAGAACCTAGGGAGTTCAGGATCCAAAGGGAGAAAAGGAGAGATTCTTTGGAACAAATGGATCTCCTGAGAAGAAAATCTAATGAACAATAGGATCCAGTCACAGAGATATAAAAGTCTTTAGGATGGCCAACAAGCCAGCAACTGGGGCAACATCTCCATCCTATTTGTATTGTATCCTGCTCATCATGAGCCACAACGGTGCAGTGGTTAGAGTGCACTTTAACTCCAGATGTCCCTTTTAAATTCAGTTAGAAAAATTGTTTAGTTTGGCCCTTGTTGTAACTTGCAATTCAAGATTCCCAGAACATCATCTGACCATTCCTGTCCATGAATCAAGTATGATCAAGCCTGTGCCAATTGCTTCATTTTTGGATGGTTAAGGCAATACTTATGAAAAAAAAAGCTGCTGGGAAAGATGATGCAAGCTGCAATTGCTTCTCATGCTGCATTTACTCTTAACAAAAGCCCCTTCTCACTGATCACAGAGGCCTGTTGATTCTGCTGTTTGGCCATGAACATGCCTACATGGGAACATTTTGCACTTAAAAGTAATACCATTTTGTACAAAAGCTCACTGGCTCCTGAGATTTCATCACACACCATCCATGTTCTCCATGCTTTAGGACTAGGACATTGGCTTTCTTTTGTGTTTCTTGGTTCTAAGTTAGACTCCCATGGAATGCAGATTCTTCCTGGGTTCTTGTTATGAGCCACAGTGGCGCAGTGGTTAAAGTGCAGTACTGCAGGCTACTTCTGCTGCCTGCAGGCTGCCTGCAATTTGGCAGTTCAAATCTCACCATGCTCAAGGTTGACTCAGCCTTCCATCCTTCTGATGTAGGTAAAATGAGGACCCAAATTGTTGGGGGCAATATGCTGAACTCTGTAAACCGCTTAGAGAGGGTTGTAAAAGTACTGTAAAGTGGTATATAAGTGCTATTGCTATTGCTATCTGGTTCCTTGCTTTGAACCTCTTTATGTCTGATTCAAACTATGTGTATGTGTTCATAGCCTATTTGCTTTGAGTGTTGTGTTACTTATTTTTGGGTTATCTCCTGATTACATCCCTGCCCAGGACTAATATGCTACTTCAGTAATCTGATTATGGAATCTATCCTTGCCTCTACTGGATCTAGAATAGGACAGAACTCCTTAAGTTGGTGCAACTTTCCTCCCATTGCAGAAGTTTCTCTGCTGCTGACATAACAACTGTAAAATAAAAAATGGCAGAAATGTCCTTTCCCCCACACTTCAATTATTTATTTAGCATATGGCATATCATACATGGACTTGCAATATATATATTAACATTTCACCTAGATTAAAAAAAAACACAATAAAATATGAATGTTGCCAGTCTTTGGACTTTAAAAAAAAATCATATTGTATCAATATGTATCAGCAGGATAGGTAATAAATTAAGAAGTAAAGCAGGACAGGATTCAGGAGACAATAAGCCAACACATTTTGCTGGTATTGAAGTCAGGAGATTTGCATTATATCAACTATTAATCAACTTATTTTGCTGTTGGAAGGAATAAAATACTGTAAATACTTCTCAGAATAACTTAGATAAGTCTGCAGTTTAAACTTGTCCTGATAAAGGCAATATCAAAAACAGAAGTGAAGATATTAAAAAGTTAAAACACTTTCTTGAATAAAAGGTCCATAATAAAATTTAATTTCAAAATCTGAAAAAGTTGCTTTTATGCATAATAGCAAAATGCTATTATGTCTTCCATAAAAAAGATATTAGAAAATAAACCAGAAAAATGAAGAAATTTAATTTTTCTGACTATTTACCCTGTTTCTCCCAAAATAAGACATCCCCTGATGATAAACCCAATTGGGCTTTTGAGTGCATGGCAATAAGGCCAAGAGATTATTTCAGGGTTTAAAAAAAATATAAGACAAGGTCTTATTTTTGGGGAAACACGGTAATTTAATTTCCCAAAAGTAAAACATATTTACTGTTACTAGGGAGACTAGAGAAAAGAAAGTCCATATTATTAAGATCTAAAAATAAGGTCAAAAATAAGAAATAAAATGATGAGTATAAAGTTTTGCAAATAAATTTAACTTAAGAATAATCTTTACAACACTTCTTATAAATACAAATGAAGTCAGCTTTATTTGCTTCCACGTATCTCTACACACCTTCGTGACAGAAAGATGAAGCAACAGCTGGGGCTCAACACCCATGAATCATTTTTAAATAATGTGATGAAAGGTGTAACCTTTGTCTCATCTCTAGCCCAAAGTGAAGGCAGCTTAAACTTATATTTAACTATTCCTGTTTTAGAGTACCATTTTCACTTTCCTCCCAATACATTTTTTTGCCAAGGATATTATCTTGCATACTTCCTTGACAGCATGATTGATGACAGAGTGATGCAGGGGTGGGTTCTGACTTACCTCACTGCTAGTTCACTTCCTCACGCGCAGCATGGGCGCGCACGCATGCACAGTGCTAAAAACCCAGCTGCGCATGTGCAGAAGCAAAAAACAAGATGGTGGCGCCTATGGCACCACCGAGAGAGCTGGTTTGGGGGCATGTCCAGCCAGCCATCGCTGCCGGTTCAGCGAGCAGGGGGAAATTCCCACTACCAGTTCTATAGAACTGGTCCGAACTGGCAGGAACCCACCTCTGGAGTGATGAGATCTGCCCATGTATTCAAATAATGTTATACTTATGTATATTATCAAATACGTACTTGACAAAATAAATAAATAAATAAAATCAGATGCTCCCCCATTCTACATCCAGGCCTTTGATTTTTTGGGGGGTCCGAAAAGTAGGGTCGTGGGGATTCATCATGAAACTTGAGGCTTCCCTCTAGGAAGTTTGCTATTCTCCCTATCTTTGTAATCCATGAATTTATTTTATTTATTTATTTATTTTGTCAACACATGTACAAGATAACAGGTATGATATAAATATAAACAAAAGCAAAGTAGGTATAGGTAAATTTAGACAATAGGACAGAAGGACAGGGATGGTAGGCATGATGGTGCGCTTATGCACGCCCCTTACAGACCTCTTAGGAATGGGGTGAGGTCAACTGTAGACAGTCTAAGGTTAAAGTTTTTGGGGTTTGGGGAAGAAACCACAGAGTCAGGTAGTGCATTCCAGGCATTGATTACTCTGTTGCTGAAGTCGTATTTTCTGCAGTCGAGTTTCGAGCGGTTTACATTGAGTTTGAATCTATTGTGTGCACGTATGTTATTGCGGTTGAAGCTGAAGTATTCATTGACAGGTAGGACATTGTGGCAGATGATTTTATGAACTACATTTAGATCAGATCGAAGGCGGTGTAGCTCTAAGTTGTCTAAGCCCAAAATTTCAAGTCTGGTGGAATAAGGAATTCTGTTGCGAGCAGAGGAGTGGAGGACTCTTCTTGTGAAGTATTTCTGGACTCTCTCAATTGTAATAATGTCCGATATGCAGTGCGGGTTCCAGACAGGTGAGCTGAATTCGAGGATTGATCTGGCAAATGTTTAGTTAATATTCAATTTTAGTTAATATTAATTTTAGCTAATATTCAATTTTAGTTAATAAAATTCAGTTAATATTTTCTAGATCCTCAACCACGTCAGTTTTCTGAGCTTCTGTTGACAATGAATTTTGCATACCATATGTTTGACTGTTTTTAATGGGGTGGGGAACAGCAGCAACATTTTGCATACCCCATAGGCTATTTCCATAAGCTATGTCCGACTGTTGCCAACCACAAAGTCAGAATTGGAGTGTCTGATCACC
This sequence comes from Diadophis punctatus similis, assembly GCA_023053685.1. NCBI lineage: Eukaryota > Metazoa > Chordata > Lepidosauria > Squamata > Dipsadidae > Diadophis > Diadophis punctatus. The sequence goes on along the minus strand of JALIGW010000001.1, from coordinate 301,294,217 downwards.
CGGTGACAGCACTGCTGTTCATTTGCAGCAAACCGCAGTGACAGTGCACTGCAGAATAAGCGGAATGTTGCAAGTACTCATGCACATTGCTGTCAGTGACACAAGGCGCAGAAGAGGGATGCCAGGTGAATTGAGAGGAAGTCAATCTGCTTACAGTCCCTCCTCTGTGCTCCGTCAGTCAGACTATTTTTTTTTGAACACAAATCTAATCCACTTTCAAAAGACACTCAACTCGTGTTTAAAAAAACAAGCCTGTGGTGTAGGACTTTACAGAGCTTGTTATGTATTGACAGTTAACATGGTTTCACCCAGGTCCAGCGTTTGAGCGGGAAGAATGCTCAAACGCTATTGGTTAAAGCGTCTGACAGCTCCCTATAAAAGGGCTAGCTGTCAGACTGAAAGTTGCTGGTTGTACAGAGCGTTGCCTAATAAACAGAGTTCAGAGAGTTGGTCTCCAGAGTCGTTATTCCCACAAATCAACAGAGCTGACCTGTTTGTTTTATTTATTTTATTTATTTATTTGTCAAAACATGTACAAGATAGCAGGTAGTGGTGTAAACATAAACAAAAGCAAAGTAGGTACAGGTATCTTCAGAAAGAGACTCCACTTCCTAACATTCCTGTATAAATTAATGGTTAATTGGCAGGCATTTCAGCAGAGCTGTAACTTACTGAATATAGTTGTAAAAATATATAGAAGACTAAAAGGCTATCCTGGCAATCTAAGGAAAATCCAGTAAAAGTTAAGAGAGGAGTGGTTTAGTCACCTATGCTTGAACTAGAGTCATTTATGATGTAAAACTGTAATCTCCAAACCACAAAGTTGCCTTGGGGCAGTCCCTTAAACAACAGTGAAATTTCAGGAAGATTGTCTGGAAATTGTGGTTGAAAGCATGACATCTGAAGGTTAAGCATTGGAGCCATTGGAGATTCTGTGGTGTTGGGTTTTTTTTTTTTTAAAGACTGATCTTTCTCTGCTTGCATGAGAGATTGACCTCCAGGAAGAATGCCACAACTGCAATCATGATAAAAAAGAAGACCGAGAAAACCAGAATGCAATATGTCATGCAACGCTCCCCCACCCAACAACAACAAAAAAAACCCCATGATTCAAGTTTGTAATTGGAGATGATACTTTTGTGGCTGCATTCGTACAACATGCTGAGACTATTTATTTATTTCAATATATTTGATTTGATGAATATGCTGCCTTTCCTGTAGTTGAAACACCCAAGATGAGTAACAACCAATAAAATATAAAGCATCAAACAGACAAACAGACACAGAGACACTTCAAAGAAATAATTTAAAATAAAATATTAACAGTTTAAGGCCAGATAGACCTTAAGGCAGGGGTGGCCAAACTATGGTTCTTTGAGGATCTGTGGACTTCAACTCCCAGAATTCCTGAGCTAACCATGCATGCATGGCTAGTTCAGGAATTCTGGGAGTTGAAGTCCACAGATCCTCAAAGAGCCATTGTTTGGCCACCCCTGCCTTAAGGACTCTTAAAGGCAGAGAATAAGTGTGGAATGTAGTGTCTCTTATACTGGCACTGGACACTTTAACAGAGATAACAGAGATTAACAGTGTTGGAAGGGACCTTGCAGGTCATCTAGTCCAACCCCCTGTCCAAGCAGGTTGTTGTGTTCTGACTGACCTATAACTGAACCATGAACTTGTTTTGACTAGACGACCTCTGACTGAACTGTTGTTGTTATGTTTATAGTTGAACTTTACCTGAACTTTTGTTGTCACCCTGATCATGTGTTTGAATGCTCATACGCTATTGGTTGTTGTGTCTGACAGCTCCCTATAAAAGGGCTATCTGTCAGACTGCAAGTGCTGGTTGCTTGAGTGAGCTAATAAAAGAGCTGTTCTGAAGTCTGTCTCCTGCAATCTTTGCCCACAATTTAACAGTGGTGACGAGGGTTTGGGACCAGGAGAACGAAGACTAGCCCTCAAGCGCTGCAACCAGCCAGGCAGCACTAGCCACGTCTGCCTTCTTTCATCGGGATGTCCACCTTCCACCCGCCGGCGCCTTTCGACCCTGCCCGGGGAAAATGGGACTCCTACATGCGGCGTTTCGAGTGCTTCCTCGAAGCCAATGAACTGCTGGGGCTGGCTGACAACAGAAAAAGAGCTTTGTTTCTGAGTCACTGCGGGCCAGGGGTGTTTGACACCGCAGAATCGTTGTCTGCCCCAACCCCAGTTCACACCGTGTCCTGGCAGGTACTCCAGGCAATGCTGAAGACACACTATGCGCCCACCCTATCCAAGGTTGTCCGGCGCTACGAGTTCCGCCAGCGGCTGCAGCAGGAGGGCGAGACCATCAACCAATACATCGCTGCCCTCCATAAAGCCTCCGGCCACTGCGAGTTCCTCAACCTGGATGACATCCTGCTTGACCAGCTCATCTGTGGCGTGCAGGACATTCGCTTGCAACGCCGGCTCCTGGCTTGGCCCAACCTCACGCTGGCCGCTGCCCTGGACGAAGCCAGATTATCTAGGATCGAACTCACAACCTCCTGATTGTGAGGCAAGAGCGCCACAGCAGCAGGATCTTGAAAATGTGTGGACCAACTCTATGGCTAGCTGGGGACTTCTGGGAGTTGAAGTCCACACACCTTCAAGTAGCCAAGGTTGAAAAACACTACTTTGTACTGTGCCTTCCTTAGCCTAGGAAATGTCCTCTCCCACTTGCAAAGGAAGTAAGCCTCTGTGACAGCAGGGACATCTTCAGAAAGGCCTCTTCTGCAGATCTTAATGCCTATGCGGGCTCATGATGACAAATGGGAAGATGCTCTGGTCCAAGCCATTTGGGTTTTAACACCAGCATCTTAATTGTACTCAGAGTACAACTTTCAATGTCTCAATATATTTCACCATGAATTACCTGTATCTTGTACCGATAAGCAGCCTAGCTAGTATATTGTGTACCTTTTTCAACCTAAGGTCAGTGCAGCAATTAGGGTGAGTAGATATTTGGAATTATGCCAGGTAATCTGATTCATTTAACATTTGCCCTCTGTCTGCCTCCACCTTGCAGCAAAATTACCTTTGGTGAGCCTTTTTAAAAAATCTTAGTGACTCTGTTTCCTTTCCCACATAACTTCCCTTTGTTTCCTTTCCCACATAACTACTATAGCAGCTTCAGAAATAAGGATGATTGCTAGATGGCTGTAAAATCTCTCTGTTGGCATCTATAGGGATTTTGGCAGCCCTCTATGGTAGCTCTACTCCCAATATCCTGTAGGATCTGACTGAGAGATAATAAGAATACAGGTAAGCTTCTGCCAGCTGCTCACAACATAGAAAGCTGGATTCTCACATTCTCATGTGTCAGATTTATGGAAGGGAAACACAAAGTAGGTTACAGAATCCTGACAATCACTTATGTGTCATGTAGCTCCCATTTTATGTTGCATATGACTATGTTAAAGTGGGGTCTCTTTGATCCTCTTTTTAATTACCTCTTGACACAGGGAAGGAAGTACCGTATTTTTCAGAGTATAAGACGCACCTTTTTACCCCCCAAAAGAGGGTGAAAACTTGGGTGCGTCTTATACACCGAATGCAGCCCCACCCACCCACCCACCCCCACCCTTTGGCCTCTGTCTTCCAGCAATTTACCTGCTTGCAGGAAAGAGGGAAGAGCCTGTAAAGCCAAGCAAGTCAGTAGCAGTTTCCCAACCTACAGCTGATTAGGTTAGCCACATGGGAAAATGAAAGTGAAACTAACTTCAAAGAGGCAAATAGCTGGGAGAGACACACAGATTTTTATTTTTTGCTGAACTGGATGGAAGGGGGTAAGTGAATAACTATAAATGTCTGTAGAATGTTCAAATTATTAGACTTATCTTTTAAAGACTGCTTTATTATTGTTCTAGAGCCAGGGGTCTCCAACCTTGGCAACTTTAAGACTTGTGGACTTCAACTCCCAGAATTCAACAGCCAGCTTTGTTAGCTTTGCTGGCTGTGGAATTCTGGGAGTTGAAGTCCACAAGTCTTAAAGTTGCCAAGGTTGGAGATCCCTGTAAATCTAGACAACTTAACAAAATAAAGAAGCTTTTTAAAATAAATGCTTGCTCTGAAGAGGCCCAGTGCTATTGTATCTTCTTTTAAATAATAGAGAATAATGTATACTTCCAGAAATTTTAATTAATTTTAACAGCTCTGTACAAGTATAGTCTGAAATGTAACAGTGTCCTGTTTAATATTAGAGTTTAGTTACCTTGGAGTAGATCTATTTAAATAATTGGGAAGAGTTAGTGTGACTACATTTAAGAAAACTTTCTGGCATAATGTACATTTCTCCAATTCTTTGCTATTTCTATGGGTCAGGCACACATGCACAGAAATACACAGCAAACAGTGTATATCATCTGTGCTGTTTGCTGTTTGCTGTTTGGCAAATTGCTGGGAGGCAGAGGCTTTTTTCCCTTGTTTTCCTCCCCCAAAACTAAGGTGCATCTTACACTTCGGTGCGTCTTATACTCCGAAAAATACGGTAGTTGAAGGAAACCAAACTGATGCCCCTCAAGCTGTTCTTCCTCTTGACAGCTGCCAATGAAAATTTTAAGAGTTTACTACATGGCTTTCTCACTTTATCCTAGGGTTATATTCCCCCAAAGCCTCATGTAAAGCAAGACATCGAAGTAATGGAAAAAAAGGGGGCTGTGGAACTGGTGTAAAGTTTTAAAATCAAATGTGCTTGTAATTTTTAGAGCATTGTTCTTACACATTATGTTACTCATACCTGTTTTTCCCCCTTGTGCTGTGTTCTACATACTGTGAAAACTTGTTCTCCATCTTTTCCGCAGCTGAATGTATGTAATGTATGTACTTTGCATCGCAGACAAAGAGGTAAAATGAATCACAGCACCACAACTTTTATTCCCATTATTATGTTGCACACAAGAGATTCACTCAGGTTGAAAGCTTGGCCTGGGGCTGAGAATGCTTCACTAGCTTCAATGCAGCGTAGTGTCTCCAACTTTGTTTCTAGGGTTAGAGAGGTTATTTTCCTTCTCCTTTTGGATAAGAGCATTGAACAAGATATTGATGGCCATTTTGACCCCAGAGTAACACTGGTAGTAACTATTGCAGGAACAGAAGTAAGTGGAAGACAGGATGCAGAGCTAGAACACCACATGATGATTAATGTGTGAGTGAGGACAGAAAGGGGATTGGGTGGGAGCGGACAAACGTTCAAGCAATTTTGGCAGGAAGACGTCTTGGCATGTTTCCGGAGCTCAGGCACAAATGGATGATGCTAGCATAAATTGCATAATAATGATGAAATTTCTCCTTAGTTCTAGGTTGCTTTTCTCCTTGATTATTTTCCACCCATTGCTTTTTGTCCTGCCCTCAGGTGCTTTGGAGAGTAGCTTGACTCCCTCTTCTTTGTGGCAACACCTGAGATACTGGAACACTGCTATCATGTCTCAGCTAGTCCTTCTGTTCATTAAACTAGACATACCCAGTTCCTGCAACAGTTCTTTATATGTTTTAGCCTCCAGTCCCCTAATCATCTTTGTTGCTCTTCTCTGCACTCTTTCTAGAGTCTCAACCTCGTTTTTACATCGTGGCGACCAAAACTGAATGCAGTATTCCAAGTGTGGCCTTACCAAGGCATTATAAAGTGGTATTAACACTTCACGTGATCTTGATTCTATCCAGCGGTGGGTTGCTCCCGGTTCGGACTGATTCTTAGAACCGGTAGCGGCGGCGGCAGAAGGCTCTGCACACCCGCCCAGGATGCTTCTGCGCATGCGCAGAAGCGGCATGCGGGCGGGCGGGCGCATACATGAACCTGTGGCAAACTAATTCAGAACCCACTACTGATTTATCCCTCTCTTTATGCAGCCTAGAACTGTGTTGGCTTTTTTGGCAACTGCAGCACATCTATATCTATATCTATATCTATATCTATATCTATATCTATATCTATCTCTATCTCTATCTCTATCTCTATCTCTATCTCTATCTCTATCTCTATCTCTATCTCTATCTCTATCTCTATCTCTATCTATCTATCTATCTATCTATCTATCTATCTATCTATCTATCATCTATCCATCCATCTATCTATCTATCTATGTATACGTTGAAGAAAATTGTACAGGTAGTCCTTGATTTATGACCACAATTGAGCCCAAAATATCTATTGCTAAGTGAGACAGTTGTTAAGAGAGATTTTTCCTGTTTTATGACCCTTCTTGCCACAGTTGTTAAGTGAATCACTGCAGTTCTTAAATTAATAACACAGCTGTTAAGTGAATCTGGCTTCCCCATTGACTTGCCTTGTCAGAAGGTCACAAAAGGTGATCATATAACCTGTAACCATCGTAAACATGAATCAGTTGCCAAGAGTCTGAATTTTGATCATGTGACCACGGGGATGCTGCAATGGTCATAAGTGTGGAAAATGGTCATAAGTCATTTTTTTCAGTGCCATTGTTAACTTCGAACGGTCACTAAATGAACTGTTGTAAGTCAAGGACTACCTATCTATGCATGAGAGAATTGAGTGCGAGAGGTTTTTTTTTTTTTACATTACTTTAATCACCAAAATAATATTTATTGGTTAAAAGATCTGGGGGAAGTCTTTGTATGTTGGATGGGTATATAGATAACACTCAAGCCATAAGAATTTCTCAGTTCGGTTTTAAAATCATCATTCCTCAATATGCTCTTCCGTATGGTAAGTCCTCCTTTCTTGGCAATCACTGGCACTTAAGAGCAGGACTTTTAAGTCATAGAGGTTGCCTTCCTGCCTTGGTTAGATTGAAACTTGAAAGGAAGTGCGGTCGGGAGCCGTCTGCTTCCTTTCCTTGCAAAAATCAAGGGCTGGTCCTTTCCCCTGCACAGATATCTGCAAGAGGGTGAACAAAATGTGTATCATGACATGACCCAAATTTAATGACTTACCTGCTTTGGTCTGATCTCAGGATGCAAGTATGAAAAGCAGGATTTGCAACACGATTTCACTTTGCATTTGTCATCATTTTTCTGTCATCCAGGATAGCTGGGCTAAATAGACCATACTGGTTATTATTTCAGGGTTTATTTTCACATTGTTTCCCATTTTTCAAATTCTCTTGGTTAGTTTTAGGGCATTTTCGCTCTATGGTGTTTAGCAGATTCATATCAAGCCCCAGCCATCACTGAAATAAAAGAAAGTCTGTCACTACTGTTACTTTACCACAGTGATAATTGGATGAGTCCACTGTTCATGTTGTGATCTCTCTCTCTCTCTCTCTCTCTCTCTCTCTCTCTCCTCTCTCTCTCTCTCTCTCTCTCTCTCTCTCTCTCTCTCTCTCTCTCTCTCTCTCTCTCTCTCTCTCTCTCTCTCTCTCTCTTGTGAGAACTCAACTTGTCATATTTGCATTACAAGAAAAATGCATTTAATTCAGGAACTAATCTTAGCATACAGTGTAAGCACATAATATCCAACCTGTCCCATTGTCTGGGATGCTACTTCCTCAATGTAGTAGGATCTTTGGGGGGATGATAGGACCCACCTTGATACCAGGTATTTAAGTGTTGCGCTAAAGCTCATAATAAGCATACTCAGTTAAGCAATACCATTCGTTTCATTCTGTCTTCTGCTGGGGAAGTCCTAAATTTAGATAAAAAGTATTTACATCCAAGTGCCAGGTTTAGGCAATAGACAAACTGACCACTTTCATAATGCAAGCTATTATATAATCACATCTTAAATTGCTTGAGGCTTTTGACCTAAAATGCTGTCTCTCCAGAGCGTCAGCGAATATTATTGTATTTTATAGTCACTGTGCTACATTACAGATTTGCAGATTGAGATTGAGATGTAGTGCCTAAACTGGATATTTGAAGAGCCGAGGTGGCGCAGCGGTTAGAGTGGGGTACTGCAGGCCACTTTAGCTGACTGTGATTCGCAGGTCAGTGGTTCAAATCTCACCGGCTCAAGGTTGATTCAGCCTTCCATCCTTCCGAGGTAGGTAAAATGAGGACCCAGATTGTTGGGGGCAATATAAATATACATTGCTTACTGGTGTAAACCGCTTAGAGAGTGCTTGCACTGTGAGGCGGTATATAAATAAATAAATAAATAAATAAATAAATAAATAAATAAATAAATAAATAAATAAATAAATAAATAAATAAATAAATAAATAAATAAATAAATAAATAAATAAATAAATATTAGAGGGTATGTGGGACTGCCACCGGCCCACATCAAATAATAGGTTGTATGTGTCATGGCTTCATCTTTTCCTGAACCAAGTCTTTCTCATAGTCACTCACACCTTGAACTCCTCTCATCTGGATTACTACAATGCACTCTACATTGGGCTGCCCTTGAAGATCACTTGGAGACTTCAATTGGTCCAGAATGCAATAGCATGCACAGTAATGGGGGGGGAAGCTAAGTTTATCCATAAAACACCTCTGTTGTGTGAGCTGCACTGGCTTCCAGTTTCTTTCCTGGTGCAATTCAAAATGCTGGTCATCACCTTTAAAGCCCTATATGGCATAGGGCCAGGCTATGTGTGGGACTATCTTTTCCTAAGGACATCTCCCAGATCACATAAGGCGGGCATGCTCCTAGTCCAGTGGTGGGTTCCTACCAGTGCGGTCCACTCTATAGCACCGGTAGCGGCCCACTAGTGACATCACAGTACCGGTGCGGTCGGTTGCTAGTGCCTGGGCGCCGCCATTTTTTTAAAAAAATTTTTTTTAATTTTTAAAAAAATTTTCTTCTGCGCATGCCCAGAAGCCGAGCTTTCGGCACTGCGCATGCGCTGCCTTCCTACCCCACAGTGAGTCCAAGCAGGGGAGGATGGCTGAGGGAGCGCGTGAGACGCTGAAAGAACGGGCGGCAGGAGCTATCTCCATTCCCCTCCCTTCAGCAGTCCGAGAAGCCACGAACGTGCGGTGATGATCCCAGGCATTTTCGCACGTTTGAGGCTTCTCGAGCTGCTGAGGGGAGAGGGAATGGGCGGCAGGATCTATCTCAGTTCCCCTCCCTTCAGCAGTCTGAGAAGCCACAAACGTGCGGTGATGATCCCAGGCATTTTCGCACATTCGAGGCTTCTCGAGCCGCTGAGGGGAGGGGGAACAGGTGGCAGGAGCTTAGGATCATCGAATGGGGAGAAGCATTCAGGCCGGACGGAGCCTCCTAGAAGAACTGCTGCCGCGGTCTTGCTGCTCCTGCTGCGAGGGGCTGCGTTGTGGGTGGGCAATGCCCCCCTGCTTCTCCGGCCGCTGCCAAGCCTCGAGGCCCATGCCCACCCGGTCACATGGCTGGCAAGCCACACCCACAAAATAAGCCACGCCCACAGAGTGGTAGTAAAAAAATTAGGAACCCGCCCCTGTCCTAGTCCCTTCCCCCAAATATTGTCATCTGATCAGAGCTAGAAAGCATGCCTTTTCCATGGCAACTCCTGCCCCATAAAACACCTTGCCCCTGAAAGTTTGGCAAGCCTCCACCCTTTTAGTCTTCGATAAGGATTTAGACCTGGCTTTTCCAACAAGCTTTGGGAGAAGGTTAGAGAATGGCACGTTAACCAGGATTGGCACCAGGTTTTCGGTGTTCTTAACGTTTAACTAGTTGGGTTTTATAGGTTTTTAAATGATTTTATATATCTTGTAATTTTTGATTAAAAGAGTTAACTATACGCTATACACATTACATGTGCATAATCTCAGTGGACTCACTTTTCATAGCTCATTTAATTTCCTTGGGTTTTATTGTGGTTTTATTTATTTATTCATTTAAAACATTGTATATATGTCCAGAGTTGGTTGAAAGAGGGGCGGCTATATAAATGTTTTAAATAAATAAATAAAACCACAGTACTCACCAACAATGTTCTTTGTAATATCAGAAAACGGTGCGCGGCAGTTAGAAACTTTTTTCATCTGCGCGGCTGTGCAGGCGCGCGGCCGTGCAGGCGCGCGGCCTCTGCCATTAGAAAATGTTGTGCGGAAGTTAGAAACTTCCATGCGGCGTTCTCTTGTTACGTGTGCAGCCATGTGGCTGCGCACCTTAGAGGGAACAGTGCTCGCCAATGAAATTAAATGAGCTATGAAAAGTGAGTCCACTGATGTTGTGCATGTATAATGCGTATAGTGTGACCAGTATTCAGGTTTTCAAGGATGGAGCTTAAAGCAGGTTTCCAAAAACATTTTTTAATCCTAAAGCTGAGTAGACCCAGCTCAGTTTAGCTTCAGCAAGATTGTGGTGTTCTTCTCTTCAAACATTCTTAATATGGGTAATCACCATCTGTGTTGGACTTCAACCTCCATAACTCTCATCCAGAATGGGATTATGAAAGATAAAAGTCCAATGTATATGAAGCAGGGGTGAAATGTGAAAAATTTCCCTGCAGGTTCTGAGGGCGTGGCTTATTTTGTGGGTGTGGCTTGGATTTCAGGTGGGCGTGGCTAGGTGGTCAGGTGACTGGGTGGGCATGACCAACTTGTAAAATGTGTCGAAACTCACTTAACAACGTTCTTGCTTAGCAACCAAAATGTTGGGCTCAATTGTGGTCATAAGTTTCTTTCTTTCTTTCTTTCTTTCTTTCTTTCTTTCTTTCTTTCTTTCTTTCTTTCTTTCTTTCTTTCTTTCTTTCTTTCTTTCTTTCTTTCTTTCTTTCTTTCTTTCTTTCTTTCTTTCTTCTCTCTCTCTCTCTCTCTCTCTCTCTCTCTCTCTCTCTCTCTCTCTCTCTCTTTCTTTCTTTTGTCAGCACAGCCCCCCAAGATGTTTCCCTCCTCCCGCCAGGAGCCCCATCTGGTTGACAGCTGACCTTCTCCCTCTCCCCCCTCCCGCCTTTCTCTTCCTTCCCCGCCTCCTCAGAGGCCAGCCT